>CM075978.1:27864958-27973049 GCA_038087875.1 Malacoraja senta
GTGTAGCCAAAGAGTGGATAAAAGAAAGAAACAAAAAAAGAAAGAAAAAGAAAAAGAGAGAAAAAAGTGGTGATATACCTGCCTCTCGTCCCCCCCCCCCCCCCCCCCCTCCACCCACAATCCTCACCCAACCCATAGTTGGATTTAAATCCAAAGTTGTGTTGCGCCATACTATCCTTGTAAGAATTCGGTGAAGGGTGTCCATGTCTTGAAAGATTGATCTGTTTTTTTTGCCAAGACAAGTCTAATATTTTCCAGATGTAGTGTCTCGGACAAGTTTGTAATCCACATCTTAACAGTAGGGACTGATGTGTGTTTCCAAAATTTAAGTATTTGTTTTTTCGCTGTTATCAGGTCATAATTAAGGAAACTTCTTTGAAATAATGTTAGCTCAGAACAGGCTTCTGACGTACCTAGAGTGATCAGTTCGACTGGAGGATAGCTAATGTTATCCCACTTTTCAAGAAAGGAGCGAGAGAGAAAACTGGGATTACAGACCAATTAGCCTGACTTCGATGGTGGGAAAGATGCTGGAGTCAATTATTAAAGAGGTAATAATGGGCCATGTGGATAGCAGTAAAAGGATTAGTCCAAGTCAGCATGGATTTATGAAAGGAAAAACATGCTTGACAAATCTTCTGGAATTTTTTGAGGATGTGACAAGTAAAATGGATGAAGGGGAGCCAGTGGATGTAGTGTATCTAGACTTTCAGAAAGCCTTTGACAAGGTCCCGCACGGGAGACTGGTGACTAAAATTAGAGCACATGGTATTGGGGGTAGGATGTTGATGTGGATAGAAAATTGGTTGGCAGACAGGAAGCAAAGAGTAGGAGTGAACGGGTCCTTTTCAGAATGGCAGGCAGTGGCGAGTGGAGTGCCACAAGGCTCGGTGTTGGGGCCGCAACTGTCTACCATATATTAATGATTTGGAAGAGGGAATTAGGAGCAACACTAGCAAGTTTGCGGATGACACAAAGCTGGGTGGCAGTGTGAATTGTGAAGAGGATGTGAGGAGGTTGCAGGGTGGCCTGGACAGGTTGAGTGAGTGGGCAGATGCAGTATAATATAGATAAATGTGAGGTTATCCACTTTGGCGGCAAAAACAAGGGGGCAGATTATTATCTCAACGCCTGCAACAACCCACTCCAGAGCTGCCGTCGCTGCCGATATTTTTGAATGGCATGGTAAACACTACCTAGTTCTGCTCGATTCCTATTCCAATTGGTTTGAACTTGATCTGCTGCCTAGCATTACTTCTGAGATGGTTATACAAAAGCTTCAGAGACGCTTATCTGTACACGGCGTACCAGTCCGGCTGCAAACTGACAATGAGAGACAGTTCACCAGCCAGGCATTTAAAAACTTTGCCAGACTTTGGAACTTTCAGCATGTAACCAGCAGCCCCGAATACACTCAATCCAATGGCCTCGCTGAGCGTGCTGTCAGAAGCGCGAAACAGTTAATGGAACGTTAGCATCTTGCCAATTCTGACGTCTACCTGGATCTGTTAAATCTGAGAAACATTTCCAGGGATGGTGTTCTAGGCTCTCCCGCCCAGCGGCTGATGTCTCACACGACACGGCGCCAGTTTCCCGTCGCCCAGCAACTGCTGAAGCCACAGGTGCTCAAACCTGCTGCGGTCCAGAAGCGCATCCAGGAGAAACATGATGTCCAGAATCACTCCTATGAGAGGTCGAGTAAACCACTCAAACCGTTACTGCAAGGTCAAGTGGTCCTCCTGCAGACTGCAGTTGGACATACCTGACTAGGGTTTGTCCGTACGCGTTCGGGTCGGGTTAGCCTGACAGATACTGCGATTATATTAACCGCATATGTTTTAACAACTGGTGAATAACTCTTTTCTCTACGGGGAAGGATGTAGATTGGTTATTGCATGTGAACCAATCAGAGTAATGCATTAACATTAACTCCACCTTACTGTACACTTTATATTAACACTCACTTCCCATATTACGTAGTTACACCAGTGGTAGAGATGAAATAACAACGTATTGTACTGCACCACCATGATTGATGATTAAAGCTGACTTTGAACACCAAACTGTGTCTGTACAATTCTTTACATGTTTATATGTTCTTAACATGTTTACGGGTTAGGTAAGGGGGAGGTGCAGCGAGACCTGAGCGTCCTTGTACACCGGTCACTGAAAATTGGCTTGCAGGTACAGCAGGCAGTGAAGAAAGCTAATGGAATGTTGGCCTTCATAACAAGAAGATTTCAGTATAGGAGTAAAGAGGTTCTTCTGCAGTTGTATAGGGCTCTGGTGAGACCACATTGGAGTATTGTGTACAGTTTTGGTCTCCTAATTTGAGGAAGGACATCCTTGTGATTGAGGCAGTGCAGCGTAGGTTCACAAGATTGATCCCTGGGATGGCAGGACTGTCATATGAGGAAAGATTGAAAAGACTAGGCTTGTATTCACTGGAGTTTAGAAGGATGCGGGGGGATCTTATAGAAACATATAAAATTATAAAAGGGCTGGACAAGCTAGGTGCAGGAAAAATGCAGGGCCTCCTACGGCCCACTCCAACGATACCTCGGCCTGGACACTTTGACCCATCAGTGCAATGTCTTGTCGCCTCACCTGACTCCATGCACCGGCGCACCCCCTTTGGTCAACCACGGAATGCCGAAAGCGCAGGCAGTGGGACGCCAGCCCATTCACCGGCACCAGTCCTCTACCTTATCCACTGTCGCTGCCATCTGGAAGGATTTCTGAACACAGTCTGCACTCACCATGCTTCATTGTCTCGAAGGACACTCCAGTTTTGTCAGTGGCTAACACCAATTAAATCACTCTACACCTCCATCCCTATTCAGGAGGTTCTTAAAGCCCGCCGTTTCTTCCTCAACTGCAGAACCAACCAATCACTGTCTACTAATACTCTCCTCTGCCTAGCGGAGCTGGTCCTTACTCTCTACAACTTTTCCTTTGACTCCTCCCATTTCTTCCAAATCCAAGGCACAGCTATGGGCATGCACATGGGCCCCAGCTATGCCTGCCTCTTTGTAGGGTATGTTGAACAATCCCTGTTCGAGGCATACCGTGGCCCTATCACCGAGCTCTACCTCCGCTACATTGATGACTGCATTGGTGCTACCTCCTGCGCCCATGCAGAACCAACTGACTTCATCCATTTCACCACCAATTTCCATCCGGCACTCAAATTCACCTGGACCATTTCCGTCATCTCCCTACCGTTTGTAGATCTTACCATTTCCATTCCAGGCAACAGACTACTGACCAATATCTATTACAAACCCACTGACTCCCATAGCTATCTGGACTACACTTCCCACCCTGCTTCCTGTAAGGACTCTATCCCACCCATGCCCCCTCCCCCCATGCCCCCCACACCCCCATGCCCCCCACATCCCTCCTCCCCTCCACACACCCCCTCCCCCCCACACACACTCTCCCCCCACACCCTCCCTCCACCCACATCCCCTATCTCCCTACTACCTCCCACCCCCCTCAGGATCAGGGGCATCACAACTGCACAGTTGGGGGCTATGCGTGAGTGGTGGAATATTGCTTTGGGGGACCAGGCCTCCCGTGTGAGAATGGGACCCAACGGGTCCCACTTAGTCTAGTATGTCGCTATAACTAGGATTGTAAGTAATCAGATGTGAATATCTGCCATTGTCTTGTTTCAGCATGCCTTACAAACTAAAAATATTTACTAGTTTCAATTAGAATCTACGTTGTAAATGTGCAACCATTTTAAAAGTTAATTTCGTTAACCTGGATCAGCTCTTATTTCCTCCATGGTGACCAGACAAAGGTTAACATTTACTTTGGTTACTTTTCCAATAAAAAATTAGCAATTATAATTCAGGTGAATTTCTTGTGAGCATTCTGCCCGTGACTCGACTATAATCAAATTCATTGTCCTTTTTCATCTAACTATTAAACAATATGTGTCAGCTGGAATGTATCAGAATGAATGCAGACTGCCGCCTGCTCTTTTGAAGTGTGAAAATAATAAGCTGAAGCAAACCATGAATAATTCATGAGAGCACCCAACCAGAATAATGTAAAGACAGCAAGGTAGCTCTGTAATGAGATGATTTCACCCTGTCAGATTATATCAATTTATTAGCTATATTCCAACTTGTTGCTAGGCGATGTCTAATGCTAACATGACGACAATTCTGATGAATGCAGTTAGCGGGAGGTTTCCTCTTTGCCTGATGCAAGATCACAGATAGCAGGACTAACCACGTGTCTTAATTTAACAGTTCAATTGCCAGAATTTTGCTTTAGTTTTAATTTTGTTTACTTTTATTTCATTTATTTAAATAGATTATTCCACGTTTAGGACAACACTTGTGCTACCCTGTCTACAAATTGGAAGAGAGCACCTCTGTTTCTATTTGGGTAACATACAACAGTATGAACATGGAATTCTCCAATTTCAAACAACATCCCCTTCTCTTTCACCTGCGTCCACCTCCGCACCTGTGCCCACACATCTCTTCAAACATCTCCCAACCCCCCTGGTCATCATGCTCCTTCCCCCTCCTCTGTACACTCGAGTCCTATCCACAAATCCAATATTTCCCTTTATCCCTCCTTCCACTCGTCCACCATTCCTTTTCAACCATATCCTTCACTCTGACTTTACATTTCACCCCTTTTCTCTGCCTATCTGGTATCCTATGGTCTCCTTTTCACCTCGAGCCTTTGTCACTTTCTCTACCCATCTGCCAATGAAACCCCCTCACCTCTAGCCAATCCTCTCCTTAATGCCAGGCAACTACTTAACTTCCTCACAAATACCAATTATTCCCCATTTTCAAAACACCCACTACAAAACCCCTCCTACCTACAACATGCAACACCCTCTCCTTGACCATCAATACTATTCCCGATTACTAATACCCCTTCTCCAATACAGGACATCAACACACTTCACATGACTCCGTTATTACAGTCTGAAGAAGGATCTCGACCTGAAACGTCACCCATTCCTTCTCTCCAGAGATGCTGCCTTTCCTGCTGAGTTACTCTAGCTTTTTGTGTCTATCTTCCATTATTACTGATGGGACTTGACATCCTAAAGTTGAAATGACCTCCACTTACTTGCACTAAACTTTTACTGATTTGAATTCCAGACAAGTTCTGACCCAAGTGTTGCAATGATTGGATTCTACATTTGTCTTGGTCACCCTGCCATAGGAAGGATGCTCTTAAGCTGAAAAAGATTCAGAGAAGATTTACAAGGATGTTGCCAGTACTTGAGGGCTTGAGCTACAAGGAGAGGTTGAGCAGGCTAGGACTTTATTCCTGGGAATGCAGGAAGCGGAGGGATGATCTTGTAGAGATGCATAAAAACATGAGGGGAATAGATAGGGTGAATGCACACATTCTTTTACCCTGGGTGGGGGAATCAAGAACTAGAGGGCCGAGGTTTACATTGACAATGGAAAGATTTAATAAGAAACTGAGGGGCTATTCTTTCACACAGAGGGCAGTGGGTATACGGAATAAGAGGAGCTAGTTGAGGCATGAGGAATAACAACATTTAAATGACATTTGAACAGGTACATGGACAGGAAAGGTTTAGAGGGATATGGGCCAAACACTGGCAAATGGGTCAACGAGGCATCTTTTTCGGCAAGGGCAAGTTGGGCTGAAGGGCCTGTTTCTGTGCTGTGTGGTTGCATATTGATTTAAATGAGTCCTCACTATGTAGATACTCTTGAAGCTCTGAAATCATTTCCTTTTTGTATTCAAGAACATTACAGATACTCTACCTTAAGTTTTTTCTGATGCTTTTTTTAAATCTGGTAAATCAAATTACAAACATTACTGGACATATTTAATTCTAACATATTTTAAAGCTCAGACTGAAACTTTAAGAAAGCATTTGAAGCATCTGCAGCATATATTGAATCAATGCCAGAGTAAAACATTGCCTTTCCATCTCCTCGGTTTTCTCTCATTATTTGACAAGTCATATTCCACTGGTTTTATTTTCCATTTTTGATAGAATAGCAAGGTGAAACTAAAATTGCTTATTCAGAAGCAGACTGAATGGTAGAACTGGTTTATAGAGATAGCAAACTTGCTGCAGTGAAGATGTCAGTTCACCTCATTCTTTGATTTCGCTATGACGGTACTTAAAATACTACAGATGAACCCATTTAAATAATTTTCTGACAAGTTATTCCTTGGACAGAAATTGAAATCTTTTTTTTATGTCCATTATCATCAATAACGGAGAGCACTTTCATCTAAAATACTTTTCAATGAATGCATTTTGCTCTTATTACATAATGTACAACAGTACATTATAAAATTAATATACATATTGTTTATTAGATTAAATAAGAGGCTTACTGCGGGGCTATGGGTAACATAAGGGGCATTTAAGAGGCTTTTAGATTGGCACATGGATTTGTGAAAATGAAGGGATGTCGATCAAATATTGGCAAAGGAGATTAGTTTAACTTGGCATCATGTTAGGCACAGACATTCTGTACCTATGCTGTACTGTTTTATGTTCTATGTACATTTTAGTATAGTTTAAGGTTACAGCGTGGAAACAGGCCCTTCGGCCCCCCGAGTCCACCGACATCACCCTGTACTTAACTTCCTCCCAGGCCACAGACATTCTGGAGCCATGATCCTCATGGTCTTTGCAGCTTTTGCAAAAAGATGACAAGCAGGTTTTGCAAAGGCAGAAGTCCCTGCAGATGTGACACGCATTTGAAATAACGCTATGGGGAGTAATTTGATCCAACCAATTCCTGTCTCCGCCTTCAATTTAGCCAATTTAGTTTTCAGGGTCTGATTTGGTCTTTCCACAAGTCCAGCAGCTTGTGGTCGATAAGCACAGTGTAATTGCTGCTGGATACCCAGCTGTACGCAGAATTCTTCATTAATTTGCCCAATAAAATGAGGGCCATTGTCAGAACTAAGTCGAATAGGGGTACCAAATCTAGGGATAATTTCTCTCATAACCACCTTGACAGCAGTAGTCACAAGTCAAGTCAAGTCACATTTATTTATATAGCACATTTAAAAAACAACTCTCGTTGGCCAAAGTGCTTTACATTTGTTAAAAGAATAGCATAAACAAAACAAACTACATACATATATACATGTAGCCCTCACTCAGAGGACGTCAGGAAAGGCTTGGGAGTATAGATACGTTTTTAGTCTTGACTTAAAAGAGTTGATGGAGGGGCAGTTCTGATGGGAAAGGGGATGCTGTTCCACAGTCTAGGGGCTGCAACCGCAAAGGCGCGGTCGCCCCTGAGTTTATGCCTAGACCGTGGGATATTCAGCAACCCCAAGTCGACCGATCTGAGGGACCTGGAGGTGGAGTGGTGGGTGAGAAGACTTTTTATGTAGGTGGGGGCAAGCCCATTGAGGGCTTTGTAGACATGGAGGAGGATCTTGAAGTTTATACGGAACCGCACAGGGAGCCAGTGGAGAGAGGCTGCGCAGCTGCGTTGTTATCAAGTGTCGGATAGGCCTCATTCCATCTGCTGAATACATCGACTATTACGAGTACTTATCTGTATCCCTGGCATTTCTCTAACGCAATATAATCCATCTGTAGAGTTTCAAAAGGACCCATGGGCAAAGGTGTCTTCCCATCTCCACAACCTACTCCCTTTCCAGGATTGTACTTCTGATTGTAGTTGTACAACAGCTACTCACTTTCTGGGCCAAAGTTTGTATTCTTGGATGCCACTAAGTAGCTAAGAGAGCATCTCCAATTGCTCTCGCACCACAGTGAGTCTCAAAATGCATACACTCCACAACCCAAACTGCAAGAGGATCTGTCATACAAGTCTGTCCTTCCAGAGTAACCCACAATCCCAACATGCAATCTATTGTACATCCAAGCTGTTTCCATAATCTTACATCCCCTTCAGAAGCCTCCTCCTGCAACTGAATAATTTCCTGCATGGTTGGCATTGGCTTTTCCGAGGGAGGCTTGTTACCTAAACCTTTAGTCTGCCTCATCATTTGTTGAACAACCATCTTACATTCCCGGGATAACTCCTTTGCTGCCTGGTCAGCACAACAATTACCAATGTCTGTCGGGGTCTGTCCTTTTGTGTGTGCACCTGGAAAATGTGGACCACTTTCCGTACCTTGGAAGTCACCTCTCCTCCAATGTCGACCGTGATGACGAGATCCAACATCGTCTTAAGTGTGCTGGAACAGCTTTTGGACATCTTCGAATGAGAGTCTTTCAAAATCGTGACATCCGAACAGACACCAAAATGTTAGTGTACAAGGCAGTGGTGATTCCAACGCTCCTGTATGCATCAGAAACCTGGACACCATACTGACGCCATCTGAAAACACTTGAAAAGTTCCATCAACTATGTCTTCGAAGCAGCTTAAATATCAGTTGGAAAGACAGAATGGAGCGAAAACATCTAGCATCGAAGCCTTCGTCATGAAGAATCAACTAAGATGGGTCGGTCATGTTGTTCAGCTGGAAGACGAGCGTCTACCAAAGCAAACCTTCTACTCCCAGCTTAAAGAAGGCAAACGGAAAAGAGGTGGACAAAAGAAGAGATTCAAAGACGCCTTAAAAGACAGCATGAAGAAATGTGCAATCGACATCGACAATTGGGAAACCAATGCCAAGAACAGGAAACTCTGGCGAACCATCATCCAAGAAGGAACAGTGACCTTCGAAGCCAAGAGATGCGCAGAATTAGCAGAAAAGAGAAGAAAACGGAAAGAAAGGCAGCAACAACCAAAGCCCGATCTGCCATCTGGAATTACCTGTCCTGAATGTCGAAGAACTTCCAAAGCCAGGATTGGACTCATAAGCCACCTGAGAGTCCATAAAAACCACAGAACGTAGACCATCATCCTCGACCTCGAGGGATAGCCACCACGACGACGATGACGACACTTCATCACTGAAATTTGTTTGGGTAGCTTCAGGGCCTTCAATAAATCTGTCACCAATTGATTATGAGATATTTAAGTTCCAGCCGAGATTAGGAATCCTTTATTCCTCCATAGTTTTCCAAAATCATGTCCTACTCTGAATGCATATCTCGAATCTGTATATATGTTCACCCTTAACATTTTCCCAATAATACAAGCCCTAATTAAAGCAAATAATTCAGCCTCGAATAAGGCGACTCAAAGGCAGCTGCTTCTACACTGTTCCTATTCTGGTCTATAATAGCATATCCAGAAAATGACTCTCCCAATGGATGCACTCCCGTCTACGTACAATGTTATGTCAGGGTCCTCTATAGGAGTGTCTTTTAAATCCTCCCTTATGGATGGAAACTTTGAAATCTTTCCTCTGCACGGGAGACCCGACCTTTTCTTGTCGGGTCTCTGTTGTCGTTGGGGCTGGGCAACGTGGAGCGGCCTCCAGCAGGAACGACCTGGGGCTCCAGTTGCGGAGCTGCGGACTGCTCACCGTCACGGGGCTGGCCGAGTCCGGAGCGGGTGGAGCTGTGGTGGAGCGCTGCTGCAACCCGACCGCCGGAGATTCGGAGGCTACAACCGCGGGTCTGGCGGACGGCAACACCGGAAGCCCGCGGGTCCCTGGTGGGAGACCGCTTTTCGGGGCTTCCGCAGCGGCGACTTCTCCCGCCCGAGTTGCGGGGTTGAAGAGCACCTGGAGCGGGGCTTTACATCATCGCCCGGCGCGGCTTGGAATGGCCGCGGGACTGTGCGAGCGCACGCCGGGGCTCTAACACCTAGACCCGGTGCGCGACCTTGCATTAACCGGCGTGGCTTTAATGGCCGCGGGACAATCACCATCGCCCGCCGGGGGCTTTGACTTTGACTCTGACATCGGGGGGGGGGGGCGGAGTGCAGTGGAGAGATACTTTTTTTTTGCCTTCCATCACAGCGCTGTGATGGATGTATGTGTAAATTGTGTTGTGTCTCGGGTCTTCTTCGTTTTGTGATGTATGGCTGCAGAAACGACATTTCGTTTGGACCTCAAGGGGTCCAAATGACAAATTTGTCCAAAAGACAAATAAACAAATTGTAAATTGTCCTAACAAGGCTGCCACTGAATGGGAACAGTATACTACTGTCTCCTGCTGCAAGGTCTTGTTTGCTGCAGACTGTAAACTATTATAAATTGCTGTCAGGATCTGGGTGCATAATGGGTGTCCCCTTGCTACTGGGTCGAGTTTGGATGAATAGTAAGCCACTGGTCTGTGCTTATCCCCGTGTTTTTGGGTGAGGCCTGCAGTCGAGCACTCAGAAAGAATGGTACAGTAGAGTTGGAAGAGTCTATCGTAGAGTGGTCTTCCCAGTGCTGGGGCTTGCATCAAGGATCTCTTCAGACTTTCAAAAGCTTCCAGAGCTTCTTTGGACAACTGGAATTCGCCCTCTAGGCTAGTATGGGGTGTTAATTCTTTGGTGTCTAGTGCAATATTAGGGATCCAGGGTCAGCAGTAGTTCACCATACCGAGCCACTGCCTCTTTAGCAATAGGAAATTCATAAATTGGTTCGAGTCTGCACTTTTCTGAACTTCTTTATGTAGCCGAAATTATCACTCCTAAAAATTTCACTCTTTGTTGAGCCATCAATACCTTGGACTGAGAGACCACATATCCTACATTTCCCAGATGATTCAATAATTGAGCAATGTCCTCACACTTACTTTGTTCATCTACACTAGCTACCAACAAATCATTCACATACTGTACTAAAGTGGATTTTCTTTTAAAACTCAAAGTGCTTAGTTGTTCTTGAAGACATCGAGAAAACAAGGTAGGCGAATTAATGAATCCCTGAGGTAATCTTGTCCATGTATATTGTTGTCCCCTGTAAGTAAAGGCAAATAAATACTGGCTGTTCTTGTGTAGAGGTAATGAGAAGAAGGCATGTTGCAGGTCTACAATTGAAAAGATTCTTGTTTCTGCTGGGATTAAAGCTAGGATATGAGTTGGGTTTGGCACTAGAGCATGGAGCGGTTCCACCACTGCATTAACTGATCTTAAATCTTGGACCAATCTGTACTGGCCCTCCTTTCCTACTTTTGGCACTGCAAGGATTGGTGTGTTGCAAATAGACTGGAACTTCACTAAGATGTCTTGTTCCAGCAATCCCCAAATTAGCTTGTCTATGCTGGGAATGGCCTGTTGTTTAAATGGGTACTGTTGTATCGAAGGCAGTGTCATCCCTTTCTGGAGAGCTACTTGGATGGGATCAATGCGAACACATCCTACCTGAGTTGCGTCTTCTGCCCACACTTGCGGGTCCACATACTCACATACCTCACTCCCCAGATGCGGGCGTAGGTGGGCAACAACTGTCCTCGGGGCCTGATAAAACTTAACAGTACATTGATCAACAGTACAAGTCTTGTTCTTCGTATACATTCGGGTCTGCCAGATCAATTGCTTTCTTTACCATTGCTCCCAAGTCTTTTGTACTTGCTGGAAAGTTTACTTTTCTTGCAATGTGTGGAGCAACCTCTTTAGCTCGTTACCATAGGTCTAGGGGTATTCAGCCCACTCTGCAGTTCCTTCCTTTCCTGCTACCAATATTTTTACATTCAGATATTTACCTTTTTGTTAATAGCAGTTACTTTGTTTCCCTTTTTAGTTTCTCTGTAGCCTCCCCTTTGCTCTTGTTACAATCTCCTTTCTTCTGTCTTCGCGATGGGCATTCCCTGCTCCAATGGCCCTGCTGACCACAATTAAAGCAAGCATCTGATATTACCACTTTGCCAACTTTAAAACACGTTTTCAGGGGAATATGGGTTTGACTTATTTTTCCATGATTTGGGAATATTTTAAATTTCTTTTCTTGCCCAATTTTCAGTGGTTATTATAATGGTATGTTTGATTTTCTTGTCTTGTTACGTTATTTTGATCGGTCTAGGGAGAGGGGTCAGGCAAGCGTGTCCATTGGCTCTGGACAGACCGGCTAATCAGGACTGTGAAAATGGATTCGTTTGAGAGAACGGTGTTTGTCTTCTCTGCCCCTGATTTCCCTGCCAGTTCCCTCTTTGCTCTCTCTGATCTCTTTGATCTCTGAAATCTCTTCGATCCCTCTGATCTCTGAAATCTCTTCCTTGACCCCCTCCTTCATTTCATCCCTTGGTTGGGCACGCCCTACTCCAGTGACCTGACCCATCCTAGTATTCTAGTGCTTCTCCTGCTCGGTCTTGGGGAAATTAGTTATAAAGCAGACATGTCATCATAATAGTGATCTGGATATTCTGGTACCCTTGTCCATTCTGTCATCCCATGACTTGCTCTTGTTTTAGGACTCCACAAATTTAAGTCAGACCTTGGCGCCTCCTTTTTTATCACATACTCAGTTTTTGCCTTTACTGCCGCTGACTTTCCTGTTTTTTAATATCCTTCCAGTGATACCTCACTGCACGAGCCATCTCACTAGAGCTGTTTTCTGACCAATCCATGTTGTTTGTTTTAATTGCTTTGGCCACATTAGTTGGTAGGCAGTTCAATAATATTGAGCAGTACTGAGGAGACTTTGCCCCATTCCGAAAATGTACATCTCCCGCTCCTTTCTTTGGTCTTACATTCAGAATCCTTGCAATATCTGTCGGCTTTTGAAGAGTAGTTTTGAAGGGCAGTTAAAACTGCATATTCTCTTGCATTATTATCAGCGATCACATTAGCCAGTGCTTCATGAGTTGGGTGTCCTAAGGTGGCTAAGAATATGGTATGTTCTGTAGGAGTTATGATCTGTTGTATTACAGCCCACAAATCCATCAAGTCCGCGTGATATACATGCATAGTGGTCCGGAGATAATCCACAAAGGAAGCAGGTGATTTATTTCTGTCAGGTATTTTACTCAGTACTGCCATCATCTCATTAGGTTTCCATGGGGTATATACATCAATGGTTCGGGGATTGTTTGCACCCACTACACTAGCCGGATCAAAGGCTGGATTAGGCATTTCCCTAACTGGGAATTGACGAAGGGATATTTGTTCTGCTTTCATAATATTATCTATATCTGACTCCCTCAATGTTCCCTGCAACTGTTTCATCCTCCGATATATGTTCCTCATCATTAGAGGGATTACAGTACTTCTTAAAGGCACATCTCTGATCTCTAGGTCTTATCCTTCTAGGTTTAGGCTCATAAAATGGTTCTGGTAGTCGTACTTCAAATCTAGTAACATCTTTTTCTTTAAACATGGGAGCTATTTTCTTTGTTTTACTCCTGGTACTGTGCGCTACTGGACTACCTGCCAGTAGTGGAGTGGTTGGAGTCAAAGAACTCGGTACTGGTGTTGCTGCAGTTTGGAAAGTAGGCTTTATTATGGGATGTGCAGGAGGCGTGGATGGTGTTGAAGGTTCAGGAGGTCTGTGATGCACACAGGATGTACAAGGTGTTGGATTGAAGGTGGAGTGTGGGGAACGCAAGAGGAATAAAGTGGAGACTGCAAACTTTTCCTAATTCTAACGCTTTCCCAATCTTATAAATATTCATCGTCTCACCCTTCAAAGCCAAAGCCAACCAACGGGTCCCTGAACTCTAAGTCTACAAATGCCAGTTTCCCTTCAGGATTTTTCTTTTTCTCCCGTTCCTTATGTTCTTTAATACATCCACATTCCTTCCTCAAGGTATCTGGCGGTCTCTCCTTCATTATCGTTTAACTCTATTCCAAGCTTCAAAGATGCCTCCTGCCAATTAGCCATTATCACAGCCTCTTTACATGCTTTTACTTCTTCATAATATGGTCTCCATAATCCAATCAGTTCCTTCGCTGCATCACAGTTACTGCATTGCCAAATAATCTTCTGTATATATCTCACTCCCTTTAATGTTCCAACCCCTCCTTCGGGCCACAAATCAACTCCTAATTTCTTATTTAATGCTCCTGAAAAATACTTAAATCTTTCCGTTTTCTGCAGGAACTCGCTGCATACTAATTGTAGCAGACTTTCTGGATCTTCCATTGTATCTCGTTCAATTTGGTTCCCCATTGTTACCAACAATGGGCACAATATCGCAAATGATTCACACTCCACTCGCAACTTCCTGAGATTTAACAAATTCGCTCCCAAACAATGGCCAAAAGTTCTTCAACGCGCCAGCAAGTCTCTCACACAATTAACACACAATCAATCTAACATTTCAATACAATCGGTCTCTCCTTTCAACCCAGTATCCCAAAAATTCCTGCACACAATCTCACGCACAAAAATTCACACAAGCTTTCAAACCTGTAAACAATTTGAAGTCTGTAAACAATCTTAAGTCGGCAAACGATCTAAGGTGCTTTAATCTAAGGTGCAACGGAACAATCAAACACACTTCAGCAGCAAATCTCCTACACTCAAAACACTTCAATCTAGACAAAGACAAATGAGCTCATAACATGCAAGCAAAATCGTACTTAAACGCAAAGACTCCCCAGTAAAGAAACATTTTACCAGGTAATGTAAACAATTTGGGCAAGGCCCCTCTCGTTGACCAATCACAAATAACAGTGCAAAGACCATGCAACATAGTTAACAATAGTATTATAACATACCATTTCCCAACCAATTTGCAGCAGGACTCAGCTCCTTCTGCAAAACCCTCATACATATTAACAATTAAAGGACATCTGGACATGACACTGTACTTAGCTTCATCCCAGGCCACAGACATTCTGAAGCCATGATCCTCTTGGTCTTTGCAGCCTTTGCAAAAAGATGCCAAGCAGGTTTTGCAAAGGCAGAAATCCTCCATTTTTTTAGACACTAAAATGGCCAATATTATCTTTATCATATTATGATAACCAATAATACAAAAAGATGACACAGTTCCAGCCAGATAACCTAACATGATGGTAATGTAACTTATCAGAACTCCAAAGAAATTCCTGAGTTTGCATGGGCGTAGCTCCATGACTTCTGACTGATGAGTCTTCATCTCCCGAGTTTGCATGGGCACGAATCCTCTTCATCCATCTTGTTAGTTGTATCTGTTCTTGACTCTCGATGGGTATGATTTTACCTAAGGAATTTCTTGATAAAATGAATTAGCAGCCTGCTCTCCCACTGATACTCTTGCAGTGGTGAAGATGCACCCATGCATTTCTCCCTTCTACCTTCACTGCTGTTGGAGTTGTCAGAAGAACCTGGTAAGGTCCTTCCCAACGAACCTCCAACCCTTTCCTTACCCAATTCTTTACAAGGACAGAGTCCCCAAGCTTCACTTTAGTAGAAGAGATGAACAGAGGCAATTCAGAGCTCCTGTGGAAACCCACGCAGGTCACTGGGAGAAGGTACAAACTTTGTACAAACAGCACGTGCAGCCAGGAACAAACCCGAGTCTCTGACTCTATATGACACTGCGCCACCATGCAGCCACGAAAGTGTGGCTGATTTTTTTCTGAATTGTATGTGAAAAAGAATTGCACTGTCCCAAGGCACCTGTGACAATAAAGTACCATTAAACTATCACATAAATAATGGGAGGAGTGCACTACCTCAAAGTCTCCACCTGCTTGCCCTTCCAAGCACGACCTATCACATCTGTGGGTGAAACATTGGGCTCAATCACTTCAGAACTCAGAAGCACTGGAAGAAACAAGAATTCATACACTAACTTTTTTAATACATATTTGTCAGCAGAATTTCATTTCATATCATGCCCAAATGGAATATAAGGTTTTGTTCCTCCAGTTTGCATGTGGCCTCGCTCTGGCAATGGAGGAGGCTCAGGATTGAAAGGTCAGTATGGCAATGGAAAGGAGAGTTAGAATGGTTAGCAACCAGGAGATCTAGTAGGCCTTGGCGGACTGAGTGCAAGTGTTCAACGAAGCACTGGCTGGGTCTACGCTTGGTCTCGTCGATGTGCAGGAGGCCACATTGGGAACACTCAAGACAGTAGATAAAATAATATATTTATTGTTCCAGTTCTTATCCGGTGCATATAACAAATTAACAGACTTGATCTTGACCTCGGTTGTTTAAGAAGGAACTGCAGATGCTGGAAAATCGAAGGTAGACAAAAGTGCTGGAGAAACTCAGCGGGTGAGGCAGCATCTATGGAGTGAAGGAAATAGGCAACGTTTCGGGCCAAGACCCTTCTACAGACTAATGTGAGGGTAGGGTGGGGGTTTGGGAAGAAGAAAGGAAGAGGCGGAGACAGTGGGCTGAGGGAGAGCAGTGAAGGGGAGGAGAAATCAGGGACTACCTGAAATTGGAAAAGTCAATGTTCATACCGCTGGGGTGTAAACTACCCAAGCGAAATATGAGGTGCTGCTCGATTCGGTTTTCACTGGTTAAAATTTAAAGGGAAATAATTTAGTCAATTAAAAGGGAAGTCAATTAAATACAAATTAAATGTTGTATCTTTTGTTTCAAAGCCCACTTTCAAACTAAAAGACAACTATTGAAAGTTGGTTTATTATTTATCTTGAATTTCTTTGAGTGTTTGAGAGAATAACTAGTGTTATTCCATTAGTGTAACTATAATTGGCAAACAATTTGTTGGAATGTCAGTACTGAAATAATTAACCTTTATCACCAGCGTGGGAACATCAGTCTGAAGCAGGGGCCCGATCCAAAACGTTGTCTGTCCATTCCCTTCACACGCGCTGGCTGACCCGCTGAGTTCCTCCAGCACTTTGTGTTTTGCTTTCCAGGGTATATGGACAGATTAGATGCACAGTTTGTACAGCAATAGCGTAAGATTCAAGTTTCTATTTTAAGTCTTAGTTATGCACCTGGCTGTACCGACCCAAATTCCCTACCTCCAATCAGATGGTGGTTCTTCACTTTACCTGAAACAACAGTCACATTAGTTTATTGTCACGGGTACAGAGATATAGTGAAATGCTTGTTCTGCATGCTATCCAGTCAAATCATACTATCCAAGATTACAGCAGATTCGTTCATTCATTCATTTACTTCTGGAACAGCACAGAGAGTCGCCGCATTTCAGAGCCATTTTGCAACTCCCAAGTCTTCCAGTTCGAACTGTAAGGCACCAGTGGCAACATTTGGTTTGGCCATTGAAGGATCAGCATCTTGTGTCGTTGATAGACTCGGAGGCACGTGAGGGTTGTGATCAGACAACCTCTAGAAGTCCAGGTGTGATTTCCAAGCATTGATGGTTTAGGGTTGCTGGGACATTGTGTTTGTCTACGGGCTGTGTAATGGGGACATTCTGATTGGGGATAAGGGAATCGGGTGGATTCCTAAGACTGAAAGAGAAATTTGAATCTCATCCATGCCATGGTTGTACAAACTCTGAATCATATTTGTCTACATACCTTGTTAAACAAACACTAAGTACTGCAGGAAGTCAGCTGGTCAGGCAACATGTGGGGAGGCGATGGATGGATGGATGATTTTTGGGGTTAGAACCTTTCTTCAGACGGCATTAATATTCCCGCACAGGTGAAACATTTAAATTATTTAATAACTGTCATTCAAATAAATTGTTAGCCAATTAGAGTTACACTAATGGAATACAGTGGTTATTTTTTCAAACACTCAAAAAAAACAACAACAAAAAAACTTCTTTCACATTTCGAGTTCCAATAGCTTTTGGTTTGAATTAATTTGCATAAAGAAGGCTTTTAAAGAAAAGTCATGAATTGTAATTGTTCACTGGGGTCAAGGATAGAGTGTTCACGTTGCGGCCCTGTTTCCACCAATCTTTCCACCACCACGCACAAGAAGCACAAGAAGCGACAAGACAGACACCATTGTATGCAGATGCCGAGAAGCATGTTCAGCTGTGGCTGAACAACTTCTAATCTTGTGTGTGGACTCGATAAGAAGAAGAATTGTTCACTTGATTGATTAAAATGATTTGCCATTTCATTTTAACCAGTGAAATCAGAATCAAGGTCAAGATCAAGGCTAGACACAAAATGCTGGAGTAACTCAGTGGGACAGGCAGCTTCTCTACAGAGATGTCTCGTTAAGTTACTCCATCATTTTGTGTCTACCTTCGATTTAAACCAGCATCTGCAGTTCTTTCCTACTCAAGATCAAGGCTGTTTATTTGTCACATGCACCGGATATTAACTGGAACAATGAAATACTTACTTGCTGCAGCTTTAGGAGTAAATTAGGGGTTAGGGTCAGATCAGTCTGAATGTTGGTATCCCATGGGGACCAGAGGGTAGGAGTGCAAAGGATAGAGTGTGAATATGAATCTTATCTCACTGGGAACTGAAGCTGATGTGGTGCATGTCCCCACTGAGTCTCAAACATCGGCAGATGCTTAGAACGGCATAATGTTAAGGGCCTGTCCCACTTGGCCGTCATTTGTGCCTCATTTATGCGTCATATGTAAAATAGGTCGACGCATCATTACCTGTGATGTAGCGCACAATTCACGCGTCATCATGCGTCAGCACAGCCGTCTGTTGCGCATGACGTCATTAGAATACCCAGCGGCGCGCGGCGACATGATGACGCACGGTAACGTAACCATGCGTCACCACGCGATACACGTGAGACGTCGGGACGCCAGCGTGCGACGCCAATGCATCAGCGGACATACCCAATGCATCAGTGTGCGTACTCTATACGTCACGCAGGTGGTGCACGAGGATTTCGTTAATCTATGAAATCCTGGACCGCCGCGCGATACCGCGCACCACCGCATGCCATTCCACGCCTCAAGATTCAAGATTCCAGAGAGTTTATTGTCAGATAGGACAATGAAATTCTTGCTTTGCTTCAACACAAGAGAAGATAGTGGGCATAGATAAACACAGAACAGAACAGAACAGATCAGTGTGACCATATACCAATGAATATATATATATATATATATATATATATATATATATATATATATATATATATATATATATATATATATATATATATATACACACACATAAATAAACAGATAAAGTGCAATGGGGTATTAATGATCAGAGTTTTATTTGAGTTGAGTTTAATAGCCTGATGGCTGTGGGGAAGCAGCTATTCCTGAACCTGGATGTTGCAGATTTCAGGCTCCTGTACCTTCTACCTGAAGGCAGCAGGGAGATGAGTGAGTGGCCAGGATGGTGTGGATCCTTGATGATGCTGGCAGCCTTTTTGAGGCAGCGACTGCAATGGATCCCCTCGATGGTAGGGAGGTCAGAGACGATGATGGACTGGGCAGTGTTGACAACTTTTTGCAGTCTTTTCCGCTCCAGGGCGCTCAAGTTGCCGAACCAAGCCACGATGCAACCCGTCAGCATGCTCTCCACAGTGCACCTGTAGAAGTTCGTGAGAGTCCTCCTTGACACACCGACTCTCCGTAATCTTCTCAGGAAGTAGAGGCGCTGATGAGCTTTCTTTATAATTGCATCAGTGTTCTCGGACCAGGAAAGATCTTCAGAGATATGCACGCCCAGGAATTTGAAGCTCTTGACCCTCTCCACCATCGACCCGTTGATATAAACAGGACTATGGGACCCCATCCTACCCCTTCCAAAGTCCACAATCAGTTCCTTGGTTTTACTGGTGTTGGGAGCCAGGTTATTGTGCTGGCACCATTTGGTCAAACGGTCGATCTCCCTTCTATACTCTGACTTGTCCCCATCAGTGAAACGTCCAACAACAGTGGTGTCGTCAGCGAACTTGATGATGGAGTTCGCACTATGACCGGCTACGCAGTCATGAGTATAGACTGAGTATAGCAGGGGGCTGAGCACGCAGCCTTGAGCTGCTCCCGTGCTGATTGTTAGTGGCATTGACACATTTCCACCAATACGAACAGACTGTGGACTGTGAATGAGGAAGTTGATGATCCAATTGCAGAGAGATGCGCAGAGACCCAGTTCTGAGAGATTGGTAACCAGCTTGGAGGGGATGATTGTGTTAAATGCCGAGCTGTAGTCAATGAATAAAAGCCTGATATATGAGTTTTTGTTGTCCAAGTGGTCCAGAGCAGAGTGGAGAGCCAGCGAGATCGCATCCACCATTGATCTGTTGTGGCGGTAAGCGAACTGCAGTGGGTACAGGTTTTTGTCAAGGTAGGAGTTGATTTGCGCCATGATCAATCTCTCAAAGCACTTCATCACCACTGACGTTAGTGCCACTGGTCAATAGTCATTGAGGCACGTAACCTTGCTCTTCTTGGGCACCGATATAATTGATGCCCTTTTAAAGCAGATGGGAACCTCAGACCTCAGAAGTGAGAGGTTGAAAATGTCCGTAAAAACTCCAGCCAGTTGGTCCGCACAGGTTTTTAGAACACGACCGGGTATGCTATCAGGACCAGGCGCTTTCCGAGGATTCACCCCTCTTAAGGATTTTCTGACGTCAACCTCTGTGACCGTGACCGAAATACCATCACAGCGAATGGGAGCTCGAGAAGGCACATCGGTGTTCTCCCTATCAAAGCGTGTGTTCAACAGGGAGTGATGTTTCGCTGCCATGTGTCCTGCCTCCTGATTTCAACTTGTAGGAGGTGATTGCATTCAGGCCCCGCCACAGCCGCCGAACATCTGTCATCCTCCAGCTTGGAGCAGAATTCTCTTTTGGCCTTTTTGATGGCCTTACTAAGGTCGTATCTGGACTTCTTGTAGTCCTCAGTATCTTCAGACATGAATGCCCGGTGTCTGGACTTCAGAAGGGTGCGTATCTCATAGTTCATCCAAGGATTCTGATTGGGAAACACTCGGAAGGTTTTTCTAGGGATGCAGTCCTCCACACATTTCTTTATGAAGTCTGTAACGACTGTGGCGTATATTAATGACCTGGATGAGGGAATTGAAGGCAATATCTCCAAGTTTGCGGATGACACTAAGCTGGGGGGCAGTGTTAGCTGTGAGGAGGATGCTAGGAGACTGCAAGGTGACTTGGATAGGCTGGGTGAGTGGGCAAATGTTTTGCAGATGCAGTATAATGTGGATAAATGTGAGGTTATCCATTTTGGTGGCAAAAACAGGAAAGCAGACTATTATCTAAATGGTGGCCGACTAGGAAAAGGGGAGAAGCAGCGAGACCTGGGTGTCATGGTACACCAGTCATTGAAAGTAGGCATGCAGGTGCAGCAGGCAGTGAAGAAAGCGAATGGTATGTTAGCTTTCATAGCAAAAGGATTTGAGTATAGGAGCAGGGAGGTTCTACTGCAGTTGTACAGGGTCTTGGTGAGACCACACCTGGAGTATTGCGTACAGTTTTGGTCTCCAAATCTGAGGAAGGACATTATTGCCATAGAGGGAGTGCAGAGAAGGTTCACCAGACTGATTCCTGGGATGTCAGGACTGTCTTATGAAGAAAGACTGGATAGACTTGGTTTATACTCTCTAGAATTTAGGAGATTGAGAGGGGATCTTATAGAAACTTACAAAATTCTTAAGGGGTTGGACAGGCTAGGTGCAGGAAGATCGCTCCCGATGTTGGGGAAGTCCAGGACAAGGGGTCACAGCTTAAGGATAAGGGGGAAATCCTTTAAAACTGAGATGAGAAGAACTTTTTTCACACAGAGAGTGGTGAATCTCTGGAACTCTCTGCCACAGAGGGTAGTCGAGGTCAGTTCATTGGCTATATTTAAGAGGGAGTTAGATGTGGCCCTTGTGGCTAAAGGGATCAGAGGGTATGGAGAGAAGGCAGGTACGGGATACTGAGTTGGATGATCAGCCATGATCATATTGAATGGCGGTACAGGCTCGAAGGGCCGAATGGCCTACTCCTGCACCTAATTTCTATGTTTCTATGTTTCTATGTTTCATTCAGGTCCATTGCCGAGTCCCTGAACATTGCCCAGTCTACAGATTCCAAACAATCCTGGAGTTGTTCCTCTGCCCCCGCCCCCCCTCCCCCCCCCCAGCTCTGTACAGTCCCCTGTATAGTGTGTTCTTTAATTGCTGCCTGTAGGCAGGAAGAAGCAGCACCGTGGTATGGTTGGATTTACCTAAGTGAGGGCGAGGGATAGAGCGATAGGCACCCTCGATGGTGGTGTAGCAGTGGTCGAGGGTGTTTGGTCCTCTGATGCAGCAGGAGACATGTTGGTGAAAGTTAGAGAGTGATTTCTTGAGGTTTGCTTTGTTGAAGTCCCCAGCTATGGCGGTAAACGCCTCTGGGTAAGACGTCTGGTGTTTGTTGACCATGGCTTGCAGCTCCTCCAGTGCCAGACGGACATCTGCTTGGGGTGGGATGTTGACCGCAGTCAGGATGATGGAGGTGAATTTCCTCGGAAGGTAGAAGGGACGGCACTTCACCGCCAGATGTTCGAGGTGTGGAGAGCAGGAGTTGGATAGGACTGCCACGTCTGAGCACCACGCAGAGTTGACCATGAGGCAGACGCCCCCTCCGCTCCCTTTCCTAGATGCCTGCGCATGGTCCATAAGGTGGACTGCTGTGTCTGGGGAGCTGGGGGTGAGCCATGTCTCTGTGAAACAGAACACAGAGCATTCCCTCAGCTCCCTTTGATAATGCAGCCTTGCTCTTAAGTCCTCCACTTTGTTTTCAAGTGACTGTACGTTGGCCAGTAGGATAGTAGGGAGAGGGGGCCGTTCACAATGCACGCGCACCCCACGTGTCATGACGCGTCGACCTATTTTACATATGACGCATAAATGAGGCGCATATGACGGCCAAGTGGGACAGGCCCATTAGATTGCATCACAACTCTGCCCAAGACTGAAAGACATTGTAGATGTAGCCCAGTCTATCACTTAAACCAGTGACTCCATCTACATGTCATGAAGTGTTGTAAAAGCAGCCAGGATAATCAAAGATTACTTTCAGAAAGCATTTGATAAGGACCAACATAGGAGATTAGTGGGCAAAATTAGGGCACATGGTATTGGGGGTAGAGTGCTGACATGGATAGAAAATTGGTTGGCAGACAGGAAACAAAGAGTAGGGATTAATCGGTCCCTTTCAGAATGGCAGGCAGTGATTAGTGGGGTACCGCAAGGCTCGGTGCTGGGACCGCAGCTAATTACAATATATAACAATGATTTGGATGATGGGATTCAAAGTAACATTAGCAAATTTGCAGATGACACAAAGCTGGGTGGCAGTGTGAGGAAGATGCTATGAGAATGCAAGGTGACTTGGACAGGTTGGGGGAGTGGGCAGATGCATGGCAGATGAAGTTTAATGTGGATAAATGTGAGGTTATCCACTTTGGTAGCAAAAACAGAAAGGCAGATTACTATCTAAATGGCTCAAGTTGGGAAAAGAGGAAGTACAACGGGATCTGGGGGTCCTTGTTCATACGTCTATGAAAGTAAGCATGCAGGTACAGCAGGCAGCGAAGAAATCGAATGGCATGTTGTACAGACCCCCAGTGAGACCACACCTGGAGTATTGTGTGCAGTTTTGGTCCCCTAATTTGAGGAAGGACATTCTTGCTATTGAGGGTGTGCAGCGTAGTTAATTCCTGGGGATGGTGGGACTGTCATATGCTGAGAGAATGGAGCGGCTGGGCTTGTACACTCTGGAGTTTAGAAGGATGAGAGGGTATCTTATTGAAACATATAAGATTGTTAAGGGTTTGGACATGCTAGAGGCAGGAAACATGTTCCTGATGTTGGGGGAGTCCAGAACCAGGGGCCAGAGTTTAAGAATAAGGGGTAAGCGAAGAGTAGGAGTGAACGGGTCCTTTTCAGAATGGCAGGCAGTGGCGAGTGGAGTGCCGCATGGCCCGGTGTTGGGCCCGCAACTGTTTACCATATATATTAATGATTTGGAAGAGGGAATTAGGAGCAACACTAGCAAGTTTGCAGATGACACAAAGCTGGGTCAGTTTAGAAGGATGAGGGGCAATCTTACAGAAACATATAAAATTATAAAAGGACTGGACAAGCTAGATGCCGGAAAAATGTTCCCAATGTTGGGCGAGTCCAGAACCAGGGGTCACAGTCTTAGAATAAAGGGGAGGCCATTTAAGACTGTGAAAAAAAACTTTTTCACCCAGAGAGTTGTGAATTTGTGGAATTCCCTGCCACAGAGGGCAGTGGAGGCCAAATCACTGGATGGAAAAAAGAGAGTGTTAGATAGAGCTCTAGGGGCTAGTGGAATCAAGGGATATGGGGAGAAGGCAGGCACGGGTTATTGATTGGGGACGATCAGCCATGATCACAATGAATGGCGGTGCTGGCTCGAAGGGCCGAAAGGCCTCCTCCTGCACCTATTTTCTATGTTTCTATGTTTCTAAACCATTTGGAACGGAGACGAGGAAACACTTTTTCTCACAGAGAGTTGTGAGTCTGTGGAATTCTCTGCCTCAGAGGGTGGTGGAGGCCGGTTCTCTGGATACTTTCAAGAGAGAGTTAGATAGGGCTCTTAAAGATAGCGGAGTCAGGGGATATGGGGAGAAGGCAGGAATGGGGTACTGATTGGGGATGATCAGCGATTATCACATTGAATGGCGGTGCTGGCTTTAAGGGCCGAATGGCCTACTCCTGCACCTATTGTCTATTGTCTTCCATCCTGGTGATTATTTTTTCTTCCTGCTCCCTTTCGGCTGATGTTACAGAAGCTTGGTAGCATGCACCACCTGACTCACCTCTGTTTCCAGGCTTCTGAACGGGTCCTTCTAAAAGCTAATGTACTATCTGACTCACCTCTACCCCATTGCAGACATTGGACATTGTCCATGAAACTGATGCACTACAATTTTTTTTTTTTTTAATTAATATTTTTATTAGAAGCAAACATATTATAAAGTATAGTAACATATTATAATAGAAAAAAAAACTTTTCATATACATCAATAATACA
This sequence comes from Malacoraja senta, assembly GCA_038087875.1. Taxonomy (NCBI): domain Eukaryota; kingdom Metazoa; phylum Chordata; class Chondrichthyes; order Rajiformes; family Rajidae; genus Malacoraja; species Malacoraja senta. The sequence goes on from CM075978.1 coordinate 27,889,620, forward strand.
TTAATAAAATTGTCAGTTGTCAATTAATGCACTACAATTCTAAGAACTATATTCTTCACTGTTTCTTCCCCTATGCTCGATCTATTGTACTTGATTGTATTTACGTACTGTATTATCCGATCTGAGTTGAAAGGAGGCAAAAAAAGCACGTCACCAGGTTTATGTGATAATAATAAACCTAAACCTTTGAGTCACTGACAATAATCACTGCAATGTTGAATTACACCAGCAATTGTCCATTATTTTACAAAGTGATTATCACCTTGTGCCCCGTCCAAAATGCATCCTAAATAACATACCTTATAATTAACAGCACCACATGATCCAGTTCTCGGCCAACCAACATTAACAGCTGCTAAGCAAAACCTGCGATCAAAAATAAATCTGATCATTTGTAAGGACGATATAAATTACTCAAAGTACAAGGGATGTTAAATGTGCTTGTCTCTGTTCTCGGTATTCTATGATATTCAACGTCAATCACTCGTTCCAATCTTGCTTAGTTCTCTATTTGTTTAAGCAGCTAAGATATTTATGCTTCCAGGTGTGCTGTCTGCAAAAGTCTTTCAAAGTGATTGACCACTCAGCCCATTTGGTTCTGATCACAATTGGCAGATTCATTGGGGTCTCTGAACTGGAGCTGGACAGCAGCAGGCAATTGGTACCAGGAGCCCCGAACTTAAATCTGAAGAACTCTGACGTTCAGTGAACACAAATTCAAGCCAAGTGTTTAAGAACGTTCAATGGAACCTGTGCTAATGTCGTTGGCAGCTATCGCTGATATCCTATTCCAAGGAAAAGTGTTCATGTCCAAGTCTGGAACCTTCCCTTAACTGAATTGAGAGAATAATGCAAGTGAGTATAGTGCATTGGATTCCTGGACTGTGTGGTGCATTTGATGAATCACTTAGCCCAGGAATTGCAGGGATAAGCATTTGACAGCAGTCAGTAATCAATTGTGTAAAGCACAGTGCATAATGTTGTAATGTTTAATCACACAACTCAGGGTTTTATGCAATAGTGATCCCACTCACCTTAATAAGTGCAAATAAAAGCTATAATAGACCATACATCCCCGTGTACCTGCCCTGCCATTCAATAAGATCATGGCTGATCTTTTACCTCACTAAATCTTCCTGGCATTAAGCCTATATTCTTCAAATCCCTTAATGTCTAAACATATATCATTTGTCTTGAGTCTCCTTATCTCCTTCAAGTGGGGAATTAGGGTTGGGGTTAATTGCCTAAAGATTAATTGTCCTTTGCCGAAATAAATCTCTTCACATCTGTCCTGAACAACCCATCACATTTTATGAGACTAAACCTTGGTTGTAGATACTCCAACAAGACAATCTATCCCTGCACTTACCAATCCCAAGTCCCACAAGTGTGTTTCAATTAGATCACCTTTTATCCTTCTAAGCTCCAGAGCATATCACACCAGTCTGCTTAATTTCTCCTTGTAGGAGAAATCCCATATGTCAGGAATCAATTTGTTAAAATGTTAGTACACTCCCTTATTTGTAAGTATATTCAGTACAGTGGCACAGCTGGGAGAGCTGCTGCCTCACAGTGCCAGAGATACAGGTTTAATTCTGACTTTGCGTGTTGCACGGTTTCCTTACGACCACGTGGGTTATCTCAGGGACAATAGATAATAGATAATAGGTGCAGGAGTAGACCATTCAGCCCTTCGAGCCAGCACCGCCATTCAATGAGATCATGGCTGATCATTCACAATTAGTACCCTGTTCCTGCCTTCTCCCCATATCTCTTGACTCTGTTATCTTTAAGAGCTCTATCTAACTCCCCCTTGAAAACATGCAGAGAACTGGCCTCCACTGCCCTCTGAGGCAGAGAATTCCACAGACTCGCAACTCTCTGGGTGAAAAAGTGTTTCCTCGTCTCCGTTCTAAATGGCTTACCCCTTATTTTTAAACTGAGGCCCCTGGTTCTGCACTCCCCCAATATCGGGAACATGTTTCCTGCCTCTAGCGTGTCCAATCCCTTAATAATCTTATATTTTCAATAAGATTCTAACCGGGTTCGCCAGGTTGGAGCTCCGAAGTGCTGGGACTGCCGACTTTGACACCATGGAGCTGTGGTCTGTGGAGCTTCCAGCCGCTGGCGGCATTAACTTTTCAGCCACGGGCGGCACTGACTTTCCAGCCATGGGCGGCACTGACTTTCCAGACGCAGGCGGCGCTGATGCTGACTTTAACATCGTGGAGCCTGGGATCTCTCGCCGAGGTTGCCAGCGTTGAATCTCCGCCCAGCTCGGCCTATGGACTTCGGAAGCCGGGGTCTCCGGTAGGAAGCGGCCGATTAGGAGACTCCGGGCCGCTGAGAGTGTTCGAGGTCCTGAAACGTCGGGCCCGTAGCGGCGACTGCAGAGGCCTCAATAGGCCCCGACCACGGGTGAACTGAGTAAGAGGACTGAACTTTAGTGCCTTCCCTCACATTGGGAAACGTTGATTCCGCTCTGGGGGGATGATTTTTATGTTTTACGTTAAATTCTATAGTGTTGTGTTTATCTTATTTGTGTGCTGCACGGTAACTCAAATTTCACTGCACCAATTGGTGTGTGTGACAATAAATGTCCTTTGTCCTTTGTTCAAGATCCCCTCTCATCCTACTAAATTCCAGAGTATACAAGCACAGCCACTCCATTCTATCAACATATGACATACCCGCCATCCTGGGAATTAACCTTGTGAACCTAGGCTGCACTCCCTCAATAGCAAAAATGTCCTTCCTCAAATTTGGAGACCAAAACTGCACACAATGCTCCAGGTGTGGTCTCACTAGTGCCCTGGACTACTGCAGAAGGACCTCTTTGCTCCTATACTCCTCCTCTTGTTATGAAGGCCAACATGCCATTCGGTTTCCTCCCACATCCCAAAAACATGAGATGTAAATTGCCCCTCATATAGGGAGTAGATGTGAAAGAGGGATAACATAGAACGAGCGTGAACAGGTTATCGATGGTTGGCATGGACTAGATGGGCTGAAGAGTCTGTATCCATGCTGTGTCCTTCAATATTTCAATCAATTCTTCCGTAGGTAGTGAGGGTTTTGTGCACAATATCCCTGCTGTGGTATCACGTCCATTCTACTGCTTTAACCTTGAGAATCCCTGCAATTCTGGAGGCAATCAGCCCATCAAAGATTGCCAACAGTCCCATTCCTCTGCTTATCCCAGTAAACCTTAATAATGCCTATTTAATTCATTTAAAAAAACATTTCGTTTAGTTTAGTTTAGTTTAAAGATACAGCGCGGAAACAGACCCTTCGGATCACCAAGTCCGCACTGCCCAGTGATCCCCGCACATTAACACTACCCTACACACACTAGGGACAATTTACTTTTAAACCAAGCTAATTAACCTACAAACCTGAACTTCTTTGGAGTGTGGGAGGAAACCCACGCAGTCATGGGGAGAACATACAAACTCCTACAGACAGCACCTGTATTCGGGATCGAACCCGCGTCTCCGGTGCTGAAAGAGCTGTATGTCAGCAACTCTACCACCATGCCTTATAATGGAATCTGGAAAAATCCTGACCTGCTCGAAGTTAAAAAAAATATTTGGATTGATTTAACTTTGTTTGCTAGAAGACACAGCTTCAAGGTGAGAGGGGTAAAGTTTAAAGGAGATTGGTGGATGCCAGGAACATGCTCTTAGGGGTGCATGGTGGCGGCCTTCATGAGAGTGCATTTAAGAGGTTTTAGATATAGCAGAGAATGGAGGGACAAGGATTATGTGCAGGTAGATTTGAATTGGTCATGGCATTATGTTTGGCACAGACACTGTGGGCCAAAGGATCTGTTCCTGTGGTGAACTGTTCTACCTTCTATGATTTCTCCAATTAACATTATATTCTAGATTCACCATGACTATCAACATTTTATTCAAAAAGAAAGACACTGAAAAATCCTTCTATTTATGCAAGTCATTTAAAAAACATGACAAACAAAACGGAAGTTGCATATGCAGTTGGCATATGTACAAAGGCAACTAAATGTTTGAAAAACAAGGAACTGTGGATGCTGGAATCTTGAACAAAGCAGAAAGTGCTGGAGAAACTCAAGTCAGGCTGCATCTGTGGAGTTAATGGATAGGTGATGTTTCAGGTTGGGACCCTTCAGAGTGTAGTAATGGGTAGAAAGCTGCAAAAGAGAGGTGGATGTGGGGCAAAATCTGGCAAGTGAATAGATGGATAAATGTGAGAGGGATTTGGCAGATGGAGTATGTGACAAAGGATAGATAAAAGGTGATGAAGGGTGCCAGATAAGTAGAGAAGATGAGGAGTTAAATGAAAAGACAAAGGGAGCTATATAAATGCAATGGGTCGGGGGAGGGGAGGGGATTAAAGGGAAATTAGGGAGTCAGGGATTGGAGATGAGTGCATAAAGGAGGGGAAAATATGTTTCATTTGTAGCATTTAGCAGAACTGAAACTATAAGATAAGCACTTTTAGCTGCTGAGTTTCTAATATCCTTCTAATGTATCATTATTAATTAACCTTGGCATTCTTCTCAATGTCACATGGTATGTAGCAATGGTTCTTATGTGTTTTGAAGCGAAGGTAGAATTTAATGCAGTTCTCCAAATCAAAAGTGCTGAACTTTAACATAATCTCAAAAGCCTTGTATGCTATTATCCCGGCTTTAGATACCATCCTTCAATTTCCTTCTCCTCTTATTCCACCCACTGGTGCATTTTGTTGTCTGAGCTGGAAGGATTAATAACTGTGTGAAACAGTTTTGTCTGTAGGTTGGAAAATACATCTCACTTCCTACACTGTGGTTATTCCCACGGGGGCTCGAAATGTAACATAGAAAACAGCTGATCCTCAAGTATCCGCCAACACTTCCTGGGTAACACAAGGAGATGGCATCAAAGTTATTTATAATATTGTAGCTATGATTTATTATGAATAAAACATTAGTTTCTCTTAAGTCAATTTTGCATCTAAACTAAAATCTTCAGATTTAGAGAGTTTAGAGATACAGTGTGAAAACAGGCCCTTCAGCTCATTCGGTCCACACTATCGATCACCCTAGTTCACACTAGTTCTATGCTATTCCACTTTCACCACTCTCTACACACAATGGGCAATTTTACAGAAGCCAATTAACCTACAAACACCAAGGTCATTGAATTTTTGGAGGAAACTGGAGGACCCAGAGGAAACTGGAAAACCCAGATGACATGCGGTTACAGTGAGAACATGCAGACTCCACACAGAGAACATCAGAGGTTGGGATCCAACTCAAAGTCTCTGGTGCTGTGAGACAGCAGCTCCAGGTGTAATTATCAGGACATTGCATTGGATTAACATAGTACACATCAGGATAGCTCAGCAAGAAGATATGAGACAGCGACAGTGGTGCAGCTGGTAGTGTTGCTGATTCAGTGTTGAGACTTGGGTTTGATCCTGACTGAAGGCTGCTGCCTATGTTCTCCCTGTGACAGTGTGGGTCTCCACTGGATACTCTGGTTTCCTCACACATCCCAAATACAAGAGGGTTTGTAGCTTAACTGGCCTCTGTGAATCACCCCTAGTGTGTAGGGAGTGGATGCGAAGGAGGGAGAACATAGAACTAGTGTGAATGTGCCATCGATGGCCGACGTAGACTCGGTAGGCAGAAGGGCCTGTTTCTATGCTGTATCTTTGAAACTAAAACGGGATAAAGAGTTTTGACTTTTCAGAGATGTCAATACGCCATAGCAGCACATACTGTTATGAAAAAAGAACAAGCAGAAACAATCCCTCAGAACCATTGCCTTTGAGATATCTTCATGCAGTGCTTTCCCACTGTAAGTTACAGAATTCCAGAAGGCAACAACATAGTCCTGAAGTTGTTACCAACATTGAGTCTTTATGGAAAATATTATTTGGAAAATTATTAAGTCTGAAAGGTAAATGCATCACTCAGAAAATAACCATCAGGCTCGTAAACATTGCACAAGACAAACCACGAAGCTCAGCGTCTGAAGAAGGGTCCTGACCTGAAACGTCACCCAGTCCTTCTATCCAGAGATACTGCCTGTCCCGCTGAGTTACACCAGCATTTTGTGTCTATCTTCAGTGTCTATGATCTTCTACAGACTGCGTCTGTGGCTGCAATATGAACCAGTTTAGCACAATTATATTTACCTAATATAATACTTATTAATTTATATGATTAGTGATTGTTATATATTTATCTGTGGTTATTGAATTTACGGGCTTGTTACACTGCAGCAAGTAAGAATTTCATTGTTCCATTGCTAGTATATATAACAATTAAACATTCTTGACTCTCGATTTTCCCCTTCAAACCTTACTGAGAAGCACACAGGATACTAATAAGGACAGATCTGATATTAACATAATACCCACTCAGAACACATTTTCATAGTCAGTTTTTTATTCACTGTCCCACCAGTCATCACTGGTATGGCCAATGCTAGCTCCACTCAAGGTTCAAATACAAGAAAGGGTAGGGGGAGAGGGGATACAACATTACAAGTGGGAGCGAGGCTCACATTTCCCATCCAATTGTTACCATTATGGCGCTACCAGATGAACTGTTATTGTGTTGAGACTGCCTTTCGGAGTTGACCCAAGTACATCAAATGGAGGAAGTGTGCAAGTGCATGCAATAGTCTAACCAAAAGCAAAATTGCCTGTATTATTTATGTAGAGGATTGGAGATGGTGGACTTAGATTCATAGAGCCATATAGCATGGAAACAGGGCTCTCGGGCCAATTCATCCATGCTGACCCCATCTAAGCTAATCCAATTTCCCTGTGTTTGGGCCAAATCCCTCTAAATGTTTTTTCTTAATGCTGTTATAGTATGTGCCTCAAATTTGGTTCATGCACCCACCACATGAGTGTAAAAGTTGCCTCTATTAAATCTTTCCCCTCTCACCTTAAAAATAGGTCCTCTGATTCTTGATTCCTCTACTCTGGGTTAACGATTCTATGCATTCACCCTATCTATTCCACTAATGAATTTATAAACTTCTATAGGATTATCACTCATTCTCCATTCAATAGACAATAGGTGCAGGAGTAGGCCATTTGGCTCTTCGAGCCAGCACTGCCATTCACTGTGATCATGGCTGATCATCCACAATCAGTACCCCTTCTCCCCATAGCGCCTGACTCCGCTATCTTTATGAGCTCTATCTATCTCTCTCTTGATAGCATTCAGAGAATTGGCCTCCACTGCCTTCTGAGGCAGATAATTCCACAGATTCACAAAATTGTGTGTGAAAAAGTTTTTCCTCATATCCGTTCTCAATGGCTTACCCCTAATGCTTAAACTGAGGCCCGATAACAGAGTTGATCAATACTCCAAAGTAGACAAAAATGCTGGAGAAACTCAGCGGTGAGGCAGCATCTATGGAGCGAAGGAAATAGGCAACATTTCGGGTCGAAACCCTTCTTCTGAAGAAGGGTCTCGACCCGAAACATTGCCTATTTCCTTCGCTCCATAGATGCTGCCACACCCGCTGAGTTTCTCCAGCATTTTTGTCTACTTCGATTTTCCAGCATCTGCAGTTCCTTCTTAAACAATACTCCAAATGTGGCTTCACTGATGTCTTGGGGCTATATCCAATATCCCAAGCTTATAAAAGAGCAGAAACACCTGGGACATAATGCAATTGAATGAAATCCCATTCTGCCACAATAGTATACGCAGCAGGGACAAATGTACACCATAACACCTCAAAAGTAACAATACATTTCCTGTGGCAGCAACTTACGGTTTTACTAGATGGGCCAATACATATTTCGTAATAAACTCTTTCTAGGTCATGGGAACCATTAATTGAACATTGTCATTGATGGATTTCATGGACTCCTACAGCATGGAAACAGACTCTTCAGCACCAAGTCTTTACGACCAATCAAGCATCTATTTATGCTGATCATAATTTATTCTCCTTCAATGTCACAGATATTACTGCTCATTTACACATTAGGGCAAATTACATTGATCCAAGCAACCTGGATGGAATGGATGGCAGATGGAATACAGCGCAGCAAAATGTGCAGTCATGCAATTTGGTAGCAGGAATAAAGGCATAGACTATTTACTAAATAGGGAGAGGATTCTGACGTAGGTGGCGCAAAGAGACTTTTGAGTGCTTGTGCAGGATTCCCATTTAATTTGCAAGTTTAATTGGTAGTAAAGAAGGCAAATGCAATGTCAGCGTTTATTTCAAGAGGACTGGAAAATAAAAACAGGGATGTAATGCTGAGGCTTTAAGACAATGGTCAGACCGCAGTTGGAGTATTGTGAGCAGTTTTGGCCCCTGTATCTGAGGAGGAATGTATTGGCATTGGAGAGGGTCCAGAGGAGGTTTACGAGAATGATCCCGGGGATGATTGGGTGATGAGCATCTGATGGCACTGGGACTTTACTCGCTGGAGTTGAGAAGAATCAGGGGGGGACATTAAAAATTACTGAATAGTGAAAGGCTTGGATTGAGTGCTGAGAGAATGGAGCAGCTGGGCTTGTACACTCTGGAGTTTAGAAGGGTGAGAGGGGATCACATTGAAACATGTAAGATTGTTAAGGGTTTGGACACGCTAGAGGCAGGAAACATGTTCCCGATGTTGGGGGAGTCCAGAACCAGGGGCCACATTTAAGAATAAGGAGTAAGCCATTTAGAACGGAGACGAGGAAACACTTTTTCTCACAGAGAGTGGTGAGTCTGTGGAATTCTCTGCCTCTATTTCTGTGGAGGCGGGTTCTCTGGATGCTTTCAAGAGAGAGCTAGATAGGGCTCTTCAAAATAGCGGAGTCAGGGGATATGGGGAGAAGGGAGGAACGGGGTACTAATTGGGGATGATCAGCCATGATCACATTGAATGCTCGAAGGGCCGAATGGCCTACTCCTGCATTTATTGTCAATTGTCTATTGTCTATTGTCTATTGAGTGGATGGGGAGAGGATGTTTCCATTAGTGGAGAGTCTAGGACCAGAGCTCACAGCCTCAGAATAAAAGGAGGTGCCTTTAGAAAGGAGATGGAAGAATTTATTTCGTTAGAGGGCTGTGATTCTGCAGAATTCATTGCCACAAACGGCTGGTAACCAAGTCGTTGGCCATTTAAAAAAATAATTTACAGATTCTTGATTATTAAGGGTGTCTAAGGGTATGGGGCGAAGGCAGGAAATTGAGGTTGAGAAGGAAAGAGATCAGCAATGATTGAATGACAGAGTAGACTCTATGGGCTGAGTGACCTAAATCTGCCACTGAACGTGTCCTTCTTAGGACATGCGAGAGTAAACCCAGAGCACCATGAAGAAACTCATGTGGTCATAGCGAGAACAAGCAAACTCCTGACAGGTCTCAGGACACTAGAGGAGTTTAAACAGAGCCTGTCCTCACTACACAACTGATTTCTTAATGTGTCTCCTCCAATATTTGAGCAAATATAATTTTTTTATTGAAATCCAGTACATAACTACAATCGTCAAACTCAAATACAATACATAGATCAAAGGGGAGTATATAATATAGTTCTCAGCATTGTAGCATATTGTAGCACATCAGTTCCATGGACAAAGTCCAATGAGGTAGAGGTAAATCAGACAGTACCCTAGATTATGGAAGGACTGTACAGAAATGATAACAGAGGGGAAGAAGCTATTCCTAAAGGGCCTGTCCCACTGTATGAGGTATTTGAAGAGTTCTCCCGATTTTTCCCCTGATTCGAACTCGGAGAATGTCCGTAGCGGGTCCATAGGAGTTCGTGGATGTCTCGTAGCGGCTCGTACGAGTAAAAAGTAAAAACAAATTTCATCACGAGTATTTTTTTACTCGTGGACATTTTTCACAGTGTTGAAAAAACGTCACAAGTTTACCAGATTTCCCGAGTACCTACCGTTAGCATTACCTTTTTAAACACCTCATAACATCACATAATCAGTGGCACTGAGACTTCACAGAACACTGCCCTTTGTCCTCGGATCCTGTATAGTAAAAATGCCATTGGAAGTATTAAAGTAACTGCTCCCTATGACATTGTTATTTACAACGGTTTGCTGTCCGTGTTGAACAAATGGAATTGGCATCGCTTCACCTGGACTGTCTCATTTAAAATACCAGTATTACTACCAAGCACAGCGACAAGTTGTGAAGTTGGAGAAATACTGCACAAAAAAGGCCCCCCAGCCCACGAGAACCACACAGACCTTCAGCCAGACATTTTCACTAATCACATTTTTATATTCTCATCAACTCCTCCAGATTCGACTGCCCACCTGCACACCAGAGGGAAATTATATGCTGACAAATACTTGATCAAACTTCTCCAGGAGTACCGTAGAGAGTTTACTGACTGGTTGCATCATGTCCTGGTTCAGGAAATTGAAAGCCCTGGAACGAAGAGATGACAGAGAGTGGTCGATGCTGCCCAATCCATCACAGGTACTGACCTCCTCATCATCAAAAGGATCAAAAGGAGGCACTGCCTCACAAAGAGAGCCAAATATAAAACACTCGCACCTTCCTGGACACACGCTCATTTCACTCTCACTATCAGGAGGAAGGTACAGAAGGCTGAAAAACAGCTTCTTCCCAGTAACCATTTGATTCTTGAAGTCTGTAACCTCAGCAACTATAATCTTCTTGGACTATCTTTTGTTGTATCCCAGGACTTTGCATGTGTACTATTAAGGCTACCTTTTATTAATTTATTATATTATTTATTATTATATTTTTAGGTGTCATTGCATTAACAGGCCTGTTAAAATGCAGCAACTAAGAATGTCATTGTTCCTTAAACATGTGTAGGAAGGATACTGGTTTATTTTTTTAAAGCTTCAAACCAGTTAGAAATATCTCCCCAGGTAGATAAAAATGCTGGAGAAACTCAGCGGGTGAGGCAGCATCTATGGAGCGATGGAAATAGGCAACGTTTCGGGTCAACACCCTTCTTCAGTCTGAAGAATAGTTTCGACCCGAAACGTTGCCTATTTCCTTCGCTCCATAGATGCTGCCTCATCCGCTGAGTTTCTCCAGCATTTTTGTCTACCTTCGATTTTCCAGCATCTGCAGTTCCTTCTTAAACAGAAATATCTCCCCAGTTTGATTTACACCTTCATCAGAATTGGTTGGAAGGCCTTTATTGATCAATCCACACTAGCATGGAACAGATCATTTAGGGCATTTTCTATATCCAAAAAAAATCTAGGCTGCCTATTTTCTAAATTAACAACTGAGCAACAAGACTACATTAATCAGATACCACCCATCCCAATATTCTATGCTCTTTCCTTCTGCTACACTTGGAGATTGCTTCCATTTCTTCGTTAGATCTTGCAAACCAAACCAGAAAATGTCATAACATTGGTTTATTAAAATTTGGTCCAATCTGAAGAAGGGTTCCAACCCGAAACATCACATGTGCATTTCCTCCGCAAAGTAAAGTAAAGTAACGTATCCTTTATTGTCATTCAGACTTTTCAGTCTGAACGAAATTTCGTGCCTTGAAGTCATAACATAGAATAAAATAACAAAACACACAATAAACACAGATTTAACATCCACCCCAGTGAGTCTACCACGCCCTCCTCACTGTGATGGAAGGCAAAAGTCTTAAAGTCCTTGTCTCTTCCCCCCTTGTTCTCCCTCTGCGTTGAGGCGACCCAGGCTTCCGATGTTGTAACCCCGCCGGGTGATGGTAAGTCCCGCGGCTGAATCCGAGCTCCACGAACGGGCCGGTTCAAACTCCGCGGTCCGGGGCAGTCGAAGCTACCGAAGCTGCCACCCTCCAGTCCAGCGGACTAAGCTGTCATTGCGGGAGCTCCGGAGAACCGGTCACCAACCTGGGACCTGCGAGCTCCCGACGTTGTCGTCAACTGGGCCCGCGGCGGAGCCTCCGAGGCTCCAAAGTCGGGTCGTCGCCGCTGCAACGCCACCACAGCCCCGAAGTCGGCCAGCCTCGCGTTGGTAAGTCCTGGCTCTGCCTCCAGAGCCTCGAGGTCGGTCCCAATTGGAGGCCGCCAGCTCCGCAATTAGGCCTCAGCACAGACGGAGATGGAGGGGGATACGACAAGAAAAGGTTGCATCCCCCCCGAAGGAAGAGACTAAAAACAAGTTTCTCCCACCCCCCCATGCATACACAACTAAAATAAACTGAAATAAACTGAAACAACAGGACAAAAGAATACAAAAAAAGAAAAGACAAACGGACTGCAGGCGAGCCGCAGCTGCAGGGCAGTGCCGCCACTTCCGGAAGTGTCTCCTGACCTATTGAGTTGATCTAAAATTGTGCTTTTTTTTTCCTGGATTTCCAAGCATTTCCTGTCACATGACATATCACCATAATAATCAAATGTATTCAGGCTGTTTGCCATATTCTTGACATTAACAAACCAATGCTTTTTTATTAAAACAATGCTCATTGCACGTGCATAAAACATCAATTTCATTATTCTAATTGTCTTCTATATTTGTAGGTGGAATGGATGATTATTTTTTTTGTTCTGTTTTTATACAAGCTGTTCCTTTTTTATACTCAATGTCAAGGTTACAGAATGTCCTCATGAAAGATTCACAAGAAAATGGTTCACAAAATAAAATATAAAAGGGGTAATCGGAACAAAGTTGTACATTGCAAGCTCCTGTGTGCCTTTCTATTCTTCCAGGGACGTATAGGATTTCAACTCAGTGCTGGCATTTGTTCAGACTCCTACACTGCAAGGAACGTTTCAAGTGAATCACTTTGGAACATCTCCCCTTCTTACTTCTTTCTCCTATACATCTTCATCTTTCAGGGACACATTACAACAATGGAAGAGCACCGTATCCAAAATGGTGAAGCCGAGTAGCCTTGAACATGCATGGCAATGAAAGAAAAGAATACTTTAAAGTTCAATTGAAGCTGATGTGTAATTCAGGTCACCTTTTCTTTTCAGCACAAAGATAGATAAGTGAAAGAGCTTTGATTGTCATAGTTGTAGTCATGGAGATTTAACTTTATGAAAGACACATGCACAAGGACCGATTTTAACCTCTGCTCTGAATAAGAAATGGGTAAGGATTGGGGAGAATTAAAACCCATTTACTTCTCTGCTGCTCATGTACCTGTTCATGTATTCTTTCTAGATTTACTCTGGACCTCCAAATATATTTCACCTGCTTTGTTCCCATTAGGTTCCTTACCTCTTGTTATGAGGTCATAGAGTCCTACGGTTCACAAAAACAGGCCCTTCAACCCAACTCGTCCATGCCGACCAAAAATGCCCCAACTGAACTAGTCCCATCCATCCATGTTTGGCCCATATTCTTCTAAATCGTTCCTATCCATGTACCTTTCAAAAAACGTTCCTATCCATATACCGTGTTTAAGAAGGAGCTGCAGATGCAGGAAAATCGAAGGTAGACAAAAGTTTATCCAGCATTTTTGTCTATCTATCCATATACCAGTTATTTGCCTACTGGCAAAATATTTGAAGGTGTAGCCATGGGCACTTGCATGCCTTCCTTTTTGTTGGTTATGTCAAACAGTCCTGTTTCAGGCGTACATTGGCCCCATCCCCTAACTCTTTCTCCCCTGCATTGACGACTACATCGGGGCTGCCTCCTGCACCCATGCAGAGCACATGGACTTTGTTAACCTCACCACTAACTTCCACACTGCACTCAAATTCACCTAGACTATCTCTGATACCTCCCCTTCCTTGATCTCTCTGTCTCCATCATAGGAGACAGACTATCGACTGACATCTACAAAAAACCTACCGACTTCCGCAGTTATTTGGAGTACACTTCTTCCTACCATGCCTCTTGCCAGTATCCTCTGGTCTCAATTCCTCCATCTCCACTGCATCTGCTCCTAAGATAAGGTTTTCATCCAAGATGTCCTCATTCTATAGTGAATGTGGATTCCCCCTTTTGTTGTCGATGGGTCCCTCGCAGTGTCTCTTTTGTGTCCCGTAGTTCTGCTCTCGCTTCTCCTCCCCCTGACACAACAAGTACAGAGATCCTCTGGTCCTCATCTTTCACCCCACCAGCCTCCATATCCAACACATTATCTTCCGACAGTTCTGTCACAGCCAACGTGATCCCACCACGAATCACCTTCCCATCTCTTCCCCTATCCGCATTCCGCAGAGACAACTCCCTCTACAACTCCTTGGTTCATTCATTTCTTCCCAACCAAACCACCCCCTCTCCAGATACTTTCCCCATCAACCACAGGAGTTGTAAAACCTGTTCTATACCCCCTCCCTCAACTCCATCCAGGGACCCCGACAGTCCTTCCAAGTGAGACAGAGGTTCACATGCACCTCCTCTAACCTCATCTACTCCATCCGGTATTCCCGATGTGGGTTCCTGTACATCAGTGAGAGTGTAGCATCAACTACCTACCGAGGCTTACTGGAGCACCTGGTTGCCAAACATTTGAACACCCCTTCCCATTACCAAACTGAGTTTTCTGGACTGGGCCTCCTCTATTACCAGAGTGAGAGCAATTGCAAGTTGGAGGAACAGCACCTCAGATTTCACTCGGGTAGCTTACAACACAGCAGTGTGTACATTGAATTCTCTAATTTTAGGTTACTTATACAAGCACTCCTCTCCTTCTCACACTCACTCATCCATACCTTATCCCCCTTCCTCCACTAAAAGTTGGTTAACCAGTTCCACAATGATGTTGTCCAGTCTGAAGAAGGGTCTCGACCCGAAACATCACCCCTTCCTTCTCTCCAGAGATGCTGCCTGTCCTGTGGAGTTACTCCAGCTTTTCGTGTCTATCCACAATGATATACCCCTCTTTGGATCACATTGTTGCTAGCCAAAAATCTGCCTATCAGGGAACCTCCTTACCTGTTGCTCGCTCTGATTTGTCCTCGTCTTTTCTTGCTTCCAGCATCCGCCCCCCCTCCAAAATCAGTCTAAAGAAGGGTTCCGACCTAAAAGGTCACCTATCCATTTTCTCCAGAGATGCTGTTGGACCCGCTTAATAACTCTACCATTTTGGTGTCTATCTTTGAATAATATTTTTCTTCGTTCAAAAAAACAATCTGCTTTTAGTTGTCTTGAAGTGGCCAGTCAGAAATATGATTTTTTTTGTGCATCAATCCATCACTCCATCAAATGTCAAAGTTGAATCAGTGATGGAGGATATGAAAATGAAGACTGGAATGAGTGCAAATGTAGATTGCAAAAGGGCCCCTCTCATTCCCCCCCACCCACCTTCTCCCTGCTCCCACCTCTTCTCTATGTCCTACCTGGATGTGCACCCATTTCTTCCACATTTCTGCACCTTTTCCCCTTCCCCCATTCCCTTCCACCTATATCCTTTCCTCTGGATTCACATTTCATGCCTCTTCTCTGCTTATCTCCTTCTCTCATAGCCTTTTGCCTTTTCATTTCTGGTCTTTGTCCTACCACCGGCCTATAATAGCCTCATCACTTGTAACCACCTCATCACTTGCCAGGGTTTGTCCTGCCCCCACCTATTTTCCAGCTTTCTCCCCCTCCCCCCCACTACAATCAGCCTGAAGAAGGTTCCCAACTCAACAAGTCTCCTAATTTCCTGTTGAGTAATTCCAGCAACTTTTGTCTTTTCTTTACTCAAAGGATGGCTGGTTTACAATTATTCCACTCAAAAGCATTATGTGTTGAATTCTGAAGTGCAAGTCAATTTGCATACTTTAAAAACTTTAAAACCCCTCCCCCTTCTGTCATGTGGTAGAACGTTAATCACTTTAAAACCCCTCCCCCTTCTGTCATGGGGTAGACTGAGAATGATCTGACCCCCCCACCTCCTCAATCTTTGCACATCCCCAAAGCTTTACCACTCGTCACTTTAATTTCATGTTTCATGTATTTTGTGTTTTTTTATGACTGTTGGCAAATTAATTTCCCTCCTGGGATAAATAAAGTTCTATCGTATCGTATTGTATAGTATCATAAATAACGTTGAATAAAACAAACTTGTTAAATTTATGCTTATAGGAGTGAGAAGGAATTGATTGAAGACAGTTAAGGTAACAGACATTTTCAGCTGTGAATTGGTATACAGAAAATGGCACGAATACAACCATAGTAAATGTAAACCTACAGATTTTATGGAACACTAAAGCATTGGTATACTGTACATGCACATTACGAGCTAAATAAAAGGAAAGCTCATTGTATATCAATTTTCCCAAGGTATCAATAATTCTCAACATGATTTAAGAGGAAAAGGGATATTCAATTACAATGTTGGATAAACGTAACAAAACAAATTTACTCGCAGCCCCTTTCACCTTATATAAACTACATAATCAGTATTCATATTCCCTGTCAGCATGCCCCAATTTTGCAGTGTTTTATACCCATACAGAATGTGCAATTGAAATAAGCAGCAATTTTCTACCCTGTTCTAGACAAACGCATGCCTTGCACAAACCAAATGCCAGTAACTGAATCTATCATCTTCCATCAGCTGACTTTGGAAACTAACCATTGTAAGAAATGACTTATTTTTCTCTCCTTGTGGGTAATGAACAAAGCCGAGAAAAGCCATTTCATTTATTTCTCGCATAAGGAATATGGATTAAATACATTATTCATCAAGCAATGCCCATCAGTTTTGGAGGTAATACAAGTTCAGATTAATGTACATATTTCTTAAAGTGTCAGATGGATTGATACAAATCCTTAATCAAACAACGGCAACATATTTGTGTACCACCAACAGAATAATGGACACATTTTCACCATGTCCTAGTTAAATTAAGGAGGCATGTTTCAAAATTAACTTTACATTCTTTGTTTTCTGTATAATTTCAATTCCTCAGTAAGAAAGCTCAAGGGATTTCCCTACTCCTGGCTGTTTAGTTTCTTCAGGAATAAAAATAGCATTAACTGCACTACAGTCATTTATACTACCTCTTTTGTGATGCTGGGGAAGGAAGATATATGTGTATCTTTACAATACTGGAGAGATTTTAGCACAGAACATTAAAAATGTCATATCTCCATTGTTTTCAGTAGTATGGTGTTATTTTTTTTTTTCAGGGATTGTTACTAAAATATGAAATAGATAGTGGAGATAAAATTGTTAGGAATTAAATTAATTCCGATTCAACCAGTTTATATCTCCAAAATATTACACTTACACTTACACTTATACCTAAAAAAGATAAAGATTTAGAAGACCCGGGTTCTAATAGAGCTATTGCGCTGTTTAATACAGATCAAAAAATATTAGCAAAAACATTAGCTAGAAGATTAAGTAAATATGTTAGTAAATTAATAAATGCGGATCAAACGGGGTTTATACCCAAGAGATACTCATGCAATAATTTGAGACACCTGTTTAATATAATGCACTCATATAAAACCGGAGAACAAGACTTATCAATTATTTTATTGTATGCAGAAAAAGCATTCGATCAAGTGGAATGGGATTACCTTGTTAAAGTATTGCAAAAATTTCAAATGGGAGATATATAGATAGATAGATAGATAGCATCTTTATTTGTCACATGACCAGGGTTGGTGGTATTTGGGTTCGGTACATGATGGTACACTGCTTTAGTCACATTAACACTAATAACAACACAGATCATAGTAATAAAGTGCATCCATACCACATCACAAATCACATATCTCACCAACAAAGAGAATTTTATCGCTTGGGTAAAACTATTATATGACAGGCCTACTGCCAGAATATTAACTAATAATATGTTGTCCCCGAAATTTCAATTATCAAGGGGAAATAGACAGGGATGTTCATTATCACCTCTGCTATTTGCTCTTGTAATAGAACCTTTAGCGGAAAGTATTAGAATACATCCGAATATCCATGGTTATAATACAAAATACTCAAATAATAAAATATCATTATATGCAGATGATGTACTATTATATATTACAAAATCACAAATCAGTATACCAAATATATTAAATCTAAGAGAGGAATTTGGATCCTTTTCAGGATATAGAATAAATTGGAATAAAAGTGAAATTATGATGATAAAACCTCAAGACTCAACACACCTGTTAAAATTCTCTTTTAAAATTGCTTCAGAAAAATTCAAATATTTGGGAATTGAAATTACTAGAAAATATAAATCTTTATTTAATGCAAACTATATGCCCTTACTCAATAAACTAAACACACTGATTAAATTTTGGAAAACTCTTCCGATGTCTCTAATAGGCCGAATAAATGCAATAAAAATGATTTTTTACCAATTTTTTTTATATCTATTCCAATCAATACCGATATACTTACCAACATTTTTTTTTTTAACTGGATGCCGATATAACAAATTTTATATGGGACTATAAATCCCATAGAATTCAAAAAAGACATTTGTGCAAACCTAAAGAATTTGGCGGATTAACACTCCTAATTTTTTGTATTATTATTGGGCAGCAAAGGTCAAAAATATGATTCACCTGTTGGACAACTCGGCCCAGCAGGTGGATTGGATAGTAATGGAGAGAGAGGATTGTTCCCCTTTTAATATAGGAGCGATCCTTCTCTCACCAACAAAATTGAAGAATACAATATATAGTAAAAATCCAATTATTCATAGTATAATTAGAATTTGGAAACAAATAAAATTAACTTTAAAATTAAGAAATCTATCGCTTCTTTCACCTATAGTTAATAATTCGTCGTTTAAACCATCTATTATAGATAAATCTTTTACATACTGGGACAGATTAGGAATTAAAACGTTAGGAGATATGTATGATAATGGAATTTTTTTATCATTTCGCCAACTACAACTTAAATACAATTTGAGAAGTAATCAATATTTTAAATATTTTCAAATCCGTGATTATTTGAAAAAATATACACAAGAATATCAAAATTTGTCTCCAGACCTATTAGACGATGCAATGAATATAAAGGTGGAATCAACTAATTTAATATCATACTTGTATAATACCATCCTAAATATAGAAATACCATCATCTGATAGGATTAGAAGAGATTGGGAACAAGAACTAGCTATAAAAATCTCGAAAGAGAGTGGGGATAAACACTTGTTATATGTGCATAAATGCTCGATTAATGTAAGACACATTCTAATTCAATTTAAAACTTTACATAAACTATACTACTCAATAGCTAAAATAAGAAAATTTTACCCAAATGTCTCTTCCATCTGTGATAAATGTCTAACCCAAGAAGCAACTATAGCACATTCTTTTGTTTTTTGTATAAAAATCCCAAAATTTTGGAATGAAATCTTTGCAATTTTTACGAAATTATTTAAAATAAAACTGAAACCGAATGCAGAACTGATCAATTTTGGAACAATCGAAGCCAGTTTGAAGCAGACTTCATTTCAAAAGAGCTTCCTTAATTACGGCTTAATAATGGCAAAAAAACGTATACTGAAATTCTGGAAAAACGCTCCCACACCAACGATAAAAATGTGGATTTCTAATATGTCGGAACTGTTACACCTAGAAGATATGAGATTCCTCTTAGCAGGTAAACCAGACCATTTCCAAAAGATTTGGTCTTCATTTATCGACTTATTACAAATATAGGGTGCAACAAAATGTTGAAAATAAATGGTTTCAGGACCTGGTGAGGGGTGAGTAAAGATATGAAGTAGGTACATCCCTTTTATCTTGTCTTATCTTACTTTTTTTTCTTTTTCCTTCTTTTGTTTTTTTTTGTTTAACTCTTTCTTGTGGTTTAGGTCCCTACGGGTTTCCCTGGACCACTCTTTCACTCACTCACTCACTATCTCTACTAACTCTCTCTATCTTTTTTCTTATTAAAGTATAAAATAAGAAGTGGTACAAGAAATGTATAATTTTATGTGTGTTTGAGATCACTGCACTGTACAATACTTCTAATAAAAAATAAATAAATTAAAACAAATAAAAAAATATCTCAAAAATATAAATTTTGAGGACACCAAAAATGTGACATGCTTCGACACAATGAAATAAAAAGGCAATTTCTGCATTAATTTCACTTTAATTCATAACATTTTCAAGTTTGTTGCCTTGCAGAGATGCATGTTTCACAGTAATAAGCAAAACTTTTGATGAATTTGGCATTAAGTGCTCTGAATGGCCATATTTCAAAGAGTGTAACGGTGGTTACTCTTGGTGTCCACCCTATTTTGTAGAAACCACCGTTACACCACAATGGTAAATTAAGACCAAAGAACTTTCCAAGGAGATTGAAAATGTTCTAGTTAGAAGAACTCAATAGATAATGAAATTATGAGGAGAAAGTAACCTTAATATCAAGATTCTGTAACAGCTGCTGCATGCCAAAATTAGTGAATATTTTTGGTGTCCACCATCACATGCTTAACACCAGCATTTTGAGGTAGCTATATTTCCATCATGTACCTGCAGTCTCTTATTATGTATGGACAATTACTTCCATAAAGTTTATTCAAAACATGAGAAAGAAAATTACAAAAAAAGAAATACTGGAAGAAACATGAGCTACTTTCATTTTAGTGTCCACCTTTATGACACTGTGTAACGTGTATAATGCACATTTCAGTAGATAACAGGAATATTGCTCATTTTGTTACATACTCCATGTTTATTGCAAGAAAGTACATTTGTATGTTGAAAAACAGCAAAAGTGAAGAAATCAGCTATCATTCTTTAGAAAAAAATGACTTTCTAAATTTCATGTAACGGTTGTTATGGTGGACACCAAACAGAAAGTGTAAAAAAAAACACAGGAACACAAGGAATTTTGTTCATTAATCAAATGTTCTCAAACTTCATGAACTATCTCTCCCTGTCATGTACTGCCACTGTGAGGGTTTTTGATTAATCTGAATCATGTTGAAATAATTTATTTGTGAACACATTATGTATGATGTCACACTTTTTGTACCCAGTAGTGTAAAAACACACATATTGTTAAATATTTATACTTGTTCAGACTTTAGTATAGTTCAGAGATACAGCACTGAAAAAGGCCCTTTTGGCCACTGAATCAACACTGACCATCGATCACCCGTGGGCACTAGTTCTACGTTATCGCAACCACTCCCTACACATTTGGGTCGATTTATAGAGGCAAATAAACTAAAAACCTGCACGTCTTTGAAATGTGCGAGAAAACCGGAGCACCCGGCAGAAACCCATGCGGTCACGTTGAACATGAAAATTCCACACAGACAGTATCCAAAGGCAACGATTTAACGTGGATTTCAGGCACAGTGAGGCAGCAGTTCTACCAGCTGCGCTGATGTACAGTTCTTTTATGGTGAATGTTAAATATTTAATTGCTGATAATTAAAAATGTTCACAAAAAAACTAAAAAAAGAACAAAATGCATTCAGTTCGAGCCACAGTAAACTTACATAAGTAAATTAAAATATTAACATTATTTATTTTTAAAAATATCAAAGCAACAACCTTTATCCTTGCGAGACGGCTGGCAATCACATTCAAATGAAAGGGGCTGCACTAAATATGTCAGTCATGCAACTACAAAGTGAATTTAGCCTCTCGGGTTCAGTATGTAACAAGTTGTTTCTGGATTCTGTAGACACAAAATGGGCCTTGCAGATAAATGGCAATTCTCTGTCGACCCAATGGCTCGACATCAATGAAATCTCGCCCAATATGTTTGGCTGACAGTTAAAGGTTCTCCAAAATTACAGAAAGGGTCAACAAGAATGATGTAGTGGTTCTAACGAGAAGGGCTTGTCACTTCTTGTATTGGCTCAATATCAGTGTAATCAGTGTCCAAGAAGAGCAAGCAGTGTCAGTGCAATTAGAGTGTCTGCAACCTTCCACGGTAGTTTAAAAAAAACCCAGCTGTTCCACTGTACTACAGTTTTGCAGAGTTTTTGTCTTCATTCAAAATTCTGCTGATTATTAGTTATACATTTCAAAGAGACGACTATTGATAATAAGCTTGGAGATCAAATAGAACATGTCTCTTTCCTCCAATATTCCAGCAGATGTGCTGCCCTATAGTCGATCGTCATACTGGGACGTACTTGGATCCTGTGCACAAGCTTGGGTCTCAGCTGACAGAAGAAAAACCTGGCCTCTTCTGCTGTGGCATTGACTGCCCTTGTGAAGGGCTGTGCAAACTACTAACAGCTTCAAACAGAGCCTGTGCAGTTTACCCCAGCACTTCCCACTTGGAGACATCAGCTACTAGGGAAAAGGTAAACAGTATTTATAAATTATCAGTAGCTTACAACCCAAATGGCATGAAATTAAATTCTCCAATTCTAAGTAACAACCACCCCCTCCCCCCTCACCCCCGATCATCCTCTCCCTTTCCTGTGCCACCACCCCCACTCCATCTTAATGCAAACACATTACTCCCACTATCCTGCCTCCTCTTTCCACCCTTCATCTTCTAACTATGTTCATCCCCTGGCTTTACATTTCATGCCTCTCCTTTTCATTTAGGTTTACTTTTATTATTGTCATGCGTACAGTGAAATGTGTATGAGGTACAGTGAAAAACATTATTCTGCGTGGAGTCCAATCAGATCAGATAATACTATACATGAATACAAAAAAGTCAAATTCAAGTCCATCTACTACCCTTTTACAGAGAAAGTACAAAAAATAGTTTGCGTGACTTGCTGATGTCTTTATTCCATGGGCTGTTCAAATATGAGCATGGACTAATTAAGGAAGTAGGCGCAAGGTAGCAGATCCCATATTCATCATCAGTTCTAGCTGTGGACAATGAGTCAGGATGTTGACTGGCATGAACGACACCAGGTAAGTTGTTTTAACTGGAACCCATTCCCTGTCTCTGCACAGGTCGTCTCATCCATTTTGGATCGTCTCAGGCACTGATTGTGGAAATCATTTTTTTTCACATTTTTGTTCCTTTTACAGAGCATTTCCCATTCAACCACTCGTTTTGCCATGCACCATATTGGAATAATCTATGTTGTGTTGTCCGTGCTTTCCCTCTTCTACCTTTTATCCCATACTTCATCTGTTGTCTCTTCATTATTTCAGGCCTGGTTCTGAATCTCCGTACTTCTATTTGCATTTTGCAGCATTAACCCGGTCTCACAGAGTAGGAATCGCTTGTACTGCACTCCCAGATTCTAAAGTAATTCAAATTCCGGAGAGCGAGTTCTTCAGATCTGCAAAATGTAATAGCCTTAGCTCTGTAAAGAAGATAATGGCTTTATCTTTACAGTGGCACCACTGGTAGAGCTGCTGCCTCACAGTGCTGGAGACCAAGGTTCAATCCTGACCTTGGGTGCTGTCTGTGTGGAGTTTGCAGGTTCTCCCTGTAATCTTATGGGGTTCCTTTGGATGCTCCAGTTTCCACCTACATCCCAAAGATGTGCGGTTTTGTAGGTTAACTGGCCTCTGTAATTTTCCCTGAGAGTGTATGTTCTGGATGCAAAAGTGGGATAATATAGATCTCGTGTAAATAAATGGTTGATGGTCCGTGTGGATTTAGTAGGCCGAAGGGCCTGTTTCCATGTTGCATCTTTCAAAAGGTTTAGGTATAGGTTTAGATTTACCATTCTCACAAGTACAAATGTACAGTGAGAAACTTTGTTTTGCATGCTAACCAATGATATTAGAACATATTACACATAAATACAATCAAATCAAGCTCATACAATATGTAGATCAAAGGGGAAGATACAGTGAAGAATATAGTTCTCAGAATTGTAGTGCATCAGTTCCATAGATTAAAGCACTAATGTATTTGACAGTGGAGTAAGAAGGGTCTCGACCCTAAACGTCAGATATTCATTCGCTCCATGGATGCTGCCTCACCCGCTGAGTTTTTCCAGCATTTTTATCTACCTTTAATGTATTTGACAAAGTATTTTTTGACAACCTTTAAATATAGAACCTTTCATTTCTGTTTTTTTTTTACCAGTGAGACACAGTTACAACTTCAGTGTTTTTTTTGCTACAGTCACCTCAATATACAGTGCAAATACTTCCATCAACTGTCTTCATACCTTAGATGAGTTAATCTTCTGGAAATCCAGCAGTTTGGCAACTTCATTTGTTCCATCATACAGTATTTCAACTGAATCACTCAATTCTCTCATTATCTCAGCTGCCGGGAAACCTGTTCAGTGTTCAGTATCTGGAATGAGGAAAAGATTTTATTTTATAGGCACTTCTGGCACAAGATCTGAGTCTCTTTTTCCCATTTGCTCGTTCAGATACTGAAGGACAGCCAGTTACTTCAACTACCTAAGTACTTTATTAAGGAAAAGGTAGAGACAAGAAATTCAACTGTGTGCTTCCCTCTACATTAGTCAACTGGTTCTGCCCAGTTCTGGACTAAAATATTTTTTGGTAATGTAAAGGAAGAGGTTGGTCACATAGAGCTAGAGAGTCATAGAGTCTTACAGCACTGAAACAGGCCCAGCAACTCAACTCATCCATGCCGACCCTTCTAAACTGGTCCCATTTGTTCATGTTTGCCCTTTAACTCACTGAGGTTTACCTTTCAATGTATCTGTCCATGCTACGGTTATTAAGGGTCCACACCCAATGTTAAATCATACACATTTTACAGCCGGGGCAATAAGTCCTGGCCATGTGGTTCTGGCTACATTCTTTGAATAAATGCAAAAAACTGTGATTTTGAACAACATGCTTATTCCATTGAAAGATGGAAGATTGGAGCCAAAAGAATGCTGGAATATTGAGCAAAACACAAAGAGCTGGAGGAACTCAGCAGGTCAGGCAGCATCTGGGAGGGAATATGATGCGATGCGATACCATACGATACGTTACGATACGATAACACTTTATTCATCCCCGGAGGGAAATTGGTCTGCTGTAGTTGATGTTTCAGATCAAGACCCTTCTTCAGACTGATAGAGTGGGGGGGGTGGGGAGCTGGAAAAGAGAGGTGGGTGTGGTTCAAAACCAATAAAGTGATAGGCGCATACAGGTGAGGGGGTTTGAAAAGCAGACGAGTGGTGTAAGTGACAGTCTACAGATGAAAATGAGACAAAAGTGTGTCAGATGAGTAGGGGAGAGGAGTAAAATGTAAAAGCAGAGTGAGGGATATAGGTGGATTGGGCCTGGAGGTTGGGGGAGAAATAAAGAGGGGCAGGATAGTCGGAGAATGGGTGTGGCTTGGAATGTGGTGGTGGTATGGGGGGGGGGGGGGGGGTAGTATTAAGGAAAATATACAGTGGTGGGGGGGGGGGGGTTATTACTTAAAATTGTTGTTCATTGTTCATACTGTTGGGTTGTAAGCTACCCAAATGGAAAATGAGGTGCTGCTCCTCCAGTTTGCATGTGGCGTCACTCTGGCAATGGAGGAGGCCCAGGACAGATGGGTCAGCGTGGCAATGGGTAGAGGAGTCATAAATAGACAATAGACAATAGACAATAGGTGCAGGAGTAGGCCATTCGGCCCTTCGAGCCAGCACCGCGATTCAAAGTGATCATGGATGATCATCCCCAATCAGTACCCTGTTCCTGCCTTCTCCCCATATCCCCTGACACTGCTATTTTTAAGAGCCCTATCTAGCTCTCTCTTGAAAGCATCCAGGGAACCTGCTTCCACCACCCTCTGAGGCAGAGAATTCCACAGACTCACCACTCTCTGTGAGAAAAAGTGTTTCCTCGTCTCCGTTCTAAATGGCTTACTCCTTATTCTTAAACTGTGGCCCCTGGTTCTGGGCTCCCCCAACATCGGGAACATGTTTCCTGCCTCTAGCGTGTCCAAACCCTTAACAATCTCATATGTTTCAATGAGAAACCCTCTCATCCTTCTAAACTCCAGTGTACAAGCCCAGCTGCTCCATTCTCTCAGCATATGACAGTCCCGCCATCCCGGGAATTAACCTTGTAAACCTACGCTGCACTCCCTCAATAGCAAGAATGTCCTTCCTCAAATTAGGGGACCAAAACTGCACACAATACTCCAGGTGTGGTCTCACTAGGGCTCTGTACAACTGCAGAAGGACCTCTTTGCTCCTATATTCGATTCCTCTTGTTATAAAAGGCCAACATGCCATTCGCTTTCTTAACAACTAGGAGATCGAGCAGGCCTTGGTGGACAAGTGTCATCACTATCAACTGTACCCAAGTGACAGTTTAAACCCAAGTGAAATAGAGGAATATCAACAACACTTGTAGGATCTTTGAGTGAATTGGCTTGATTTTGCCATGAATGTACTTGCAACAAAAGTAGCTACTTCCTCACATTGATATCACTGAAACGTTGGTTGGGAATATGAATCATTTTGGATGTGCTTGGTCTTTTCTGGCTAACTCAGCTGCCAAACATTCTTTACTTTCATTCTGCATCGGTTGAAACGATTTTCAGGTCCTTTCATGCAACTTTAAAGGGGCCGCAGGGAGGAGAACTGATGGATTGTTAATTTTCATTGTTTCTTTCATTATAAATCCTTTCCACAATGCTATGACGGTGTTCTAAACTTAAGGCGATGTTAACTGTATTGTGACAGACAGCTGTAAACGCTGGAGGTTGAGGGGAGACCTGATAGAAGTATATAACATGATACGAGGCATACGTAGGTAGTGTAGACAGTCTTATCTGTTGAGTGAAGCCCAGTGGCAGGTTAACCACCACAGTCCACAGGGTATCAGCACCCCAGGCGAAGCTCAACCTAGTACTGTCCCACCAACGGACATGAGTCCAGAGACCAACCAGCCACAGTCAGCCGTAGAGAGGAAGATGGAAGGAAAAAAGCTGAATGGAGCAGTCACTGGCTGTGGCTGAAGAGGAAATATGCTGTCTGGGCTGCCATGTGACCATCTAGAGGCTAACCATAAGACACACACCAGGGCTGATCACCCTGCGGTGGGCCTGCCTCGACTGAGGGTGTCTTGTGATAAAAGGCCGAAACACCAAGTGACGTTGAGGTACACAACTGAAGATGTGTCTGATTGGTAGCAAAATCACCTAGTGGTCATGCCCAAGAATACCAAATGTCAATTGTAGTGAAAAACCTTAGGGATTGTAACATCCAGTCCTACTAATCAATATTTAGTGTAGACAACTTGATCCCAGTGTGAAAATAACAAAGACGAGAGGGCAGGTGAAATGAGTTTAAAGGAGAGATGCAGGGCAAGGTTTATTACACAGATGGTGGTGGGTGCTTGGAATACATTTCCAATGGTGGTGGTGGAGGCAGATACAATATGACGTTTGCAGGGCTTTTAGATGGGCACAGGTATATGCAGGAAATGGAGGGATATTGATCATGTGCAGGCAGAGGAGATTAATTTAACTCCCAACCTGTTCAGGTCCTTCTGCAGAATCCCTGCTTTTGCTACACTTCCAGGCCATCCATCTACCTTCGTATCATGCACAAACTCAGCCATAAAGCTTTCAATTCCCTCATCCAAATCAACGTGAAGTTTAACGGCTCAAACACTGACCCCGGTGGAGCACCGCTAGTCACTGGCAGCCAACCAGAAAAAGCCCCCTTTATTCCCACTCTTTGCCATCTGCTCATTTTCCCTCTAATACCATGGGCTCTCATCTTCGTTAGTAGCTTCATGTGTGGCATCTTATCAGAAGCCTCCTGAAAATCCAAGTACATAAAATACACTGACTCTCCTTTGTCTATCCTGCTATTTATTCCCTCAAAGAATTCCAACAGAATCCTTACGCAAGATCTCCCCTTCACAAAACCATGCTGCCTTCGGCCTATTTTGTCATGTGCTTCGAAGTACTCTGAAACGTCATCCTTTATAATGGACTCAAAAATCTTACCAACCAATCAAGTTAGGTTAACTGGCCTATAGTTTCCCCTCTTTTGCTTTGCTCTCTTCTTGAACAGTTGAGTAAGAATTGCAATTTTCCAATCATCATAATCATAATCATCATAATCATACTTTATTAGCCAAGTATGTTTTGCAACAAATGAGGAACTTCATTTGCCATACAGTCATACCAATAACAAGCAACAGAACATGCTCTGGAACCACTCCTTACTCTCGTGATTCTTGAAAGATCAACACTAATGTATGCACAATCTCTAGAGCCACCTCTTTCAGAACACTAAGCTGTATTCTATCTGGTCCAGGTGACTTACCCACCTTCAGATATTTCAGCTACTCAAGCACCTTCATCGGAGTAATAGCCGCTCCACTAACTTCTGCCCCATGACTCTCTTGAATTTCAGTCACGTTGCTGGTGTCTTCTACTGTGAAGACTGACGCAAAAAAGTATTAAATAATGGTTAAAGCCAAAGCTCGAATATTGCATGCTGTTCTGTTCACCAGTGAGAGAAAGAATATAATTGCACTGGAGAGGGTACAAGCAAGATTCAGTGGCATGTGGCAGTGGTGGGATGTTAGGAAATGAGATTGGAGCAGAGAAGAGAGATGGGTACCTAATGGAGGTGCATTGTTATCAAATGGGCTAGATGGCAGAAAACGTTTCCTCGAGGCAGAGCTGTCCAAGAGAATCAAGTGTCAAGAATGTTTTATTAGAGTCATAGGTAGAGTCATAGAGTGATACTTTAGAGTGTGGAATGTGGATTATGGAAATGTCGGAGACCTTACATTTGGAAAGAATTAGACATGTCTTAATGGACAAACAAAAACTTTTTGTCAGAATATGGCCTCCATTTATCGACTATTTGAAGGGGTAGAATGGTTCGGCACGGAAAACTGACTGAATCTCGAGCTCAGGATTAGATGAAAAGTTATACTTAATAATCTTCAAACCTATCTCCAATGTTGTAGTATTAGTAAATTATTCCATTCTGTTTTTTATCATGCTTTTTTTTCTTTCTCTTTATTATTTTCTATCAATATAAAAAAAATAATAGAAGCAGAGTTATTAAATAATTGATAATATTTGCAATGTATGATTGATATATATGAAATGTTTTTATTATGTACTTGCTTCTAATTAAAAAAATTGTAAAAAAAAAAAAAGTGTGGAAACAGGCCCTTTGGCCCAACTCGCCCACACCGGCCATCCATTAATGGCCCAGCTACACTAGTCCCACTTGCCTGCGCTTGGTCCATATCCCTCCAAACCTGTCCTCTCCATGTACCTGTTTCTTAAATGATGGGATAGTCCCAATCTCAACTACCTCCTCTGGCAGCTTGTTCCATACATCACTACCCTTTGTGTGAAAAATTACCCCTCGGATTCCTAGTAAATCTTTTCCCCTTCACCTTGAACCTATGTTCTCTGGTCCTCGATTCCCCATGTCTGGGCAAAAGACTGTGCATCTCCCTGATCTATTCCTCTCATGATTTTGTATACCTCTATAAGATCTCCCCTCATCCTCCTGCGCTCCATGGAATAGAGACCCAGCCTATTCAACCTCTCCCTATAGCTCACACCCTCTAGTCCTGGCAACATCCTCATACAGTGCATTCAGAAAGTATTCAGACCCCTTCACTTTTTCCACATTTTGTTACGTTACAGCCTTATTCTAAAATGGATTAAATTCTATTTTTTTTTAATCATCAATCTACACACAATACCCCATAATAAAAAAGCGAAAACAGGTGTTTTTAATTTTTTGCAAAGAATTAACTGAAATATCACTTTTACATAAGTATTCAGACCCTTTACTCAGTACTTAGTTGAAGCACTTTTGGCAGCGATTACAGCCTCAAGTCTTCTTGGGTATGATGTTACAAGCTTGGCACACCTGTTTTTGAGTAATTTCTCCGAATTCTTCCCTGCAGGTCCTCTCAAGCTCTGTCAGGTTGGATGGGGAACGTCGATGCACAGCTATTTTCAGGTCCCTCCAGAGATGTTTGATTGGGTTCAAGTCCGGGCTCTGGCTGGGCCACTCAAGGGCATTCACAGACTTGTCACAAAGCCACTCATGCATTGTCTTGGCTGTGTGCTTAGTGTCATTGTCCTTCAGAAGGTGAACCTCCACCCCAGTCTGAGGTCCAGAATGCTCTGAGGCAGGTTTTCATCAAGGATCTCTGTACTGTGCTCTGTTCATCTTTCCCTCGATCCTGACTAGTCTCCCAGTACCTGACGCTGAAAACCATCCCCACAGCATGATGCTGCCACCACCATGCTTCACCGTAGGTATGGTATTGGCCAGGTGATGAGCGGTCTCTGGTTTCCTCCAGACGTGACGCTCGGCATTCAGGCCAAAGAGTTCAATCTTGGTTTCATCAGACCAGAGAATCGTGTTTCTCATGCCTTTTGGCAAACTGCAAGCGGGCTGTCATGTGCCTTTTACTGAGGAGTCTTCCGTCTGGACTCCAATCATGTTGTAGAAACATCTCAACGAATATTAATGGAAACAGGATGAACCTAAGCTCAATTTTGAGTGTCATAGCAAAGGGTGTGAATACTTATGTAAATGTGATATTTCAGTTATTTCTTTTCAATTACTTGGCAAAAATGTCTAAACACCTGTTTTCGCTTCCTCATTCTGGGGTATTGTGTGTAGATTGATGATAAAAAAAAAAGAATTTAATCCATTTTAAAATAAGGCTGTAACATAACTAAATGTGGAAAAAGTGAAGGGGTCTGCCCAGAACTGAACACAATATCCTAAATGTGGTCTCACTTATGTTATATACAACTGCAACATGACCTCCCAACTTCTATACTCACTACTTTGACTGATGATGGCCAAAGTGCCAACAACATTGTTGACCACCTTATCTATCTGCAACTCGACCTTCAAGGAACCATGCACCTGTACTCCTAGATCCCTCTGCTCTACAACACTACACAGAAGCCCACCATTCACTCTGTAGGTCATGCCCTTGTTTGACACCCCAAAATACAACACCGCACACTTCTCAATATTAAATTCCATCTACCATTCCTTTGCCCACCTGGCCAATCGATCCAGATCCTGCTGCAATCGTTCACAACCATCATCACTATCTGCAAAAACACTAACTTTTGTATCATCAGCACTCTGGCTAATCTTGCCCTGTATGTTCTCATCCAAATCATTGATGTAGATGACAAACAGTAATGGGCCCAGCACCAAACCCTGAGGCACACCACTAGTCACAGGCATCCAGTCTGAGAAGCAACCTTCCACCATTACATTTTGCTTTCTTCCATGGAGCCAATTTGCTATCCATTCAGCTATCTCTCCTTGGATCCCATGCAACCTAACCTTCCAGAGCAGCCTACCATGCGGAACCTTGTCGAACGCGTTACTGAAATCCATATACACAACATCTGCCTTCATCAATCTTTCTGGTCACGTCTTAAAAAAAATCAATCAGATTTGTGAGACGCGACCTCCCACGTACAAAACCATGGTGACTGTCCCCAATCAGCCCTTGCCCATCCAAATGCCTGTATATCCTTTCCCCCAGAATACTCTCCAGTAACTTACCAACTACAGATGTTAAGCTCACCGGCGTATAGTTCCCAACATTTTCCCTGCAGCCTTCTTGAAAAGAGGCACAACATTTGTTGTCATATGTCCTGGAACAAAAGTATGACATTTTTGCTTGTAGCAGCATATCATATATGCAAACATAGAACTATGCACAACCCATAATAAACAACAAAAAACGTTCAGCGTACATTAAAAAAAAAGACAAATAAGTGAAGAATAAGAGAATTAAAGGGGATCTGAAGAGAATTCTTTTCACCTAGAGTGTGGTTGCCATCTGGAATCCACTGCTTGAGTAGGTGCTACAGACAGTTAGTTTCACAACATTTAAGAAACATCTGGAGAAGCATTTGAATCTTTAAGGTGGAGATGGCTAAGGAGCATCTGTTTGTAGATAGGGTTTTTTTAGTTAAGTACTTAATGATCAGCATGGACATGGTTGGCCAAAGGGCCTGATTCTGTGCTGTATGGGTGTGCTCTACTCTTTTCTGCTCCAGGTGCTTATGCATGAGATGGACCTCTTCCCCTTTTAGGTCATTGTCCAGGTCAAGGTCAAGGAGGACGATGCTTATTTTCTTCATTATCGTGCTTATCATCATCAACGTAACGTAATGTTCCTTCTCCCACAACTACTGTTGCCATGTAAGGATGGTAGACATTATGAAGGGGTGAGCAGCGGAATCTTTAAAGGAAGGATACAGGGAAGAAGACAAAGGCTCATGACATGGCCGCACTCCACAGATGAGCAACTGACCCTCATCCCATCACATCGGTGCATTGCACCCTGGCTGCGTCAGGAATCAAGGAACGGTACAGCACAGGAACAGCTCCAACTCACAATATCAGTACAGAACATGATGCCAAGTTAAACCAAACTACTCTGCCTACATGTCATCCATATCCTTCAATTCCCTGCATATCCATGCACCTAGCTAAATGTCTCCAATATGCCACTATCACATCTGCCTCCACCACCACCCCTGGCAGCGAATTCCTGGTACTCAACACTCACCGTCGAATAAAACTTGCCCCGCGTATCTCCTTTAAACTGCTCCTCTCACTTTAAAGGTACACCCTCTAGTCTTTGACATTTCCACTTTTGTCTCCTCTTAACTTTCATGCTCCAGTGAAAACAGTCCAAGTTCGTCCAACCCCCTCCTTATAGCTAATACTCTTTACTCCAGGCAACATTCTGGTAAAGCTCTTCTGCACCCTCTCAAAACCCTCCACATCTTTCCTGTAATAGAGCAACCAGGACTGCAGATAATTCTCCAAATGTGGCCTAACCAAAGATTTATGACCTGCAACATGACTTCCTGAATCTTATACTCAATTCGCTGACCGATGAAGGCAAGCATATAATATGTCTTCTTTTCCACTCTATCTAGTTATGTTACTATTTTCAGAGAACCATGGACTTGGACCCCAACATATCAGTAAATCCTACCCTGAAGAATTCTCTCCAATAGCCAATGTTTAAGAAACAGATAGACAGGTACATGGATAGGACAAATTTGGAGGGATATGGACCAAGCGCAGGCAGGTGGGACTAGTGTAGCTGGGACATATTGGCCGGTGTGGGCAAGTTGGGCCAAAGGGCCTGTTTCCACACTGTATCACTCTATGACTATGACTCTAATAGCTTCCCTACCACTGATGTGAGGCTCACCTGTCTATTTTTCCCTGAATCATCTCCACTTCTCTTCTTAAAGAAAGAAACTACATAGGCTCTCAGTATTTCCCGAACCTTGTCTGTGGTGGGTGAAGATGCAAAGATCTTTGACAATTTTCTCTCTTACTTCTCTCAATAACCTGGGATAGACCTCCAGGCCCTGGAGATTTATCCACCTTATTCCTTTTCAAAAGACACAAAACCACCTCTATCCTGATCTCAAACTGCCCTGGCATCTTAGTATACCCCACACAGATCTCACTGTGCCACAGGCAAGCAGCTGGATTAAATGAAGTAAATAATTGCCGGCTTCCCAGCCAAAACTATTTAAAGAGAGGATACACCAAACCTTTATTTTTTGTGTTGAGCAATACAGATAAATCACACAGCGTGCAGCTTGTTTTGTAATGCATTTTTGAGGGTTTCAGTTGGGAAGAAAAAAATGGCCTTTGTTCTTGATCACTAGCTGACCCAAGGAGAGTGTTTGCTAATTACTTGTCTTTAATGTCCTCAAGATTCACGAGTCAAGATTCTTTCTTTGTTACATGTACCAGCAATGGAACCACAAATTTCTTCCTGCTGCAACTTTAGTCCCGTTAATGCAATAACACACAAATAATTATACAATAAACAACAATACAATAAATTAATAATCAGTAAAGCTAGGTAACCAGACCATAATAGTGCAAAACTTAAGCCCATAGTATATCCAAAACAAACTTCATGGTAGATTGGAGGTAATTTGTTAGTGTTGTGCAGTGTTCAAAAGGCTGATGATTGTTGGGAAAAAGTTGTTCTTGAACTTAGAGGTCACGGTTCTCAGTCTCCTGTAGCCTTTTCCTGACAATATTAGTGAGCTGAGAACATAGTGGTCTGAATCTTTGATGATATTAGCTGCCTTCCAGAGGCAGTGCCTTCTTGGATCCCTTCAATGGTGCGGAGGTTAGTACCTGTGATAGTTCCGGCAGTGTCTACCACTGGGAAGATGTGGCTAGTAGTGGGATCCAGTTGGAGGTGGTGAAAATATCGGAGTATTATATGCTGTGTGTGATAGCTGATGGGGTGAGAGGTGATATGTGACGGCTGATAAGGTGAAAGGTGAAATCTTCCCATCTCCATCCCTTTCCACTTTCCGTAGAGACCATTCCCTCCACCACTCCCTGGTTAACCCATCCCTTCCCACATCACCCCCAAACGATCCCCTCCCCAGGTACTTTCCCCTGTCACTGCAGGAGATGCAACGCCTGTCCCTATGCCTCCTCCCGTGACTCCATCCAAGGATCCCCACAGTCGTTTCAGGTGAGACAGAGGTTCATTCAGGGGCTCATGGTGTCGACCTCCCCATGGTGAGCCCTGTCAACTGACCTCAGTCAGGCGAATGACAACAAACAGAGACAGCAGCAGCGCCGCAGCTTGGCGCCAACCTGGAGCATGCGCCCTTTTAAGTGCGGGCACCTACGGATGTCGAACCGGATGGCATCACCCTGCTGCAGACTTCTGCTGCCTCAAATGCAAGAAGAAGAAGACTTGCACATCATCCAACCACATCCACTGTATCCGCTGTTGTTGGTGTGGCCTCCTATATTTCAGCCATACCAAGTGCAGTCTGGGTGATCATTTCGCTGAACTCCTTAGCTCAGTCCGCCTGGGCCTATGCAATCTCCTGATTGCTAAACACTTTAACTTCCCTTCCCATTCCCATACTGACCTTTCTGTCCTGCGCCTCCTCCACTGTCAGAGTGAGGCCAAACGCAAATTGGAGGAGCAACCCTCATATGCTCAAGGTTTCAGTTTCTGCTGCCCACTTTGTGATCTTCTAATTTATTTCATAAATATGGTCCTCAGTTTTGAAACTACTCTTGAACCCAGCTGCCTATACTTGGCCCATGCCTTCTTCCTTTTCCTCACCAGACCCTCATTTCCTCTCATCATCCAAGCTTCCTTACTACCACCTTTATGGACAGTCCACTTACTCTCATGAAGCGAGCAAAATTGATCTGGTAATAAAAATAATGAGTGTAGCATCCATTTCATGAGATTTAAAAGACAGTGACGTTGATTGGAAAATTTTGGATTGATATGGACCAGGCACAGGCAAATTGAACTACCTTGGTTAGACATACCTTGCTCTAGATGTCAGCTGCTCTACATCAGTGAGACCAAACGTAGGGTTGGAGATCGCTTCGCCGAACACCTCCGCTCGGTTCACAATAACCAACCTGATCTCCCGGTGGCTCAGCACTTCAACTCCCCCTCCCATTCCGAATCCAACCTTTCTTTCCTGGGCCTCCTCCATGGCCAGAGTGAGGACCACCATAAATTGGAGGAGCAGCACCTCATATTTTGCTTGGGCAGTTTGCACCCCAGCGGTATGAACATTGACTTCTCTAATTTCAGGTAGTTCTTACTTTCTCCTCACCCTCTCAGCTCTCCCTCAGCCCTCTGGCTCCACCTCTTCCTTTCTTCCACCCCCCCCCCCCCACATCAGTCTGAAGAAGGGTTTTGACCCGCAACATTGCCTATTTCCTTCACTCCATAGATGCTGCCTCACCCGCAGAGTTTCTCCAGGCTTTTTGTCTACCTTGGTTAGACAAATTGGTTGGCAAGGATGAGTTAAACTGAAGGGCCTGTTTTCATGCTGTATAGCTCTATGACTTATGACTGTATCAGATAATAAATTGGAAATTGTGATCATAATGCTGCAGTGTGAAATGGTGGATGGAAACTGCAAGAATATTTTTATTTTCCCATTGAGGAGCTAACAAACCTTAAGGCTTTCATTTCTTCTAAGGGACATAATTTGCTTGACCAAGTTGAATTGTGCATCTTCCAGGATGAGATAGAAAGAGATCATGATTAAAACTCAATTAAACTGCATAACACCTGGCAGTGTGGAAAGTTATTGCACATGTCTATCATCAGTACAGATTTAAATTTGAATCAGGTCAATGTATAGCGCTAAACCATTTAACCTGTGATTGATATCAGCTGCAGGAATGGTGAACTTATTTAATAAAGCAAAATATCAGTTGTTGATTCTGTTCTGAAAAAAAACGATTAAACGTCTTTAAAGTCCTTATTTCAGTTTGGTCTCTTTAATAGTAAGATTAAACAAGAACTTACCAGTTTGAAGTTTGATCTTTATTTTATGAGGAGTTACGCTGGTGATTACGTGAAGAAGACCCGTCAGGGCGCATGCGCATCAATCTTCAAAGCAGCGGTATGAAATCACAGACAACACAATAATTGAAGTAACATTTTAAGATGAGGAACATGAGAACTACCATTATGACCTTTTTTCTATGAGAGAGGGTTGGGCGTGGCAGGCACGTAATCACCAACGTAACTCCTCATAAAATAAAGATCAAACTTCAAACTGGTAAGTTCTCGTTTAATCTTACTATTTTACTTCGGAGTCACGTGAGTGACTACGTGAAGATTTCAAAGCTCTGTGATTTTTATGCCGCCGATCAAAATCCCGGCTTCTCTCTGCATCGATTGACTCTGAGTATAATCAATAATGCTGTAAACATGACATTCAATATCATGCAAAAAAAAAAGTTTTATTTTGGTCATAAAACAAACAATAAACCCTCTTAATTTAGGGGCAACAAACGAAACAGAATTAAACAGTATTGAAAACAGAATTTGAACAATAGCAACAGCACTCAATATTGAGTTGGCAAACAGCCCTCCATCGGCAATCGGCCGATGGTAATATTGCTGAAACACAAGTTCATTTTGCCAACCTGCGGCTTTTAATATATGGTCGATGGGAACGTCCATCGCCCTGGCCGCGGATGTTGCTACTGCCCTAGTGGAATGAGATGTAAATACATCAGTGTTAATTCCTGCCTGAACCAACACTTGTTTTAACCACCTTGAGATAGTCTGAACTGCCACTCTTTTATGTTGGCTGCTTGTAACTGACAAATAATCCTGTTTCTTCTTGTCTTAAAGCCCTTG
The DNA here is from genome assembly GCA_038087875.1 of Malacoraja senta. Taxonomy (NCBI): domain Eukaryota; kingdom Metazoa; phylum Chordata; class Chondrichthyes; order Rajiformes; family Rajidae; genus Malacoraja; species Malacoraja senta. The sequence goes on from CM075978.1 coordinate 27,926,537, forward strand.
TGGCTTCAATGGAATGTAACAAATGTGTCCTTACACATAAACATGGATCTGTAGGATATGCTGAGAACACAATCTTAAATCCTGTCACACCTGGCCTGCTTTGTTTGAGCAGGTCATAAATATAAAACATAACATTCTCTGTAGTCACTTCCATTCTATCTAACTGAAGTTTTTGTAATGTCTGCACTCTCTGTGCTGACACCAATTCCATTAGCATAGCCAATTTCATGGTTAATTTTAACAAAGTTATAGACGTGACAGGGACCCAATGACAAAGCATGTTAAGAACAACGCTTACATCCCAGATTACCATATACCTAGGCTTAGGTGGTTTGGAATTAAAGATTCCTTTCATCAACCTAGATATGAGAGGGTGAGAACCTATACTTTGTGTCCGTGTACCTATTATAAGATATGAGGACAAAGCACTTCTAGCTGCATTGATAGCACTATAGCTAAGACCCTCATCATAATAAAGTGTAGATAAAACTCTAACACATTTTCAATACCTACAGTATCATATTTTGAACACCATAGGTCATATACTGCTTTTGAGTACTCTTTCTCCAGGCTGCAGTGAGCATATCCACCGTTCGCCTAGAAAGTCCTCGACCCATGTAAGGCATTCTTAAAACCTGCAATTTAACAGATCAATACGATCACATAACGGATGAACTTCACGCGTTACCGGATGCTCCAGCAAATTCCTACTGTTTGGAATCAGCAAAGGAGGTTGGATCGCTATCTGTAACATCAAAGGGAACCATGGTTGAATTGGGCAATTTGGTATCACCAAAACCCTGAAGCGGCATCCTGCTTGATTTTTTTTTTTAAATTATTTTTTCCAAACACCGACCTATGAGGCAGAATAGTGGGAAAATGTACACAAACATATCATCCCAATTTAGTGACAAAGCATCAATTGCCACTGCCCTTGGATCTGGTTCCCATGAAAGATATTTTGGCAGCTGGTGGTTAAGCCTGGATGCAAACAAATCGATATCTGGCATTCCATATAGAAGTACTATTTTCTTGAACACATCCTGGTTCAACATCCACTCTGTATTATCACGGAATTTTCGTGACCTGGCATCTGCTATTACATTAAGTTTCCCTGGCAGATAGATAGCTGAAATCCAAATATCTCTATCCATACACCAGGTCCAAATTTGATTTGCCAACCTGTCACATGATAACGATTTGATTCCACCCATGTGATTAATATAAGCAACTGCTGTAGTGTTGTCTATTTGGCACTGCACATGCAAGCTAGTTTTGTTAGTGCCATAAGCCTTGAGTCCATCAAATACTCCTAAAAGCTCTAAATGGTTAATTCCCCATGTTTGCAGAAGCAATGTCCATCTGCCTCCACAGCTGGATCTCGTATCAGTAGCACCCCACCCAAGTGCACTGACATCTGTCTGTAAAATCATGGAAGCTTGGTCCAATGACACTTTGGAACTACTAGTGGACACATGCTGAATCCACCATTGTACATCAGCAACAGCCTCTACTGATAGAAGCATAGGCCTATTATAATGACCCTAATGTATCCTCAGTGCTTGTTCCTTTGACGTTTGTAATTGTTGATAATAAAGTGGCACTATTGAACTGCTGGAAATGCTGCCACCAATTTCCCAAGCAGACTCGTCACCTGGCTAATTGAAGGCTGTGTGTCAGCAATTAACTTGATACAGCTCTCAATTAGCTCTACCCTTTTTTGCCTCGGCAAGGTCAGAATTATCTTGATTGAGTCTATTGTGAAACCCAAATAGCCAATTTGTGTCACAGGTGTTAATTTAGATTTCTCTGGATGGATTATATAGAAGCCCCATTTTTAAAAAGTGGTTTTAACAACTGCCACTGATGCATCAGCTGCTTCTTTTTATTGTCCTACAATCAAGATATTATCTAGGTAAGCCATGAGCACATGCCCTTGACTTCTCATCATGCCTAGAATAGGTTTTAACAACTTTGTAATCACTCTAGGAGCTGAAGACAAACCATTAGGCAGTGCATTGTATTGCCATAATTGCCCCATCCAGCTGAATTTTAAATCTTCTATCCTGCAAATGAACAGACACTGAATCCGCATCTTTAAGATCTATAATTGCCATATAGCATCCTCTGGAAACAAGTTGCTTAGCCTTCACAAACGTTTCCATCTTACAATGTCTATACCGTACAAAAGGGTTAAGACTATTCAGGTCCAGTATAATTCTGCATCCCCCATCCTTTTTTGGTCTGGGAAAGATATTGGACACAAACTGTTGGCTTTGGTAAACTGCCTTAGCAATTACACCTTTATTACATAAGCTTGCAAGTTCCTCCTGAACTTCCAATTGTTCAGTGATACTGAAGTCAAACTCCTTTTTGGAACATGTTGCATGGGTAAATCAGAATTTGCATTAAGCTCTATTCAAAACCCTTCAATAACCTTCACTATAAACATATCTGAGGTAATTTGTTTCCATTCCTCTAAGAACAGATGTAATTCCAACTTTTAATTGTATCACATTAGATCTGTCTACATGAGAACCAGACCCACTTACCTCCTTACCACCTAGCATTCTTCCCCGGCCTCGAGCTGGATATCTCACCTTCCCTGGCGCTGCTACAGCCGAACGCCAACTGCGCTGCATCGTAGCTCGACTTGTCCCTTGGCCGGACCAGTCTCCTCGCTTATAGGGATACTTCCGCTTTGGTGGATATGTGGCTGCTGGCTGCTTAATCAAGCCCACCGTCTTGGCCTCCTCCTCCAGCTCCTTCACCTGCTTTGCGAAATCCTTGCCCTCCCGCAGCTCTCTCTCCCCTTGTCTGTAGCACGCCTGCACCTTGTTGATTTTTCCCTTGTTCCTGTATTGTGGGGACAAAACACAGCAATCAATTTTTCTACTTTTTACTAACTCCTCCAAAGTCTCCCTGACTTTGGTGGAGCTTCTAAACTACTCACCTGCAGGAGGAGCTCCGTCTTCCTGCTGCCGGGCGCCAATGTCTCACGTGATTCCGAAGTAAAATCAATATTAAACCTTTAAACTGTCGCCTTAAAAGGAAACCATTGACACTGAGCTAGACTTTCTTATCCAGAACGATAGCCAGAAAGTCATAGAGTCATAGAAGCTAGGAGGGAATAATCAAAGAAACCACTTCATGGGAAAAGGTGTTGATATGTTAATTCTGAAATACTAATATTAGTTTGATTCCTCTGTAAATTGATGACATAGAATTAGTGTGAACGGGTGATCAATGGTTGGCATGGACATGGTGAGCTGATTGGCTGGTTCCCATGCTGTATCTCTAAACTAAACTAAGCAATTAAAAATAGTAAATTGGTGGCACAGTGGAGCAGCAGGTAGAGCTGCTGCCTCACAGCATTTAAGACCGGGTTTGATCCTGAGCTGTGAAGGGGTGATTGATGGTCAGCATGGTTTCAGCGGGCTAAGGGCATGTTTCCATGCTGTATCTTTCAATTCAATTCAATAAATAAAACCTCAAAAAATTAATAAACCCAATACTAGTTCAAAAAATCTCTAGGTCCTTTGTGTAACTGAAGACAGTCTATAGAAGATCATATTTGCTGAGGTTAGTGTCGTGTAGTGTTCAAAAGCCTGATGTTGTTGGGAAGAAGCTCTACTTGAACCCGGTGGTCACAGTTTTCATACTCCTCTACCTCCTTCCTGATGGTGGAAGTGAAATGAGAGCATGTTTACAAGGGTTGACAGAAGAGTAGAGCTCTGGTTTCTACCATAGCTCCATGGTTTTGAAGTAGTTTTAATTGTTTTTTTGACATTTGAAGTCATTTAAAAACGATGAAATTATATCAAAACATTAAAATCCATTAAAATAGTAAGAAATTATTGGAGATACAACCATTAATCATTAAAGGTAATTTGCGATTAAAGAAACAAAATTACCTTTCTATTCCATGGGCAGCACAGTGGTGCAGCTGATAAAGCTGCTGGCTCACAGTGACAGAGATGCGGGTTCGATCCTGACCTCTCGTGCTGCCTGCGTGGAATTTGCATGTTCTCTCTGTGACTGTGTGCTCTGGATGCTCTAGTTTCCTCCCACATCCCAAAGACGCATGAGTTTGTAGGTTAATCAGCCTCTGTAAATTGCCCCTTGTGTGTAGAGAGTGGATGAAAAAGTGGAATAATATAGAACTAGTGTGAACAGGTGGTCAATTATCAGTGGACGCTATGGACTCGATGGGCCTGTTTCCATGCTGTATCTCTAAACTTGTGAACTGGCGCCTTGCAGGACAACCTGCAGTCTTCAGAGTCTTATACTGCCAGCATTCAGAAACGCTACTGATTTTCACAGAGTGAAGACTAGAAGTTACATTGAAGTTCATTGCAAAAGCAGAGAGAAATGAGTGCATTTGTTTAGATAGTGGAGGACAGGTAGTCAGTTACATAATGAGAACCAAATGTGACAATTTATTTTGGGTTGTCTGCAACACAGTGGTACTGAAGAGAAGATGTGCTGTCTCCATCAATACTGCTCCAATTATGTCTTAATTGAAATACACAAACACAATGCTAAATCTCCTGGACTCATATGCTCACAATGATGAGCTTAAAAATACAGAATCTATTATCACTGGGGAATAAAATCCCAAATATTGAGGAAGATTTGACAAATTCTTGACCATCCATTAAGTAAATTAGTTAGAAAAAAATTGCTGATGCACTACACAAAATACTAAACACCAGCCACTTGATCATGTGTCTCCCAAAATTCATTTTATAATGATGAAACAAGGAATATTTTTGTGGGTAAAATCCATTTGTTATTCAGAACACAAAGCAAGATATGTTTTCTACATTCTGTTCTGCCTCTATTCAAACGGTTAACACTCTGTAATGGTGATGCACATGGTGTGCAATAGCTTAAATCATTAATAACGATGTTGGTTCATCTCCCCACCAGAACTAACTTCGTCTGTTACTTGAATGTTAACATAAAACATGGAACTGTACAGCACAGGAAAGGCCCTTTTACCCATAATGTCTGTGCCAAACACGATACCAAGTTAAGCTTATCTTTAAAATAGTGTTAAAGATAGCGGAGTCAGCGGATATGGGGAGAAGGCAGGAACGGGGTACTGATTGTGGATGATCTGCCATGATCACAGTGAATGGCGGTGCTGGCTCGAAGGGCCATATGGCCTACTCCTGCACCTATTGTCTATTGTCTATAATCTCATCTACCTGCACAGTATTCATACCCCTCATTCTCTCCATATCCACGTGCCTATCTAAAAGCCTCTAAAATGCCACTACCATATCTGCCTCCACCACCACCCCTGGTAGCACGTTCCATGTACCCACCACCCTCTGTGACAAAGACCTGTCCCACACGTCTCCTTTAAACCTTGCCCCTCTCACCTTAAAGCTATGCCCTCTAGTCTTTAACATTTTCGCCCTGGGAAAAAGGTTCTGACTATCTCCCCTATCTATGCCTCTTATAATTTTATATATTCAAGAGAAAGGAGACAATCTCTGTCCAACCATTCCTTATAACTAATACCCTCTAATCCAGGCACCATTCTGGTAAACATATATCCAGCAACTTTCCAACAACTTTCAATCATTATTGTAACACAAATAACTGATTTTCAGTGGCTTAATTATGATAAATAAAATGGTACAAGACTTACCCATTAACTAACGCTGAAAAGTAAATTGTTTGACAGTTGTATAACATAACTAGCAACCTAACCACCACATTAATGGTGTTTTCTGGAATGTCTCTTCCGTATAAAAAACTATAACTGCATTTGTTAACTATCATTAATATATTGCTTATAAATCCATTCTATTTGAGTTACCCATTCACAGATTAATTTATTATCATTCACACTTCATACCATGGAGGACTTTAATAATGTAACCAAGCAGGAAGATGGCACCGTGGCCCTTTCTACCCACTGAAAACCAGTCAGAAACATTTGAATGCAAATGATCAGTCTGAAGAAGGGTCTCGACCTGAAACGTCGCCCATTCCTTCTCTCCAGAGATGATGCCTCGCCCGCTAAGTTACTCCAGCATTTTGTGTCTGACAAGTATAATAATTGTGGAAGGGCAGGAAATTGTCAGCTCCTCTGCTAAACACAAAGTACTGGAGAAATCCAATGGGTTAGGCTCTGGACAACAGATGACGTTTCGTGTCAGGACTCTTCTTCAGATTAATTGTCTGCATACAGAATAGCTTGCAATGTCACCTACCCATTTCCTCAACAGATGACACCTGACACCTGAGTTCCTCAGCACTATGTGTTTTGCATCCAGATTCCAGCATCTGCAGTTCCATGGAACTCCTAGGCAAGTTCAATTCTGAATCTATCCCATTTTGCACAGTGGTGCATCAAACACATCTCTACGTGCTCCTGGAATGAAGATCTCTATGTGGTGGACGCACTCCTTCCAAGATTGAAAATGTCATCCCTCCCTCTTTCCCCTTCTCCCATCCCCCTTCCACCTATATCCCTTCCTCCAGCTTCACATTTCATGCTTCTTCACTCCGTGTCTCCTCAACTCACAGCCGTTGTCTTTCATCTCTGACCATTCTCTACCCATCTGCCAATCTCACCTGTATCCACCCATCACTTGCCAGGCTTTGTGCTACCACCACTGCTCTTCCAGCTTACTCCATCCTTCTACAATCAGTCTGAAGAAGGGGCCTGACCATAAAATGTCATGTATCCATGTTCTTTAGAGTTGTGGCCTGACCTGCTGGGTTACTCTAGCACTGTCTTGTCTTGAAAATAAGGTCAAGCAGTTTTGCTTCCCTTGTTTGTTTACTCAGACGATACTGTGGACCCAATCTGGCATTTATGTTCTTCGGGACACAACTAGTTAAAATGGACATTAATTCTCTCAATACCGTGAGTCTGATGTCTTAGCTGGCTACAGGTGTGTATTCCAAATGGTGTTCAGCATGAAGTGTTGACCCCCATAAGGGTGGTGTTGAAATATCCTACTTCTAAAAACAGAACACCCACAGCCTTTTACTGTACTCACTCCAAGCGATGAAAGATTAAACAGATTCCTCTTCCTATCAGTAAGAATTAGAAAGTACTGCTTCACATGAATGACATATGTAAGTACACATTGTCATGGCTGAAACATCATCACCAAATTACACATATTTGATTTCACTGGCACTGTAATATATTTAGCATAGTTTGGAGAAACAGCATGGAAACAGGCCTATCGGACCACTGAGTCCACTCTGACCATTGTTCACACTAGTTCTCTGTTATCCCACTCTTCTAATTACTCCCTGTACACTAGAGTAATTTAAAGAGGTCAATTAACTTACAAACCTGCATATCTTTGGGATGTGGGAGGAAACCCGAGCACCAGGAGGAAACCCCTGCGGTCACAGGGAGAAGATGCAACCACCTCACAAACAGCGCCTGAGGTCAGGATTGAACCGTGGTCTCTGGCACCGTAAAGCAACAGCTCTACCAGCTGTGCCACTGTGCCGCCAGTGATTATTCATTTTGGCTGAAGCAGAACAATGTACTTGCTGAGAAATACTGTGCAGGCAATTACTCTGCCTGTTCATGCTGACGAAAAGCAAGACCCGGGCAGCGTAAAGGTGGTGAATTTCAACTACCGAACATAATGAACATTGATGTCCCTATGTCAGCTTGTAATCATGGGCAGGTCCTTCTCTAATGAAGAGGAAACAACATGTCTGAATATTTTAAATTCTGGCACACTGTAAATGCATTATGATCGATGTTGTGGAATAAATGCATCATCATCTGGTGAGATCCTGACAAGGGTAAGTGCACAAACTAAACAGTGATACGTCCTCCATGCTGCAGTGCTGCAGATTGATCCTGCTGCTCTGCAGGTGGAAAGCAAACCTAGTTTCTGACGTGGGGAGTGTTACTGCTCATTTCCTATTCTATTAATTATAGAAGGACCTGCCCACCATTAAAACCTGATGCAAGGGCCCTGCTCGATTACTGCTGGGAATACTCTTGCACGCAGGATACCATGATAATTTGTGATGGCTGCAAAGTTTTTAATATATGGATCTATACCTCATTATGATGTGACTGGAATTTATTTACCAAACTTGTGATATTTCCATAAGCTTATACTTTCACATTCCCAGCTTCATGACAGCTACATGTAATATCAAACTCATGGCTAATAGTCCTATTTCAATACATTTCTTTAATAAGTAAGTAGCTACCCTCCTTGCTTATAATAATGAATAATTGCAAGACACTGAAGCATTAGAACAGATTACTTACTTTGCCTATGTTTTTCTAATATCTGCAAATTATGAACTGGAACACGTAAAACATAGAGCATAGAACGTGGAATGGTACAGAAGAGGAACAGGAACTTTGACCCACATTGTGCTAAACATGATGCCAAGTTGAACTAATGCCCTCTGCCTGCACGTGATTGTCATCCCTCCATTCACTGCACAAGCTACCTACATGCAGGTACAATAGATCTGCAATGCCTACAATTCTGGCTTGACATTTTGTGATTACAGAAAGATAAACACGCTAAACTGCATTTCTGGAAAGTGTGTGATCACGCCTCCAAGTGTGATGAAAAATAGTAAGATTAAACGAGAACTTACCAGTTTGAAGTTTGATCTTTATTTTATGAGGAGTTACGTTGAGGGATTACGTGAAGACCCCGCCAGCACGCATGCGCGTCACTCTTCAAAGCAGCGGTGTGAAATCACAGATAACAGTAGTCAAACTAATCATAGTAAGATAAGAGAACTAGAATACCAGCTGTCCTTTATGATAGAGGGTTGGGCGTGGAGGGCACGTAATCCCTTAACGTAACAACTCATAAAATAAAACTCCTCATCAAACTTCAAACTGGTAAGTTCTCGTTTAATCTTACTATTTTACTTTGGAGTCACGTGAGTGACTACGTGAAGATTTTAATGCTCGGTGATTTCATGCTATGGAAACGAGTCCATGCGTCATACACTGCATCAGTTGACCAATGATGAATGAACATTAATAATGCATTCAGACATGACATAGATATAGACATGTTGATGCTTTTAATGAACAAATAATGACAATAGTAACCTCCCTCAACCGGGAGGAAGCTATGAAACAGACCTAACATAGAGTTGGCAATTACCCCCGATCTGGCAATGGGTTTATTCTGAATATTTGGACAGATCGTTTGTTTGACCATCCTGCAGCCGCTAGGATGTGGTCTATAACGCTGCTGCTGAGGTTGTTGCAGCCCTGGTGGAGTGAGACTTGAAAATGTAAATGTTCACTCCTATATAAGCCAGACCAGTTTAACCCCCTGGAGATGGTCTGTAGTGATACCTTCGAACGAGGTTTTATGTAACTAACAATATTGCTAGTTCAGAGTCAAAGGCTCTTAGGGACCTTAACATTCCGGTGTAGATGTGTGACCCCACACAACCCAAGGTCCATGGGATATGCAAACATCTAGTTTGACCTTATGCCCCTGGTCTACTCTGCTTGACTAAGTCATAAACATAAAATGTTATTATTGCCCGCAGATCTTCCGCAGTGTTAACTTATGCAATGACTGGACCCGTTGCGCTGAACTCAGCGCCATGAGCATAATCACTAGTAAGTGAGTTTGACCAAGGACAGGGATGTAGCTGGAGCCCACCGGCGAATTGAAGTAGCACAATGTTAACAACCCATATCTCTGCGTCCCTAGGCCTGGGAAGTTTTGAGTTGAAGATACCCTTCATAATCTAGATGTCAGAGGGTGAGACCCAACAGAGTGGATTCTGCTCCCCACAGCCAAATGATGAGAAGGCACTTTAGGCACAGTAAATAGAACTTTAACTTAATGATTGTAAAATCCCCGTATAAACTGAATTTCAAGACGTCAGTCATCCGTGCCGAGTTAAATGTAAAATAAGCATAAAACAAATACCTCCCATCTCCTTATGAGGAAATACTGCTATTTGGTGCTATCCCTGCAATCTGCAGTGAGCACTTCCAAGGTTTTTGGTTTAACAACCCGAGCCGCAGGAACGGTCTTCTCAGAGTCTGTAAGTTAATGAATTGATTATATCATGCAGAGGATGGTTTCCACATCACGGCTAAACCAACGATTTTAGTGTCCAGAAATAACCATATAAGGTTTTATGATCATTCCCCGCATCAGCTGGAACCATGGGTATATAAGCCAGGCAGGCACTACGAAAATGCCTGAAGCAGGAAATTTGCTGAATTTTGCAAGATCCGTCTAATGAGGCCAAATGGAGGAAGACATAAAAGAACATTCCTCCCTAGTGTAGCGAGAATGCACCCTCATATTTGCCTCATGCCTCATATTTTCTGCAACTGGTGATTGAGCCTGGATGCAAACATCTCGATGATTAGTGTTCCATCGAGCCACAATGTCATTAAATACTTTGTGATCGCACATCCATTCTGTGTTGTTATTGATTTTACATGATAATACACCAGTGCTAAATGAGGTTAGCTAAACTATCACCGGATACTTTGACTTGATTACACCCTTGTGATTAACATATATCACCACCAAAGTGTATCAACCTTGGACTTGTGCATGCAGATTATGCATATTCACACACCCTTTAATGCACAGAATGCACCTGGTGTCCATTGTTAGTTGATATCATATAACTGAACAATTGATAACTCATGCTAATCCCATCCGCCTCCGTAACTAGAGATGGTATTAGTAATTTTTCATCTTTGAGTAACAGCATCAGTTTGTAATTAGCTGAAGATTTACTGATGACAAGTTTAGTGGAGCAATGCTGAATACTGTTCATCCACCATTGTGACTTTGATAGTTTCAGCTGGGAATAGCAGAGGTCTAATCTTTTGTCTCAGGGCAGAGTCCCAGACAAATTAATAGATTTAATTGTATCCCAATCATCAATAATTTCAGTTGGTATCAACTTAAATTTAACTTAAATTTAACTGGATGGATGAGAAACCCAATTTCTCGAATATAGCTTTGTGGCTGATACGGCTAATTTAGCAAAATACAGTATTTTCAATATTATCCAGCTAGGCCATAACACTTGTTTTTTAGCTCTGAGCAGCCGATGCACTGATTGTAGTAATTTGGTAAATAACACTGGGAGCTGAAGTTAGCCCATTTTGCAAAGCTTCTGAGTGTATCATTGGCTCATCCAGCTAAATTTCAAATATCTCCGGAGCCTTGTGAATGGAACTGATCCCATGGAAGTTAAACAGTCATGAAATTTCCTATTCAGAAATGTCTATAATGCACATGCGAGTTGAACCTGTTGGCAATGAACAGGCCACATCTCCCACAATTGCGAGCCTGCCTTGAAAGGCAACTCCAACCATATCTGCTGAGCAGTATAAACTAATCTCATGTTATCATTGAATTTATAAATAGATCGGAATCTTATGTTATTATTGTCACCTGTACCAAAACAAGTGTAAATATTACCAACTTGTATCCGTGACAGGAGGCATCATCGATATGGCTCCATCTTCATCCTTCATACTGCCGAATTGGAAACTTCCAGGAGTTGCCTCAACCAGCTTCATCCTTCCACATCCGAATGGGAGGACTTATGCAACCTGACCCAGGAGCTGCCTCAACCAGCTTCATCCTTCCTACATCCGAATGGGAGGACTTATGCAACCTGAGCCAGGAGCTGCCTTCTGGCATGTGTGCATGTATTTTAGCACCATCTCCATCACTACGTTCGATCGAGTGGGAGGAATTGCAACCCTGAAACAGGTGTCGCTTCAGGCACATGTGCACTTCTGTAGCACCCTCTACCACTCCGCCCATTTGAGTGGGAGGAAATTTGCAACCCTGAACTAGGAGCTGCTGCCTGACATGCCTTAGGATGGAGCGTTCTTGGCTGCGATGATTTGCAAGCTTGTCCGACACAGATGCCCAAGACTTGGCACTCACTCTGAGTCGGGGTTTGTCAGGTTGCTTCCTTCAGCAGCCGCCAGGACTAGTTGTGCAAATTGATGCTCTGTTGGTATTTTCATTTACAAAACAGGCTACACGTGCTAGTCCTGCTCGCTCCCGATGCCAATGCAGTCTTCAGCGAAGGACTGGAGCGCCTCTGGCCCCTGTATGTCAGACATACTGGGAGAAAATGCTGGAAAAACTTGCCAGTTATTTGTCATGGGAAAGGCGTCCAACCAGTTAAATCAAAGATTCGATTATTATATTGATATGTAACTCGGCATCTCGGGGAAGAATCTACCACAGTCCATTTAATAATCTGAATTACCCTGACACTACCATGTGTAGCTCGCACAGGTGGCTTATCGGTATAGGGCTTCCCAGGCCAATATGATATCAAGAACAAACCCCTGAACTAAAATAATTAATCAGAGGATACCAGCATAATGCTACATACCCAGCCATATACGTGAATGAATACAGTGTAACTGCTACTGCCATGGAGGCGTAGGGGTCCATAGACATTCCTCCGGGGTCGGGCCAGTCCACACTGACCCATGCACGCCTCTCCATTGAGAGGGAGATATGTGAGCAGCCCAGTGTACAGGTGCTGCCGTAAACCTCCGTGGACTTGTGCTGATATGGCCCTGTTTTAGTGGACCATATCAGGCTGGGTAAAACGTCCAAGGACATACCCTGGTATGTCGGAGGGGGTCCCTCCTGGCCCCTGGTCGGCTCGTCCTGCCTGGGTCTCTCCGACTTTGTTTGGTTGCCTACCTTGGGCTGCCTAAGTCGAGTCGCTGTCCTGCTTCACTGTGCGAACCCGACAGCCACCGGTTCACTGCTCTCCCGTGGTCCGTAGACGGCTCCTTCATCCGCGGTTGCCTGGGTGCTACCGGCACCAGTCTGAAGCCGCTGGCTCCGCCGCCAGCGACTCGAATTCGACCGCCGCCCGCTACCCGCATTCCGCGGTCTCCGTAGCGGGTTCCTGCGGTCCGTGGGCGGGCCTCCCCGCGATGTTCACCATCAGGTTTAGCCGGGATTTCCCCGCGGTCCCTGTAAAAGGGATCCCCGCGATATCCATAGTTGGGGGGTATCCCCGCTGTTTTCGCAGCCGGGATTCCCCCCCCCCCCACCGCGGTCCCTGTGAAAGGGATCCCCCGCCGGGAGGAGCCGGGATTTCGACCCCGGAACGTCTTCCAGCAGGAACTCTGCAAGAGCTTCCTGCAATCGGAAATGGACCTGGAAAAAAGTTGAAAAACTTACCTTCAGGTTTGACCGCTGGTGGAGCAGCGCGCCACCAGTCCGTCGTTGCGCAATGCGATAGACGATATGACGCGCATGTGTGCTGGCAGGGTCTTCACGTAATAATAATGATAATAATGGATTGGATTTATATAGCGCCTTTCTAATACCCAAGGCGCTTTACATCGCATTATTCATTCACTCCTCAGTCACACTCGGTGGTGGTAAGCTACTTCTGTAGCCACAGCTGCCCTGGGGCAGACTGACGGAAGCGTGGCTGCTAATTTGCGCCTACGGCCCCTCCGACCACCACCAATCACTCACACACATTCACACACATTCACACACATTCACACGCAGGCAAAGGTGGGTGAAGTGTCTTGCCCAAGGACACAACGACAGTATGCACTCCAAGCGGGATTCGAACCGGCTACCTTCCGGTTGCCAGCCGAACACTTAGCCCATTGCGCCATCTGTCGTCCTGTGAACTCACGTGACTCCGAAGTAAAATTACAATCAAACTAACTTCCCACAAATAGTTTACTTGGTATAAAAAATTGTAGCGTTGCAAGTACTCATCTGATTTTGAATTAGTTAAACAATAATTAACTTTTGGGATGTAGACACAAGGAACTGCAGATCCTGGTTTTCAAAAAAAGACACAAAGTGCTTAGGTCAGGCAGCATCTCTGAAGAACATGGATAAGCAACGATTAGGGTCAGAACCGATCCAAAATGTCACCTATCCATATTCTTCAGAGATACTGCCTGATCCATTGTGTTACTGAGGCACCTTGTGTCTTTTTTACTTTTACTTTTTATATAATATGGAATAACATATCTCGATTTTGCAATATTTTATTTGTTGTTTAAGTGCTCCCATTATGAAAATAGTGCATTGTTTTCTATTTCTCCTGACCGAACCTTAAAGGGCCTGTCCCACTTACGTGTACGTTGAGGCGCACGGACATCGTGTGGCTGCGCGGGGCTGGTCCCACTGAGAAGCGTGGAGGGGTATGTAGTTGTGCGCGACATCGCGCGGGGCTCCGAAATGTTTGTAGCGAACAAAATCTTTGGGCGGCAACGGCCTGTCGCGTAACTGACGGCCAAAGTGGGACAGGCCCAAGACCCTGGCGCGACGCAATGTCTCACCTCCAACAGCAGCACAAGCAGGCAAACGATCGCCAAACTCGGCCTGGGGCTCACGGCCGTTGCGGTCCGGATCCGCCCCCACTCCTATTCCCAGATCGGAGCCAAGAAAATTGAAGATAGACACAAAATGCTGGAGTAACTCAGCGGGACCGGCAGCATCTCTGGAGAGAAGCAATGGGTGACATTTCGGGTCAAGACACTTCTTTCAGACTGAAGAAGAGTCTCGACCTGAAACATCATCCATTCCTTCTCTCCAGAGATGCTGCCGGTCCCGCTGAGTTACTCCTGCATTTTGTGTCCATCTTCAAATGATATCACGTGCTCCAGACGGCTGTGCAGACGCATGAAATCGTGCGCAACCTTCACGGGACCATCGCGCCTCAACGCGACCACGAGTTCGTGTAATTAGCTTGCCAAGGACAGGTAAGTGGGACAGGGGCTTAACGAGGAAAAAGAATGCAATGCTCATAATAGAAAATAATTATTCGATTTTAGGGCAAAGATTGTACTTCTAGAGGGCAGATTTTTTACCAATCTAAGCAGATAATCAAAATTCAGGATCATAATACAGTTTGGGGTTTTTTGGCCAACAGTTCCAGTTGGATGATCAGAAATTATTTATGTTGCTTTTCTTTTTAGTGAAAGGCAAATTCTTTGATGTTTGTACTTGAAAAGCAGAATTTCAAATCAAGTCCCAGCACCTCATGCATTGGAGATGTCCTCATTCTTCAGGGAACGGGGGTTCTAGGGCAATGGAACCAGTTCTGGGGGAGGTGGGACCAGTACAAACAGGACGGTCTGCACCTGGGCTGGAATGGAACCAATGTCCTTGGGAGAGTGTTTGCTAGTGCTGTCGGGGAGGATTTAAACTAATGTGGCAGGGGGATGGGAGCATGAGCAGAGAAACAGAGGGGTGTAAAATGAGGGTAGAAGCAATAGGTAGCAAGGTGAAAAGTAAAAGTGGCAGGCAGACAAATCCAGGGCAAAAATCAAAAAGGGCCACTTTTCAACATAATTGTGTAAGTGTTGTAAAAACAAGCCTGAAGGCTTTGTGTCTCAATGCAATGAGCATTCGTAATAAGGTGGATGAGTTGAATGTGCAGATGGTTATTAATGAATATGATATAGTTGGGATCACGGAGACATGGCTCCAGGGTGACCAAAGCTGGGAGCTGAAAATCCAGGGATATTCAATATTCAGGAGGGATAGACAGAAAGGAAAAGGAGGTGGGGTAGCGTTGCTGGTCAGAGAGGAGATTAACGCAATAGAAAGGAAGGACATTAGCTTGGAGGATGTGGAATCGATATGGGTAGAGCTGCGTAACACTAAGGGGCAGAAAACGCTAGTGGGAGTTGTGTACAGGCCACCTAACAGTAGTAGTGGAGTTGGGGATGGCATCAAACAGGAAATTAGAAATGCGTGCAACAAAGGTAAAACAGTTATAATGGGTGACTTCAATCTACATATCGATTGGGTGAATCAAATTGGCAGGGGTGCTGAGGAAGAGGATTTCTTGGAATGTATGCAGGATAGTTTTCTATACCAACATGTAGAGGAACCAACGAGAGAGCAGGCTTTTCTAGACTGGGTATTGAGTAATGAGGAAGGGTTAGCTAGCAGTCTTGTTGTGCATGGCCCCTTGGGCAAGAGTGACCATAATATGGTTGAGTTCTTCATTAGGATGGAGAGTGACATTGTTAATTCAGAAACAAGGGTTCTGAAATTAAACAAAGGTAACTTTGAGGGTATGAGACGTGAATTGGCCAAGATAGACTGGCAATAGATTCTTAAAGGGTTGACGGTGGATATTCATTTAAAAACCGCATGGATAAACTACAACAATTGTTCATCCCAGTGTGGCAAAAGAATAAATCAGGGAAGGTAGTGCATCCGTGGATAACAAGGGAAATGAGGGATAGTATCAAAACCAAAAATGAATCATACAAATTAGCCAGAAAAAGCAGCCTACCAGAGGACTGGGAGGAATTCAGAGTCCAGCAGAGGAAGACAAAGGGATTAA
This sequence comes from Malacoraja senta, assembly GCA_038087875.1. NCBI lineage: Eukaryota > Metazoa > Chordata > Chondrichthyes > Rajiformes > Rajidae > Malacoraja > Malacoraja senta. The sequence continues at coordinate 27,942,887 of CM075978.1, forward strand.
TTAGGAAAGGGAAAATAGATTATGAAAGAAAACTGGCAGGGAACATAAAAACTGACTGCAAAAGCTTTTATAGATATGTGAAGAGAAATAGATTAGTTAAAACAAATGTAGGTCCCTTGCAGTCAGAAACAGGTGAATTGATCATGGGGAACAAGGACATGGCAGACCAATAAAATAACTACTTTGGTTCTGTCTTCACTTAGGAAGACATAAATAATCTGCCGGAGATAGCAGGGGACCGGGGGTCAAATGGATTGAAGGCTGATAAATCCCCAGGGCCAGATAGGCTGCATCCCAGAGTGCTTAAGGAAGTAGCCCCAGAAATAGTGGATGCATTAGTGATAATTTTTCAAAACTCTTTAGATTCTGGAGTAGTTCCTGAGGATTGGAGGGTAGCTAATGTAACCACACTTTTTAAAAAGGCAGGGAGAGAGAAAACGGTGAATTACAGACCAGTTAAACATTGGTAGTGGGGAAAATACTAGAGTCAGTTATTAAAGATGGGATAGCAGCACATTTGGAAAGTGGTGAAATCATTGGACAAAGTCAGCATGGATTTATGAAAGGTAAATCATGTCTGACAAATTTTATAGAATTTTTCTAGGATGTACCTAGTAGAATTTTTCTAGGATGTACCTAGATAAGGGAGAACCAGTGGATGTGTTATATCTGGACTTTCAGAAGGCTTTCGACAAGGTCCCACATAAGAGATTAGTTTGCAAACTTAAAGCACACGGTATTGGGGGTTCAGTATTGATGTGGGTAGAGAACTGGCTGGCAGACAGAAGCAAAGAGTAGGAGTAAACGGGTCCTTTTGAGAATGGCAATCTGTGACTAGTGGGGTACCGCAAGGCTCAGTGCTGGGACCCCAGCTATTTACAATATATATTAATGATTTGGACGAGGGAATTGAATGCAATATCTCCAAGTTTGCAGATGACATGAAGCTGGGGGGCAGTGTTAGCTGTGAGGAGGATGCTAGGAGGCTGCAAGGTGACTTGGATACGTTGGATGAGTGGGAAAATGCATGGCAGATGCAGTATAATGTGGATAAATGTGAAGTTATCCACTTTGGTGGCAAGAACAGGAAAGTAGACTATTATCTGAATGGCGGCCGATTAGGAAAAAGTGAGATGCAACGAGACCTGGGTCTCATGGTACACCAGTCATTGAAAGTAGGCATGCAGGTGCAGCAGACAGTGAAGAAAGCGAATGGTATGTTAGCATTTATAGCAAAAGGATTTGAGTATAGGAGCAGCGAGGTTCTACTGCAGTTGTACAGGGCCTTGGTGAGACCACACCTGGAGTATTGCATACAGTTTTGGTCTCCTAATCTGAGGAAAGACATTCTTGCCATAGAGGGAGTACAGAGAAGGTTCACCAGACTGATTCCTGGGATGGCAGGACTTTCATATGAAGAAAGACTGGATATGACTCGGCTTGTACTCGCTGGAATTTAGAAGATTGAGGGGGGATCTTATAGCTACTTACGAAATTCTTAAGGGGTTGGACAGGCTAGATGCAAGAAGATTGTTCCCGATGTTGCGGAAGTCCAGAACAAGGGGTCACAGTTTAAGGATAAGGGGGAAGTCTTTTAGGACCGAGATGATACTTTATTTTTTCACAGAGAGAGTGGTGAATCTGTGGAATTCTCTGCCACAGAAAGTAGTTGAGGCCAGTTCATTGGCTATATTTAAGAGGGAGTTAGATGTGGCCCTTGTGGCTTAAGGGATCAGGGGGTATGAAGAGAAGGCAGGTACAGGATACCGAGTTGGATGATCAGCCATGATCATATTGAATGGCCGTGCAGGCTCGAAGGGCCAAATGGCCTACTCCTGCACCTATTTTCTATGTTTCTATGTTTCTATGTTCCCCTCTTCTACCATAGATGAGGCTCTCACCAGGGTCTCTTCTATACTCCATAACTGTGCTCTCCCTCGCCATCCCCCCACTCGTAACAAGGGCAGAGTCCCCCTTGTCCTCACGTTCCACCCTACCAGCCATCACATACAACAAATAATCCTCCGACATTTTCGCCACCTCCAACGTGATCCCACCACTTGCCACATCTTCCCATCTCCTCCCCTGTCTGCTTTCCGCAATGACCACTCCTTCCGTAAATCCTTGGTCAATTCGTGCCTTCCCACCCGAACCACCCCCTCTCCACCCCCTCTCCAGTAGCATTTCTTGCAACTGCAAGAAATGCTACACTTGTCGCTTTAGCTCCCCCCTTGACTCCATTCAAGAGGACCCAAGTAGTCTTTCCAGGTACAGCAGAGGTTCACCTGCACCTCCTCCAACCTCATCTATTACATCTGCTGCCCTAGATCTCAGCTGCTCTACATCGTTGAGACCAAGCGTAGGCTTGGCGATCGCTTCGCCGAACACCTGGTTCGCAATAACCAACCTGATCACCCGGTGGCTCAGCACTTCAACTCCCCCTCCCATTCCGAATCTGACCTTTCTGTCCTGGGCCTCCTCCATGGCCAGAATGAGGACCACCATAAATTGGAGGAGCAGCACCTGATATTTCGCTTGGGCAGTTTGCACCCCAGCGGGATTACCATTGACTTCTCTAATTTCAGGTAATCCTTACTTTCTCCTCCCCTTCTCAGCCCTCCCTCAGCCCTCTGGCTCCACCTCTTCCTTTCTACCTCCCGCGCCCCCCCACCTCCACCTCCCCTCACATCAGTCTGAAGAAGGGTTTCGACCCAAAACTTCGCCTATTTTCTTCACTCCATAGATGCTGCCTCACCCGCTGAGTTTCTCCAACATTTTTGTCTAGCAGAACCTCAAAATTGTGGAATGGCCTTAGGACACAGACATAGGAGTGGAAGAAATGACAAAGGCTAGAGATGAAGTAGAGACAAAGGAGTGTCAGATATGGAGTGAAATATAAAGCAGACGGGGGATATGGGTGGAAGAGGATTGTGGAGAGAGGGAAGAGGGGTGGGATAGTGGGAAAATGGGAATGCATCGGACTAATGAGGGCCAGGAAAGAGAAAGGAGGTAGGGGACATTACTTAACAATAGAGAATTTAATGTAAGAATGTTTTACTTTTTAACAAGATCTCTTATGTCTTGTGTGAGATAGCTAAGCTTTTATTGCATCTCCTTATTCATATACTACAACTCCTTTGCAATAAAGGTGAAAGTAATGCTTGCTATAACCTATATGTTAATCTGCTGTCCAGGTCAAGAACATTCAAATTCCACTCAGAGATCAATGTGTATTACTTCCTTGATTTAAAATCACCCTTTCCCCTTCTTCCTGTCAAACTGAATTACTTCCCAATCCAAGAGACAATTTTGCAGCAAAAACACATTTTATCCAAACCAGCATTAAGGGAGGCAGATAGCTGCACTATAAATAGATATTGTGGTTTCACATAGAAAAGTTGCCCAGCCGTCATATTCCAGCAGCCGTGAATAACGGGGCCTTTTGAAAGAACATTTAAACACTGTGAGCTGAAGGGAATGTTGGAGGACAGAGGCAGAGGCCTATTAATATAGAGGCTAAAATATGATGGAGAGGAATTATCTTAAGGTCATAAGTGATAGGAGTAGAATTTGGCCATTCGGCCCATCCAGTCTACTCCACCATTCGATCTTGGCTGATCTATCTCTCACTCCTAACCCCATTCTCCTGCCTTCTTCCCATAACCTCTGACACCTGTACTAATCAAGAATCAACTAATCAAGAATTGTATCCTCTCTCTGGACTAAGGAATTTGTTTTTTTGGCACTAGAATTATTATTATTAATCTGTTGAATTGTTAAAATGCATTATATATTACAAATGTGTATTATACTATAAATATTGCCGACCCTTGCAGCATGTCTGTGATTATATTCCATTTTCTGAATGCAATCCTTTGTTCCTTCTATTTGTTTATGAATCCTCGATTCATTACTTGTGCATCATTATTTGGGAAAATCCAAACACACTACATTGCTGCGGTCGCACTTATTTACCTTCCTACCTATATCTTTGAAAAACTCCATTAGATTTCTTAAATACGAATTCTCGTTCATGAAACCTATATTGACAAAACCTAATGCAGGGTCTCAAGCCAAAACATCGGCCATCCCTCTACCTCCATAGATGCAGCCTGACCCATTGGTCTGCTCTTCAAAATTAGACAGTTTCCAACCTGTTACTCTACCCTCCCTTGTAAAACTGATCACCACCATGAAACATACTACCTGCCCCCTCGACACTGTCCCCTCTGCCCTCCTAAAGGACGTCATTACAACAGCTGGTCCCAGCATCCTCGCCATCTTCAACAGCTCTCTGGCCACTGGCAATGTACCGACCTGCTTCAAGCATGCGGTGGTCCAACCACTCCTGAAAAAAACTAACCTCGATCCCACCTTGCCAAGCAACTACAGACCCATTTCTAAACTGCCTTTCTTCTCAAAAGCCCATGAAAAGGTAATTTTAAGTCAACTTATACCATACCTTCACCAAAACACTATCTTGGAAACTTATCAATCAGGTTTCAGGGCTCACCATAGCACAGAGTCTGCCTTGTTGAAGGTACATAATGACCTACTGCTCACCGTTGAATACGGCGACTGTGCAATTCTGCTCCTTCTTGACCTCAGCGCAGCATTTGATACTGTCGACCATACCATCCTAATTGACCGTCTTCGGTATGGGGTTGGTATTGATGGCACTGCCCTGAGCTGGTTCATCTCCTACCTCAAAGGTAGGAGTTTCTAGACTAACATAGGCAACTCATTCTCCTCCCCAGCTAATCTCTGCTGTGGGGTTCCACAAGGTTCCATCCTTGGCCCCATTCTCTTCTCCCTGTATATGCTCCCCTTAGGCCAAGTCATTGAAAGGCACGGCATTTCCTTCCATTGCTACGCAGACGATAGACAACTCTATCTCCCCCTGAAGCCCAAAAACCAATCAAATCTGTTTAACCTTACCCACTGCCTCGAGGATATAAAGTGTTGGATGGCCCAGAACTTCCTCCAACTAAATGAGAGTAAGTCTGAGGTCATCCTTCTCGGCCCCTCGGACTCAATCAAAATGATAGCAGGCAGCCTTGGAAGCCTTACCCCACTACTCAAACCTCACGTCAAAAACCTTGGCGTGATATTTGACTCAGCACTGAAATTTGACAAACAAGTCAATGCCGTGGTAAAAGCTAGCTTCTTTCAGCTTCGGACAATAGCTAAAATAAAACAATTCCTCCAGTTTGATGACCTGGAAAAGATCATCCACACATTCATCTCCTCCCGCCTAGATTACTGCAACTCCCATTACACTGGCATCAGCCAATCTTCCCTGTCCCGCCTGCAACTGGTCCAAAACGCCGCAGCGAGACTCCTGACAGGCACCCGAAAAAGGGACCACATCACCCCGATCCTGGCCTCTCTCCACTGGCTCCCTGTGCAGTTCCGTATAAACTTCAAGACCCTCCTCCATGTCTACAAAGCCCTCAATGGGCTTGCCCCCACCTACATAAAAAGTCTTCTCACCCACCACTCCACCTCCAGGCCCCTCAGATCGGCCGACTTGGGGTTGCTGAATATCCCACGGTCTAGGCATAAGCTCAGGGGCGACCGCGCCTTTGCGGTTGCAGCCCCTAGACTGTGGAACAGCATCCCCTTTCCCATCGGAACCGCCCCCTCCATCGACTCTTTTAAGTCAAGACTAAAGACTTATCTATACTCCCAAGCCTTTCCTGACATCCTCTGAGTGAGGGCTACATGTATATATGTATGTAGTTTGTTTTGTTGTGCTATTCTTATAACAAATGTAAAGCACTTTGGCCAACGAGAGTTGTTTTTTAAATGTGCTATATAAATAAATGTGACTTGACTGACTTGACATTGAGTTTCTCTCGAAGTTTATTTTTTGCATTGTTAAGACTAGCAACTTTCCAATTTCATGAGATCCCTGTCACTCCATCTAGAAAACAGGATTCCAGTATTCTCCTTAAAACTGATGTTACGCTTTCTCTATACTTTTCTGTTTTTCTCTTACCTCCTATTCAGAATAACAGGTTTGAATTTGAAACTTTTCAATCTACATCCGAGTAAGTTTCACATAGAGGATGGAGGGTATTTAGAATGAGTTGCCAGAGGCGAAAGACAAGGCATGTACTATAATAGCACATAAAGGTCACTTGGACAGCTAAATGGATAGGAAGGGATTTGCAGGGATTTGGGCCAAATGGGAGCAAATGGGACTATCTCAAACAGGGCACCTTGGTTGGCATGGATGAGTTGGGCTGAAGGGCCTGTTTCCCTGCTGTATGGCATTAACGCTAAATTCAGGAAAATCAATCCCTATACATTCATTATATCTACAGTATATTCCCCCTTTGAAAATCCTGGGATGCAGTCTCTTTCATAGAGATATGGGTGTTTGCAGCATGAAAGAGACAACTAAGTACTTCATGCCTATGTGGGAACAGATAAATCTTAGGTCAATCCCAATTCCCAACACAGCTATTTCTGTTTAAATGTTAATGTCTCTTTCGGGCTTCTAACTATCCAATCCACTATTTATGCATGCTTTCTGGAAGACTTGTCATTGCCCCAAGCATCTGTTCCTTCATGCTCTATAGCCTTGTTCTGTAAGCTGCCTCATCAAAGTCCTTCTGCGAACCCTCTTCAGCAGGACTTGGATATGTCTGGTAAGCTGGTACCTGGTCTATCATTTACCCATACCTTGGCTGTATGATACTGCAGGTTCATCCTGAAGCTAATCTTCAAAGGTCAAGCAATGCCTGTTTCCAAGCTGGTGTGCAGGAGTGTTCAATCCAGCCACATGTGCCTTCACCTTCGCTGGTTTATCTGCTGCAGAGCTAATTTATTCAGAATCTCATGGGATTACAGTGATGAGGTTTCTTTGGGATCGTCTTGGCCAAGAGAATGGGAGCAGGGAGTGGTGGGGATCAGATAGACAGGCTGAACCATGGCGATTAGGCATAATTGATAATGTCTCCACCTCCTCCTTTCTTCTTCCCGCCCCCCCACCCCCACTTCAGTCTGAAGAAAGGTCTTGACCCGAAATGTCACCTATTCCTTCGCTCCATAGATGCTGCCTCACCCGCTGAGTTTCTCCTGCATTTTCGTCTACCTTCAGGCTTAATTGACAGGATTGATATGAAGACTTTTTTCATTGCAGTGAGTGGTTAATGTGTGGAAAGGACAGCAAGGGGAAAAATACAAGGACCATACCTGATTATTCCTGCACTGTCTTTTCAGTTTTGTGTGTCTAAACAAAATTCAATTGTCGTTTTCTTGAGGGGAAATTGGTTAAGTACATGAAAGGAAAGAGAGGAAGAGGGGCTAGCAGGACAGACTCAGGAGCTGAATGGCCTCACTCTATGCTGTAATCTTGCTGTGATATGTGTAATTCTGCCACTACTTTAGAAGTTCATGGGAACCAAAACTAAAAGTAAAACACAAACCTGCAATTATGCTGAATGGAAGGATACTGAGTGAGAGGTGTAAACCATTTTGTATTTTGTCAGAACTTTGTATTTATTGTGGAAACTTGGTAATGTTTGAATATTGCAATACAAAATATAAATTATATATTTTTTAATATCATCATGATACCTACCGCCTGTGATGAATCTAACTTTTAATCATGGTAAAATCTCTTTTTCATAATTATAGACTGTTTTCTGATTTTATTGATTTATACAAGTACATTTCTGATTTTTAAATAAAAATCCTTCTGAATGTAACTTAGGTGATTTCCTTCTGCCTAAAAGATTGAGCTTAATATTTGTAATCTTGACATGGCAGCAGGCACAGTGAACGGAGCAGATAAGATTGTGGTGTTTAATAGACTTTTAGATAGGCACAGGGTATACAGGGAATGGAGTAACATGGATCAGGTGCAGGTAGAGGTGAATTAGCTTTGCATCATGTTTGGCATGGACATTGTGGGCTGAAGGGCCTGTACTTGTGATGTACTGTTCTATGTTCATCCTTGTTGTGCAGCCAGGTTGTGAGCAGAACTTGGAACCAACATATTGCTTTTAATCACAATGGATTCCTTCCACACATGCTGCCTGACCCATTGAGGTATTTCAGCACTTTGTGGTTTGCTCAAGATTCCAGCAACTGCTGATTGTTGATTCTCAATTTCACGGCTCCATTGGTCCATGGCAAAATTTCCTCAATGTATTTGTATTTCGAAGAAGTTCTCCTCTTTCCATTGGGAGTTCTGTGAGGCATTCTCTCATTGCCCCTACTCTACTGCTCACCTGCTCTTTGAACATTTACTGACATCCATTCCCTCTACAAATGCTGCCTGACCCTCCACCACTTTGTTCTTGGCCTAGTGTTTTTAAAACAACCCTGGAAGCTCTAATTGATTATTTTGGAACTGATTACACTGATATTAGGCCAACACAACCGAGTGAAAATTCCTTCTCATTAGATCCACTATATTATCCTTGTTGACCCTTTCTGAAATTTCAGGGAACCTTTAACTGTCAGCCAAACGTAATGGGCTAGATCACAATGATGCTATGCCAGTGGGTCTGCAGAGAACTGACATTTAGCTGCAAGGCCCCTGTTTAGGTCTACAGAATCCAGGAACAACCCGTAACACACTGAACTGAGTGGCCAAATGCACTTTGTATCTGCATGACTGACATATTTAGTGCAGATCTTTTCATTTGAATGCTATTGCCAATCTTCTCTCATAGATAAAGATGTAATAACTGCTTTGATATTTTATTTCAAAATTCATGTTAATATTTTAATTTGTTTATGTAAGTTTACTGTGCCTTTAAATTAATGTATTTTGGTTTAATGTTTCAGTTTTTATTTATCAACATGATGAACAGGTTTAACAAGCTCAACAGGAAGGCTGGCTCCATCCTGGGGGCGGAGTTGGATTCATGGGAGATGGTCTTGGAGGGGAGGATGCTCCTTAAACTGCAGAGCATTCTGGACAATACAGCTCACCCTCTCCATGACACACTGGTCAACCTGAGGAGTATCTTCAACAACAGACTGGTTCCACCAAGATGCAGGACAGAACGACACAGGAGAATATTTTTCCCTGCGGCTATCAAACTGTACAACTCCTCCTCTTTCTGTTGTGGGGTGGACAGACTCCCCTCTCCCCCTCCCCACTCTTTGCACATCCCCAATCCTTTCCACTCATCACTTTAATTTCATGTTTCATGTATCTTCTTCTTCTTGCGTGTGGCGTGCACAGCCTAAAGTTGTAGGACAACTTGTTCTATTTGATCTTACTTCATTGTGCACGCCAGGTTGATTGCATTCGTCGAAACAGGGTGGACCATGTGAAGGTTGCAATCTCCCACCCCTTTCATGTATCTTGTGTTTTTATGACTGTTGCAGATCAATTTCCCTCCTGGGATAAATAAAGTTCTATCGTATCGTATCATATCGTATAATTGTTAATTATAAACAATTAAGTGTTTAATATTGACAATAACAGGACAGCACAGTAGCACAGCTGGAAGAGCTGCTGCTTCACAGCACCAGAGACCTGGGTTTGATCCTGACCTCAGTTGCTAACTGTATGGGGTTCTCCTTGGGACTGCATAGGATTCCTCCGGGTGATCCGGTTTCCTCCCACATCCCAAGGACGTGCAGGTTTTTAGCTTAACTGGCCTCTGTGAATTGCACCAAGTGTGTAGGGAGTGGATGCGAAAAAAGGAATAACATAAAACTAGTGTGAATGGGTGATTGATGGTTGGCACGGGCTCAGTGGTCCGAAGGTCCTGTTTCCATGTTGCATCTTTCAATCAATCAAATGTTTTTTTCAAATAATTATTAACAACATTTCGAAACAGTGCTCGTCTCGTTAGAACTCCACCAGCAGACAGATCAAGTCATAGAGTCATACAGCATGGAAACAGGCTCTTTGGCTAAACTCGTCCTGAAGATAATACATCCTCAGTTTGTGTTGCCTGAGTCTGGTCCTTTGCTCATGGTCCTTCCTGCCACATGATACTAGTGCAACTGAGAAGCCAGCAGGAAGTGAGAGTCACACAGCTGGAAAAGGTTAGGAAGACCACAAGTCTTCTACAAGGGATGCAGCCGGCTCGTTATGATCTGGTTGACCAACTCAACTGAAACTAATACTGATTATATTACACTTCTGATCAGTGCTTTGTTTGTAGGCTAAAAGGAACCACGGCACACAAGTAATAAACATACATATCTTGTGGCTGAAAAGCAAAATCATGACATTTAACATTTTAGAACTGCTGGTCGGTATCTCTAAAAAATTGCAAAAATACACTGTTTCCAACTTCTTTTTTTCCCGTTTCAGTTACAATGTTCTTACGCAATATACTCATTTGGATAGCAGTAACAGGATCGGTCCGAGTCAGCATGGATTTACGAAGGTGAAATCATGCTTGACTAATCTTCTGGAATTTTTTGATGTAACTAGGAAAATGGACAAGGGAGTGCCAGTGGATGTAGAGTACCTGGACTTTCAGAAAGCATTTGATAAGGTGATTAGTGGGCAAAATTAGGGCACATGGTATTGGAGGTAGAGTGCTGACATGGATAGAACATTGGTTGGCAGACAGGAAACAAAGAGTAGGGATTAACGGGTCCCTTTCAGAATGACAGGCAGTAACTAGTGGGGTACCGCAAGGCTCGGTGCTGGGACTACAGCTATTTACAATATACATCAATGATTTAGATGAAGGGATTCAAAGTAACATTAGCAAATTTGCAGATGACAAAGCTTGGTGGCAGTGTGAACTGTGATGAGGATGCTATGAGACAGCAGGGTGACTTGGACAGGTTAGGTTAGTGGGCAGATGCAGTTTAATGTGGATAAATGTGAGGTTATCCACTTTGGTAGCAAAACAGGAAGGGAGATTATTATCTAAATGGTGTCAAGTTGGGAAAAGGGGATGTACAATGGGATCTGGGGGTCCTTGTTCATCAGTCAATGAAAGTAAGCATGCAGTTACAGCAGGAAGTGAAGAAAGCGAATGGCATGTTGGCCTTCATAACAAGAGGAGTTGAGGATAGGAGCAAAGAGGTCCTTCTGCACTTGTATTGGGCCCTAGTGAGACCACACCTGGAGTATTGTATGCAGTTTTGGGGCTCCAAATTTGAGGAAAGACATTCTTGCTATTGAGGGAGTGCAGCGTAGGTTCACAAGGTTAATTCCCGGGATGGCGGGACTGTCATATGCTGAGAGAATGGAGCGGCGGGGCTTGTATACTCTGGAATTCAGAAGGATGAGAGGGAATCTTATTGAAACATATAAGATTATTAAGGGTTTAGACACACTAGAGGCAGGAAACATGTTCCCGATGTTAGGGGAGTCCAGAACCAGAGGCGACCGTTTATGAATAAGCGGTAAGCCATTTAGAGTGGAGATGAGGAAAAACTTTTTCTCCCAGAGAGTTGTGAGTCTGTGGAATTCTCTGCTTCAGAGGGTGGTGGAGGCAGATTCTCTGGATACTTTCAAGAGAGAGCGAGATAGGGCTCTTAAAGATAGTGGAGTCAGGGGATATGGGGAGAAGGCAGGAACGGGGTACCGATTATGGATGATCAGCCATGATCACATTGAACGGCGGTGCTGGCTAAAAGTGCCGAATGACCTACTCCTGCACCTATTGTCTATTGTTTATTGTCTACCCTTTATGTGAAAAAGTTACCCCTTAGGTTCCTATTAAATCTTTCACCTCTCATGTTAGACCTTTGCCCTCTACAGTACTCTGGATAAAATACTCCATGCATTCACCCTGTCGATTCCCCTCATGATTTTATACACCTCTATAAGATCACCCCTCAGCCTCTTGCGCTGCAAGGAATAAAGTCTAGCGGCCCAAACTCTCCCTATAGCTCAGCCCTCAAGCTCTGGGAACATCCTTGTAAATCTTCTCTGCACTCCTTCCAGCTTAATTGCATCTTTCCTTTAGTAGGGTGTCCAAAACTGAACACAATACTCCGCTGGGTATTACAGTAGTGCAATGGTAGAGTTGCTGCCTTATATTGCCAGAGACCCAGGTTCAATCCTGACTACGGGTGCTGTCTATACGGAGCTTGTCCATTCTTCCTGTGACCACATGGGTTTTCTGCGGGTGCTCTGGTTTTCTCCCATACGCCAAAGCCGTGCAGGTTTGTAGGATAATTGGGTCTGGTAAATTGTAAAATTTTCACTAGTGTGTGTAGGTTAGTGTATGGGGTGGTGGTGGCTGAAGGGCTTGTTTCCACGCTGTATTTCAAAAGTCTAAGGTCTAAAGTGCAGCCTCAGTGTCTTGTGCGACTGTAGCATAACATCCCAACTTTTATACTCAATAACTTTATTCTTGAAGGCCAGCATGACAAAGATCTTTATCACCATCCTATCTACCCGAAATGCCACTGATCTTCACTTAACAAAAATCGGTCCATTACATGAGCTGTTTAAAAGAAAAAGTGTTTCAACAGGACAAAAAACAGACCAAGTGGAAAAAAGTTAAAGTGGATTTTAATGGATTAAACATAAAAAATGCTAGAAATAATTTTGATCTGAAGCACTAACACTTTCCTTTTCCATAGGCATTACTTGAGCAGTTTGTGGTCGATCAGATGCATCCTGCCATTCTTTGCTCAATTCAGTCGACCTGTGCCCATGCCTCGCTTAAGTGGGTGAAAAAGTCACACCAACAGCCAGTTCCCACCCGGTGAAGATCCCAAACAATTAAAAACATAATTCTTAAAATTGCATTTTTACAAACATTTTTAACTAGTTTTAACTAGGTAGCCACATAAATATACTTTAATAATAAATAATAAACAATAGGCTGAGCCAAAATTGCATCATTAATGCTGTGACTTATCACCAAATACACTATCAAACTTTTAGACGTGTTCAGGAGAGAGCATACTGACTGGTTGCATCACGGCCTGGTTCAGCAACTCGTTTGCCCAACACTGAAGGAGGCTGCACAGAGTGGCAGTCTGCCTGATCTGTAATGGGTGCTGACCTCCACGCCATCGAAGGGATCTTTTTGGGGGGCAATGCCTCGAAAAGGCAGCTAATATCATCGAAGACCCACACTCCCCTGGCCACGCTCTCCTCACTACTACTATCGGGAAGAAGGTACAGGAGCCTAAGAACTGTGACCTCTGGGTTCAAGAACAGCTTGTGACAGCAACCATTAGGCTATTGAACTCTGCACAACATTACCGACTACCTCAGCAATATGATGTACTATTGACCTTGCTTTGGTTGCACCATGCACTTTGGCTTTGCAATATTATGGTCTTGTTACTAAAGGCTCTGTCTTACGTGTTTGTGCGGTGAAGCGCGGCTTCGCCTGTAGAGTGGACCGCACGGCAACGGCGAGAGCGCTGAGCCTATCCACGGGAGCGCCGCACGGATGCTGCGCGGGGGCCGAGTGATTCAAATATGGCTGGTCCCACGTGCTTGCATCCTGCGATGACGTCGGCCCGCCGCACGTGACTCACTTGCGGCGGCTGTGGCGGTGGCCGTCCTGATCGTGGCGCTGTAGCGGTTACTGTGCCTGCGGCCGTGCCGCACACGTGCCTCACTGGCGGAGGCTGTGGCAGTGGAAGTTTGACGCACGGCGCTCGAGCCACACTGGCTGCGGCCCGTGCGGGCGGCCGTGCCGCACTCGTGCATCACTGGTGGAGGTTGTGCGGTAAGAATATAGTTTTCAACAGTGTAGGTTTTATTTTAGCACCGTGCGGTGTTGGGAACACCGCCGCACGGCCCCGGAATTGTGCGTTCTCACGAGTGCGCGGTCTATGGCGGCAGATTCTTCCCGTTTCGCCGCCAATGACCGCAGACTCGTGAGACAGGCCTTTTAGTATTACTGATTATTCATTCATTGTATTACTGTTAATGTATATGTATTTGTCTTTTATTGCATCAATTGTCCTGTAAAGCTACCGCAAATGAGAATTTCAATGTTCCATTGTTGGCACACATGACAATTGAGCACTCTTGATTTCTTTGATCTCAAATCAATAGGGCTGCTCCAGTTGTATTACCTGTGGTTGTTACAAACATTGATGGGATGGGCATGAAGTGAATTTGGCCGCCCCGCTTAGGATATTATGGAGCTGCCCTGGAAGGAGCGAGAGGTCAGATGTGTGCCCATCTGACGTCTAGAAGAAGATAGGAACCTAAGAAATAAAACACGGAAAGTAAAATAAAGTGCAGGAGTAACTCAGTGGGTCAGACAGCATCTGTGGAGGTCTAGGCATTCCTTACTACTTTGTGATTAACATGATTCCAGCATCTGCAGTTCATTGTATTTACACCTAAGAAATAAAAGCAAAATCAAACCATTGAGGGCCCTGTGCCAGCTTCACCATTCAGGAATATCAAGTTGATTCTTGCTATCCTTAGCATCATTTTCCTGCACGAACCCCATATTTCTTGATTAGATCTAAAATTTAATGGTATCTGCCTTGAATCTATTCAGTGATTGAGCCTCCACTGCCCTCTTGGGAAGAGGATTTCAAAGATTGACTACTCTGTTGGTGAAAACATTTCAGTTCTGAATGGCAGATGCCTTATGTTGTTTTAGGTTGCACCATGAGCCACACACATCTGCAGCCCTTTCTAGTCTCTCATACACCTGTGGTAAAATGGAGGTTGTAGGCACATATACTGCAGCTAACTGTACATTTTAGAACATGGAACAGTAGAGCACAGGAACAGGCCCTTCAGCCACACAATGTCCATGTTGAAAATTATGTCATTAAATTTAACCTCATCACTCTGAACATGATCCATATCCATCCATTTGCTGCATATCCAAATGTCTATCTAATTGCTATGTAGCCAAGGCCTGTCCTTCAACCAAACAGCCTGAAGAAGGGTCTCGACCCAAAACATCACCCATTCCTTCTCTCCGGAGATGCTGCCTGTCCCGCTGAATTACTCCAGCATTTTGTGAATAATCTTCAACCAAACATGTTTCTTTACAAAGACGAACCTTGATTTACTAGTCAAAACTCAAGAAGATATTTAAGCTCAAGTTTAAATGCCTTTTATTTCAGCAATCAATTAAATGGATGAAGAGGGAGTCTCATTGTGACACCCAGCTAATCAATGTGGGGACACTGGAATCTTGAGAAAAATATCAACGGGCGGGAGGAAGGCAGCAGGCCAGGCAGCATCTGTGGAGGGAATGGACAGACAACATTTCAGGTTGTGACCCTTCTCCATACTGAGTTTGAAGGGTTCCAAACCATTGAAGAAGGGTCCCAATCTGAAACATCATCTGTCCATTTCCCTCCATAGATACTGCCTGACCTGTTGAGTTCTTCCAGCACTTTGTGTTTTGCAGCTAATGTTGGTCTATGCCATATGACCAGGTTTAGATTGAGTTTGTAGATATATGAATTATTGCTGGTTTAAGTGTCAATTGAGTGGTAGATTGCAGTTCAAAATGTTTACGATCTTGTAAATTCTGTTGCTTGAAAAGGCAGCTAATAACAACTCCAAATGAAATTGCTTAGAATGGATTATCGAGCAAGGCAGTTAAATTGATATAAAATTAAAAAATGCCACAATAATTCTGACCGCTTCAGGGAAGGTATCTTTCAAATGTCAATGTTTATTAATTTCTTTCAGCAATAACAGACTCAGAAACTTCCCCAAATCTTATGGTGCTGTAAGTACTCATCTTCAGAGCATAAATATTTATTAATCCAACAAGAATAATCACAATTTTAATTTATTTTTTAGACATGAAAACCCTCCTCAAAAGGTTCCCCATGTGGTTCATCGTACACCCGCATTACTTTATAGCTAAATCAATATTATATTTGACATGAAGACTAGGTTTGTTACAGCAGGTAACTTCAAAGCAGAAGTTATTGAATGCTTGATGAACCAATTATTCTTCCTCAGCCTTCTACAAGGACCTACCCAGAGGTAATGAAGAAGGGTCTCAACCCGAAACGTCGGCTATTCCTTCGCTCCATAGATGCTGCCTCACCCGCTGAGCTTCTCCAGCTTTTTTGTCCACCAGAGGTAATGCGAGGTCAGTTTGACCATTACATGTAGAGGAGGTATATCAAATTACTAGACTCAGTGGGACCCGTTGGGTCCCAGCATCACATGGGAGGGCTGGTCCCCCAAAGCAATATTCCACCTCTCCACCAATTCCAATACTGGTGGCCAGTGGGGTGGGGGGGGGGAGTGGTGGGGGGGGAGGGGTGGGGGGGGGGGCTTTCTGGAGCGCTAGTATGGGGCGTGGGCTGAAGGGACTGGTTTCCAGAGGGCTAGTATGGACATTGTGGGCCGAATGGATTCTTGGGCTGGCGGCTCAGTCACTCAAGCCTATTGTGCTGGCACCTCACTCACTCACAGCTGGTGGGCTGGCAGTTGACTCACGGCTATTCATTGAAATTCTATTTCAAGTAGGGTGCAAGGCCAACAAATTCAAGTGCAGTTTTTTACCACATCAAGCAGGGTGCAAGGCCACCAAATTCAAGTGCAGTTTCATACCATTTCAAGCAGGGTGCAAGGCCACTAAAGACAGCGAGTCATGACCTCTCCCTCCTCCATCTTGCAGAGACTGAGCCATGCCCACACTTCTGGGTTTTATAGTCCCTCCCCCCCTCCCAACAGAAAGGGCGTGGCCTTCATGGTGTGATTGACAGGAGAGAGAATCTCAACATTTTTAAAACACTAATAACTCTTTTATTTATCATCGATGGGAAAAATCCTCTTGACCTGCGCAGCAAAGGGGGACGCTGAGTAAAATGGCCAAAGATCACAGTCATAAGTGGCAGCATTTTTTCCAAAAATCAATATACAGAACAACAGGAAGTGGTCAAGATCAGACTTTTAGTAATATAGATGAGGGGAATTGATAGGGTGAGTGCACAGTCTTTTATGCAGGGTAGTAGAATCAAGAACCAGCGAACATAGGTTTAAGGTGAGAAGGGGAAGATCTAATAGGTAACTGAGGGGCAACCTCTATGATGGTGGGTTGATGTAATGAGTTGCCAGATGAGATTGTCGAGGCAGGTACTAGAACAACACTTAAAATACGTAGGGACATATACATGGATAGGAAATGTATAGAGAGATATGGGTCAAATGTGAGCAAATGGGACAAACCTAGATAGGGCATCTTGGTCAGCATGGACAAGTTAGGCTGAAGGGCCTGTTTCCCTGCTGTCTGACTAAGTCTATGACCTAACCCTAACCCTAAGCCTAACCCTAACCCTAACCCTAACCCTAACCCTAACCCTAACCCTGTGGAGAAAATGGAGAGTTGAGGTTTTGTATTGGGATCATTCATATGTGTTGCAATTATTGGGACATCCTGGAGGATCCCCATAGATAGAAAATTCACGACCAGCTGCTACAAACTTACAAAATCTTTGATCATATTAGAAGAAGGGGATTGTTTTGATCAATAATAGTAAGATTAAACGAGAACTTACCAGTTTGAAGTTTGATCTTTATTTTATGAGTTACGATGAGCGATTACGTGAAGAACCCCGCCAGTCCGCATGCGCGTCAATCTTCAAAGCAGCGTTGTGAAATCACAGGTAACAGTAATTGAAGTAACATAGTAAGATTAGAAACCTAGAACTACCAGATGACCTTTGTGATATGAGGGTTGGGAGCGGTGGGCACGTAATCGCTCATCGTAACTCCTCATAAAATAAAGATCAAACTTCAAACTGGTAAGTTCTCATTTAATCTTACTATTTTACATCGGAGTCACGTGAGTGATTCCATGAAGATTTCAAAGCTCTGTGATTTCGTGCCGTAGATACGAATCCAGGCGTCTCACTGCATCAATTGACCCAGGATGAGTGAATAATAAACAATGCATTGAACCATGGCATTGAATTGAACATGTTGATGGTTTATTTAACAAAGAAAAAACAATAGCGACCCCTCTCTCCCAGGGGGAAGCTATGAAACAGAAGTTAAAATGGAATGGGCGAATACCCCATGTTCGGTAAGCGGTTTGTTATAGAATCTTTGAAAAGTCAGTTCATTTGACCATCCTGCGGCCGTGAGGATATGGTCGAGAGGGATGTCCATTGCCCTCGCTGCTGACGTTGATGCCGCCCAGGTGGAGTGAGATTTAAAATTGTTAGTGTCTACTCCTGCACAAACCAGAACCTGTTTCAGCCATCTTGAAATGGTCTGTACCGACACTTTCTTATGCGGCATTTTGTGGCTAATAAATAATGTTGATTCCGAGCCCCTGAGGCTCTTGGTAACCTTGATATAATGTTGCAAGTGCGAAACTACACACAGTCGTAAATCCGTGGGGTATGCCAAAAAATTAAGCTTAAATCCTGACACCCCTGGTCTGCTCTGCTTAATTAAATCATAAACGAAAAACGTTATGTTATTTCCAGATGACACCATCCTGTCCAGTCGCAGCTTCTGCAATGTCTGGACCCGTTGCGCTGAAACCAGCGCCATGAGTATGACCACCTTAAGGGTGATTTTGGGCGAAGACAGGGATGTGGCTGGAGCCCACTGGCAAAGCAGCGTGAGTACCACGCTCACATCCCAGATTTCAGAGTACCTGGGCCTGGGGGGATTGGAGTTAAAAATATCCTTCATAAACCGTGATATTAAGGGGTGAGATCCAACCGAATGTTGTTCCGACCCCAGCCATAAGTCTGATGACAGGGCACTCCTGGCACTATTGATGGCACTATAGCTCAAACCTTCATCAAAATATAGCGTTGACAGAAACTCTAGCACATCTGAGGTGCATGCCGTGTGATATGTTATGTTCCCCCGTAAGCAGAACACCTCCCATTTCCTGACATGAGAGATGTACTGTTTTTTGGTACTATCCCTCCAGGCCGTAGTGTTCACATCCACGGTACGTTCGGATAGTCCAAGCCCCAGGTATGGCCTCCTCAGAATCTGCAAATCAATAGATCAATACGGTCATGTAATGGATGTTGATCCCCAGTTACAGGGTGCACCAGTAGGTCAATACGTTTCGGGACAGTCATAAGAGGCTGTGTTATTATCCCCAAAATGAGTGGGAACCATGGCTGTGTAGGCCAGTCGGGTACCACCAAAACTCCTGAGGCGGAGTCCTGCTTGATCTTGAGCAAGCACCGACTGATGAGGCAAAATGGGGGAAATGCATATAAAAACATTCCACCCCAGTGTAGGGAGAATGCATCTACCGCTACTGCCCCTGGGTCTGGTTTGCATGAAACATACTTCGGTAACTGGTGATTGAGTCTGGATGCAAACAAATCGATATCTGGCATCACATACTGAACAACAATATCATTAAATACATCATGATTCAACATCCATTCTGTGTTGTCATTGAATTTGCGTGACCTGGTGTCTGCCACCATGTTGAATCTACCTGGTAGGTAGATAGCTGAAACCCAAATGTTTCTTGTAATACACCAGTGCCAAATAAGCTTAGCCATTCTATCACAAGATTCCGACTTGATTCCACCCATGTGATTAACATATGCCACTGCCATAGTGTTGTCAATCTGAAGCTGAACATGCAAGTGACGCATACTAGTACAATAAGCCTTAAGACTACAGAATGCTCCCAACAGTTCTACATAGTTAATCCCATGTGATTGAAGAATAAATGCCTCATGCATATTCCATCTGCCTCCACAGCTAGAGATGGTATCAGTAGCACCCCATCCTAGGGCACTAACATCAGTCTGTAAGACAACTGAAGGTTTCTCAATCAGAACTTTATTAGAGCAACTCCAAATGTTCACTATCCACCACTGCACTTCAGCAATGGCTTCAGCTGGTAATTGCATGAGCCTGTCAAAATGACCTGCATGTATCCTGAGTGCCTGCTCCTTTGCACGTTGTAAATTTTGGTAATGCAAAGGTCCAAACTGTGCAGCTGGAAAGGCAGCCACTAATTTGCCAATCACGCTGGCCACATGTCTAATTGAAGGTTGCTGCTCCACCATGAGCTTGTTACAGCCTTCAATTAAGTCTAATCTCTTGCACCTGGGCAGAGTCACAGACATGTGAGTTGAGTTAATAGTGAATCCCAAATAATCAATAACTCTAACTGGTATCAATTTGGATTTAACTGGATGGATGAGAAACCCCAATCTCGAAACACGAATTGGTGAGGTTGGTGAACCGCCTTCTCAATTATCCCTTTTTTGTATAACTTTTCAATTGAAACATGAGTTTAACAGCTGACACAGATAATTCAGCTGCTTCCCGAGTCTTCCCTATGATTAAGATATCATCCAAATAAGCCATTATAATATGACTCTGAGCCCAGAGTTGCATCTTTAAGATCTATACATGCCATATAACATCCTCTGGAAATCAGTTGTTTGGCAGTAACAAAGGTTTCCATTTTGAAATGTTTATACTACACAAAGGGGTTAAGGCTCGTCAAGTCAAGGATGATTCAACATCCCCCATCCGTCTTTGGCCTAGGAAAAATATTAGACACGAATTGGTAAGGTTGGTGAACCGCCTTCTCAATTACCCCTTTTTTTGTATAACTTTTCAATTTCTGCTTGTACCTCCAAATTCTCTTTTTGTGAGAAAACGAGTATCCAGCTTGGTGTATGCTATGTGGGTGGACGCAAATTGGGAAGGAATTCAATTCGAAACCCTTGTATACTGTGCAGTATAAACAAATCTGATGTTATCCCATACCATTCCTTCAAAAAGAAGTGTAATCTCCCTCCAACTTGTAGGTGATTCCCTCTTAATCTGTTCCGACAAGAACCAGACCCATCTACCTCCATGGTTACCGGTGGAATTTTCTGCCCCCTGTTTCTGCGGGGTAAGGACATGTTCGCCCGTGCCCCTGTTGGAGTGCGCCAGCTGCGCATGTTTATGAATGGCCGGCTTGGTCCTTGCCCTGAACCGGTTTCAGCAAACCGTTTGTAGGGGTGCTGCCGCCGAAACGAGGTTCTGCTGGTCGTCGGTGCTTTGATGAGTCCGACCATTCTTCCCTCATCGTCCAGCTCCTTGACTCTTTTAAAGTGGTCTTCACCGAACAGCAGATTTGGTGGCTGGATATTGCTGGGTTTGCACAGAGCCGCAAACTTAGGGTTGATAGTAGGGCGGATGGCACTCTTTCTCAGGCAATTTATCTCAAAGTGTGCATTGCACATGAGGGCCAGGGCATCCTGCTGCACATCAGACAGGTGCCCTCCATCCACCGACCTGGCGAATGCTGTAATGCCCGAGGTGAGCAGCTTCAGAACCCTCTGAAGCCTCAGTTCCTGAGCTCTGATGCCAACGCCCATATGACCCCAGATGGCATGGTTAACCGCCGGCACTTTGAGCAGGACACAGTTAACAGGGGTCTCATATTTTCTGGACGTTTCATCCATAGTATGCTCTTGAAGCTGGTGTGAGGCCAGGTAATTTATACTTGCAGCCAACTCTTCACCCAGTGGCTCCCCTGTTTCTGTTGGGATAGCAAATCTTGCTGCCAGGACTGGTACCTCTGGCTCGTGCCCTTCATCCCTTGGGCTATGCTCCACGGCTATACCCACAGACTCGGCGTCAGAATAAAACTGACTCCACATGCTCTCCTCCTCCAAGAGGGAGACATTAAGCAGCCCTGATACAGGTGCCGCTGGCGCGTGCCCCCGACGAGACCCGCGGTGACACAACTCCTCCTGTTGGAGTGTATCTTGGTGGAGCATCCTCTCCATTAGGAGCTCCATCCTGGACAAACGTCCAAAGACGTTATCCATTACTGGAGGGGAACCCTCCCGGCCCGACTCATCCGAGTCTACGGGCCGTGCAGACTTTTTAGTGGCTTTCCGCCCCAATGGTGCAGCCATGGTGCTCTCGGACACCAAGTCTGAAATCACTGGCCTTACCGCCAGCGACTCGGTAGGTGAGATAGGCGGCCGCCCGCTAGCGGTCTTCCACAGTTACTCTCCCGGCGGCTTGCCTTGCCTTCACCTTCGACGCTTTCTCCATACTCGAACTTGTCTCCTGAAACAAGAATTACCAAGCGCAGACAACAACCTCCGACTAAGTTTTACACTTACATGAGGGTTTCTAAACTTACCGCTGGAGGAGCGATGCTCCTCCCAGCCGGTCGCTGCGCCATGCGTCAGACGTAATGATGCGCATGCGGACTGGCGGGGTTCTTCACGGAATCACTCACGTGACTCCGAAGTAAAATATATACAAGGTGACAATGGAACAGTCACAAAGAAAAGTCAATTACAAAAAAAACAGGGGTGAAGTATAACAATCAATATATCTCACATTGTTGTTTGTGTTCAACAGTTCAATGTCAAAATGACCCCATGTTGGGCAATAATGAGGGGTCTCGTTATCAGAATAACACTGGAAAGATGTGATGTGGTTTCACTCAGATGCCAACAATTAGGGAGGGCGAGTTAGGAATCCAGGACAAGTTTACAGAGCTGCAAAGGTTAGCAAATGACCTAATTCATGCCCTCAAGATTATGAATGTCTATACTGTGGTAAAATGTGATGGATTAATTCCACTGATGAACCAGACAGCTATTGAGAGAATGCAAACATGATTGTCATGAAAATAATTAGAGAGGTTGGAGAAATTCTCTACTGAGAGTGTGGTTTGAATGTGGTTTTCTGTTCTGCATTGCTGCGGAAAATCTAAAAACGTTTTAAACAGGTATTGAGTGATTTTTTTCTGAGTAAATTATTATAGGGAGTGAGCTGGAAAATGGATATGAATCACTGATATCGACAAAATATCAGACTGACGATTTTTGCTGAAATACTTGGGAGGCACAGTAGAGCTGCCAGAGCAGCTGATAGAGCTGCTGCCTCACAGCCCCAGAAACGTGGGTTTAATCCTCACCTCGGGTTCTGTGTCTGTGAAGATTGTACTTCTTCCCTACAATGGTGTGGGTTTCCTCTGGGTGCTCCGATTTCTTCCTACATCCTAAACATGTGTGGGTTTGTAGGATAATTGGCCTCTGTGAATTGTCCATAGTATATAGGGAGTGGATGAGAAAGTGGGATATCATAGAACTAGTGTGAATGGGTGATGAATGGTCGACAAAATGTGTAGGAAGGAACTGTTGAAGCTGGTTTACACCGAAGATAGACATAAAATGTTGGAGTAATCAGCGGAACAGGCAGTATCTCTGGATAGAAGGAATGGGTGACGTTTCGGGTCGAGAAGAAAGTCAGAGTATGAAGAAGAGTTTCGACCGAAAACTTCACTGGTTCCTTCTATACAGAGATGCTGCCTGTCCCACTTAGTTATTCCAGCATTTTGTGTCTCTCTTTGATGAATGGTCGATGTGGACCCAGTGGGCTAAAAGGCCAGTTTCCATGCTGTATCTTTCAATCAATTCATTCAATCAATTACAGTATATTATGTCTCTGCTGTAGAATCGAACGATAAAGTAACCCTAACTTTCCTTTCGAATAGATGCAAATTTTCCACGTGACTTCACAAGAGAGTGTTAATATTGATCTCACTTCCAAATTGTGACCGGCTTTGGCTACGTATTTCAATATGATGAATGTATACAATTTTGTTTTCTCTTTCATAGCAACTTATGTAACTGGCTTGGCCAGAAATATCAGAAGGTGAATTAAGCATAGTGTTTTTCCAAAATCGGATTTAGCGAAAGGTCAGACCATTAGCACCGCATGTGACATTTTCTATGGGGATGTGATAAGAGAGAAGTCTGACGTGATGGCAAGGATGACCGACTGCAATGTTCAAAAGTGGCAAATGTCACCTAATACAAAGATGCCGCTGGAGGTGTTTTGCCATCAATGTGAGAGGGATTGCTGATATAATTGAGCTCTCAAGAGGAGGTGGTTTGACTTTACCATTCCTAAGGTGCCATTGATTTACACACACAATTTAATAGCATGGAAGTTTACTTGGAGTGTTTCTTTAGGAGAATCTATACTCCTGCTGCCACAAAGCAGACTTTGTTCTATTTTTAGGAAATGTGGAGTGTTTAAGATGAATGACTTAATGTCAACCATTGTGTGAAGTCTTTAGTTAGAGATTTTAGTTTGGTTCGCAGATATAACATGGAAACAGATCTTTCGGCAGATGAGTTTACACCAGCCATTGATCATCCGTTTGCACTAAGTCTATGTAATCCCACTTTCTCATCCACTCCAGGCACCTTCAATGTATAGCCAATTAACCCACAAACCTGCAAGTCTTTGGGATGTGTGTTGTTTCCCTACCTGTGGTATATCAAAGACACTGAATGCTTAATGAGGCTTTTCTTAATATAAATATGAATGTTTTGTGAAATGTTAAATAAGGTTTTTCCAAAAATTATGCTTGACACTTGCCATCATCACAAACCCAACATTATGGAATATATACTATAACTTGTAGGCCCAGCAATTTGGTGCAATCACAAACAAGCTCAGAAACACCTCCACTTCCTTTAAAGATTGAGGAGATTCACCCCTGTCTGTGCCAAACATGATGCCAAGTTAAACTAATCTCCTCTACCTGCATATTATCCATACCCCTTCATTTCCCTGCATGTCCATCTGGCTATCTAAAAGTCTCATAAACACCACTATCATATCTGCCTCCAACACCTCCCCTCGAGCATGGATATTGTGGGTTGGAGAGTCTGTCCCTGTGCTGAACTCTTTTATGTTCTAAACATCCAGAAAGGCTATATAACATAGAATTGGTACAATGCACATCCAAGATTACCCACCTACCTACCCTGTCAAACACTTCATGGCCAAGGAATCGATTAACCCAACAGTGGAGTCTTCAACCACCTCAGAATCCACAAGCCTGACACAAAAGAAAGTCGTCAATTCCAAGGGTGTGTCCAACAAAAAGATAATGGAACAACGAAATTCTTACTTGCAGCAGCATAGAAGGGGTAAACACAATGTATATAAACAATATATATTAAGAAAACATCTGACAAATTAATAACTGCAATACTAGTTTTAAAAAATAGTCCTTAGTGCAACCAAAGACTGTCCATTGTTCATAGTTGAGGTTAGTGTTGCGTAGTGTTCAAGAGGTAATGGCTGTTGGGAATAATCTCTTTTTGAACATGGTGGCCAGGGTTTTCAGGCTCCTGTACCTCTTTTCCTATTATAGGAGTGAAATGAGAGCATGGCCAGAGTGTTCAGTGTGTTTGAAGATACTGGCTGCGTTTTTGAGTCAGAGCATCTTATAGATCGTTCTGATGGTGAACATCAGATTATTGCTTGAAGGTAAAGTAGAGGAGCATTAAAATGGTAACAGGATGCAGCCACTCACGTAGAGAAATTATCAGAACTGATCTGTTAGTTTTGTTCTAAGGAAGCGAGAGAGAAAGTGGGGATGGTTGTTACTGAAAGCTGAGTGGGTGTGAGCAGAGATGTGATGGAGTAGGTTAGAACATAGAAGATAGAACAGTACAGAACAGGAGCATGCCCTTTGGCCTGTGCCGATCATGATGCCAAGACCAACTCTTATTTGCCTGCATGTAATCCATATCTCTCCATTCCCTGCATATCTATGTGCCTATCCAAAAGCTTCTTAAATGTCACTATCGTATCTGACTCCACCACCACCTCTGGCAGGGTGTTCCAGGAACTCACCATCCTCTGCGTAGAAAACCTGCTCCTCACATCTCCTTTACACTTTGACCCTCTCACCTTAAAGCCATGATCTCTAGTATTTGATATTTCCATCCTGCGGAAAAGGTTTAGACTGCCTACCCTATCTATGTTGCTCATAATTTTACATTTTTATATACTTCTATTAGGAAGTAGGTGGGTCTGAAGAAAAAGGTCAAGACCCAAAACGCTGCCTGTTCATTTCTATTCGGAGATGCTGCCTGACCCATTGAGTTCATCTAGCAGTTTTTGTTTTTTTGCTGAAGAGTCCAGCAGCTGCAGTCTCTTGAACCAACATGGCCATGTCGAGTCTTGCAGCTGATTTCCCATCATGTTATGTGAGTGGGCGTCACACCAGTTGAGAAACTGAAGACATGCAACCTGGATATCTGCATTAAATTGCTGCATTCTCAGCTGCTGACATTGCACAGGCTATATCTCCAACACACTTGGCCCATCAACACATTCTCAGTCTCTCAAGATTAAGATCAGGTCCACGTATTATTTTTCTTACCTCATATACATAGAGCTATACAGCATGGAAACAGGCCTTTTCAACCCACCTGATCCATGCTGACCAAGTTGGCATTCTGGGCTAGTTTCATTTGCCTGAATTTGGCCCATAGCACTCTAAACACTTCCCATCTATATATCTGTTCAATTTTCTTTCGAAATTCATTATTGTATCTGCTTCTCTATCTTCCTCAGGCAGCTCATTCCAGATACAGATTACTGATAAACATTGCAGCAGACGTATACTTGCCCTACATTTGAGATAATTGCCAGTCTTGGACTGATCAGACAAAATTGATAACACTTAATCATTCTACTTTTCCAATGAGGCAATACGGAAATCAGATAGCAAAGGCAGGTTTGTTATTGTCATGTGTACCAAGGTACAGTAAAAAGCATTGTTGCAATCAAATCAGATGATACTACACATGAATATAATCAAACCAAACTCAGGTGTAGGAGAGTGAAGGGAAAGATGCAGAGTGCAGAATATGTGTTTGTGATCAAAGAGTATCTTCCTCATTCAAGAATGTTGTTAGGAAGAGAATGCTGATATTGCATCACAACAGATAATGGCAAACACCAACTTCAGAAAGATTAAACTCTTAGCAATAATGTCCAGTCACGGATAGACATTTTTAGTTTGAAAGCACAGAGAAAGAAGATATGAATCAAGGGTCAATTGTGTTTAATTGTCATTTGTACTGGCAACTGACTAATGAAATTCTCACTTGCTGCGGTTTAACTAGCGTGTTAACACAAATCTCACAAATAAATTAGCAACAATCATTAATTCAATAAATTAATAATGAGTATACTCAATAACTATAGAGTAATTGAGTCATACGGCAAGGAAACGGGCCTGCTGGGCCAACTTGACCATGACAACCAAAATATCCCTTCTACATTAGTCCAACTGCCCGCGTTTGGCCTATATCCCTCTAAACCTTTCCTATCCATTCACCTGTCCAAAAGTAGTTTAAAAGTTGTTATAGTACCTACCTCAACTACCTCCTCTGGCAGCTCGTTCCATATACCTACCACCCTTTGTTGCCCATGAGGTTCATATTTAAACTTTCCTCTCTCACTTTAAATTTATAACCCCTGGTTCTTGATCCCGTACCCTACCCTGGGTAAAAGATTCTGTGCATTTACCCTATCTATTCCCCTCATGATCTTATGCACCTCTATAAGATGACCCCCCTCATCTTCCTGTGCTCCAAAGAATAAAGTACTAGCCTGCCCAACATCTCCCTATAGCTCAGGCTCTTAAATCCTTGTAAATGTTCATTGACCTCGTTACAGGTTACCGACATCTTTCCTATAGCAGGGTGACCAAAACTGAACACAATACTCCAAATGCAGCCTCACCAATCCTAACATCTATGCTCAGTAACCATGCTATCTACCTGTGACACCACTTTCAAGGATCTATGTATCTGCACACCTGGATTGTGCTGCTCTACAACATACCAGAGGGCCCTGCCAGTCAATGTGAAGATCCTGCCGTCGTTTGACTTTCCAAATCGCAACACCTCGCACTTAACTGCATTAACTCCATTAACTAGTTCTCAGCCCATTTGCTCAAATGATCAAAATCTAGCTGTAATTTTTGATAACCATTTTCGCTATCTATGATAGCACCCACTTTTGTGTCATCTGCAAACTTACTAATCTTGTCTTCTACATTCTCATCTAATTATAAGTTTGTAAAACCGATGTTGTGGTGTACCAAAGTTCACAGCAGATCATAGTACACACAAGTATCTGCAGATGCTCGTTTACAAAAATGAATGAATGAATATGAATATAACTTTAATTGTCATTCAAATATACACATAGACACAGTGTACATTGAACGAAATTTCGTTGCATTGACTCTTCCAAGTAGCAGCAGAATATACCATTTATATCAGGCGATCAGTAAAAGTGCTTAGTGTGTCCATAAAAGTGCTTCATGTGCATAGTTAAAAAAGGAACGTTTTTAAAAGTCGCAATGTAAAACAGTTTTTTGCATCAGTTTGATTGTGAGTTCAATAATCTTATGGCCTGGGGGATGAAACTGTTGCAGAACCTGGTTGTCCGGCCCTTCATGCTGCGGTACCTCCTCCCAGAGTTCAGCAGTGTAAACAGTCCATATTGTGGGTGTGTGGGGGCTCTGGTAATGCCCTTAGCTCTTGTCAGACAGCGTTTGTAACTAATGTCCATGATGGAAGGAAGAGAAGTCCCAATGATTTTTTCCGCTGTCCTCACCACTCTCTGAAGGCACTTCCAGTCCGCAGCTGTACAGCCGCCGCACCACATAGAGATGCAGCTGGTAATGACTGATTCAATGGTGCTTCTGTAGAATGTGGTGAGGATGGGAGGGTGGAGGTGTGATCTTCTCATCCTGCGGAGGAAGTACAAACGCTGCTGTGCCCGTTTTACCAGAGATGTGATGTTAGTAGTCCAAGTTAAGGTATCCGTTATATGCACACCCAGGAACTTGATGCTTTTCACCTGCTCCACTGCTAAGTTGTTGATGCACAGCGGAGTGTGACTGGGCTGATTTTTCTTTCTGAAGTCGACGACAATCTCCTTGGTTTTGTCCACATTTAGGAGAAGGTTGTTCCTGCTGCACCAGCTCACCAGCTGCTCCACCTCCTCTCTGTATGCCTGGTCGTCGTTGTTGCGGATGAGGCCCACTACTGTTGTGTCATCCGCGTATTTGATGATATGGTTAGTAGTGGACTTGGCGACACAGTCATGTGTCATCAATGTGAAGAGCAGCGGACTCAGGACACAGCCCTGAGGGGAGCCGGTGCTCAGTGTGATGACCGAGGAAGTGTTCTTCCCCACCCGCACAGACTGGGGTCTTTCAGAAAGGAAATCCAGGATCCAGTTGCATAGTGTGGTATTGAATCCTAGGGGTGCCAGTTTGCTCACCAAATGCTGGGGGATTATCATATTGAATGCTGAGCTGAAGTCAACAAACAGCATCCGCACGTTGGTGTTCTTCTCCTCCAGGTGTTGTAGGCTCAGGTGGACTGGCACATGCTGTGATAACTCAACAGGTCAATGCAGCATCTCTAGAGGACATGGATAGACAACATTTCGGTTTGTGACCCTTCTTCAGACTGTTCTTGAACCTGGTGGTCATGGTTTTGAAGCCCCTTCATGTCGATGATAGTAGTGAGACAAGAGTGTGGTCAGGGTGGTGTGGTCTGTACTTGTGATAGACTGAGTTGGATCTGACAAAGCCTTGTGCTCTGTCTCAATGAGGAAGATATGTTGTGCTGCGATCTCTTGATTACCCAGATGCTAGAAGTATCTGTGGTCACGGTGGCGCAGCGGTAGAGTTGCTGCCTTACAGCAAATGCAGCGCTGGAGACCCGGGTTCGAGCCCGATTACGGGTGCTGTCTGTACGGAGTTTGTACGTTCTCCCCGTGACCTGCGTGGGTTTTCTCCGAGATCTTCGGTTTCCTCCCACACTCCAAAGACGTACAGGTTTGGAGGTTAATTGGCTTGGTAAATGTAAAAATTCTCCCTATTGGGTGTAGGATAGTGTGAATGTCTGGGGATCGCTGGTCGGCGTGGACCTGGTGAGCCGAAGGGCCTGTTTCAGCACTGTATCTCTAAACTAAACTAAACTAAAAAAAAGTAATTGGTGAGCTGTAAAATCTCCACAGCTGCACATTTATCATGTATGCTTCATGCAATGAGTGAGAGTCAGCAGTGTTTACTTTCTGATTAAAAATATGAAATCTAATCACAACATTCCATAGTACTTTCATTTTCATAAACATCTCCCTTGGATTTCTTTTAGTTAGAATATTGTTCTGTATTTCACAATTGATGAACATATCTTTGGGATTTGAGAATAAGATGGAGCGATGTGGGTTATTTTAAGCTGGTCATTCCCTTGATCTTGACATTTTGGGACAAATTAATGATCCAGAATTATCTTGGACAAATGTTTTCATTACTTGCAGAAAAGGAGATTTAAAAATCAATGTAAACTTATGATTTTAATGAGTGCGAGGTAATTTATGATCATTCTAATTCTCTCTTGCTCAGTTTGCTGTCCTCTACTTGAAATCATGTATGAATTGAATGGA
>CM075978.1:27973249-28084871 GCA_038087875.1 Malacoraja senta
ATTAGCTATCCTTCAATCCAGCTGCTCTAAGAATCCATCTCGGAGGCACTCTACAAACTCTCTTTCTTGGGGTCCTGAACCAACCTGATTTTCCCAATCTACCTGCATATTGAAATCCCCCATCACCACAGTGGTATTACCTTTGTTACATGTCAGTTTTAACTCCTGCTGCAACTTACACCCTACATCCAGGCTACTATTTGGGGGTCTGTAAAAAACACCAATTAGTGTCTTCTTGCCTTTACAATTACTCAACTCAATCCACAGTGACTCTACCTCGTCAGTCCCTATGTCTTCCCTTGCAAGGGACTGAATTCCCTCCCTCACCAGCAGAGCTACCCCCCCTCCTCTGCCCACCTGCCTGTCCTTTCTATAGGATGTATAACCCTGAATATTAAGTTCCCAGGCCCGATTCTCCTGCAGCCACGTCTCAGTAATCCCCACAATGTCATATCTACCAACCTCTAACTGAGCCTCAAGCTCATCTACTTTACTTCTTATACTTCGCGCATTCATATACAATACTTTTAATTCCTTACGCATCTCACCTTTTACATCGATCCCTATTACATTTGGCTATACTCTCCTATCCCTTTGTGAGCTTCCTTTCCTGTTAATTCTGGGGTCATTAACCATCCCTTTACTCTCTTTCCCTTTAACTCCATTCTCGACTATCCCATTTGACACCACCCCCCTTATTCAGTTTAAAACCACCCGGGTAGCAGTGGCAAACCTGCCTGCCAGAATGCTGGTCCCCCACCTGTTAAGATGCAATCCGTCCCTTTTGTACAGTTCCCCTTTACTCCAAAACAGATCCCAGTGATCTAAGAATCTAAATCCCTGCCCCCTGCACCAGTTCCTCAGCCACACATTCAGGTCCCGTATCTCCCTGTTCCTGCTCTTGCCAGCACGAGGAACTGGAAGCAAACCGGAGATAACAACCCTGGAGGTCCTGCTTTTCAGTATTTTTCCGAGCTCTCTAAAGTCACGCTGCAGAATATTCATCCCCTTCTTTCCGACATTGTTTGTGCCGACATGCACTACCACTTCCGGCTGTTCACCTTCGCCCTTGTCACGAATCAAATAGGGGGACATTTTGTAAGATGATTATTTGCTTACGATACACAAGCAAACAATAAAGATAGAATACTCTGGAAAAAAAATCTGGATTGGTTGACTTTAAGAATGATTGTCACTGTAGATCACTAAGGTTTTTGAAAGCAATTGCCAATTAGATGTGTTAAATAAATGGGGCTGTGGTATTTTACACATAGAATGAGGAGCAGTTAAAGTCTATTCAGGTCTATTCGGTGATGAGTGAACTTCTTCAGTTTGTTTGGAAATCTCTCAAGCTACAGAGTTCATAAAAGGCATCATATTTTCCATGGTTTTATCCTGAGAGATGACAGAGAAAAGACAATTTCATTGGAGTTGTGTCCATTAAGGAAAGCTGTTCATTAAGTAAATTGGTGCAAAACCTAACAGAAAGTAGATGAGGAATTTCTTTAGTCAGAGGGTAGAGAATCTGTGGAATCCATTGCTATAGAAGGCTGTGGAGTCCAAGTCAATGGATATTTTGAAGACGGAGATTGACAGATTCTTGATTAGTAAGGGTGTCAGGGTTATTGTGAGAAGGCAAGAAAATGGAGTTGAGAGGGAAAGATAGATCAGCCATGATTGAATGGCGGGATAGATTTGAAGGGCCAAATGGCAAAATTCTGCTCCTAGACCGTATGAAGTTATTAGTGTGAATTACACTACAAAATGATCCCACCACATCTGCTGCCCAGCCTTTCTGCTTTCCATAAGGGCCCCTCTCTCTGTGACTCCCTGGTTCACTCATCCTTCTCCATCCTCATCCCTTCCCCTTCCCAGGCACTTTTCCCTACAAACGGATATGGTGTAACATGTGCCCCTACACCTCTAGCCTCACCTCCATCCAGGGACCTTAACAACCATTCATTCTAGGTGTGGCAGAGATTCACCTGCTCCTCCTCCAACCTCATTTATTGTATTTGGTGTTCTCAATGTGGCTTCCTTTACTTTACCGAGACGCAGTCTAGGCAAGTGCTTTGCCGAGCATCTGCATCCTGTCCACTGCGATCATCTGGATCTCTTGGTTGTCATCAATTTTATTTCCCATTCCCACATTGACCTGTCTGTCCTCGGCTTCCTCGACTGCCAGCAGAAACTAGAGAGAATGCACCTCATACACTGCTTGGGTAGTCAACAACCAATGTATGAACATTAAATTCTCCATTTTCATGTAACACTCACTCCCTCTGTCCATTTCTCTTTCTTCCTATCTAAGCTAGTCCCCCCCCCCCACACACATTGTCCTTCTTCCCACAATATTCCTCATCTCCTTTCCCTTCCCTCACTTACCCATCTGCCAATCACCTACAGTACAGACCTGCTGGATGCCCTCCCTACCCTCCCACACTCACCCCTCCATTCTCACTCACTATCCCTCTATCACTTTATCCTTCCCTCATTCTGCTTCTCTCTCTCTCTCTCCCTTTCTGTAAAGTTATCACTTTATCATTCCCTCAATCTACTTTCTCTCGCTCTTTTACTCTTGATCACTATCACTTTCTCATTCTCTCCCTGTACCACTCTATTACTTCCATGTTCTCTCATTCTTTCTCTATCACTATCAATTTCTCATTCCCCATTCTGTCATCTTTTCTCTATCACTCAATCACTTTATTCTTCACAATCTGTCACCCTGTCATTCTCTATCCCATCTGTTCTTCTCCCTCTTTATTTGGTTCCACTGTTCACCTTACTTCCCTGACAGATTTTATTTCTCCGCTTATCACCTCCCAGCCTCTGTCACCTCCCTTCCCTCCCCCACCTTATTTACCAATCAACTCTTTCCCACTTCTGTCCACCTATTGTTTGCTAACTCTTGCTCCACTCTCTCCCATATCTTTCTATTATGGCTACTTTTCCCTCTACTCTTTCAATCCAGAATGAGGCTCCCAACCCAAGATGTTGACTGTCCATCTGCCTCCACAGATGCTGCCTGAATTCCTCCAGAAGCTCTCCTCATTTTTTTGGCTCCAGATTCCATCATCTGCTGTCTCTTGAGCCTTCTGACTTATCCTGTAGTCGCAGGAACCATTTAATAGGGCGATTATATAGCAGGATCTTATAGCAGATTCTCAGCATCTGGTTATTTTTTGGACCTCTTGCAGCAGGTTGCAGCTGAGTGTTCGGTAAAACTTTGTTTGTCGTGGAAAATTATATGTGTAGATTCCTCTTCAATCTTAGCCTATATTTTGCACTACCTCTCCCCACAGGGCTTGAACAAAGATGTTTCATCTCATCTTCCCTCTGCAGCCTGGTGTCTGAGTAATAATGTCTGAATTATATTCTAGGTGGACAAATGCAATTTCCAGTAGATACAATTGGTTCACTTCAATAAAATTTTCGGAGAGAAGACGGTTTCAAGGGAATTACACTTTTGCAACGGTGTACTTTTCAGGTGGGGAAATAAAAACTTCAGAAACTTCTTTGGTTGTTTTGGTTTAGCTTATTTTTTTGTTACATGTAAAATATATTTATAAGGCACTTGGGCAAGCACATGGATGGAAAGTTTTAGGGGGATATGGTACGATGTGGACAAGTGGGATTAACTTAGATGGGGCATCTTGGTCAGCTTGGATGAGTTTGGTCGAAGGGCCTGTTTCTGTTCTGTATGATTCTGCTCTATACCATACATAGTGAAAAGCTTGTTCTGCAAACTATCCATGAGTACAGTAGGTCCTCTTCTGGAACAATACGTAGAGAGTCTCCATGTTCTGGCATCATCTTGCAAGTCTCTGAAATGACTACTCCAAGCAGCTTCTCTTCATTCATACACATTTTCTTAAGTTTTATTTATTTGTAGAACTGAAGTACTCTTTCTGAGAGCTTTATTTTTAATATTAAATTTAATTAAATTTTAAAAGCTTTATTCTTTTATATTTTATATGTTTTAATATTCACTCTCGCTATCACTTTATCCTTCCTTCGCTCTGTCACTTTCTCTCTATATCACTATCATTTTCACGTTCCCTCTGTCACTCTCTCATTTTCTTGTTTCCTTAGTTACTCTTTTTTTTTCTTCTTCAAAGACTTTATTCAGCACAAACGCATAATACATCACATCAAAAACACATTCAGAGGTTACAATGCATCAAGTAATCATTATAGTACAATGATGTATTCATTATTTACAATATTCTCAACCCAACACGGTGCCCAGCGTTCACGGAAAGCCTCCAGAGTCCCCGTGGACACCGCGTGTTCCCTCTCCAGGGACACGCGCGCACGGACGCAGGCCCGGAAGAGGGGCAGGCAGCCGACTCTGGCATGACCATCGACCGCCCGCTGCCTGGACCCGCGAATGGCCATCTTGGCCAGGCACAGGAGCAAACCGACAGGGAGTTTGCACCCCCCTGATCAGCTCTCCCCACTCCCTGCCTTGTGTCCAAACACTAGTATCGTGGGACTAAAATGCAACCAAAACTTGAGGAACAACCCCTTCAGATATTGGTACAGGGGCAGCAACGTCTCACACTCCATATACGCGTGGAACACGGTCTCTTCCTCACATCAGAAAATACAGGTGGCCGGCGAGCTCGTGAACCGACTCAGAAGTTTATTACACGCCACCGCTCTGTGCAACACTCTCCACCCCAGGTCCCAAATGTAAAGAGGGACGACTCCCTTGTAGAGAGAACCCCACTGGGGACCGCCCCCGCCTTCAGGTGGTGACACGGACCGCCAAGGTGTGTCAGGACAGAAGACGAAGGCAAGGAGGTGCAGAATGTGCAGGAGCATTCTGTACAGTATGCGTCTCTTCGCATCACGAAACGGCACGCTGGACATCTCGGAAAGGCGGTTCAAGTTGTGTGGAGCCGGCGCCCGAGAAATATCCCGGAGCCTAGGCCCGATGAGCAAATCCGACGGAGCAGAGGGAAGCTGAGTCAGAACCACTCTAAGCACACGCCTCTCCTCGACACCCGCCACTCCCTGTGGAGCAACACGCTGGTTGAAAACAACCAAATTCCTCACCATTAACACAACACAATAGAAACTAGGCAAACCCCGTAAGACGGGTCGACTGATGCCCGCCACTGGGAGCCGCGAAACCCCCCTTAGGCAACGACCCTGACGGAAAAAATACGTGGCCAGAGTGTGCCATCTGGGGGGGGGTTCTCCGCATACATATACCTCCGCAGAGTCCTGAGACGGAGCCGCCACCTGGGTACACACGCATACCAAGGACAGGCCGCCCTCCTCTAACGGGAGACTCAGGACCACTGCGGAAACCCAGTGCTTCCTATTTCCCCAATAGAAATCCACCAGCTTCTTCTGTAAAGCAGTTGCAAAGATAGAAGGCGGGACAAGAGTAGCCAGCCATAACATGGAGGCCACCAGCTGGTTTATGACCAGCACCCTCCCCTGAAAAGAAAGAACTCCATGCAGGCCTGACTAGCGCCCCAGCCGGGCGACGACTTTCATCTCCAGCCAGTTCACCGGCCAAGCATCCTCAGTGGGACTCAGGTACACCCCCAGATAGAGGAGGTGCGTGGTGCTCCACACATACAATGTCATCTCCTCTGGCAGGGAGTCTACCTGCCACTGACCCACTAAAATCCAGAACACTTACTCCAGTTAATCCTGGCAGATGATGCAGCCGAGAAAATCCTCTGGCAGTCATGCATCCTCTGCATGTCACCAGGGTCAGTGAACATCATCTGCCATACATCATCGGCATAAGCCAAAAGAACCACCTCCACCCCCGGACCAGGTAGGGCCAGGCCTGTCAACCGCCTCCGAAGAAGACGCAAGAATGGCTCCACACAGACCGAGTACAACTGACCAGACATGGGGCACCCCTGACGAACCCTCCTCCCAAAATAAATGGGAGCCAACAACGCACCATTAACCTTCACAAGACACTCCACTGCAGCGTACAAAAGCCGGACCCGGGCTACAAAATGCGGTCAAAATCCGAACGCTTGCAACGTCCCAAAGAGGTATTCATGCTCTACCCTATCAAAAGCCTTCTTCTGATCAAGAGACAGAAAGGCTGCTGACTGACCAGTATCCTGAGATAGATGAATCAGGTCCCTAACCAGGTGGATGTTATCCTGAATGGACCAGCCAGGGACAGAATAGGACTGGTCAGGGTGAATCAGTTGAGACAGCACGGAGCCCAGGCGATTTGCCATCGCCTGTGCAAAAACTTTATACTCTGTACAGAGGAGAGAGACCGGACGCCAGTTCTTCAACATGCGGAGTTTTGCCCTTCTTGGGCAGCAAGACAACGACTTCCCTATGCCACGAGAGGGGCATCTCCCCGGTCGCCAGGCTCTCCCCCAGAACCTTCATGTAATCACCCCCCAGGATATTCCAGAAGGCTTTAACAAATTCTACCGTCAACCCATCCAGCCCAGGGGACTTACCCCTCCTGAGCTGGCACAGGGCACGAGTCAACTCCTCCAAAGATAAGGGGTCATCATGATGATCAGACACCTCCCTATCTACAGTCGGTAGACCCTCCCACAGGACCCGCTGAGCCTCCCTGCTGAATCCATCTGCGGAGAACAGGGACCCATAAAAGGACCGGGCTAAAGCACTGATCCTCTCTGGATCTGTGACAGGGGAGCCATCATCCGCGAGCAGCTCTACAAGCTGTTTGCGGGCTCTCCGCCCTTTCTCCAGAGAGAAAAAGAAAGGTGAAGCACGGTCCAGATCGTGCAACATCTGGACCCGCGACCTCACGAAAGCGCCTCGAGACTGCTCAAGCAGCAAGTTCCTCAAGGCTTCCTTCTTCTCCTGAAACTCTCCCCATTCACAGGAGTCCTCACCAATCTGACCCAGGCGAGACTCTGCGTCGAGTAGCTCCCTCTCAAGCCTCTCGACCGCTGAGTCCTGCCTTCCGGTCGACCCCCACTGTATTCCTTACAAAAGAGATGGATGTGAGCTTTCCCCACATCTCACCACTGCCTAAGGGAAGAGAAGCTCCTCTGCTTCTCTCTCCACTTCACCCAAAACCGACTGAATGAATCCCGGATTATTAAATCCCGGTATTAAAATGCCAGTATGCGGATCCTGCCCATATGCGCGCTGGATTAAAGTCCACACGCACCAGACAGTGGTCCGAGCACGGGCACCGTCCGCATTGAGGCCACTGAGACATGGGAGACATACGCACCGGAGATGTACATGCAATCGATGCGGGACCACCCCCCTCAGACCTCCGTGAAAAAGCATTGGAATCAGGGTGGAGGTTCCGCCATGCATCAACCAGCTCAAAAAAATCAATCAAATCTCTCAGCTTCTACACTACAGCAGGGGCACACTGAGTACCAGAACGATCTCGCACCTCAAGTGTGCAATTGAAATCCTGCCAAGGAAGACACACTCTCCGCTATCAATAGTGCTCAACAGAGCAGTCACCTCCTGAAGTAGGCAGGCCTGCATCGTGCAGGTGCTAGGGGCGTACACATTAATGAAATGCAATGGCATGCCATCCAGGCTCACTGCTAGATAGAGCAAACGACCTGGCACAACTTCCTGCACCTTCAGGATCTCTGGCTGAAAAGTCACCTCATCGAATTCGTGCGGAGGTGGCTCATGTAGACCTCCGCTTCCCACTCCAGTCGCCAGGTTGGTTCATCACTGACAACAGTATGCGTCTCTTGCAGAAAACTCACTGCATATTTCCCCTCTCTGAGGACTGATAGATGATGAAATCTACAAAAGCCCCCTCTACTACCATTTAAATTTTAAGTAGCAACTGTGAATGTGCAAACACACTAGGATGTGTTCCTCACATTCCTCGTGGACTCGGATACTTTCTCTCTGAGGAACTTCAAAAAGTCCCCAAACTGACGCTTCTCAGACTCAGGAAGATCACTGTCTTTGCTGCCAAAGATAATATCACGAGTCTTGATAAATCCCGACAGATTTGTCCACCGTCTCCGCGCTGCTTCAATTTTAGTCCTAGCACCCCTGTTTATTTTTTAAAAGTCCCGAATCTCACAGATAACGACCATTCGAGACACGACCTTGGAGTCCGGGCATTCCGCCAACCCACTCACACCTGAAGCAGCATCCTCCCCTGTACTGCGTTCAAGGTCATTGTCAGAGTTCGAAGGACTACAGCTCACTGAAAGCTCACTCACCCCACTGCACAAGCCGGCCCCATCACTCTCCCCCTCCTCCAGCATGACACCACCCCCAGGATCAATGCCAAGGGAGGGTCCCGATGCCTCTGTCAGCAACGAGCTATCCGGTGAAAGGCCAGGCTCCTGCACTCTCCCACCACCCACCACCTCTGGGCCTGGGGAAGAAAAAACAAGAGGCACCCCCAGGGCCCATGGTGCGCAGGCACCCCCAGAATCCGAAAGAGGGTCACAACTCAAAACAGCCCCTACCCCACAGCACCCAGAGTACCTGCTCCACTGGCAACACCCAGAGAGTCTCCACCCTCCACCACCAGGGGAGCAAACTCACCAAGACCCACTGAAAGAGCTGGTGTTTTTGGAATCTCCCCTACTACTTTAGCCGGTGAGGCAGCACACCCCACAGCACCTCCACTGGCTCCAATAAGGAGCACAGACTGGAACATTGGAACTCCTGAGCCTCCCCCTTCGGGCCGACTCTGCTCATCCCCATCCCAGGGGACACATTTCCAGAGTAGCCAACCCCAACAACTGACGTACCAACACCCTCAGAAGGCCTCTGAAATGAAGGGACCTCCTCCGACCCAGAGGACACACTCCCAGAGGAGCTAACCTCAATATTCAGTGAGATAACTCCCTCGGAAGGCCCCTGAGACGAGGGGACAACCACCGGCCCAGAGGACACAATTCCAGGGGAGTCAACCCCAGTGACTGGTCTGGTAACACCCACAGAAGGTCCCTGAAACAGAGGCCCAACCTCCGGCCCAGAAGACACCAGTTCATGTCCACCATCCTCATCAGGGGTGGAAGGTCTCAAAGTAGGCGTCCCCCTTACTTTGGACCCACGACATTGCTCTCCCTCTCCGGGCCCACGCCTTCTTTTAGTCCCGCTGGCATGCGGGGGTATGGTGACCTCCATAAAGAAAGGGTCCTCCGCCTCCACAGTACCCACTGCCTCTTTTCCACCCCCACGTTTTACCTTCCCAGCCCCCTTCTGAACCACGTCAGCACCTTGCTGAGCCACACCTCGTGCATCCTGGACCTCACTGGGACCACCAGGCACCCCTTGGGTGGGCTCAGGTCTAGGCAAGGGCCCATCCGCTTGCATTTGATTAGCTTGGAGGAGTTGTTCTTCTTTTTCGACCACTTCTTCTTCTGCACCACCCAACCACCCTCCCCCCCTTCGCCCTTCGCCTGTGCCTCGCCATCAACCACCACCACAGGTTCAGGGCGTAGGGGGCGGGGGCCATCACTGCCCTGGGTCGCCAAGGCAGAGCTGGCAGCCCCAGATGGGTAAGCAGTGCCGCCCCGGGTCACCGAGGCAGAGCTAGCAGCCCCAGCCGAGTCATCACTACCACCCCGGGTCACCAAGGCATAACAGGCCACCCCGGACGGGCCAGCAATGCAATCCTGGGCCATTGTGATAGAATATCTAGCAGCGGCCCGGTGGTTGGGACAATCCCTGCGGAAATGTCCAAACTCTCTGCACGCATGACACCATGCCTCTCCCCAACTCCAATACACGCGGTTGGGGGCACCCTTATGCTCCACAACGAAGCTCCCCTTAGCGCCCAACCCCTCTTCCACCTTCATAAGAACCCGCCTCTTGAAACTCAAGACCACTTTTTCATACGGGCCATTCCCGGTGTGCATAAGCCTAGTAAGCTTAGACCACACCTCCCTAATCTTTCCCGAGTGTGGAAGAATTTTTTCATCCCAGAGAAATGTGCGACAATTACGCAGAAGAACCCGTTTCACAGTGGACACCCACGGTTCCACCGGTATAAAGGCCCCCTCCACTGTAAGCCCCCTCTCCAACGCTAGGGCCACATCCTCCCGGGACTTTAATGTCATCCCAACCTTCCCTCCTGCAATCTCGGAAGAGGCAATAACATCCCTCTTAAAAAGGTCATGCATGCCCTTCGCTATTGCACCCCTGCTCCACAGGAACCCGGTTTGGACCGTATATATCGCCATCCAAGTCAACATAAGGCTCATCCTGAAATTGCCCCGAAACTGCCGGATCTCCGATTTTTAAAACGGCAACCTATTTTTAGTCGCGGCCAGTTTTGAATTTTTTGAAATAATCACCGGAAAATAGAAGAAGCGGAAACCACTTTCGACCATTAGGGAGACTGACAAAAAAACCTCCGGGAACTGCACGAAAACCTTGGGTGGGGCACAAAGTCTCCAGAGGTTTCCGTTCAGGCTTCCTAAGTGGGACAGGGCCATAAGGACAATTTACAATCTTTACAATCTTTACCAAAGCCAATTGACCTACAAACCTGCACGTTTTTGGAGTGTGGGAGGAAACTGGAGCTCCCGAAGAAAACCCACGCAGGTCACAGGGAGAAATGTACAGATTCTATACGAACAGCACCCGTTGTCAGGATTGAACACAGGTCTCTGGCGCTGTAAGGCAGAAACTCTACCACTGTACCCCTGGACCGCTCTTAAGTTACTGTTTCTATTGATCTATTTATCTGTTCTCACAGCTGATACATGTCACAAGAGTCTTGGTTCTATCAGGATATGTTAAATGTTTGACTATTTTCTGGAATTGTGAAGCATGTTGTCTCCCGCCTCTCATCTGTACAGATAACACAACAAATTGTGAACCCTGTAAATGCAGCTCCTGTTAGTCTCTCTCTTTCTGAAGGTATTGATGCAACAAGTCAAGT
The DNA here is from genome assembly GCA_038087875.1 of Malacoraja senta. Lineage (NCBI taxonomy): Eukaryota > Metazoa > Chordata > Chondrichthyes > Rajiformes > Rajidae > Malacoraja > Malacoraja senta. The sequence goes on from CM075978.1 coordinate 27,984,117, forward strand.
CAAGTTGAGTTTATTTTCATTTGCACAACTAAAGTAAGATATCTGTATGAAAATCTTTTCTGCAGCAGCAACACATGTACATACAGTATACTTAGCAAAACACACCAAAATCGCAAATTATATATAAATTGCACATTGCAGAAAACAAAGACAGCAAAAATAAAACAAGACATTAGTGCAAAGCGCAAATACAAGTTCCTTGTTAGTGCAAGAGGTGATCTGTAATAAGCTGTTATCAAGGTATGATTAGGGATAGACATAAAATGCTGGAGTAACTCAGCTGGACAGGCAGCATCTCTGGATAGAAGGAATGGGTGATGTTTCGGGTTGAGACTCTTCTTCGGACTGAAGAAGGGTCTCGACCCGAAACGTCACCCATTCCTTCTATCCAGAGATGCTGCCTGTCCAGCTGAGTTACTCCAGCATTTTGTGTCTATCTTTGGTTTAAACCAGCATCTGCAGTTCCTTTCTACAATATATGATTTGGGTTATACAAGTAGGGTCAAGAACCTTATAGTTGTAGGATCATAACCGTCCTGAACCTTGTGGATTGGGACTTCAGGCTTCTGTACCTCTTGTCTGGTGGTAGTGGCGAGAAGAAGACATGGCCCAGATAGTGTGCATCCTTGATGATAAATGCACCTTCTTGAGGGAGTGCCTCATGTAAATGTTTTTGACGGTGGGGAGGGCTGTGCCAGTGCTGGACTGGGCTAATCCACCACTCTTTGCAGTCTTGCGTTCCTGTGTATTGGAATTGCCATATCCAGACCATGATGCAACCAGTCAGGATACTTTCTACACTACATCTGTTTAAGTTTATTAGAGTGTTTGGTGACATTGACTGCATTTCAGAAAGTAGAGGCACTGATGCACCTTGTCCTGATAACATCAGGACTGGTCATCGGAGATGTTACCACTCAGGTATTTGAGGTTGCTACCTCTCTCCACCGATGACCAATGAAAACTGGCATCTGGTCTCCTAACTTTCCCGTTCTGAAGTCAAAGTTTGAAGCCAACTTGGTTTTGTTGACTTTGAGCGAGAGTTTTTTTGCGGCATCACTCAACCAGATGTTCTACCTTTTTTTTAGTTTAGTTTAGAGATACTGAGCAGAAACAGGCCCTTTGGCCCACCGAGTCTGCACCGACCAGCGATCCCTGCACATTAACACTATCCTACACATACTCGGGACTATTACATTTATACCAAGCCAATTAGTCTACAAACCTGTACGTCTTTGGAGTGTGGGAAGAAACCGAAGATCTCGGAGAAAACCCACACAGTCACGGGGAGAACATAAAAACTCCATACAGACAACACCCATGGTCGAGATCGAACCCGGGTCTCTGGCGCTGAAAGGCAGCAAATCTACTGTTGCGCCACCATGCCATCCTCTCTCCTATATGCTGATTAGTTTAATTTAGTTTATTGTCACATGTACCGAGGTACAGTGAAAAACATTGTCAACAACAATGGTGTCGTTGGTGAATATTTTGATGGCATTGGAGCTGTGCTTAACCAAACAGTCACGGGTGTAAAGAGCGTAGAGCAGGGGGCTAAGGACTCAGCCTTAATATGTATCTGCATTGTTTATCCATTGATCTGTTCACATAGAAATAATTAGACATTGAAAATGGAGTAGTTAAATGCTGAATCTTTAGGTAAAACTATAAATCATTGATTGAAACTATCCAGTTAATGCTTAATTGATTATGGGGTAAAATATGTATTGATGGCCATTGATTAAATCTAAACCAGTTTATTTTACTCATGTTGCAAAGTCTACAATTAATTCAGAATCTGCCAGATCTGACACTCTCGATAAAAGTAAGATGCATTAGGTAGAGGCTCAGATGAAATAAATAATTAGTAAAAATGTAAAAAAGGAGAGATCTTGAAGGTTATGGCACAAGGTTCACAAATGAAAGTTTTCTCTGGGGAAATGACATCATTTGAGGTCTTTACAAAGACCTCATTTTGGATCATGTACCCATGAGAAGCAACTTATTTAACCCAAACTGATTGAACACCAGCAGTTTACGTAATTGTTTTTTTTTGGATCATTTTAATGAAGAGATAAAGGTATTTTATTTCAAATCATTACAGAACAATACAGCAAACTCAGAAATTACATGGGAACAAACCTAGTGAAATTAAAAAGGGAACTACACAGTTTGAAGATCAATCTGATAAAGGGTCTCGACCTGAAACGTCACCCATTCCTTCACTCCATAGATGCTGCCTCACCCGCTGAGTTTCTCCAGCATTTTGTGTCTACCTTCAATTTTATCCAGCATCTGCAGTTCTTTCTCATACACTTAGTTTGGTTTTGTTTAGTTAAGAGATACAACATGGAAACAGGACCTTCGGTCCACCGAACTAGTGCATGGGTGGTCCACCGACTGACGATCACCCGTACACTAGTTCTATGCTACATACTAGGGACAATTTACAGAAGCCAATTAACCTACAAACCTGCCTGCATGTTTTCGGAATGTGGAAGGAAACTACAAGACACAGAGAAAACCCATGTTGTCATAGGGAGAACGTACAAACACCGTACGGACAGCACCCATGGTAAGGATCCAACCCTAGCGGTGTAAGGCAGCAAATCTACCACTGCACCTCAGGCATTGACACTTGCAATTATCTTATGATGACAGTGCCATAGGAAATAATTTGCCAGCGAATTGGCAGATATTGACAATCCATTGCAATGAAAAGGTAATCGGACATAGCCATTTCAGTTTATGTTAAGGTCTAAACATCTGAAATGCTTCCTAAGCACATTGAATATTATCCCCACAAAATGGTGAGTTGGTGAAGCCTGGAACTTCATCACTCACTTCATGGGAAATTGGGATAAACTTTAGGGTTTCACAAATTATAGTGGAATTAGGCCATTCGGCCCATCGAGTCTGCTTTGCCATTTAATCATGGCTGATATTTGCCTCCTAATCCCATTTTCCTGCCTTATCCCCATAACCCTTGACACCTATTCTACTCAAGAATTTGTCTATCTGTACCTTAAAAATATCTACTGGCTTGGCCTGTACAACCCTCTGTGGCAATGAGTTTGACAGATTAACTATCCTCTGACTAAAGAAGTTCCTCCTCACCTCCTTTCTATAATTTACGGTTATGTAACCTATCATTCATTTTGAATGTATTAGTTTTATTGCCCTGGATAACCTGTATCCTCCATGGATTATTCAGGCTTTAATGCAATTAAAAGATAATTGCCCGTCTAAGTACTCAATTAAAGTACTGCATGTGATAGAGATTAAGGATCCTTAAAATGTACAGTAGCAAGTTCATGCAAATTAATTACGGAACATGTTAGCAGAGGACTCTTGTGCAAAGCATGGCAAAGATATTCCATTCCGTTATTAGTTAAAAAACATATTTAACATTTGACTTCATGACTACTTCCTAATTTATATGGTTTTCAGAGCAATAAAATTGTAAAATATACATATTCTTTCAGATTCTATGATATTTCTACAATGGCTGGAGAATTCAACATAATACTTGATTGATTGATTGAAAGATACAGCATGGAAACGGGCCCTTTGACCCACCGTGTTCACGCTGACCACCGATCACCTGTTCACACTGGTTCCATGTTATCCCATTTTCACATTCACTCGCTACACAGAAGGTGACAATTTACAGAAGCCAATTAACCTACAAACCCATACATCCTTGGGATGTGAGAGGAAACCAGAGCACCAGAGTGCCACTATGCCATCCTACTAACTGGTAAGGCATAACACATAACATAACTTATTTATAATGTCACAACATTTTTAAAATAAACATTGATTTTTAAATTTAATAGTGGCAAAGAAATGTTTTCCTGGATTATGGTGAATTTGAACCTTAAGCAGGCATATGCAGATATATGACTAACCATTGCAAAGAAAAGGAAATATGGCATAGCCTTTTCAGTTTGGTCGCCTCCCAAGATCGCTGGATCAGATCCAGAACCAGTACAATAATGAGCAAATGCCTTTCGTGGGAACAAGTACTCCGGGAGTATCTAGATTGTAGATGGCCTGTGTGGGTCAAGTATGCCGATAAAGCATTAGAGGATTGGGGACCCGTTGAACAAAAGTATTGTGAAGAAGCCAAGTAAACAAGCTCCTAAGCTTCATAAGGCTACAGCAAGAGCTAATGGTATGATTGAGTTATAGATAAATTAAATTAGGAATTCAAAGTTAAAGCAGGAATTAGAGGTTTTAAAGGAAGAAGTGAGTAGGTTACGTGAGAAGGTAGCAGAGAAGGTCGCAGAGAAGATAAGAAGAATCAGCTGCATATGCTGCATCTGAATACATTTCAAATGGAGTTTGAACTGGCTCATCTGGAAAAGGGGAGAGCAGTTAGAATGTGCAAGGTTGCTATCCTGGACATTGCAGCAGCAGTAGAAAAATGTGTAAAGCTACAGGTAGCAATAAAAGCACTCACCAGGTAAGAAGGGATGGTAAGTATAAACCAGCTGATCATGTAAAATGCCAACGAGACTGATAAGTTAAATGTGCAGCTCTCAGATCAAAGAGGTATGGTGTCATAAGGTCATAAGAGATAGGAGTAAAATCAGGTCATTTGGCACATCAAGTCTACTCCGCCATTCAATCGTGGCTGATCTATCCCTCCCTCCTAACCCCATTCTCCTGCCTTCTCCTCATAACCTCTGACACCTGTACAAATCAAAAATCTATCACTGCCCTAAAAATATCCACCGACATGGTCTCCACAGCCTTCTGTGGCAAATAATTCCACAGGTTCACCACCCTCTGACTAAATAAATTTCTCCTCATCTCTTTCCGAAAAGAACGTTCTTTATTTCTGAGGCTCTAGTCCTAGACTCTCCCATTAATGGAAACATCCTCCCACCACCCCCCGGATGAAAATCAGCGTGTAAAACCAGCCGTACCCAGACCTGCCCCGATGGATCTATTTACCACACGCCTGACTCATGCCTGGATGTAGGAATCAACAGAGAGGAAACAACATACAGTTGACCGTTTATAGAGTAACAGTTGTCTGATAGAGAAAAAGGTCAACAATCAGGACAGGCTCCAGAAACAGCTAGTGCATTACCCTTCCGAGGACACACAGGGCATTGTGTGGTTAAATGCAGGTCTTGAGAGAGAGCAACAGAGGGAGAAGGGAGAAGGGAGGTGTGGCCATGCAGGAGTATAACTTCACCCGACCTGAAGGCAATGTTGGGTAAAAACCCTCAGTACGGAACCCAAACCCACTGCTTCAACTGTGGTGACATGGGTCAGAACTGTATGAATAACAGCTGTTAGAATCTGATTCCTATTATAAATCAGAGTTTGGAATATGAGGCTTGGAAATTATTGGAGTTTTGGTTGCTTTGGGGATGCTTCACTTAAAACATTTGAAATATTTACTTGATCAATAGCTTCCAGCATTTAATTTGCTTTAAAGTGTTGGTCAAATGTTTCATTTTGTTCTTGTCTTGTTAACTGCTTAATCCTTTAAGAATAAGTTTAAAGTATGAATAATCTGTGAATTTTTTTAATGTAGCATGAGATGTGGCACTTGTAAGGTAATTACTACCTTCTGTATTAACCTACAAATACCCACCAGAACAGTTAAAAACAAGTTGATTGATATCCATAACCAGAACAAAATCACAATGAAAGTAACAGAGGGCCTAAATGAAGATTTAGGCAAAGTACTTTCTAAAGTATATTACTGAAGGTTGGATCCTGCCTGAGGACTTGCAGTGGATTAAGAAACAGCTAATTAAAGCCCACAGTACATTCATTAAGGTTATCCTGCACACTGGAGAGATTGAAAAGGATGTTAAAGAAATTAAGGAAACCTGCTGGTGGGATGATATTTGGAACTGCAGAACAAATTACAAATTCACCCATGGATAAGGATTGCCTACTATATTGCTAGCATTGCAATGGTTTTCAATTGAATATATCAAATGTATATATTAATGGTTTAAATGTTGGAGAGTGAGAATGGAGAGAAAGTTGAACGCGGAACTGTTGTTAAAACAGGTGAAATAAAAAAGATCAAAATAGGTGAAATGTCAGAGAACAACGAATAAAAACTGATGAATTATAGAGGGAACAAGCAAGGTCAAACATTTACAGATAAGGCAAATGTTGAGGGATATTATGCTTTCCGAGCAGTGTAAATAGTTTTAAATACTACTAGAATTAGTGGGAACCGTTGGGACCCATGTTCACACGGGAGGGCTGGTCCCCCAACGCAATATTCCACCTTTCCACCAATTCCAATAATGGTGGCCAGTGAGGGGGGGGGGGGAGCTTTCTGGAGCGCTAGTATGGGTGTTGTGGGCCGAAGGGACTGGTTTCCAGAGGGCTAGTATGGACATTGTGGGCCAAATGGATTCTTGGGCTGGCAGCTCAGTCACTCAGGCCTGGTGGGCTGGCAGCTCAGTCACTCAGGGATGGTGGGCTGGCAGCTCAGTCACTCAGGGCTGGTGGCCTGGCAGATCAGTCACTCAGGGCTGGTGGGCTGGCAGATCAGTTACTCAGTGCTGGTGGGCTGGCAGTTCACACACGGTTATTCCTTGAAATTGCATTTCAGACAGAGTGCAGGCAATCAAACTCAATTTCACAGCATTTCAGGCAAAGTGCAGGCCACCAAACTCAATTTCACAGCATTCCAGGCAGCGTACAGACAACAAAACTCAATTTCGCAGCATTTCAGGCAGAGTGCAGGCCACTAAACTGAATTTCACAGCATTTCAGGCAGAGTGCAGGCCACCAAACTCAATTTAACACCATTTCAGGCAGAGTGCAGGCCACCAATGGAAATTTCACAGCATTTCAGGCAGAGTGCAGGCCACCAAACTCAATTTCTCAGCATTCCAGGCAGAGTGCAGGCCACAAAACTCAATTTCACAGCATTTCAGGCAGAGTGCAGCCACCAAACTCAATTTCACAGCATTTCAGGCAGAGTGCAGCCACCAATGTCAATTTGACAGCATTTCATGCAGAGTGCAGGACACCAAACTCAATTTCACAGCACTTCATGCAGTGTGTAGGCCACCAAACTCAATTTCACAGCACTTCTTGCAGAGTGCAGGCCACCAAACTCAATTTCACAGCATTTCAGGCAGAGTGCAGGCCACCAAACAAAATTTCACAGCATATCAGACAGAGTACAGGCCACCAAACTCAATTTCACAGCATTTCAGGCAGAGTGCAGGCTACCAAACTCAATTTCCCAGCATTTCCGGCAGAGTGCAGGCCACCAAACTCAATTTCACAGCATTTCAGGCAGAGTACAGACAACCAAACACAATTTCGCAGCATTTCAGGCAGAGTGCAGGCCACTAAATTGAATTTCACAGCATTCCAGGCAGAGTGCAGGCCACAAAACTCAATTTCACAGCATTTCAGGCAGAGTGCAGCCACCAATGTCAATTTCACAGCATTTCATGCAGGGTGCAGGCCACCAAACTCAATTTCACAGCACTTCATGCAGAGTGTAGGCCACCAAACTCAATTTCACAGCACTTCTTGCAGAGTGCAGGCCACCAAACTGAATTTCACAGCATTTCAGGCAGAGTACAGACAACCAAACTCAATTTCGCAGCATTTCAGGCAGAGTGCAGGCCACCAAACTGAATTTCACAGCATTTCAGGCAGAGTGCAGGCCACCAAACTCAATTTAACACCATTTCAGGCAGAGTGCAGGCCACCAATGGCAATTTCACAGCATTTCAGGCAGAGTGCAGGCCACCAAACTCAATTTCTCAGCATTTCAGGCAGGGTGCAGGCCACCAAACTCAATTTCACAGCATTTCATGCAGAGTGCAGGCCACCAAACTCAATTTCAGATTCAGATTCAGTTTCAAACTTTATTGTCATTGTGCAGTGTACAAGTACAGAGACAACGAAATGCAGTTAGCATCTCACCCAGAAGAGCGAACATAGAATAATGGAACAGTAATATTTATACTCATCGATGGGGATGAGTGTGAGGGGCTGGTGATCAGCTGGGAGCACAGCCTTGATGGCCATCTCTTGATTGTCCCTGTCAAAACGGCCATAAAAGTGGTTAAGCTCCTCAAGGAAGGAGGCGTCGCTGGATGTGTGGGTGGTGTTCGTGGATTTATAGTCCGTGATGGCCTGGATGCCTTGCCACATGCGTCAGGTGTCGGAGTTGTTATTGAAGTGCCCCTCGATCCTTAGCTTGTAGCTGTGCTTGGCCTTCTTGATGCCCATCTTCAGGTTAGCCTTGGATGAACTGTAGGCTCGAGCATTGCCTGACCTGAAAGCGGTGTCCGGTGTCTTCAGCAGTAGCCTGACCTCTCTGTTCATCCAAGGCTTCTGATTTGGGAATGTGGTAATCCGTTTGAGGGAGGTGACACTGTTGATGGTGGAGTTGATAAAGTCCAAAACGGAGGATGTATAAGAGTCAATGTCCGTGTGGGAGTCAAGGGTAGCCTGAGCTGCAAATTCATTCCAGTCACTGTTTCCAAAATGCTGCTGAAGTGTGGAGTCCGCTTCCTCTGACCAAACTTTAACTGTCCTCACTGTGGGTTTAACACGTCTGATGAGTGGAGAGTACTTTGGGAGCAGGAACAATGAGATGTGATCAGACTGTCCAAGGTGGGGGAGGGGGACAGCTTTGTGATCTTCAGCCATATTTGTGTAAACTTTGTCCAGTATCTTGTCTTCTCTAGTGGCGAAGGAGACATGTTGGTGGAATTTGGGGAGTACAGTCTTCAAGTTAGAGTGATTGAAGTCACCCGCAACAATGAAGGCTGCCTCGGGGTTGTGAGTCAGTTGTTTGCTAATGGCAGTATGCAGTTCTTTCATTGCAAGCTTAGCATTAGCATCAGGAGGAATATAGTCTGCAGTCACAACAGTGGAAGTAAACTCTCTGGGCAGATAGAACGGTCTGCATTTAACCATGAGAAACTCTAGGTTAGCTGAGCAGTGACTCTCAATGATGGTGATGTCCGTGCACCATGCTTTATTTACATAAATGCACAGACCCCCACCTCTGGTCTTACCGGAGTCTGTTGTTCTGTCCGCTCGGAGTATATGACACCCCGTTAGCTCGATGGCGCTGTCAAGAACGTCGGTGTTAAGCCATGTTTCTGTGAAGATCAAGATGCTGCAGTCTTTAATCCAGTTGTGGGAGGTCATCCGTAGCCGGAGTTCGTCCATTTTGTTCGCCAGTGAGCGTACGTTGGCAAGGAAAAGGCTAGGAATCGATAGCCTGTGTGGGGTTAGCGCTAACCTAGCCTTTAACCCACCTCGGCATCGACGGCCGTGTTTGCGTTCGCGTCGCCGTCTGTGGGTACTTCCGGTCGGCCGAGCTGACTTGGTACGCTCTGCTGTTCCGCCGCTCCGTTGCTCTGGCTAGTTCAGGAGCGAGACGGAGTTCGACCAAAAAGTTATTGTAGCTGCAGGAACCGTAGTTCGGAAGTTCCTGTCGGCTGCACGATAGGAACGCAAGACTGGTCCGTGTGAGCAGACTTGAAACAAGTAAGTAAATTATTGATAGTTCGCAGATTCTCGTGAGACACAGGGCGTCGCCGCCATTTTCATGCATTTCAGGCAGAGTGCAGGCCACCATACTCAATTTCACAGCATTTCAGGCAGAGTACAGGCCACCAATGTCAATTTCACAGCATTTCAGGCAGAGTGCAGGCCACCAAACTCAATTTCACAACATTTCTGGGAGAGTACAGGCCACCAAACTGAATGTCACAGCATTTCAGGCCGATTGCAGGCCACCAAACTCAATTTCAAAGCATTTCAGGCAGAGTGCAGGCCACCAAACTCAAATTCACAGCATTTCAGGCAGAGTGCAGGCCACCAAACTCAATTTCACAACATTTCATGCAGAGTGCAGATCACCAAACTCAATTTCTCAGCACTTCAGGCAGAGTGCAAAGCACCAAACTCAATTTCACAGCATTTCTGGGAGAGTGCAGTCCACCAAACTCAATTTCACAACATTTCAGGCAGAGTGCAGGCCACCAATGTCAATTTCACAGCATTTCAGGCAGAGTGCAGGCCACCAAGCTCAATTTCACAACATTTCTGGGAGCGTACAGGCCACCAAACTGAATGTCACAGCATTTCAGGCCGATTGCAGGCCACCAAACTCAATTTCACAGCATTTCAGGCAGAGTGCAGGCCACCAAACTCAAATTCACAGCATTTCAGGCAGAGTGCAAAGCACCAAACTCAATTTCACAGCATTTCTGGGAGAGTGCAGGCCACCAAACTCAATATCACAGCATTTCAGGCAGAGTGCTGGCCAACAATGTCAATTTCACAGCATTTCAGGCAGAGTGCAGGTTACCAAACTCAATTTCACAGCATTTCATGCAGAGTGCAGGCCACAAAACTCAATTTCACAGCATTTCATTCAGAGTGCAGGCCACCAAACTCAATTTCACAGCATTTCAGGCAGAGTACAGGCCACCAAACTCAATTTCACAGCATTTCAGGCAGAGTGCCGGCTAACAAACTCAATTTCGCAGCATTTCAGGCAGAGTGCAGGCCACCAAACTCAATTTCACAGCATTTCAGGCAGAGTGCAGGCCACAAAACTGAATTTCACAGCATTTCAGGCAGAGTGCAAGCCACCAAACTCAATTTCACAGCAGGCCACCAATGTCAATGTAACTTCGGAGTCACGTGAGTGACTACGTGAAGAAGAGCCCATCCAGCCGCACACGCGTCATATTGTACAGACGCATAGCGAAGTGCCGGTAAGTAAAAAACCTGAAGGTAAGTTTTTACTTACAGTTTTCAGGTGATTTAATAGACTTGTAGTAATAAAATACAAGTCACAATGAAGAAAATTGTGGAGGTGTACCGCAGAGTGCTCAGACAGACCACGGGTCTGTGAGTAGCGGGCGCCCTTTAAACATTTTTTAAAAACGGTTACCGTTTAGCGCTATTAGATCGCATAGATAAGAGGTTGCCGTTAAAGAAGTCAGACCGGAGATCCCCGTTTCAGGTAACTAGTTGGTTATATTTAGAACCTAGTTACAAGGCAATGCAGGGAATGCCTGAGTCAGGTAACTAGTTTGTTATATTTTAAAAACCTAGTTGCAGGGCAATGCAGGGAATGCCTGGGGAATGTCCAGGTTAACTGTGTGGTCTAAATTAGAGCCAGCATATGAAGTGCCTAGGGAAGGTCCTGGCTTTGTGTTGGGTTAGAGAAGGCCAGTGTATGAAGTGCCTGGGGAAGGTCTGTTTTAACATTGTCCCTACAGGGCCAGTGCAGGGAGTACTTGGTGGAGGTCCAGGTTTAGCGTTGGCCTAGAGGAGAGCCAGCGCATGGAGTGCTTTATAAGGTCCGGCTCAATGTTGGTCTAAGGGAGAGCCAGCATAGGAAATATTTGGGAAAGTCCGGTTCAGCGCTGGCCTACAGGTGAACCAGTGTGAGTAAATGGTTGGTTAAGGTATGTTGGTCTACAGGAGAGCCAGCGCCAACTATATCTGGAAGTTAGCGTTGGCCTACAGGTGAGGCAGCGCCAGCAGCACCTGAAAGAGGCTGCCTATGATGGGCCTACAGGAGAGCCCGCATGGAGAGCAACTGGAAGGGTTGTTATGCGTAGGCCTACGGGAGAGCCAGCGCTAGAGATACCTGAAGCAGGATGTAAATTCGCTCCTCCATGAGGAGGTTTATTTCATACAAAGATTCAAGTAAATGGATCATATGAGGCCTAGAGCCCAATACAGAGCCAAAGGACCAGAGTTGGCACAATATATCAAAGTTGTGGTTCCAAAAAGATGAGGGAACCATTGGGAGATAAATAAACTATGTCAATAAAATACTTACTCTCCCAGCACCTCCAGGTCCTAACCAGGTATGAGCTGTCTACAAATATAAACCCGCAGTATTGCACATGATAAGCAAGTCTCAGCGGGGGAGAGGGTATTGAAATTACTGGTCAGGCGTTAAGGCTTTTTTGACCAAAGGTTGGATGGAGAGCATGTGTTTATATCACAACAAGGTTGAATTAGCACTCATGTAGTAGTGCGCTCTTTCAAATAATTGTTTTATAAAAGTGCTATAAAACCTAATATATACCCTAAGTTTGGGGGCTCTGTACACCATCTAATATTTAAATTGTCTATTAATCTGTTTTTAGAAAGATCTAGCCAAAAAAGGTATGATCCTGTGCGATTAACAGATAAAATTAAGGCAGTTTTCCCTACCAATATGTGGTGACTGGGGATAGTAAAGTATCAATTCTGTCTTTCCCATATGTGCATTATAGGCGCACTCCTGAGTTATGTGAAAGTTATAATATTCCACTAAGATCAGGGGATAACAATTGCCATAAGCAAACCCTGAGGAGTAGGTCTGGTTCTGTAAGAAATATATTAAATGTTTTACACTTACAAGTTGGGGAAGGTTACATTTCTTGCTAAAAAATGGCAAATTGATATTATACTGTACAGTATTGTGGGGTTTAGAATGTAGTTCTACCCATATTAGGTTTCTCTTACTAAGGTATTTGAAACCAGACACATATTTTCTCAAAATAAGAGAATATGTATATTCAGACAAAATATGAAATATTGTGGGAAAGAGATGATTAAGAAGTCAGTTCACCATTACCATCAATTAATGCCAAATATGTTATGAGAGCAAATAAGGATGGTGGGTGTAGATTTATTCTAGATCTGACAAATTGTAACTCTTTTTTGTACAGTATAAACAGTGGATAACATTTGTTAATGTTATGCAGCCAATGTCACAAATAAGCATTTTACTATGTGACTGTGTATGGTATAATAGATATTCCTATTTCATCTGGATAAGCCAATTATGGCAATTTAAAGCATTGTATTAATGTTTAGTCTCAGCCTTGAGACTATTTGACAGGTTGTTGGATTTAATATTAGCTTTACTAAGAACTCAGGGCCATTTGGTAATGGTCTATTGCCATATTCTGATTGTAGGAAACATTCGGACTACAACAGAACCATGAGTGTTAGAATAAAGCTCACTTTGGAGATTTGTTAACCATCGAGATAAATCTAAAACAGTTTCCAAACACAGTTATTGATTATTTGGGTTCCATTATTAAATGAGAACACATGATCATGATTCAATTGCAGGATTAAGGCTGCATTTAAGTAGAAGCATCAACCATTGTATAAAGGTCATTATAGAGCACTTATCCTTAATTAGGCATTTAATTGGAAGTGGTATTAAGCTCATTATAGAGCACCAACCTTCAATTAGGCAGGAAACAAGCCTATTTTACAAATTTTGCTTATTTTCAGCTGTAGAATTTAGACTGCGGCATTATCAGAGTTTATAGTAAGCATGGATAGAGGAATGGATAATACAATTTATGGTAAGTTTGCCAGGCCTTGTATTTGCCAGTTACAGTTATTACTGGAATATTAATGAATCAGGAATGTCTCAAATGCCTCCAGAGAGATTCTGGCTAAACACCTTCCATTATGCTACACACTAATGGTAGTGCTCTAAGTTGAGGTCATACTTATAAGTACCTCCAAATGTGGAGGTACATGGAATATGGAGAAAGTACCTTTTGATCAAATAACAAGGGATCATTATGTAAGTTTTGGGAACATTTATAACCCAAAGCTTATTTGCTCTTATATGCAAAGTTGCATGTTTAGACATAGATTGAGACTACGGAATAGAACATATGTCAATCATTCGAGTGGTTTAAGTCAGTATCTTGTAATAGACTGGCTAATGTGATCTGGATCTGGTATTTACCAGAAATATTTGATTGGCAATCAACCTATGAGGTAGATTCAATTTAGTTGAAGACTCAAAAGTCATGTAAATCAATGATAATATAGAATGCATGTTGGATCGTGAGAAATTTAATAATATTATAGCACGATTGATGACTTGTTTGTATCCAGATTTAACCACCAATTACCTAAATATATGTTATAAAGTCTGATACTGGGGCAGTAGTGGTGAACGTTTCTCGCTGCATTGGGGTAAAATGTTTGTATACATTTTCCATTTTTTCTCATTTAATAGTATATAGAGAAGAGTAAACAGGATTCCGTTTCGGGAGTACTGGTGGTACTAGATTAGATCTACAAAACCATGGTACCCTGAGGTGTTTAAAATGATCACAAAGCCTCTTATGATTTCCAAACAGAATTAATCTGTTTGTGCACTCTATAACTGATGATTCATATCCTTTACATAATCATATTGGTTGTTGATTCACAGATTTTAAGGAGTGACATTTATCGGAAGAGGACTATCAGATTGTACTGTGGATATTATTGCAATCTGGAGGGATTTTACCCAGAAGTAGTACATTTCTTACATAAAGAAATGGGATATGTTTTGTTTAAGCAGAGAATTACAAATCACGCTATAGACATATCAGTAGTGTTAGAGTTCTGTAAACTCTTTATTTTATTAGCAGTTAAGCTATAATGCTATGAATACTGCAAGGAGTGCCGTTATTGCATATCTATGGAGGAATCAGAATAAAATGTTGTAGGGTTACACCCTTTGGTCTGCAAATTTATGAAAGGATTTTAATTCTAAAACCTCTTAGACACAAGTATACAATAATCTGTAATGTAAGAGATATGTTATATTGTTTTTTGTTTATGGACTCCTATTACAGTGCTGTCCTTGAATTATCATTAAGGAAGTCAAGTTCAGGGGACTGGTTTATGCACAGAGAGTGCAACTATTGCAGAAAGTAAGAATAGACATGATGAAAAGAGACAAACAGTTACTATTGTGTTCTATGTCTATTAATTGCTTACACAGAGTAGATGGGGAATCACAGGATGTAAGTTGGGGTTTCAGCATATCCTACGGATCCACGTCTATGTGTGGTATCACATTTACAATGTTAGATTGAAGCTATTAGAACCTTAAAGAGGTTCAATATGAGTATTTTATTAGCCATAAATAGCTGCATAGGAAAGTGTCGGTTTAGACTATTTTAAAAATGGCTAAAGCATGTGTTGCTTGATGCAGGTATGGATACTGACAAATGTTAATCTTATTTCACCAGGGCACCATCAAGTTTGATGGCCAAGGAATTGGATGTTCTAATAAAACATATCCTCGTGGCTGCAGGCATAAGTGAAATAATTCACCAATTACCATAAGGAGATTATAATACCTGTGGTTATTTGGTGGTGTTATTTTTTGGATTTAGTATTAAATATTCCTCTTGTGATAAAGGGGTTACTATTATGGTGATAAATTAACCATTAACTGGTTGCATCCATGTTAAGGTTGTGCATTGTTGATTATTTTACTTATTTAGAGTCAATCAATGCAGTGAGACGCCTGGATTGAATCTACGGCCTGAAATCACAGAGCTTTGAAATCTTCACGTAGTCACTCACGTGACTCCGAAGTAAAATAGTAAGATTAAACGAGAACTTACCAGTTTGAAGTTTGATCTTTATTTTATGAGGAGTTACGTTGAGGGATTACGTGCCCACCGCTCCCACCCTCATAAAAGATCGAGCTGGTAGTTCTAGTCTTTATGTATCTTACTATCATACTTCAGTAATTGTCGTCTGTGATTTCACTCCGCTGCTATGAAGATTGACGCGTGTGCGGCTGGACGGGCTCTTCTTCACGTAATCCCTCAACGTAACTCCTCATAAAATAAAGATCAAACTTCAAACTGGTAAGTTCTCGTTTAATCTTACTATTTCACAGCATTTCAGGCAGAGTGCAGGCCACCAAACTCAATTTCACAGCATTTCATGCAGAGTGCAGGCCACCAAACTCAATTTTCTAGCATTTCAGGCAGAGTGCAGGCCACCAAACTCAATTTCACAGCATTTCATGCAGAGTGCAGGCCACCAAACTCAATTTCCCAGCATTTCAGGCAGAGTGCATGCCACCAAGCTCAATTTCAGATTCAGATTCAGATTCAAACTTTATTGTCATTGTGCAGTGTACAAGTACAGAGACAACGAAATGCAGTTAGCATCTCACCCAGAAGATGGGAGGAGGGTAAACAGTCTGTGGCTGGGGTGAGAGCAGTCCTTGACGATGCTGCGCATCCTTCGCAGACATCGCTTGCTTTGGACAGACTCAATGGAGGGGAGTGAGGAACCGGTGATGTGTTGGGCAGTTTTCACCACCCTCTGCTGTGATTTCCGGTCAGAGACAGAGCAGATGCCATACCATACTGTGATACAGTTAGTAAGGATGCTCTCGATGGTGCAGCGGGAGAAGTTCACCAGAATCTGAGGAGACAGATGGAGCTTCTTTAGTCTCCTCAGGAAGAAGAGGCTAGTGAGCCTTCTTGACCAGTGTTGAGGTATTGTGGGTCGAAGAGAGGTCATCAGAGATGTTGACCGCCAGAAACCTGAAGCTGGAAACATGCTCCACCTCTGTCCTGTTAATATGGATGGGGGTGTGCGTGCCACCCCTAGACCTTCTGTAGTCCACAATGAGCTCCTTGGTCTTCTTGGAGTTAAGGGCCAGGTTGTTGTCTGCGCACCATGCTGCTAGGAGCTGGACCTCCTCCCTATAGGCTGACTCATCATTGTCGCTGATGAGGCCAATCACCGTTGTATCACCTGCATACTTGATGATGGTGTTAGTACCATGTACAGGTGTGCAGTCGTAGGTGAAGAGGGAGTAGAGGAGAGGGCTCAGCACACAGCCCTGTGGAACGCCGGTGTTCAGGGTGAGGTTTGAAGAGGTGTGGTTGTCTAACCTAAGAGACTGGGGTCTGTTAGTTAGAAAGTCGAGTATCCAGTTGCAGAGGGAGGGGTTGATGCCCAGGTCGATGAGTTTGGTGATCAGTTTTGAGGGGATAATGGTGTTAAATGCTGAGCTATAGTCGATGAACAGCATTCTCACGTAGGTGTCTCTGTTGTCGAGGTGGGAGAGGGCGGAGTGAAGTGCCGTTGAGATGGCATCCTCTGTACTCCTGTTCTTGCGGTAGGTGAACTGATAGGGGTCCAGTGTGGGAGGTAGGCAGCCTTTGAGGTGTGACAGGACCAGCCTCTTGAAGCACTTAGTGATGATGGGAGTAAGTGCAACTGGGCGGAAGTCATTGATGCTCGCCGCAGTGGAGTGTTTTGGCACCGGCACGATGGAAGTGGTTTTAAGGCACGTGGGGACAACTGCTTGGGCAAGTGACAGGTTGAAGATGTCAGTCCAGACGTCTGTCAGCAGCGCAGCACAGGCCCTGAGGACGCGCCCGGGGATGCCGTCAGGGCCAGCAGCCTTTCGTGCATTAATCCTGCCCAGTGCCACATACACGTCAATGGGGGTGAGTGTGAGGGGCTGGTGATCAGCAGGGAGCACAGCCTTGATGGTCATCTCTTGATTGTCCCTGTTAAAGCGGCCATAAAAGTGGTTAAGCTCCTCAAGGAAGGAGGCGTTGCTGGATGTGTGGGTGGTGTTGGTGGATTTATAGTCCGTGATGGCTTGGATGCCTTGCCACATGCGTCGGGGGTCAGAGTTGTTCTTGAAGTGCCCCTCGATCCTTAGCTTGTAGCTGTGCTTGGCCTTCTTGACGCCCCTCTTCAGGTTAGCCCTGGATGAACTGTAGGCTCGAGCATCGCCTGACCTGAAAGCGGTGTCACGTGCCTTCAGCAGTAGCCTGACCTCTCTGTTCATCCATGGCTTCTGATTCGGGAATGTGGTAATCCGTTTGAGGGAGGTGACACTGTTGATGGTGGAGTTGATAAAGTCCAAAACGGAGGAGGTATAAGAGTCAATGTCCGTGTGGGAGTCAAGGGTGGCCTGAGCTGCAAACACATTCCAGTCAGTATTTCCAAAACGCTGCTGAAGTGTGGATTCCGCTTCCTCTGACCAAACTTTAACTGTCCTCACTGTGGGTTTAACACGTCTGATGAGTGGAGAGTACTTTGGGAGCAGGAACAATGAGATGTGATCAGACTGTCCAAGGTGGGGGAGGGTGACAGCTTTGTAAGCTTCAGCCATATTTGTGTAAACTTTGTCCAGTATCTTGTCTTCTCTAGTGGCGAAGGAGACATGTTGGTGGAATTTGGGGAGTACAGTCTTCAAGTTAGAGTGATTGAAGTCACCCGCAACAATGAAGGCTGCCTCGGGGTTGTGAGTCTGTTGTTTGCTAATGGCAGTATGCAGTTCTTTCATTGCAAGCTTAGCATTAGCATCAGGAGGAATATAGGCTGCAGTCACAACAGTGGAAGTAAACTCTCTGGGCAGATAGAACGGTCTGCATTTAACCATGAGAAACTCTAGGTTAGCTGAGCAGTGACTCTCAATGATGGTGGTGTCCGTGCACCATGCTTTATTTACATAAATGCACAGACCCCCACCTCTGGTCTTACCGGAGTCTGTTGTTCTGTCCGCTCGGAGTATATGACACCCCGTTAGCTCGATGGCGCTGTCAAGAACGTCGGTGTTAAGCCAGGTTTCTGTGAAGATCAAGATGCTGCAGTCTTTAATCCAGTTGTGGGAGGTAATCCGTAGCCGGAGTTCGTCCATTTTGTTCGCCAGTGAGCGTACGTTGGCAAGGAAAAGGCTAGGAATCGATAGCCTGTGTGGGGTTAGCTCTAACCTAGCCTTTAACCCACCTCGGCATCCATGGCGGTGTTTGCGTTCGCGTCACCGTCTATGGGTGCTTTCGGTCGGCCGAGCTGACTTGGTACGCTCTGCTGTTCTGCCGCTCCGCTGCTCTGGCTAGTTCAGGAGCGAGACGGAGTTCGACCAAAAAGTTGTTGTAGCTGCAGGAACCGTAGTTCAGAAGTTCCTGTCGGCTGTACGATAGGAACGCAAGACTGGTCCGTGTGAGCAGACTTGAAACAAGTAAGTAAATTATTGATAGTTCGCAGATTCTCGTGAGACACAGGGCGTAGTCCACGTCGCCGACATTTTCATGCATTTCAGGCAGAGTGCAGGCCACCAAACTCAATTTCACAGCATTTCAGGCAGAACACAGGCCACCAAACTCAATTTCACAGCATTTCAGGCAGAGTGCAAGGCACCAAACTAAATTTCACAGCATTTCAGGCAGTGCAGGCCACCAAACTCAATTTCACAACATTTCTGGGAGAGTACAGGCCACCAAACTGAATGTCACAGCATTTCAGGCCGAATGCAGGCCACCAAACTCAATTTCACAGCATTTCAGGCAGTGCAGGCCACCAAACTCAATTTCACAGCATTTCAGGCAGAGTGCAGGCCACCAAACTCAATTTCACAGCATTTCAGTAAAGTAAAGTAAAGTAAATTTATTTATATAGCACCTTTCAATCGATTTCAATCAAAAGCCAAAGTGCTTTACAGAGAAAATTATCCATATAAATAATAAAAAGAGGTAGAAAAAAAAATGACACATCACACTATAAGAGATTCAACACGAACATCCCCCCACAGTAGAATCAACACTCTCTACTGTGAGGGAAGGCACTAAAATGTCCAGTCCTCCTCCTCCTCCTCCTCCTCCTCAGGCAGAGTGCAGGCCACCAAACTCAATTTCACAGCATTTCAGGCAGAGTGCAGGCCACCAAACTCAATTTCACAGCATTTTCGGCGGATTGCATTTTCGGCGTAGTATTCAAAAGGCAGTGAGCAGCATTTTGGGCGGAGTATTCAAGAGGCAGTGAGCAGCAGAACACAACAAGAGACACAAAAGAAATAACTTAATAAATCTCATCTTTAACATTTAAATTGTTGTTTTATTTTAAGAGTCATTCACATTTTAAACTTTAATAAATCCTTTTTCCACTTGCCATGCCTGCGTGTTTTTCATCACAATGGGAATCTAATAGGTAGGAATGGCTGCGCTGTTGGAGAGTCACTAAGAGTGCATGGGGGGGAGAGGTTGAGGGGAGATGGACTGAATGCGTGGGTGGGAGGGGAATGGCAATGAGCAGAGTGGGGGAGGTGGTGAAGGGAGGAGGGGTGACTGAGTGAACTGCCACAACACCAGCTGTGAGTGACTGGACTGCCAGCCCACCAGCCATGAGTTAGTGAACTGCCAGTCCACCAGCTGTAAGTGACTGAAGTGCCAGCCCACCAGCCATGACCTAGTGAACTGCCAGCCCACAAGCCATGACTCACTGAACTGCAAGTACAAGGATCCATTCAGTCCACAATATCCAGACTTGCCCTCTGGAAACCAGTCCCTTCGGCGCACAACACCCATACTAACGCTCCAGAGATCCACGCAAGGATAGACCTTCCTCCTTCATTGCTGTGATCTGTAAAATAATATGAAAATGTCTAAATTTGATAGTCCACCCTCTCCCCCTTCTCTCTCACAGAGTCTGTCACCTGTTTGCGGCAGAATTTCTGTCAGTTTCTCAGCTGCCAGCCCGCCAGGCCCGGGTTACTGAGCTGCCAGCCCGCCAGGCCTGAGTTACTGAGCTGCCAGGTCTGAGTGACTCAGCTGCCAGGCCTGAGGGAATGAGTATAGAGGTTGGGTTGTGAGAAACTGCAGATGTTGGATTCTTGTTATCCTACCGTTGTACAAGATGTGGTGAGGCTGCACTTGGAGTATTGTGTTCAGTGTTAGATACCCTACTATAGGAAGGATGTCATTCAGCTGGAAAGGGAGCAGAGAAAATTTATAAGGATATTGTCAGGGCCTGAGCTCGAGGGAGAGGTTGGGCAGGCTAGGCCTTTATTCCTTGTCGCCCCGGAGACTGAGGTGTGATCTCATAAGAGGTATATAGAATTATGAGGGGAATAGAAAGGGTGAATGCACAGTCTTTTACCAAGCGTAAGGAAATCAAGATCTAAAGGTTTAAGGTGAAATGAGAAAGAGTTAATAAGAACCTGAGGGGCAACTTTTATACACAGAGGGTGGTGGGTATATGGACCAGACTACTAGAAAAAAATAGTTAAGGCAAGTACAACAATTCAAAGATATTTGGATAGTTTCATGGATAGTAAAGGTTTGAGGGGAAATAGGCTCGGCATGGGCAAATAAGATTTACTTTGATGTTTCTGACATTTAATCCATATAGACTACATCCAATACCCTGCCCCTGTTGACCTTGCTTACTTCTTCAAAAACCTAGTCAAATGTATAAGACTTAATCTGCCAGGCACAAAGACGTGCTGATTATCCCTAAATAATTCCTGTCTTTTCAAATGCATGCCTATCATGTTCCTCAGAGTCACCTCTAATAACTTACCTACCGCTGATGTCAGGCTTACTAGTCTACAATTGCCAGGTTGTTCTTTGCTGCCCTTCTTAAATAAAGGCACAACATTAACACTCTCCAGTCTTCCGACACCTCACCCGTGGCTAATGATGAACGTATCTCTACCAGGGCTCCCACAGTTTCTCCTCTAGCTTCCCAGTATGCTCCTGGATACACTTGATCATGCTCTGGAGATTTATCTAACTTCACATATTTTAAGACATCCAGCATCTCTTTTACTGAAATGCCACCTATCCCCAAGACACCCCATTAACTTCCTCGAATTCCCTATCCTTTATCTCCTTCTCCACGATTCAAACAGAGAAATATTAATTGAGAACCTCATCCATCTCCTCCAGCTCTACACTTAAATGTCCATGTCATTCTATGAGGGGGCCTGCTCTTTCCCCACTTAACTTTTTTCTCAATACACTTAACATTTCTTTGGGTTCTCCTTAATTTTCAAATCTTCATAATGCCCCTTTTGCCTCCTCATTCCCTTCTCAACTATACAACTGCATTCCTTCTACTCTTCACGATCCCAGCTGCCTATACCTGGTCCATGCCTCCTTTTTTTCTAACCAGAAGTTAAATATCTCTCGTCATCCAGACTAAATATCTCTCATACTCCTGCCAGCTTTGCCCTTCACACTACCAGGAACATGCAAAGTCTTGAACGCTTGCTGTCTCACTTTTAAAAACTCCCACTTGCTGGATGTGCCTTTGCCTGCAAATAACCTACTCCAATCAATTTTTGCAAGTTCGTCTAATATTGTCCAAATTTGCAGTGTCCAAATTTAGAACTTTAACTTGTGGACCAGTTCTTTCCTTTTCCACAACTACTTTAAAATTATCAGAACTATATTTGCTGGTCCCAAAGTGTGCCCTCCTCCCCCTTCCGCACCCCCTCATTGACACCTCATTCATTAGCCCCACCCTATTGTCCTGGCATGGGTTTTCTCCTGGAGCTCCGGTTTCCTCCCACATTCTAAAGACGTACAGGTTTGTAGATTAATTAGCTTGGTTTAATTGTAAAATTGTCCCTAGTCTGTTAGTATGCGGCGATCACTGGTCGGCGAGGACTCGATGGGCCAAAGGGCCTGGTTCCATGCAGTATCTCCAAACTAAAACTAAAATAAACAATTTCCCATGAGTAGGTCAGGCTTTGCCCTTTCCCTAGTAGCAACCTCTGTATTGCCGGTGGAAATTCTATTGACTATGCGGTACTTAATAAATGACATCTCATCTACAGGTACACGGTTGCCTGGAAGTGCTGTCACAAGGAAATAGGGTCATAAAGAAGGTTTTTGGTGCATTGGCCTCCAACAATCAGGGTATTGAGTATAGAAGTTGAGGCATTATGTTCCAGTTGTACAAGATGTTGGTGAGGCTGCACTTGGACTATTGTGTTCAGTTTTAGACTTCCTGCTACAGGAAGGATGTCATTAAGCTGGAAAGAGTGCAGAGAAGATTTATGAGGATGTTGTCATGGTGATCATCCCTTCATATTCTACCAGCTCCACCCATAGAACCTCACTTAACTGAGATGAAATCCTGAGCAATTTCATCTGCACTACTGCTGTGATGTTCTCTGCAAACAAAATTGTTACTCCCCATTCTCTCTTTCCTCCATCTCTATTCTGCCTGTAGCATCTGTACCATCGAACATTAAGTGGCCAGTCCTATCCCTCTCTTAGTCATGTTTTTTTAATGGCTACAAGATCTATGGGCTTATCTGTGTTAATTGAACCTGCCTGTCAGGTCTCTAGCAAAGAAAAACATTTAATCCAATAGTCTTCTGTGTTCTCTGCCGTGCTCCTACCTGTCTTTTCTACTGAATGTTCTGTCTCAACTTCCAATCTCTCATCTACCTCACTACTGCTTTAGACCCTGTTCTTCACCTATGCCAATCCATTTTAAATCCTCCCTGGTAGTACTAGCAAATTTTCCCATTTGCTAATGATGGAGCTGTGGTATACTGAGCAAAACAAAAAGTTCTGGAGTAATTCAGCTGGTCAAGTAGCTTCTGTGGAGGACATAGATCGGCGATGTTTCGAGCCGGGGCCTATCTTCAGACATGTATATTGAGCAGAGCTTAAGACTAGTGGTGCAGTTGGGATGTTTGACTTTGACCGTTTCCGAGAGATCACTGAACTTCACGACAGTACTGCACAGAGGTCACTGTGGCAACGTCTAGGCACTGACTACAGGGAATGCTTCCTGTGCATGTATCTGGACTGCCCCTGGGGCCTCCACTGGCACAGGAGATTACTCTCCATTTAAACATCCTCTACCAAGTCTTGAGTGCTGTAGATGTACCCAGTCACACACACACTATATTTGCTGGTCCCAAAGTGTGCCCTCCTCCCTCTTCCCCACCCCCTCATTGACACCTCAGTCATTAGCCCCACCCTATTGTCCTGGCATGGGTTTTCTCCTGGAGCTCCGGTTTCCACACACACCAGACATTGGCTCCATCTACACTTCACAAAACCAGCCAACATAATCAAAAACATCCCGCCCAGGTCACTCCTTCCTCTCCCTGCTCCCATTGCTCAGAAGGTACAAAATCTTGAAAGTCCGCACCACCAGACAGGAAAAGCTTCTTCTCCTCTGTTATCAGGCTTCTGAATGGTCCTTCCATACACTATGGTATTGTTCGATTCACCTCTACGCCATTGCAGGCATCGGACATGGAACTGATGTTCCATCCAGTCTATGGAACTGATGTACTCCAATGTTGTGAACTCAATTCTGCACTCACTATCATCCCCTTCATTCTACCTATTGTACTTGACTGTAACTTGATTGTATTTATATATAATACTAGACTAAGTGGGACCAGTTGGGTCCCATGTTCACACGGGAGGGCTGGTCCCCCAACGCAATATTCCACTCTCCACCAATTCCAATATTGGTGGCCAGTGAGGGGGGCTTTCTGGAGCACTAGCATGGGTGTTGAGAGCTGAAGGGACTGGTTTCCAGAGGGCTAGTATGGACATTGTGGGCCAAATGGATTCTTGGGGTGGCAGCTCAGTCACTGAAGCCTGATGTGCTGGTAGCTCACTCACGGCTCGTGGGCTGGCAGTTGACTGATGGCTATTCCTTGAAATTCCATTTCAAACAGGGTGCAAGGCCACCAAATTCAAATGCAGTTTCCTACCATTTTAAGCAGGGTGCAAGACCACCAAATTCAAGTGCAGTTTCTTACCACTACAAGCAGGGTGCAAGGCCACCAAATGAGCGCAGGTGCCAAAGGGATTGTGAAATCGACAGAAGAATGTATGGTTGTGTGTTTATGCTTGTTTTTTTTCATGTTATTTATTTTAGTTGTTTATTTTAGACATTTCTCTTTTACGTATCGTTAGCTTTTAGATAATGTGTGAATGGTGCACTGACTGGTTGGCATTTTTAATTTCGTTGTACATGTTTACATGTTATAATGACAATAAAGTATTCATTCATTCATTCATTTAATACAACTTCAAGCAGGGTGCAAGGCCACCAAATTCAAGTGCAGTTTCCTACCACTTCAAGCAGGGTGCAAGGCCACCAAATTCAAGTGCAGTTTCCAACCACTACAAGCAGGGTGCAAGGCCACCAAATTCGTTCAGTTTCCGACCACTTCAAGCAGGGTGCAAGGCCACCAAATTCAAGTGCAGTTTCATACCACTTCAAGCAGTGTTCAAGGCCACCACATTCAAGTGCAGTTTCATACCACTTCAAGCAGGGTGCAAGGCCAACAAATTAAAGTGCAGTTTCATACCACTTCAAGCAGGGTGCAAGGCTACCAAATTCAAGTGCAGTTTCATACCACTTCAAGCAGGGTGCAAGGTCATCAAATTCAAGTGCAGTTTCATACCACTTCAAGCAGAGTGCAAGGTCACCAAATTCAAGTGCAGTTTCATATCACTTCAAGCAGGATTCAAGACCACCGAATTCAAGTGCAGTTTCATATCACTTCAAGCAGGATTCAAGGCCACCAAATTCAAATGCAGTTTCATACCAAGCAGGGTGCAAGGCCACCAAATTCAAGTGCAGTTTCATACCACTTCAAGCAGGGTGCAAGGCCACCAAATTCAATTGCAGTTTCATACCATTTCAAGCAGCGAGAAACCACCATAAAACCACCATAAACCACACAAAACACCACATAAACACCGCACTCACAGTTCAGTAGACATTCAGTGTGTTCAGTTGATTCACAGCTCAGACAGAGACTTGACCTCTCCCTCCCTAATCTTGCAGAGACTGAGCCACACCCACACTTCTGGGTTTTATAATCCCTCCCCCCTCCCACCAGAAGGGGCGTGTCCTTCATGGCATGATTGACAGGAGAGAGCTTCTCTACAAATTTAAAACACTAATAACACTTTTATTTTTCATTGATGGGAAGAATCCTCTGCACCTGATGAGCAGAGGGGGACTGAGTAAGGGCCAACAATCACAGCTGTAAGTGGTAGCGTTTTATCTAAAATCAATATAGAGTGCAAACTGTCAAGTTGTCAAGTTTAGACTTATAATCATTTGCCATGTCAAAACAACCGCCACCAACCATTTGCTGTGCCTCACTTCAAAGCAACCACCACCAACCATTTGCTGTGCCTCACTTCAAAGCAACCACATTTTCATTTTCAAGGCAATCAAGGTCAGTAAAACCACGCTCACAGTTTAGTAGACATGTGTTCAGTGTTATTCACAGCTCAGACTGAGACATGACCCTCTTGCTTTCCCCCATCTTGCAGAGACTGACTGAGGCACTCAACACTTCTGGGTTTTATAGTCCCTCCGGAAGGGGCGTGGCCTTCAGGAGAGAGAATCTCAACATTTTTTAAACACTAATAACTCTTTTATTTTTCATCGATGGGAAAAATCCTCTTGTCCTGCACAGCAGAGGGGGACTCTGAGTAAGATGGCCAAAAATCACCACCGTAAGTGGCAGCGTTTTTTTTTATAAAATCAATATACAGAACAACAGGAAGTGGTCAAGATCAGACGTTTAGTAATAGAGATTATTTGATCTGATTGGATAGCACGCAAAACAATTTACTCCTTGTAAATGGAGTTAATGAAGGGTGACACGGTGGCACAGCATTAGAGTTGCTACCTTACAGCGCCAGAGACCCGAGTTTGATCCTGACTATGGGGGCTGTCTGTACGGAGTTTGTACCTTCTCCCCGTGAACTGCATGAGGTTTCTCCGGCAGCTCCGGTTTCCTCCCACACTCCAAAGATGTACAGGTTTGTAGGTTAATTGGCTTGGTAAAATTTCCTAGTGTATGTAGGACAGTGTTATGGTGTGGGGATCACTGGTCGCCGCAGACTCGGTGGGTCCAAGGGCCTGTTTCAGCGCTGGATTTCTAAACTAAACTAAACTAAACAAAGGTTTTCTCTGTATCTCGGTACACGTTACAATAATAAACTTAAACCTAAACTTCAACCTTCTGTAAAACGTCTGAGAATTCTTGGAGCTTGTCCTCATACCGCTACCCAAGAAATCCCCAGCCTCAACACTGAACGACTACCGGCCCATAGCACTCACATCCATCATGATGAAGTGCTTTGAAAGGTTGGTTAAGGCCCTCATAACATCCAGTCTCCCCTCTACACTTGACCCATTCCAGTTTGCATACCGTCCCAACCGTTCCACTGATGATGCCATAGCAACAGTACTCCACCTAAGCCTGGCTCATCTGGAAAACAATAACAGTTACGTGCGGTTGCTGTTCATCGATTTCAGTTCCGCCTTCAACACAGTCATCCCCCAACACCTGGTGAATAAACTCGGCGAAATAGGCATCAGCACCCCACTGTGCAACTGGTTACTGGACTTCCTCACGGACAGACCACAGACAGTAAGAGTTGGCAAAAACTCATCAGAGACCACCATCATGAACACCGGGGTCCCACAGGGATGTGTGCTGAGCCCTCTGTTGTTCACGCTGATGACACATGACTGTTGTGCCAAACACAACTCGAACCACATCATCAAGTTCGCAGATGACACAACAGTGGTGGGCCTCATCAGCCACGATGATGACTCAGCCTACAGAGAGGAGGTACAACAACTCATCAACTGGTGTGACATCAATAACCTTCAACTCAATGTCAATAAAACAAAATAAATAACTGTGGACTTCAGGAAGAAACATACAGCACACACCCCACTCACCATAAATGGCAGTGCAGTGGAGTCTGTGAAAAGCACCAAGTTCCTGGGAGTACACATCACAGATGATCAGACATGGTCCACCAACACCATCTCCCTAGTCAAGAAAGCACAGCAACGCCTCCACTTCCTTCGACGGACGAGGAGAGCCGACCTCCCCCCTTCTGCCCTCACAACGTTTTACAGGGGTACCATTGAGAGCATTCTTACCAGCAGTCTCTCAGTCTGGTATGGCAGTTGCTCTGCTGCTGACCAGAAGGCCCTACAGAGAGTGGTGAGGACAGCGGAGAAGATCACTAGATCACCCCAACTAGCAATCCAGGACATACCCATCTCGCTGTTGCAAGAGAGCAACCAATATCATCAAAGACACCACCCACCCAGCACACAAACTGTTCACCCTCCTACCATCCGGCAAGCGCTACCGCAGCATGCGGAGCAAAACCACAAGATTCAAAAACAGCTTTTTCCCTCAGGCCATCAGACTACTCAACACACTCAAGAAAATTCCATGAACATTACACAAACAAAGACCAACTGACTGTCAAATTAACTTTAACTCAATGTCTGCAGTATGCTATTTGCACTTTTCTATATTGCACCTTTTATTAATGAATATTTTATATAATGTATATGTCCATTGTCTATTTTTATTGGTATATTGTCTGTCTGTGTTATAAATATTACTTGCACATTGGAGTATGGGGAAACACAATTTCAATCCTCTGTGTAACTACTTGTTGCATTATTTGAATTGACAATAAAGTTACTATTACTATTACTATTACTCAGCTATGATTCTTCATTCTTCACTGTTGCCACAGTCAGATTCATTTTCTGCCTGGTTACCCGCACCTGCACCAGACACAAAGGACCTCCCTTCATGAGTTGCATGCTGGAGCTACTAGTGCTCGCAATTTACACTGCTGGACGTTGCTATTGCATTCAGCCACTCCAGAAATCATCATAATTAGCTGGCAGCATATCAGCAGAATCAACGTGTGCAGGTTAATCACACAACATGATGCTCATGCAATTCCTCTAAGGCTTTCTAATGGAACCTCCTAAGCATTTAATATCCGTGAAGATGAACTGTCATGCTGATGAGCATGGACACACAGTGGAAGTAGGAATGATCAGTCAGAAATTGCTGACACTTCTTCAGAGTTACTTTAGCACGCTAAACCTCTGGTAGATTAAAGCTACAAAAATATCATCAATGTGGAATTGCATTAAAATCATTTGAAAGGAAGAAATAATTTGAAAGGGTCTCTGCAGAGTGAGCAAATTCCCCCCAAAAGTGCTGGAGTGACTCAGTAGGTCAGGCAGCATCCCTGGAGGACTGATTGTAGTAGGGGGGATAAAGCTGGAAGAGAGGTGGGGGCAGGATAAAACCTGGTAAGTGATAAATGGATACAGGTGGGGGGAAGGGTTTGTTTGGTAGATGGTTTGACATTGGCCAGAAATAAAAAGACTAGCCTGCGAGATAAGGAGATAAGGAGAGGAGAAGCATGAAATGTGAAGCCAGAGGAAGGAATACAGGTGGGACTGGGGGAAGGAGTAACGGAGCTAAGGAAGCGCATACATGTGGGACACAGGGAAGAGAGGGCGGGATAAACAGGGGGAGGGGGCTTTCATACTAGGTTAGTTATCTAAAACTGAAGATTTCAAAGTTCATACCGTTGAGTTTAGTTTAGTTTAGAGATACAGTAAGGAAACAGGCCCTTCGGCCCACTGGGTCCGCGCCGACCAACGATAGCCGCACATTAACACTATCCTACACACACAACACACTAGGGACAATTTTTACATTTACCAAGCCAATAAACCTACAAACCTGTATGTCTTTGGAGTGTGGGAGGAAACTGAAGATCTCGGAGAAAACCCACGCAGGTCACGGGGAGAACGGATAAACTCCGTACAGACAGCACCCGTAGTTGTGATCGAACCCGGGTCTCTGGTGCTGCATTTGCTGTAAGGCAGCAACTCTACTGCTGCGCCACCGTGCCGCCGAGTTGTAAGCTGACCAAGCGGAATATGATGTGACGTTCCTCCAGTTTTCGTGTGTCCTCACTCTGTGTATTCAAATGAGAGTTAGATATAGCGCTTAGGGCTAACGGAATCAAGGGATATGGGGAAAAAGCAGGAACGGGGTAATGATATTGGATGATCAGACTTGATCATATTGAAGGGATGACTAGAAGGGCTGAATGGCCTTCTCCTGCACCCAATTTTCAATGTTTCTATGTCAATGAAGGAGGCCTAGGACAGAACGGTCAGTATGGGAATGGGAAGGAGGGTTAAACTTTCAGAAGCTATTGTCACAAGATACTGCAGATGTTGGAAACTTGATCAAAACACAAAGTGCTGGAGGAACTCATCAGATCAGGAACCATCTATGGAGGGAATGGACAGGCAACATTTTGGGTCACGAACATTTCCCGACCCAAAATGTTTTCTGTTCATTTTCCTCCACAGATGCCGCCTGTCCCGTTGAGTTCTTCCAGCACTTTGTGTTTTGATTCAGAAGCTGGTGGTCCTGGACATTGCAGAAATCGGGTTAGAATATAGATTTAAAAATGGAAATTAATGTTAACTGTGGATTATGATTGAATTACAGTAAATCTAAATCTTTAAGCCTTCTTTCCTCAAAGGAAAAAATTCATCCTCATTCTGCGTCTAGATAATTACAACAATTGGATGATATCTTATAACTACTCTGTATTAACTATTAAGCATAATGGGTGTACCGACAATAATCAATGCAATGTACCCTAATTAGATCTGTAAAATGACTGTTTAAGTATGGTATTTACTCTCTCATCCTTGTCTATTTTTTGACCTAGTTTGGATATTAACAGTAGGCAATGTTTAGAATCCAAGTTATCTTTTAGTTTAGTATTCAGTTTGCATCTCTCCTATTTCAGGAGAGCTGGAGTTTCAGAGAGCTGCAAGTCATTTAGGGATGTTTCTGTTGTGCATGCACACAATTTGTTGCTATCTCAAGGGGAACAACCTTGTTCAGTGGATGTCTTGAGGAATATGAACATTAAGATTGTATTGATTGCTCTTTTAGAATATAATGGCAGGCCAGTGACATAACATATAGGCAGTCATTGTTGTGACTACGCCACCACGTAATTATAGAACGGGAAATTCAATGAATATTATGTTTCAAAACATTCAGTACCAATCCTGGCATAAACAGCAATCACCACACGATGCTGATCTCAGATGTAATAGCACCCATTCAGCTTTGAGTCTTATGCTTTGGCTTATAAGAGGCAACAGAATCCAATATATGTCTGCCACAAGTTTTTAATCAAAATAAATCACTGCAGGGCAATCTTTTATAGGCCATCATCTCCTTCCTGTGCAAGGGGAACACACAAACATTGAGGGGCAGGAAAATATGTTTTACACTCTTCCACAGAAATTGTGTCTATCGCAATTCATATATATTCCATTCTTCCCCAAAACATGCAATCTTTACAGGAGCAATGGAAAAAAAAAATCAGATATAATTTCTAAATGAGAAAAAATGTCACCAAAGCTTCAAAGTGATTGAAACTACTCCGTGAAATCAGTTTGCTCTCAATTTATGGACGTTTTTTATTGAATTAATTGAAAGGTACAGCGTGGGAAGATGCCCTTTGGCCCACTGAGTCCACGCTGACCATCAAGCACCCGTTCATGCTAGTTCTATGTAATCCTACTTTCTCATCCACTCCCTACACACTAGGGGCAATTTACAGACGGAATTAATCCACAAACCCGCACATCTTTGGGATATGGGAGGAGCAACCAGAGGAAACCCACATGATCACAGGGAGAACGTGCAAACTCCATACTGACAACTCCCGAGGTCGGAATCAAACTCAGGTCTCTGGCACTATGAGGCAGCAGCTCTACCAGCTGCGGCACTGTGCTACCCCTTTTGGGACATCACAAAAGTGATGGCCTATTGTGAAAGATGGCTTCCCCAAACACTTGAAAGAACTCAGCACGATGGCATAAAAAGCAATAGTTGTTTTTGTTTTGCTTTTTGTTTAGATGTATTCACAACTCTGTGAAGGCCTCTGTGAAAAAAAGACATAAATCTAGCAATTTTCCCAACAGAAAACTAGAAGCTGGTGTGATTTTTCCCATAGCTACAGCATAGGTCAACATTACAGCCATTTGTGTCATAAAACGCATCCTAAGGAGTAACCACCATATGAGAGGGAAAATGGCAGGTGGTTAAGTTACATCAGTAAATTTAGCTGGATACATTAAAGTCTTAAATCTTTCAAAAGCAGCCAATAGGCCTGGATATTGATCTGAACTTTAAAAGGTAATTTAAATCAGCAAGGTGCCGTGTGCCAATCTCTGTGTATTTTAGTTTAGTTTAGTTTAGTTTAGTTTAGGGGAACAGCATGGAAACCAGCCCTTTGGCCCACCAAGTCCATGCTGCCCATTGATCACCTGTTCACACAATGTCTATGTCATCCTACCATCTCATCCATTCCCTACACACTAAGGAGCTTTACTGAGGCCAATTAACCTATAACCTGTACATCTTCAGGATGTGGGAGGAAACCAGAGCACCCGGTGAAAGAATGTGGAAATTCTACACAGCCAGCACCCAAGATCGGGATCGTACCAGGGTCTCTGGAGCTGTGAGTCAACAGTTGTACCAGCTATGCCACTGTGCCGCCGTATGCATTAAACATAAGATCAGCGGAGCAGTCTTTCCTAACTGATGGAGCAACTCGGTTTGATCATCGGTCGTGGGGCATTAGTCTACAGTTGGACAGGGCCTCATGTGTTGGGCTAGGGAGTGGTGAAGCTTCAGTTGAGTTGGTTGGGAGTTTGATATTAGGGGCTGGAAAAGGGTAGTATCATGGACAAAGATTCACAATTGATTGTTGAGAAGTGGGTCATTCTGCAATCAGATTCTGCTGGAAGGTGGCTGATGCTGACATTTTGCTGCACTTACACTATAAAATAACACTAGGGGGCAGCACAGTGGCACAGTTGGTAGATCTGCTGCCTCACCCATGTTCAATCCTGACCTCGGGTGCTGCCTGTGTGGTGTTTATACGTTCTCCCTGTGACTGTGTGGGTTTCCTCCAGGTGCTCTGGTTTCCTCCCATATCCCAGCAACATGCATGTTTGTGAGTTATTTGACCTCGGCCTTAATGTGGTTGAGGAACTAGAACAGCATAGAACTAGTGTAAAATGGTGATCGATGGTGGGAATGGACTTGGTGGGCTGAAGGGTCTGTTTCCATGCTGTATCGCTAAAAATAAATCTGTTCTGTTTTTAAGAACCCAATATCCTTCTATTAAAACAAAAATGCCAATAAATCACTTTCAAGCATTTTCGTCAGGCAGAACACACAACATGATGAATTATTTCCCTTGCGTCCAGAATCAAAATATTCAAACCAGACCGCAGTTTTCAATTCTCCCTCGGTGGAAATATTCAGATTTTAGTAATAAAAATTAACACCCCCGTCAGCTTGTCTGCTCCACTCGTTTTATAGTCAACCAAGACTTACTCCTAAACACTACATATAAAATCAACCAAAATATTACATTGCATTGCAGATAAAGATTCAGTAAAATCTATCACTTTGAAAGCATTCTTATTGAATTGCGAAAGAACTTCAGGATTTGATTTATAATTTCTTGGCTTTTCTTCAATTATCTGAATTTATTTTATAATAACATTAGCAGATATTGCATAACCAATATTATCCTACAAAATCTAAGAAATTCATGTGGGTTTGCAGATTAATTGGCTTCTGTAAAATTACCTCTAATGTGTAGGCAATGGATATGATAACATATAACTTGTGTTAACAAGTGATCGATGGTTGGCATGGACTTGGTGGGCTGACGAGTCCTTCTCATCTCTAGAATAAAGATTTAAAATTTTAAAAAGAAAAGTTTTTTCCTTTCGGTTAAATTATTCAAGAACCATGTCCAGAAACATGTAAAGCTGAGATAGAGAATGCTCCACTAGGTATCTGGGAGTGTTGCTGTGGTTATAGTGTTAGCTAATGCCTAAACATACAGCTCCCAGAGATAAATAGTGAAACAGATTGTGCAAAACACAACTAAAGATGAATTGTGAAGCATGAAGGAAATGACAACCTGGCCTCAAAAATGTGAATGCATATCCTGAAAACTATCCACAATCAATTACATACTTCATCCACAGGAGGCAACATCTTCTTCTCAACTAAGGTAGACAAAAAATGCTGGAGAAACTCAGCGGGTGAGGCAGCATCTATGGAGAGAAGGAATTGGCGACGTTTCGGGTAGAGATTTGAGAATTAAGGGGCAGAAGTTTAGGGGTAACATGAGGGGGAACTTCTTTACTCAGAGAGTGGTAGCTGTGTGGAATGAGCTTCTAGTGGAAGTGGTGGAGGCAGGTTCGATTTTATCATTTAAGAATAAATTGGATAGGTATTTGGACAGGAAATGAATGGAGGGTTATGGTCTGAGTGCAGGTAGATGGGATAAGGGAAAATAAGTGTTCGGCACAGAGTAGAAGGGCCGAGATGGCCTGTTTCCATGCTGTAATTGTTATATGGTTATATGGTTATATGGTTATATGGAGACCCTTCTTCAGACTCACCTGACCTTACAGCAGTTTAAGGGGACTCTCTGGTTTACTTATCCATCCCTGCTCACCATTCCCAATCTCTTGGGGCTCTCCCATTGCACTGCAGTATATATGATGTCTCCCCTTTTACCCCTTCCCTTCCCACCAACGAGAGAGTCAGTCAGTCCCTCTAGGTGAGTCCGTTTCCAGCACAACTTCCAATTTTTATTATTTAAAAAAAAAATGTTTTTATTAGAAGCAAATGTACAAAAATATAACCAACGGCATATGACATAATACAGTTATTATACAGCTTCAATTTTAACTTTTAGCTATAGTTAGAAGAAAAGAAAGGAGAAAAAGCAAGAAAGAGGAAAAGTGCAATGTGCAAAGATAGAACCGCTAGACTACCAAAGTGGTGTAGCCAAAGAGTGAGTAAATAAAAGAAAGGAGAAAGGAATAGAAAAAATAAGAAAGATAAAAAGACAAAAAGGGAAAGAAAGATAAAAGTGGTGATACACCTGCTTCGCATCCCTCCCCACCCATCACCTAACCCGTAATTAGATTTGACTCCAAAGTTGTGTTGTACCATACTATCCTTGTAATAAATCAATGAATGGTGTCCATGTCTTCGAAAAATGATCTGGTTTTTCTGCTAAGACAAGTCTAATATTTTCAAGATGTAGCGTCTCAGACATGTTTGTAATCCACATTTTAAGAGTAGGGACAGATGTATGTTTCCAAAATTTAAGTATTAGTTTTATTGCTGTTATCAGGCCATAATTAAGGAAACGTCTTTGAAATACCTTCTGATGTACCTAGAATAATCAATTCCGTGTCGGGGTCTAATTTTGTTTTTAGTGTTTTTGAAAAAATTTCAAAAATTCCTCTCCAAAAATTATGTAACTTTATACAAGAGGTGAAGGAATGTGTTATAGTTGCTTCCCTATTTGTAAATTGTCCCTAGTGTGTGTAGGATTGTGCGGGGATTGCTGGTCGGCGCAGACTCGGTGGGGCGAAGAGCCTGTTTCCATGCTGTATCTCTAAACTAAACTAAAATAAACCAATCCCTTCCGCCTGCATGTTAACAATATCCGTCCATTCCTGGATATCCATGTGCCTATCTAAAAACCTTTAAATGCATCTATCATATCTACTTGCACCAACAGTCCCAGCAGTACATACAAGACATTAAAAAAATTGCCCCGTGCATCTCTTTGGAACTTTCTGCCTGTCACCTTAAAGCTATGTCCTTGTCCTCTCCTCTTCAGCATTTCCACCCTGGGAAAGGAGTTCTGATTGTCTACCCTATACATTCTTCTCATAACTTTATAAACTTCTATCAGGTCTTTGCTCACCCTCTGATGCTCCAGAAAAAAAAGCCAACTTTTTCCAACCTCCTTTCGCTGATGCCCTTTAATCCAAACATCCTGGTTAACCCCTTTTGCACACACACTCCACATCCTCCACATCCATCCAATAATGGAGCAACCAGAACTATACATAATACGGTACCAAATGCAGCCTAACCAAAGTTTTATAAAGATACAACATGAATTGTTTACTCAACATCCCAATCAATGA
Organism: Malacoraja senta; assembly: GCA_038087875.1. Lineage (NCBI taxonomy): Eukaryota > Metazoa > Chordata > Chondrichthyes > Rajiformes > Rajidae > Malacoraja > Malacoraja senta. The sequence goes on from CM075978.1 coordinate 28,019,610, forward strand.
AGGCAAGCAAAGCATAGCATATGCCTTCTATACCACTGCCTACTTGGTCACCATCTTACACTTACACAGATAAATCTGCTATTTCTCCACCAATATCTGTAACCTACCGATAACCTGTTGCAGCTTCTTTGTCTACTAATCTGCCATTTTTTGTATTGTTTTCAAATTTACTGACCAACCCATCTACATTTATGTCCAAGTAATTTACATATATCACAAACAACAGAAGACCCAAAACTGATCCCTGTGGAACTCCCCTCGTCAGAACATCCAGCCAGAAGAATCCCCTTCCTCTTTTGTTTATTCCCTGTTCCCTTTGTGTAAGCCAGTTCTGAATCAAAACCACCAAGTCACCATGCTCACAGTAAGGTCTTCTCTACATCGGAGAAACTAAATTCATGTTTTGTAAAATACAGCTGTTCAGTCTGATGGGAGATCATGAACTTCCTGAAACCTATCGCTTTACTTCACAATCCCAATCCCACTCTGACACCTCTGATGTGGGAAGCAACATCTCTTATTTCTTCTCGGCATGTACCAGCCCTCAGGATTCATTACTGAATTCAACAATTTCATGTTACTAGCCTCTCCTACATGGGCAGAACCAGTCATTGATGTCGACACAGAAGTCTGGACTGCTGGATACCTGTATTTCCAGCATTCTCTTTTATTTCAGACTTCCAGCAATTTTCTGCATCTCACTGTTCCATCGTGTTGTTTTGTGTCTTTTCTTGAAATGTCAGCACCGAAAGTAATCATGTTATCTGACCAAGCAAGATCTCAATCTGTTTTTGATATTCCCTCTGTTTTCTCCAACTCTCTCCCTGTCTGTTCACTGATTCTGTTTAACCCACTGAGTATTTCTGTCATTTTCTGCTTTTGTTTGAGATCCTGAGGGAATGTGGAGAGCATGATTCCTCTGGTTAGAGATCTGGGTGTATACAATGGCACAGCTGGTAGCTCGGCTGCCACACAGTACCAGAGACCGGGTTCAATCCTGACCTCAGGTGCTTTCTGTGTGTAGTTTGCACTTTTTCCCTTTGACTATGTGGGTGTCCTCCCGGTGCTCTGGTATCCTACCACATCCCAAAGACATGGGGGTTTAGAGGTTAATTGGCCTCTGTAAAATTGGATGGGTGAGAAAGTGGAATCACATAGAATTAATACGGGTGATTGATTGTCAGTGTGGACTCGGTGAGCCAAAGGGCCCAATTTCATGCTGTATCTGTAAACTAAAAACTAAACTGAATTGTTCAAATATAATGATTGCCCATTGAAAGTAGAGATGAGGCTTCATTTTCCTTCAGGTGGTCTTAAGTTTATGGTACTTTCTTCCTTAAAGGATGCTAGAAGCAGTAGCTTAAAATATTCTGACAATTGGTGATCAAAGTGGCGAAAGGTTACTAGTGGTAGGTCAGATGGTGAAAGTGAAGTTTCAAACAATTAGCCATGGATGGTGGAACAGGTACGGGGACTGAATGTCCTGTTGATGCTCCTAATATGGATATCCCTGTACTCAGATTACATGTACTCAAGTCCTTAATACTGCACCAAAATCCAAGATATAAAGCACCAGAGTGCAAACCCAACAGATCTAGATGCCACCTTGTTCTTGCCCCCTAGATGGTGCAAACAGTCAATTATACTCTCTCACAACTTGGAAACAAACTCACAAAGTCAAGAGTAACATGGACATCGACACCCTGTGTATAAAAATTTCTTGTTCATTTATTTTTAATATTTCAAATTACAATATACAGATTTAAATAAGGTGAATATTAAAATGTTAACTTGTACTTTCAACATTTAACATTTAAATGTTAAATGTTGAAAGTTACAACATGTAAACATGGCCCTTTGGCCCATCGGTTCCACGCCGACCATCAATCACCTGTTCACATTAGTTCTATGTTATCCCACTTTCACATTCACTCTCTACACAGTAGGGCCAATTAACCTACAAACCCACACGGCTTTGGGATGTGGGTGGAAACCGGAGCACCCAGAGGGAACCCATGTGGTCCCAGGAAGAACAAGTAAATTCTGCACAGACAGCATCTGAGGTCAGGATCTAAACCAGGTCTATGTGGTTGTGAGGCAGTAGCTTTACCAGAGTAAAGCTGTGCCACTGTGGGTTAGTTAGTTTGCATTTTAATAACTAAACATTCTGAAATTAGCCATTTTTCACATACTATTATTTCCCCAGTGAATTCACAGAAGATCCTTTTGCACACATTTCTCTCTATTTTGACGAGGATTTACTGATTAAATGAAAGGCTTTTAAATAAGATCTCCGGCTGTATTCAATAGTCCGAAATGTCACTCACCACCACAACGGTAAATACATGTCTCCATGGAGATTGTTCCACTTCTACTGCAACCCTTGTTTGTTTCCTGGGCTTGGGAGGGAGTAGGGAATGGTGACTGATCACAGTGGTGGCACCTCCTGAGGGATGCTTGCTGTCAAAGGAATTGTCCAAAAAAGCAAGTGACTTTAAAAGGGGCGGGGACTGTACAAAGGACAGAGCAGCCATCACAGGTTTCAGCAGAGATTAACGTCTATAACAGTCCCTTTTCGGAGGCTGCAATGGAGGTCAGGGAAATATCAAATAGGCCTTTTATAGCGAGACCAGGCAGGTTGAGTTGAATAATATTTATTGTCGAATAAAAACGGAAATGAAACTCGGTAACACGAGTGCTTGACTAGCTAACACGAGATTAGCTCCTGTTGCTGGGAGGAGTGCTGACGACTGACTAGAAAGCCTGCGAACGAACCCCCATGGTCACGTGATTGAGCCAACCAAGAACTTCCCCAAACCACCACTAGGTGCCACTACAGGAACCCCCCCACCCAGAACCAGAGGAAAGGAACTGAGTGGGAGGCCGAATGAGGCGACCAGACCATGTGGAGACGGGAGGAACAGGCACAACTGGCGGTACAGGATGAACAGATGGAACAGGGCTAGCAGGCAGAAAAGTCACAGGTGGAACAGGCACATTAGGTGCAACAGGTGCAAGGGGCATGGGCAGCGGACGACCTCTACGCCGGGGTTGAGCCCCCACCACCGGGCTAGCGACATCCAGATGGGCGGGCTTGAGGCAGGCCACCGAAACAATGTCCTCACGACCCCCGACATCCAACAGAAAAGTCGCGACGCCGGGCCGCAACACCTGGAAAGGACCTTCATAAGTCTGCCGCAACGGAGTCCAATGCGAGTCCCTGACAATGAAAACAAAAAGGCAGTCCTTAAGCTCCGGCGGAACGTAGACAGGAGCAACCCCATGGCGAGAGGTTGGAATAGGAGCCAGGCCACCAACTTTCTCCCGCAGGTTCGCCAACACAGATGAAGTGGGCTTCTGCAGCCCCTGACTTGCTGGAAGGAAATCACCAGGCACCCGCAACGTGGAGACGTACACTAGCTTGGCGGACGACGTGTCCAAAGCCACCTTTGGGGCTGTGCGGATCCCCAGCAACACCCATGGCAACTGGAACACCCAATCCGGGCCCGTGCGCCGCGCCTTCAGCGCCGAATTCAAATGCCAATGGAACCGCTCCACCAACCCGTTGGCCTGAGGGTGGTACACGGTGGTGTGATGCAGCTGCGTCCCGTACAGCTGAGCCATAGCCGACCACAAGGCTGAGGGAAACTGGGCACCACTGTCGGTGGAGATGTCCGCAGGCACACCAAAACGCGCCACCCAGTGGGCTGCGAGGGCCCGATCACAAGACGCGGCGGAGGTGTCAGAGAGTGGAACGGCCTCAGGCCACCTCGTGAAGCTGTCCACGTGGCACCGCGCGACGTCGGTAGTGAACCCACCAAATCGACATGGATTTGCTCAAAACTGTGAGGGGGAACTACAAAATCCTGAAGCCGGGCCCGCACTTGCCGCTGGACCTTTGACGTCTGGCCGGGAATGCTGGCCCTAGCCCAGGCCGCAACCTGCTTGTGAAGCCCTTGCCAGACAAACTTGTCTGCCACCAATGCAGATGTCGCCCAGATGGAAGGGTGGGCCAGACCGTGGACAGCATCGAACACACGCCGCCGCCAATCCGCAGGGACGATGGGGCGTGGCCACCCAATGGAAACGTCGCATAGGAATGTCACACCCACAGGACCGAATGGGACATCGGCCAACACCAATCCTGATGCCGCAGTATGATAGGCATCCATCTCACCGCCCTCGCATTGTGCAGCAGCTAGCCCAGAATAGTCCATGCCCGGGTCCACGGACAACACGGCCTGGACTGCAGGGCGAGATAAAGTGTCCGCGACCAGGTTCAGTTTGCCCGCCAAATGCTGAAATCGGTGGTGTACTTCGAAACAAATGCCAGGTGCCACTGTTGCCGAGCGGACCAGGGGTCGGACACCTTTGCAAACGCAAACGTTAGGGGCTTGTGGTCTGTGAACGCCGTGAAGGGCCTGCCCTCTAGAAAATAGCGGAAATGATGGACCGCCAAATAAAGGTCCAGGAGCTCCCGATCAAAGGCGCTGTAGCTCCGCTCCGGAGGATGCAGGTGCCGGCTGAAAAAGGCAAGTGGCTGCAGGCGTCCGTCAATAAACTGCTCCAGGCCCCGTCCGACAGCAGTATCCGAGGCATCCATAGTGAGGGCGGTCGATGCAGCAGCCCGTGGGTGCACCAGCACGGTGGCCTTGTCCAGTGCCTCCTTAGCACCGTTGAAAGCGGCCACGGTCTCGGCGTCCCACACGAGGTCCCGTGGCTTACGGGCCAGGCACTGGAACAAGGGCCGAATGATCCGGGCTGTTGCTGGCACAAAACAATGATATAAATTCATCATGCCGACGAACTCCTGCAGCCACATGATGGTGAGTGGCCGAGGAAACTGGCGAATTGCCTCCACCTTACCGGGAAGAGGCGCAGTCACCCTGCGGGGTGACATGGTGTCCGAGGAAGCAAATAGAGCTGAGCCCAAACTGGCATTTGTCGGTGTTGATGACCAGCCGGTGGTCCCTAAGCTGCTGGAACTGCACCCGTAGGTGCGCGCAGTGTTCCTGGTGGGAGCGGCTGACAACCAGAATGTCATCCAGGTACACAAAAACAAAATCCAACCCTCAACCAACCATGTCCATCAACCGCTGAAAGGCCTGCACAGCGTTCTTCAGCCCAAACGGCATCCGCAGCCATTCAAACAGGCCGAACGGGGTGATGATGGCGGTTTTGGGCACACCATCGGGGTGGACGGGAATCTGGTGGTAGCTGCATACCAGATCCACCTAGGAAAAGATGGTAGCACCGCCCAAGTGGGTCGTGAGGTCCTGGATGTGCGGGACTGGGTAGCGATCAGTGGTCGTGACAGCGTTCAGGCGGAGGTACTCCCCACACGGTCTCCACCCCCCAGATGATTTGGGAACCATATGTAATGGGGAGGCCCCTGGGCTGTTGGAGCGCCGCACCATCCCCATGTCCTCCATTTGCCGCAACTCCGCCTTGGCTAAACGTAGCTTGTCGGGCGGGAGCCTGCGTGCCCGTGCAAGCAGTGGGGGGCCAGCAGTAAGAATATGATGCACCACCCTGTGCTTGGGGGCGGCCGAATGAAAGTGAGGGGTCAGGAGATCGGAGAATTCGGCCAGGATGGGAGCATATGCCCCACCCAGATCCAACAGAGATCCAAGGTGCGAGCCGGAGGGAACCACGGGTTGAGGGACTCCGGAGGAACGAGGTGCTGCCCCTGAACGTCCACCAGGAGGGAAAAGGCCCGCAAAAAATTGATGCAATGGCTGGGAAACGTCCGCAATAGCAAAGGGCCACAAGTAACAGTGGGAATTGAGGATGAGGGAAATAGTCCGAGTGCCATAGGTGCGGATGGGGCTGCCGTTAATGGTGGTCAGGGCGGGGCCATGCTTATCAGCATGAGTATTGAACCCATATGGAGGGATGATGCTCAGCACAACCCTAGTGTCCACCAAGAAGCGAAGTCCGGAATGACGACCCCAGACGTAGAGGCGATGGTTCTGGCCGACCGCGATAGCCTCTACCGGTGATCGGCTGAGGCATTTCCCGAAAATGTGCAGGGGGCGCAGCGTCGGCGGGCCTCTGCACCCCAGCGTTATTGGTAATAGCACCAATGGCGCTTACTGCGATCCCCGGCAGTCGACTGCGGCGCGGCGATGGCAGCGGAGGTTTGGACGTCTCTGCAAGACTGCTTATGGGAAGGCGCGGACACCCGGCTGATGGAACCACCATCCTGCTGCTTGGCAAGCCACAGCTTGTCCGCCTGTTCAGCGAGCTGCAGGGGGTCGGCGAAATCGGACCCGGCGAGGAGCAGGCGGATGTCGTCGGGCATCTGCTCCAGGAAGGCCTGCTCAAACAGCAGGCAGGGCTGGTGGCCATCCATAAGAGCGAGCATCTCGCTCATCAGTGTGGACGGCTTATGATCGCCGAGGCCATCCATGTGTAACAGGCAGGCCACGCGATCGCGGCGACTGAGCCCGAAAGTACGGAGCAGCAGCCCCTTGAGACCTTCGTACTTGCCGAACGTGGGCAGATTCTGGTGGTAAGGCAGCAACCAGGTGGCAGTCTCTTGACTGAGCGCCCCCACCATGTAGAAGTAACGGGTAGCATCCGTGATGATGTGGCGATGCTCGAATTGAGCCTCAATGTGGACGAACCACACTTAAGGCTGTACAGCCCAGAAAATGGGTAGTTTCAGGGCAACCACGTTTTGCTGGGCGGGCTGGACATCACGGTTTTTAGTGGCATTCATTGCAAAGATCCGAAAAACGTTTGGATCATCGGGGTCACCACTTTAGCGAGACCAGGTAGGTTGAGTTGAATAATTTTTATTGTCGAATAAAAACGGAAATGAAAATCGGTAACATGTGTGCCTGACTAGCTAACACGAGAATAGCTCCTGTTGCTGGGAGGAGCGCTGACGACTGACTGGAAAGCCCGCGAACGAACCCTTATGGTCACGTGATCGAGCCAATCAATGACGAGGGTTCGAACTTCCCCAAGCCACCGCTAGGTGCAGCTACACTTTTGTGAATAAGACTATTCTGAGTCTGGTGGTGCATGCTTTCAAGTTTCTCCATCTTCTGACCGATGGAAGTGGGGAGAAGAAGGACTGACCAGGGCAGGACTTTTTTGATTATCTTGGCTGCTTTCCCGAGGCAGCGTAAAGTGTAAATGAAGTCATTGGTGGTGGTCTGGTTTTTCTGAAATGACTGGGCTACATCCACAACTCTCTGCAATTTCCTATGGTCTTGGGCAGAGCTGTTCTCAAATCTAGCTGGATGCTTTCTATCATGCATCTGTAGAAGTTTGGAAAAGTCATTGGGACATGCCAAATTTTATCAGTCTCCTGAGAAAGTAGAGGCATTGGAGTACGATCTTTGCCGTCACTTCAATGTGGTTGTTATACGACAGACCGTTGGTAATATTAACTTGAAGCTCTCAACCATTTCCACTATGGCAGCATTAATACTGATGTTTCCAATGTCGTGGATTTTTTAAAGATGAATGAAGGAATGAATGAATGAATGAATAAGTTTATTAGCCAAGTAGGTACCCATACAAGAAATTTGCCTTGGTGCTCCGCTCACAAGTAACCACACGAAATACAGTAACAATTAAGAATGACACATAAAACATTAATAATAAAACATTATAGTTTAATCATGTGAATGAAATTGAATACCAGAGCAAAAGGAAGCTACAGGCTTTTCGTTATTGAGTAAAGCTACTACTCGTGGAAAAAAGCTGTTTTTAAGTCTGGCTGTGGCGGCTTTGACAGTCCGGAGTCGCCTTCCAGAGGGAAGTGCTTGAAAGAGTTTGCGGCCAGGGTGAGAGGGGTCAGAGATGATCTTACCCGTACGTTTCATGGCCCTTGCAAGATGCAAAGTAACTGCACAGAGCATCACACCTAAATACTTTTGGCTATTCAGGATGCCAATTTCTTTTCTGAGTACCACTGGTAGCACTAAACCGAGAGAACGTTGTCCTTGAAGTTAGAGATGAGCAGAATGGAGAATGATAGAGATATGGAATGAAGAGATGTGTATGGCTGGGAGAGAAAGGGGTTAAAAAGAATTAGAGATTGAAAATAATAAAAGTGGGTAACTGTGTAGTGGGATAGTGTTGGGAGCTCTGGGAATATAGAGACTGGGAAAACATCAAGGAAAGAAGTGAGAATGAGAACAGAGATCAAAGGCAAGGTGGACTGGAATGTGTTTCTGATAGGTAACCTTCTACAGGCTGCCTTTTCCACAGTTGCCATACGTACCCAGATTTGTCTGAAGAAGGGTCTCGACCCGAAACGTCACCCATTCCTTCTCTCCAGAGATACCGCCTGTCCCACTGAGTTACTCCAGCATTTTTTGTCTATCTTTGATTTAAACCAGCATCTGCAGTTCTTTCCTACACAAACCCAGATTTGTCATCTGGTCCACTTCCTATCTGTCAATCTTCTTATCAACCTTGGTAGTCAGAAACCTTATTGGCTCACATATAGCTACTTCCCCTTTTATCAGGCTTTATCAGGCTTCTGAATGGTCCTTATTGGCTAACATATAGCTTCTTCCCCTTTTATCAGGCTTTATCAGGCTTCTGAATGGTCCTTATTGGCTAACATATAGCTTCTTCCCCTTTTATCAGGCTTTATCAGGCTTCTGAATGGTCCTTATTGGCTAACATATAGCTTCTTCCCCTTTTATCAGGATCATTATCAGGCTTCTGAATGGTCCTTCCATGAGCTAGAATACTGTGTGATTCCATTCTATCCCATTGCGGACATTGGACTTTCTCTATGGAACTGGTGCACTACAATGCTGAGAATTATGTTCTGCACTCTGTAACTCCCCCTTTGCTCTACCTATTGTACTTGAGTTTGGCTTGGATTGGATTGGATAGCATGCAAGACAAATCCTTTTACTTTATCTTCAGGGGCGGTAAGGTGTCGTAGCGGTAGAGTTGCTGCCTTACAGCGCCAGAAACTCGGGTTCAATCCTGACCACTTGTGCAGGCTGTATGGAGTTTGTAAGTTCTCCCTGTGACCTGCGTGGGTTTTCTCTGGGATTTCCCGTTTCCTCCCACACTGTTAAGACGTACAGGTTTGTTGGTTAATTAGCTTGGTATAATTGGAAATTGTCCCTAGTGTGTGTAGGATAGTGTAAATGTATGGGGATTGCTGGTCGGCGTAGACTCGGTGAGCCAAAGGGCCTGTTTCCGCCCTGTATCTCTAAACTAAACAAAACTAAATCTTTGTACACATGCCAATAATATGCCTAAACCTAAACCTAACCCTGTATAGATACTTAGATTAATTGCCTCTTTGGTGACCCCCTTGTCTGATGGCTTACAGTGGAGAGGCAAACATTTCTGCCAGCTCAATAACAAATAAAGTGCCATTAAACCATTGAACCATTGAAACAGCCACGCAGTCATTTGCCCATGAATTTCAAGGACTTCACTCTGCTGTTGGAGGTACAACAGAATCATCTCATGACTTTTTCCAACGCCTGACTTCAACAGAGGTGGCGCTAATTGGATCGTTATCCAGCTGCTACAAACACTTTTAGTAACATCAATATTATAATGTGGAGCTTCTGAATTCCAGCTGGGAGGGAGAATGCGGCAGAAATCCGATGTAGAAAAATAACATTTTGACTCGCGTCTGAAGAGGAAAATTTTAATGATGTGTGATGCCTTATTATTTTATTGCAGGCCACTTGAGGTGTTTGTATTTGTCCAGTCGCCTCATACTGAGGAGAGAGTATTTGCAGGAGAGAGAGGAGAAGCAGCTGATGCAGAGGGAACCAGACAGGTACATATATAGTGCTGTCGTTTGGGACATTCATTAAAATTCATAACTTGCCATGAAATCTAAGCTCTGATATTTCCTGTCACTGAGATTATTCTCACTGTGTGAAGAAGACTGAAGCTTTCTTCATGCAGTAAAAAGAGCAGCACATCCATTGTATAAATGGCTTTGCATACACATCATTTGAATGGAGGCAAAATTAAAGATAGAATTTATTCAATACAGACATCATTTTGCAATAAGATGGCACTTTGAAAATAAAATATATATTTGAAAATAATCACCCAACAATGTGATGGTGTTGTGTTGGAATGGTATTATTCAAAGCAGTTGGGTCTGGGCAAAGCAGTGGTACAACTTGTAGAGCTGCTGCCTCACATCGCCAGAGACTCAGCTTCGAACTTGACCGAAGGTGCTGCATGTGTGGAGCTTGCACATTCTCGCTGTGATCGTGTTGGTTTTCTCCAGGTGCTCCGGTTTCCTCCTACATCCCAAAGACGTGCGTGTTTGTGGGTTAATTGGCCTCTGTAAATTGCCCCTAGTGTGTAGAGGGTGGACGAGAAAGTGGGATAGCATAGAACTAGTGTGATCAATGGTTGGTGCGGACTCAGTTGGATGACGGACTGTTTCCATTATCTCTTCCTAAAAGTAAAATGCTAAACTAAATCCAGGAATGGTCTGTCGTTCTGCACTTTAAGAGCACTTTGACCAAAAAAGAATCCAAAGATTGAAGGACGCAACTCACTATCACCTTTGCAAGAGAGTTAGTGATGGGCAGCAAACCTTGGCTCTGCCCGTGACACTCCTGTGAATGAATTAAAATAAATCTTCCTTTACTTATTTTAGTTATTAGTCATCAGTAGAATTTGCTACCTCTCATTTGGGTTCAATTGTCATGCTTTCCACATTCCCTTCTGCTTTGTGAAGTGAAATAATGAAAGCTATTTAAGCCAAAGATAAAATCCTGACTGCTTGATTTTGAAATGACTGGCCAAGTCTAAGTTTCACAACATTTCTGCATATTGTCCCTCCCATTCCCAGTAGAATTCTACGGGATATATTTGTGAAATGCATCTCAACTAATTTCATAAATCAAGAAACATGAAAGGAAGCTAACTGGCAGATCATAAAAAAGGACACAAATGCCACCTCTGCACCCCCCTGTGCCATTCTTCAAAGGCTCCTGTTGTAGAAGTTACTAAATATTCATGAAACTAAATATAAAGAGGGTTTTTTTTTGGTGCATGTTCCTAAATAGTCTGCTTCACAAAAATGAGAATGCTTATTAGTTCCCTGTGAAAATAAAACTTTTCAGTGAGATTAATTGTATCGGTAATTAGAACTTCACACAGAAATTATAAAATAAGACACTTTCATTTAAGGTCAGCAAACTTGCCACAAGACCACAAGCAATTCTGTGCAATTCAGTATAGAATAATAGTCGGGAGACTCAGTCAAAAGGATATCTGTGAAGCTAGAGCTTTGTTCTTTTTTTTTTATTTTTTATTATTTTTATTAGAAGTACGGTAAATTACAGTAATACACAACACTTATATCTTAATACATTTTTTATAACGCTTCATTTTTTTGAGCTTTAAGAGAAAGATAGAAGTAAGAAAAGTAAAGAAAGTGCGCAAGAGTCGTGAAGTGCAAGAGAGTGTTGGGAAAAGAAAGCCCCTTAGAAAAGAAGTTAGAGAAGGAAGTAAAGTAAGAAAGTAGACCCTAGAAAAGAAAGAAAAAGAAAGTAGGAACAATCGCAGAAAGGGGACCACCAACCAAGTCTGTTTTTATTGTTTTACCTCCCATTACCAGGTCCTGATACCATTTCTTTATTTATTTATTTTTTAAATTACTACTGCACCTCATGCTTGTAATAGGTCCAGAAACGTAGACCACGTCTTTTGGAATTGGTCTGCTTTACCTGCTAAGAGGAATCTCATCTCTTCCAGATGTAATGTTTCCAACATATTTGATGTCCACATTTTTATTGTTGGTGTGGGCGCATTTTTCCAGAATTTAAGTATGAGCTTTTTTTCCCATTATTAGCCCGTAATTGAATAAGTTCTTCTGATGCACGTTTAATTCAGGGATACCTTCCGATATTCCAAAAATGATCCATTCTGGTTTTGATACCAGTTTTATTTTAATTAATTTTGAAAAAATATCAAATATTTCATACCAGAATTTTTGGATTTTTGTACAAAAAACAAAAGAATGCGCTATGGTAGCTTCTTAACTCGCAAATTTTAAAAGACCCACAAGGGAGTATATATCTAAAAAAACAGATGGATCTATTTTTTGAGATAAATGATACACCAGATATTTCCCCCACGCTATTATGGGAATCTTTCAAAGCATTTATTAGAGGAGTCATTATTTCATTCCAAGCTTATCAAAATAAAAAGAATAAGAATGAACAAAGACATTTAGAAGAACAGAGCTTTGTTCTTGAATGACAAAGTCGACACCACAAGTATAATGTAATTACGGGTAAAGAGTGCACTGACTGGTTGCACCTGGTTTATAGGTTAATTAGCGTCTGTAAAATAATTGCCCTAAATGTGTAGTGAGTGGATGACAAAGTGGGATAACATAGAACTAGTATGAATGGGTGATCGATGGTTGGCGTGGACAGTGGGCTGAAACTAAACTAAACTAAACATGCTCTAAACAAAACTAATTGGCCTGGTTTGGTACACAGATGCCCAAGAACAAAGGAGATTACTGAAAGTGGTGGACATTGCAGGTCCCCGCCATCGAAGGGATCTATATTGGTGGCACTACCTCAAAAAGGCATCCAATATCACTTTTAAGGTGGGGGGGGGGGTGATTTGATAGGAACTCAAGGGGGAGTTTGTTTACACAAAGGTTGGTAGGTGTATGGAATGAGCTACGAGAGGAGGGAGTTGTGGCAGATACTATCACAATGTTTAAGAAACATTTGGACAGGTACAAGGATAGGATAGGTTTGGAGGGATATGGGTGAAATGCAGGCAGGTGGGACTAGTTTGGATGGGGCATGTTGATCCAGATGGGCAAGTTGGGCCGAAGGGCCTGTTTCCACGCTGTATGATTCTAGCACTCTATCATCAAAGACCCACACCACCTTGACCACACTCTCATTTCACTCCTACTACCAGGATGGTACAGGAGCCTGAGAACCATGACGACCAGGTCCAAGAACAACTTATTCCCAGCTACCGACAAGCTCATGCACACTACACAACACTAACCTTAGAAACTATGATCTTCTGTCATTGGTTGCACAATTAATTTCCAGTTTTTGCACTATTATGGTTACAGAGCATTGCTGTTATTAAATTACTACCTGTGAATTCTTCTCTGTGGATTGTCACCTTGTCGTGGTGGAGAAGCTTGTGTGGACCTGAGATCCTGAAAGCGATGCTGTCTGGAGCTATGCTCCTGGTAGGGCCACCCATGGCGGTAAGGTCGAGGGGGAAGTCTCTAACAAAGAGAAATCCAACCAAGACCTCAACGGTGGAATAGGCGGAGGATGATGGCTGACCTTAGTGCTGCGTCACAACGGCTGGGAAGGCGGATGAAGGCTGCAGAAGAAAAGGGTCTCCGGTCGTCTTGGACTCCATGCCACTGGATCCTGATCCAGATCTGTCTGTGCACCAGTCTGTGCCCACGTTAAACAAAGTCACGCACAGGCGTCCTCCATATAGGGAATAGCACCCTGGAGACACCCATCGTCAGCCATGACCGAAGGGGGCCTAATGCCCCTGTCCCACTTAGGAAACCTGAACGGAAACCTCTGGTGACCTTGCCCGCGACCCAAGGTTTCCATGAGGTCGCCGGAGGTTTTGGTCAAGGTCACCAGAGGTTTCCGTTCAGGTTTACGTTCAGGTTTCCTAAGTGGGACAGGGGCATAAGACTGTGAATTGTGTTTACAGGCCTGTTATGCTGCTGTAAATATGAATTCCATTGATCCATAGTTGATACAAATGACAATTAAACACACTTCACTCTCTTGATCAAAATACCACATAGAAGAAAATAACAAAAAAACATTACGCTCAAGGACATACACTCTGGTAGCTTGGATTTTCTAACCTTAGTTGTATTTGGACATGCCTTAATTATTCATGATATCAAACAAGCTAGAATACAGTTGATTTGCACAAATGATGATTGGCATGAATATTATGCAGTGCAGGTTTTGAGGTCAGTAGAAGAGGCATTGAGTAGACACATGAAGTATGGTCATAAAGGAAAACTCATCTATACCTCTACTTCCTCAAAGATTGAGGAGATTTGGTATGTTGGCGAATAGACTATCAAACTTCTACAGGGGTACAGTGGAGTGCATAGTGACTGGTGGCATCATGGCCTGGTTAGCAACTCAAATGCCTAGGAATGAAAGAGGATGCAAAGAGTGGTGGACAATACCTGGTCCATCATGGGTAAGGACTCCCCACCATCTATTAAAATCTACAGATAGATCATGCAGATTATCTGGCTCAATTTATTGGTAAATTTATTTTAGAACATAGAACCTAGAACACTACAGCTCATGAACAGGCTCCTTGGGCCACAGTCCATGCCGAACGTAATGCCAAAATCAACTCTTATCTGCTTGCACTTGATCCATATCCCTCTATTCCAGGGGTTCCCAACCTTTTTCATCCCGTTTACCCCTGGCCACTTTTCAAAAGTAAATTTACCCCCACCCTGTTTTGTTCAGTAATTTGAGTTTACACTTCTACCATAATAAATCAACCGACAAAGGGGAAATTTTAAAATACTGTTTTTAACATTATTATTTTAAGTTCAAATAACAATAATAATAGCACATAACAATGTTATTTCACTTATTTATGAACAACATGATGAACAGATGAACAGAACCGGTATACCAGAAGCAAACACAGTCAGTCAATGAGAATACATCAATCAATGAGACTTTTGTTCTTGCTTTTCACCCACGATTTTGGAGATTCTTGGTGCAGTTGTTGAAAGAGCAAGTCTCATGTCGTCTTTGGGAACTAATCGAGATTGGTACTTCATTTTCATGGCCACCAATGTCGAGAACCCTGCCTGACACAGATAAGTAGTTGCAAATGGTACAATGATTTCGAAAGCTCGTTTAGTCAACAAAGGAAATCCTTCGGTTATTCCACACAAAAACTTCGAGAAGTCTCCATTGCAAGAGTTAAATTTGTCATGAAGAGTTGTTGAAGATTGAACATCAATCAAATCATCTTTACACGTCATCATCATTAATGTCATCCAATTTGGTCTCGAAGGGATGGGTTATCCAAGAGGTAACATTATTAAACATCGTACCATCAAAATAATCATCAAAGTTGATTTTTAACGCAACCAGGTGCTGGCAAATTTCAACGTCGAGTTCAGGAATATTGTCACCGCATATGTTCACCTTCCGATCATCAAATTTGGGGAAAGTTGCGTGATTGCCGCTCTGAACCCTCCGGCTTCACAGATCCAATTTCGCCTGAAAGCCCCGCACCTTATCCCGTGCATCAATAATGGTAACACTCCTTCCTTGTGTTTGAACATTGAGCTAATAATATCTGTCAAGTAAGCTAATGCTCCAATAAATTTCTTATCGCAAATGTGTTCACTCAAAGCAGATGTCCGTTCTTGAAGAGATGCCGTAACTATGGTAACTGCTCAGGCGCTGCCCACGGAGGTGAAATACATTGTCACGGAGAAATGTAACAATGAAGGTTAGATCAATGTGGAAACAACATTTCTACCTCTAAACTAAATAAATATTTTGTTTTGAATTATAATTGAAAAAAAAAGCACAAATCCAGAATCAACAAATTTACCCCCTGGGTAGGAGAAATTTACTCCCTGGGTTAGGATTTACCCCAGGTTGGGAACCCTTGTATTTGGTAGGCACATGCATATCCATGTGCCTACCAAAAACCTCTTAAATGTCACTATCATATCTGCCTCCACCATCATCCCCGACAGTGCCATCTAGGCACCTACAACTCTCTATTTAAGGAAACCTGCCCCCCATCACCCACTTCGCTTTTAAACTTGCTCCCTTCCCCTTATAGCTACACCTTCTTGTATTTGACATTTCGACCCAGGAAAAAACCCATTGACTATCTTCATCAACTATGCCTCTCATAATTTAACAATCAGGTCATCACTCAGACTCCGAAACTCCAGGAAATCCAATCAAAATTCATCCAGCCTTTCCATACAGCTAGTACACTCCAATCCAGGCAGCATTCTGGTAATCCTCTTTTGCACCCTCTCCAAAGCCTGCACATCCTACCTATAAAATGGCAATCAGAACTGCACAAAATATTTTAAAAATGTTGATTAACCAAATCCTTATACAACTGCAACATGACTTGTAAATTTTATACTCGGATCCTTGACTGATGAAGACAAGCATGTTGTATGCCTCCTTTACCACCCTATCATTGCGTGTTGTCATTTTCTGGGAACTATGAACTTGCATCCAATGTACAACAATGCTCCTAACTGTTCTGCTATTTATTCTACAATTTTCCCACGCATTTGACCTCCCAAAATGTATCACGTCACCTCCATATTTAACCCCACCTGCCGTTTCCCTACTCCGATCTACATCCTGCTGTATCCTTTGACAAACTTTCTCATTATACACAATGACGCCAATTTTTGTGTCACCTGCAAACTTACAAGTCAGCTCATCTACGTACATCTTCATCCAAATCAATAATATTTTAATACGCATTCAAATTGCAAACAACCGAGAATGGAACCAATGATTTTTATATTTTCATACTTCTAGGTTATTCTTTATATTGATCTTTTCTAAATGCCTTGTTGAATGACAGTACATTACACAAACACAACATCCTTTTTAGTCTACACTACATGGACAAATTTGCTCCATGTAGGCTTTAATTGTGATAATAAATGATGACAAGACAAATAGTAATGATTTTATAATTTGTCAAAGGGGAACATTCATAATTATTGAAAAAGCACAAGATCTGGTGAACCTTTAGTGCTTTGAAATGTGTGAAGAGAAAGGGGCATGAATCAATGATAAATGAGGAATAAGCGATTTGCACCACAAATTATACTTAAGCTACATTGGGATGATAGAGCAGCTTATAAAATATCAAAGGAACATTCTGAAGATTCATTGTAATTTTCCTTTTCCGTCCTGATTTTGAATCCATGTCAAATTCATGGGACAAAATGTCTCTTATCTCTGCTGTCTTTATGAGTTGCATTTTAATAATGTTATGATATGTGGGTGTAGCTGACAAGACCAGCATTTATTGCCTATTCTTAAGCAATTTTGAGAAGAAGGTGTCAGACTTTTCCCGAATTATTGATGCCTGTGTTGAAATGATTCCGGTGTAAGTTTATTTTAATTTAGAGATACAGCATCGGCTCTTCAAGTCCACGCTTAACACAAGTCACCTGCTCTTAATAGTTGTATGTTATGCCACTTTTGAATCCACTTTCTACACACTAGGGGGGCATTTATAGAGGCCAATTAACATACAAGCACATATGTTTTGAGATGTGGGAGGAAACCAAGGCACCTGGAGGAAACCCACATGGTCACACAGAGAAAGTATAAACTCCACACAGGCAGCACCAGAGGTCAGGATTAAACCTGGGCCTCTGGTGTTGTGAGGCAACAGCTCTATCTGCAGCACCTCTGTGCCTATTTACAGAGTTCCATCATTTTCAGTCAGCACGAAAGAAAGAAGAAATTGTGATTCAGAGTCATTGTCACAGAATTATTACAGCACAGTATTAAGTCATTCAACCAGACATGTCCATGCCAATTAAGATTCCCCATCTAAGCTAGTCTCATTTGCCCGCATTAGCTCATACCCCACTAACCCTTTTTTATCCATGTACCTGTCCAAGTGTCTTTTAAATATTGTTACAGTACCTGCCTCCACTACCTCCTCCAGTAGCTCGTTCCATGTGTCCACCACCCTCTGGGTAAAAAAGTTGCCCCTCGGGTTCCTATTAAACCTGGCCTTTCTCACTTTAAACCTACATCCTCTGCATCCTAATTCCCATACACTGGATAAAAGACTCTGAACATTCACCCTATCGATTCCCCTCATGATTTTATACACCGCTATAAGGTCACCCTCAGCCTCCTGTGCTCTAATGAATACAATCCTAGCCTGCCCAAACACTCCCTATAGCTCACGCCCTCGAGTCCTCGCAACATCCTTGTATATCTTCTCTGCATTCTTCCCAGCTTAATGGCATTCTTCTTTTAGGGAACTTTCCAGAAGTGATGTTCCCATATCTTTGCTTCTCTTTCCTTTTGAATGATAAACTATTGGCTCTTGTAGATGCTGTTGAAGGGCCCTTACAATTTGGAGGCTCATAAAAACTGCAAATGCTGGAATTTTGAGCAAAGAAATAACGTTCTGGAGGAACTCAGCGGGTCAGGCAGCATCTGTGGAAGGAATGGACAGCCAACGGTTTGTGTCGAGGCCGGTTGTCTGGGCTGAAAATGTAGAGATCAAAGTAGCCAGTGTATAGAAGTGGGGGAGAGAGGAGCAGGGGTTAGCCAGTAATGGTCAGGTAAAGGTGAGGCAGAGTTGATTGGCAAATAACAGTCAGGTGAGGGGAGGGATGAATGGAGTGAGCAACAGAGACTGGAAGGTGGAGAACAAAAGGCTGCAGGTTCTGGAATGTGATAAGAAAGAAAGGTGAAGTATGGAAATGAATAAAGAGGGATGGATGGGGGCAGCTGGGAACAGCAGAGGGAGAGGAGGAGCAAGGTGGAGGGAGGGAATGCATCCAAAGGAGGGAGAGTATGGGTAATGGTGGATGGGGGGCAGATGAGGTGAGGGTAAGGAAAGAGGGTGGAAGGTGGCTTGAGGCCAAAGTGGAAGAAGGGGTTGTGAGATTATGGAAGGTAGGAGGAAAGATAAATGAACATTGGGAGTGTGGGATAGTTCAAACTGAAGAATTCTATGTTCATATTGTAAGTTGTAGACTACCCAGACAGATGGTGCCTGACCCGTTGAGTTTTTCCAGAGCTTTTCACTGTACCTCAGTACACACTTAAAACTGAAACTTATTTTGTGCAACACATCTGGCCAGTCTGTAAGTGTGGCTTTGAGGTCCAGTAACCTATGGCTTTACTTTACTCCAACACACTCCCACTCTGATCTCCCTGTCTCTGCTCTTCTGCAGATGGTCTTGTCAGTGAGACAGAAAGAAGGTACATGGGACATGATGCATTTGGGAGGAGATGCTTTTAGGGTGTTACAACAGAACAAAAGCAGCTTGTCACCACAGGTTCAAGATGCCCTGCAGAACTGAGCCAAAGCGTGTTTCTGATCAGCACCTGTATAAACCCCAAAGAATTGATGGTGGGAGCAAATGGAGTTAATAACTGGCCATGGAGTACTAGTTGCTGACTGCAAACTCTGGGTACAATTCAGCCCATATTCAGACCTTAGTACCCATTATAGATTATGCATGAAGAAAGGTCCTTTAAAGAAAGATCCTATCCTGAAACATCATCTCAACAAATGCTGTCTGACCTGCTGAGTTCCTCCAGCACTGTGTGTTCTGCTCAAGATTACAGCATCTGCATTTCCTCATGTCTACAGAAGATGCTTTTTGTAGACTTATTAAAACTATCTTGAAGATATGCCATAGAACCTGCATCCAAATTTTAAAAGCTTTCAAAATTCTAGTAATGTAATTTGCCATTCCATTTCAAATTAAGCTGTAGATGTAGTGGCCATTTGGATTATTTTACATGTCATTGATGATGGCATGTGCTTTAAATCTTAGGCTGCCCGTTATATTGTGGGTGGGATTTATGACGTATTTAGAGCTATGTATCTTGCGCAGAAGCTTAGTTTTTAAGTTTAGTTTGGAACAAGCATGGAGAAGGTTTACCCTTCGACCAGGTGAAGTGTAACGGAGACACGAGGAGTTTTCTAATGTTTAAAGCGATAAACTGGAGTTCGATGAAGATTATAGTAACGAGTCGGAAGATGTTGGATATACCTTATTGTTTTTCATCAACAATAAAGAAGTTATTAATCAAAAGACTGTGTTTTGAAGACTTATCTGTGAAGAAGCTCTGAAGGTCTCTGATGGTGAGCTCCAGGGCCGGATTTACGTATAAGCTAGACAAGCTTAAGCTTAGGGCCTCGAGATCTAGGGGGGCCTACTCACCTCGCTGCCCCACCGATCATCCACCCACCGGGACCTCCTACTCTTTGCCCGCTGACCCTGGCCACTCCACCGCCCTCCAGCAGCCCGCAGCCATCGCCGTCGCCCTACCTGCAGCCTGGCCTGAAGCTTCTACCCTACAGACTCCCACTCCCCCGGGTTTGACTGCACTGGGTCCTAATGCTAGTCAGCCGACCCTGGGAATCTCAGTGGCTGTTCCACTGGGTCTTCCCCATTCCCCTCAAACCATGTGACCCCAGCTTTTCCCCACCCACACTACAGTCCTCATACCCCCCTACCCCCTGACCACCCACCACCCCTCCACCAGACATTGCCTTGGCCTCAGTCCACTCACCTGCCTTCCTCCGGCCCCAACCCCCATCCCTGCCGTGTGTTCACCATCCCCCCTGATCTCCCCCTCTCAGATACCGAATGGTCTGTCTTTAGCAGAGCCCTCACCTCACCTCTGTCCCCCTCCGTCCCCACCTCAATGAGTACTGCGCCTGCCGCGATTTGGAGCTCTTCTTCCGTCGCCTCCGCCTCACACCGTTCTCGCCCCCATTGATGATCCCTTTTCCCGTCTCCAACAGACCCCCTCCTCTTGGACCCCTCCTCATGGCCATTGGTACAATGAAATTTGGGGCTCACCATCCGACGTCGGAACGGGAGAACATTCTCAGCGGCTTGGACTTCCAAATCGGCCACTTCCTACCGGAGACCGCAACTCCCGAAGTCCACAGGCTGAGCTGGGTGGAGATTCACGCAGGCGGCCCTCGGCAAAGGGATTCCAGGGCTCTGCGATGTTGAAATCAGCGCG
Source organism: Malacoraja senta (assembly GCA_038087875.1). NCBI lineage: Eukaryota > Metazoa > Chordata > Chondrichthyes > Rajiformes > Rajidae > Malacoraja > Malacoraja senta. The sequence continues at coordinate 28,040,384 of CM075978.1, forward strand.
GCCCGAGGCTGGGAGCTCCGCAAACCACAGCTCCATGAAGTTGAAGCAGCAGGCCCAACACTCCAGAGCTTCAAACGGCGATCCAGGTAAGGCATCGCCCGCTCCGCGGTGAAACCAATATGTATTTTACAACCAACTGTTTAATGACAACAGACAGTAGGATCTAAAAGTGTCACACTGTCACTGTCGGGTAGTCATGGTCCTCTAGTCGTGGGGGATTGGGAGGGGGGGGGTGGCCTCACAAGTGAAATAGCTTCGGGCCTCTCTTCATCTAAATCCGGCCCTGGTGAGCTCGCATGTGTACGGAGACATTCCCCTTAACCATGCTGTCCATTTAGTGGCTAGAGGGACTAATCTCTTGAACGATATAAAAATCTGCTGCTACATTAGAGTCATTGGTAGAGGTGCCATCGTAAAGCCATGTAGACACAGGGAACTGCAGATGCTAGTTTATCAAAAAACAATATGCTGGAGTAACTCAGTGGGTCAGGCAGCATGTCTGAAGAACATGGATAGATGACATTTCAGGTCAGGATCTTTATTCTAACCCTGGACGGCATTTCGGGTTAAGCCAATTCTTCAGACTGGACTGAATACAGTCTTGCTTATTAATAGAAACATAGAAACATAGAAAATAGGTGCAGGAGTAGGCCATTCGGCCCTTCGAGCCTGCACCGCCATTCAATATGATCATGGCTGATCATCCAACTCAGTATCCTGTACCTGCCTTCTCTCCATACCCCCCTGATCCCTTTAGCCACAAGGGCCACATCTAACTCCCTCTTAAATATAGCCAATGAACTGGCCTCAACTACCTTCTGTGGCAGAGAATTCCAGAGATTCACCACTCTCTGTGTGAAAAATGTTTTTCTCATCTCGGTCCTACAAGATTTCCCCCTTATCCTTAAACTGTGACCCCTTGTCCTGGACTTCCCCAACATCGGGAACAATCTTCCTTCATCTAGCCTGTCCAACCCCTTAAGAATTTTGTAAGTTTCTATAAGATCCCCCCTCAATCTTCAAAATTCTAGCGAGTACAAGCCGAGTCTATCCAGTCTTTCTTCATATGAAAGTCCTGACATCCCAGGAATCAGTCTGGTGAACCTTCTCTGTACTCCCTCTATGGCAAGAATGTCTTTCCTCAGATTTGGAGACCAAAACTGTACGCAATACTCCAGGTGTGGTCTCACCAAGACCCTGTACAACTGCAGTAAAACCTCCCTGCTCCTATACTCAAATCCTTTTGCTATGAATGTTAACATACCATTTGCTTTCTTCACTGCCTGCTGCACCTGCATGCCTACTTTCAATGACTGGTGTACCATGACACCCAGGTCTCATTGGATCTCCCCTTTTCCTAATCGGCCACCATTCAGATAATAGTCTACTTTCCTGTTTTTGCCACCAAAGTGGATAACCTCACATTTATCCACATTATACTGCATCTGCCATGCATTTGCCCACTCACCCAGCCTATCCAAGTCACCTTGCAGCCTCCTAGCAACCTCCTCACAGCTAACACTGCCCCCCAGCTCCGTGTCATCCGCAAACTTGGAGATGTTGCATTCAATTCCCTCGTCCAAATCATTAATATATATTGTAAATAGCTGGGGTCCCAGCACTGAGCCTTGCGGTACCCCACTAGTCACTGCCTGCCATTCTGAAAAGGACCCGTTTACTCCTACTTTGTTTCCTGTTTGCTAGCCAGTTCTCTATCCACATCAATACTGAACCCCCAATACCGTGTGCTTTAAGTTTGTATACTAATCTCTTATGTGGGACCTTGTCGAAAGCATTCTGAAAGTCCAGATATAACACATCCACTGGTTCTCCCTTATCCACTCTACTAGGTACATCCTCGAAAAATTCTATAAGATTCGTCAGACATGATTTACCTTTCGTAAATCCATGCTGACTTTGTCCAATGATTTCACCACTTTCCAAATGTGCTGCTATCCCATCTTTAATAACTGACTCTAGCAGTTTCCCCACTACCGATGTTAGACTAACTGGTCTGTAATTCCCCCTTTTCTCTCTCCCTCCCTTTTTTTTTTAAAGTGGGGTTACATTAGCTACCCTCCAATCCTCAGGAACTATTCCAGAATCTAAAGAGTTTTGAAAAATTATCACTAATGCATCCACTATTTCTGGGGCTACTTCCTTAAGTACTCTGGGATGCAGCCTATCTGGCCCTGGGGATTTATCGGCCTTTAATCCATTCAATTTACCTAAAACCACTTCCCGGCTAACCTGGATTTCACTCAGTTCCTCCATCTCATTTGACCCGCTGTCCCCTGCTATTTCCGGCAGATTATTTATGTCTTCCTTAGTGAAGACAGAACCAAAGTAGTTTTCAATTGGTCTGCCATGTCCTTGTTCCCCATGATCAATTCACCTGTTTCTGACTGCAAAGGACCTAGTGGAATGTAATCCAGTGGAATGTAACAAGCTGGACTCACTTCTTCTGGATTGTCGATCAAAGTTTACAAATGGTTTATCAGTCCACAATTTCAAGGAAGACTGAACACACAGAAAGACTATTAATGCAAAACAGAATATGAATGTTGGCCGAAGATAGACACAAAAAGCTGGAGTAACTCAGCGGGACAGGCAGCATATCTAGAGAGAAGGAATGGGTGACGTTTTGACTCGCAAACAGCACCCATTCCTTCTCTCCAGAGATGCTGCCTGTCTCGCTGAGTTACTCCAGCTTTTTGTGTCTATCTTCAGTTTAAACCAACATCTGCAGTTCCTTCTTACACATATGAGTTTTGGCCCCAGGTGATGGGCATGTCTGTTACATTGTACTGAAGTGATCGATGAGAATAAGTGGCTGGTAGCCACACTAATTGTGGATTGTAGCAGCGATTTATAAAATAGAATTAACTCGCTTTCTGAAGGATTACTTTAATAAATCAAAGTCTTCTTTCCTGGTCCTCCTCCAACCAGTCCAGTGAAGTTATATTGTCATTTCACTTAAACCTCCTCTTAAACACATTTGTAAAATTGGAAAAAGACACTAAGCACTGGAGTAATTCAACAGTTCAAACAGCATCACTGGAGTACATGTATAGGCAACATTTCGGGTTGGATTCTTTCTTGAATTGAATGCGAAGACCGAAACTCATGTGCTGCATCTATTTTAAGACATAATGATAATTAGATGTTGTTTTAGGATTAATAAATATTTTTGTGTTATGCCTACACTAAAAATTCCTCTCAAGGCTGTAATACAGAACATAGAACAGTACAGCACAGGAACAGGCCCTTCAGCCCACATTATTTGTGCCAAACATGATGCCAAAATAAACTTATCTGTCTGCACATAATCCATATTCCTCCATCACCTGCTTATCCACATCATGCCTATCTTAAAGCCTCTTAAATGCCACTATCGTGATTACCTCCACCACCACCCGCAGCAGCACATTTCAGGCACTCGCCACATTCTGTGTAAATAAAGACTTGCCCCGCTCATCTCCTCTAAACTTTGCCACTCTCCATTAAAATAGGTGGCACAGTAGCGCAGTGGTAGAGTTGCTGCCTTACAGTGTTTGCAACGCCAGAACCCAGGTTCGATACTGACTACAGGTGCTGTCTGTACGGAGTTTGTACATTCTCCCCGTGACCACGTGGGTTTTCTCCGAGATCTTAGGTTTCGTCCCACCCTCGAAAGACGTACAAGCTTGGCATAAGTGTAAATTGTCCCTAATGTGTGTCGGATAGTACTAATGTGCGGGGATCGCTAGTTCATGTGGACTCAGTGGGCCGAAGGGCCTGTTTCCATGCTGTATCTCTAAACTAAACTAAACTAAACTATGCTCTCAAATCTTCCACCCTGGGAACAAGATTCTAACGGATCTATACCGCTCAGAGTCACTTAGGGTGACAGGAGCACAGCAGGTAGAGCCGCTGCCTTCCTTTTATCTGTGGATTTTGTCCACTCTTCTGCCAATCACTCTCACCCCTCACCTGCATCCACCTATCACTTGTCAGGCTTTGTCCCATCTCCACCTCTTTTCTCAGCTTTCTACCCCCACCACAAGCAGTCAGAAGGACGGTCCAGCTCAAAATGTCGCCTATCCATTCCCTACAGAGATGCTGCCTGAGCCACTGAGTTAGATTTTGTGTCTGCAACAAAAGCTTTCCACTGTACCTCAACACACGATAATAAACTAATAGACTAAAAATAAACTTTTGAAGTAGGATTGGCAGGAGCAACCAATGTGGAAACCATTTTCTTGGACCCTCGTGCCATTGAAATTCAAAGGTAGTAATGGAGTTCAATGATGAGGGTTTATTTAAAGTCTGTTTGAGGATGTCTACAATGAAGAAATCTGAAGAAGCATCCTGACCTGGAAATTCATCTGTCTATTTCCCTTTACAGATACTGCCTGACCTGCTGAGTTTCCCCACCCAGTCTTTATTGTTTATGATGTTATTGCCACTGTTTACATTCAGGATTTTTAGTTTGGTTTTTGATATACAGCATGGAAACAGGCCATTTGGCCCACTGAATCCATGCCAACCATCTGTTCACACTCATTCTACGATATCCCATTTTCACATCCACTCCCTACACACTTAAGACAATTTAAAGAGGGCATTTAACCTACAAACCTGCATGTCCTTGGGATGTGAGAGGAAACCGAAGCACTTGGAGGAAACCTACGCATACACAGGGAAAAGGTACAAACTCCACACAGACAGCACCCGAGGTCAGGATTGAACCAGGGTCTCTGGCACTATGTTGCAACAGCTCTATCAGCTGTGCCACAATGCCATTTTTAATTTTTGTGAGGATGTCTGCAGGAAAGTATTAATCTCTCACAGAAAATGCAGACTATTGTTAAAAGCAGAATGAATAACATTGAGTATAGAGGTAGTTCATTCAGATTCTGCAGAACAGCATTCAACAGATAATCAAAGGAAATTCATTTGCTCCCACTCTAGTCAGACTTGGAACTTTCGTTACTGCTGATTCCCTGACTGATCATAAATCTTCAGTGATTTCTTTCCTCCCGCATCACAGCTTGTGTCACATTTGTGAGGCTGCAAATTCTCTCTCTTTATGGGCCCTTCTACCTCGTTGCATTAATCTTCTCCAAAACCAGTTATCGGAATTAAAAATCTCCATTTGTTTTGGAAGTAATTAGCAATTGATTGGTGTGTATTGTGGAAGACCCATAGGGTCCAGATTACACCCTATAATGCGAAAAAAGAGAGAGTTAGATATTGCTTTCGGGGCTAACGGAATTAAGGGATAGGGGGAGAAAGCAGGAATGGGGTACTGATTTTGGATGATCAGCCATGATCATATTGAATGGTGGTGCTGGCTCGAAGGGCCGAATGGCCTACTATTTTCTATGTTTCTATGTTTCTGTGCCATTCAAAGAGACCCAGTCTGATCCAAGAAACAGCTTGCACCAAGCATTAATTTTACTTTAAAATTGTAGTTATTAAAAACCAATTATTCTTGTTTATGTAATTACCATTTTCCAGATATTACTTACCAAATCTCTTCTTTGCTGAAGAGATTCCCCAAATTCTCTCACGATCTGTTGATAATGTGTTTTCTAAACTTATCACGGAAGGCTTAGCTTTAATTATTAGACCGTGTCATTGAGTCATAGAATCATATAACACGGAAACAGTCCCATCAGCACAACTCATCCATGCTGACTATCTAAGCTAGTCCCATTTGCCTGTGTTTGGCCCAGATCACTCTAAACCTCTTCTATCCTTGTACGTCCAAATATCTTATAAATGTTGCAATTTACCTGCTTCAACTACTTGGTCCGGCAACTCGTTCCATATACCCACCACACTCTGTGTGAAAACCCTGCCTCTCAGTTTCCTATTAAATCTTGTCCCTCTCACTTAAACCTATATCCTCTAGTTCTTGATTCCCCTACCATGGGAAAAGACTTAGTGCATTCACCCTATCTATTCCCCTTATGATTTTATGCACCTCCATAAGATCACGCCTCAGCCTCCTGCGCTCCTAGGAACGCAGGAGGCTGAGGTTGTAATAGGGCGCCCAATCACTCCCTACAGTTCAGACCCTTGAGTCCTGGCAACATCCTTATAACTCTTCTCTGCACTCTTTCCAGCTTAAAGAGTATTCTTATTTTCCGGGTATTACCCAGCATCTGCATATCTTTATTTCTTTACCTGCACTTTGTATATTCCCCTTTCTCTACTTATTGTACTTGAGTTAGACATGATTGTATTTATGTATAGCTATCTGATCTGAATGGATAGCATACAAAACAAAGCTTTTCACTGTAACTCGGTACACGTGACAATAATAAATCTTAACCTAAACCTAAACTTAAAACATTAGCTCAAATTCATGTCTGCCAGTGATGTGTTCACATTTGTTCATTAATTAAAACAGGCATCAGTCCTACTAACTCCGACACTGAATTTTCCAACTTGTTGAATTGCTTCAATATTTCATTATTTTAATTTCTGCCACCGCAAACTTGTTTTTGAACCCACTGTCATTATCCATTTGTTCAGTGCTTGCTTTCGAATCTCAGCAGGGATCATTACAAGCAATATTTTTCCACTACATGTCATCTCAAGACAAATTATTTTCAAACAATCAAATAACTACCTCAAGTAACAATATTGTCAGGTACTGATTATAATGCTGGGCAAATATATCAAATGACACCTGTAGCTGTCAAAATCAGTTGTCCAATATATAAATATGATAAAAGGCTTTGTCAGTCTGTTGTCTAATATCTGATTGAGAGTGTGCCACATTTAGCAGTCATAGAACATAGATAGGCAACAGCATAATGGTCATAAACTGGATTGTTTAAATCTAAATCTATGTTATCACCAAGATGTTTGTGGTTCTGTAAAGCTAATTGCAGGGAGTTGTGGATGTAGTCCAATCCAACACACAGACCAGACTCCCAGCATCAGTCTGGAGGAGGGTCCGGACCCGAAACGTCACCCATTCATTTTCTCCAGAGATGCTGCATGACCTGTTGAGTTCCTCCAGCGCTTTGTGTCTATCCCCACCATCGAGTCCGTCAATACTTCCAGAATACAGCCAAAATAGTCAACGGTCATTTTCATCCTGGTTGTTCCCTCTTCTCTTCACTACTGTTGGGCAGAAGATACATAAGCTTGAAAGCACCTACTACCAGATTCGGAAACGGCTAATTCCCCTTTGTTATCAGACTATTGAACAGTCCTCCCATAAGCTAGAATACTGTCCTGAACTTCCAACCCATCTCAATGCTGTAGGGCGATATTGTACCTTGTGATATATTTCTCTTTGCATTAGCCTACAGCAGCCTGGGGCTTACATGGGTTTAGCTGGATTGGGGGGGGGGAGGGGGAGTGGGGGGGGGGTGGTGAGGTGTGGGGTGGGGGGGCTCCAACACATCCAGCATGTGCTTTGGACTTTTTCTGTGTTAATGGCGCCAAAGTATGGTTGCTTATGTAAGCTATGCAAAAATAATTTCATTGTGCTGTACATATGTGACAATAAAGAACCATTGAACCTGTCGTACTTGTGCATGCTTGTCTGTATTCATGTATAGCATGACCTAGCTGGAGAGCATGCAAACTAAAAGCTGTTCACTGTTTCCCCGTTCATGATAATAATAAACCAATACCATGGATAACCAAATCAGCACTGCAGTAAGGCGATGTCACGGTACTTCAACACCAGGACATCAGTGGACCCAACCACAATCAGATGCTTCACCTAGCACCCTTTCTCTGTCAAAGTTGGTAGTCTCTAGCCAGTGTGCTCTGTGCAGAGATAATTTGGGGAAAGACATAAAGACTATGTAAACTTCGATGGTTTCAGCCCTCATGATTCATTGAACAGATCGCTGCCGAACACTGGAAATATTAAACAAAATCCAGAATACTGGGCATGATCAGGACCTTACACAGATCTTAAAGGACATACAAGAAATTGCCTTTGGCTAGAAAGTGTATGGCTGTTTTTAATACATAAATCACACATAAAGAACATCAGCATACCTGTATATTGAAGTGTTTGCTCCTATTTTGTAAAGAATGCTCATCCGTTATGGAATTGAACTGGAGAGACACAAGGAACTGCAGCTGCTGGAATCTTGGGCAAAACACAAAGTGCTGGCAGCTCAGCAGGTCAGGCATTATCTATGAAGAAAAAGAATGGGTGACGTTTCGGGTCCGGACCCTCCAGACTGATGCGGGAAGCCTGGTCTGTGTGTTGGATTGGGCTACATCCACAACTCACTGCAATTGGCTTTACGGAACCAGAAACATCTTGGTGCTAACATAGATTTTGATTCAAGCAGGGTGTTTCGGGGTAGGACCCTTCTTGAGGTCCCGACCAAAAATGTTGTTCATCCATTTCCACCACAAATGCTGCATGACCTGCTTAGCTTCTCCACCACTTTGTGTTGCAGCTAGTACCTTCTAATCCAGGCAGTATTCTGGCAAATCTCTTCTGCAAACTCTCCAATGCCTCCATATTCTTCCTGTGATGGGGCAACCAGAACTGTCCACAAAACTGTGCAAATGCAGTCAAACCATAGTGTTATATTGCTGCATCATGACTGCCTGGCTCTTGTAGTGGATACTTTCAAATCCAAGCACCAACCTTTAGCCAAATTGACCAAATTGGGTTACTAAAACATTCATTAAATTTAGATATCCTTTCTTTGAGAAATCGTGTTTAGTTTACTTTAATTTCAAAGCATTGGACACCAGATTCTGTGTTCATTTACAGCAGCTGAGAAGGCAGTTTGCACTGTTAAAGATCACTGCAATGACGAGATGGAGAAGTAGGGCCAAGAAGGCCTGATATGAAGAGGGAGAAAGGGAAGGATTGGGGGTGGGGGGATTGGTGGGGTGGAAAGAAGATGCAGGGAGAAAATTGCAGGGCTGGAGCAAAATTGGGTCAATGGTAGCATGGAACAATAAAGGGTTGGATAATTGTGAATTAATTTCTCCCCACCTGAATTAGATATCATTACAAGAAGCTGGACCACTTTGGACTGTTTGCACTGGAGCATTGGAGGCTGAAGGGAGACCTGAAAGGCATGTATAAAACTATGGGAGGCATTGATAGACAGACAGAACCTTTTTATCAGGGTGGAGATGTCAAAGACATAGCTTTGAGGTGAGAGAGACAAAATTTAAAGGGGATGTTTTGTAAAGGGCAGGTTTTGTAGACAGAGTGTGGTGAGTGCTTGGGTCCCAGTGCCATGGATGGTGGTGGTGGCAGAGAGTGGCATTTAACAGACTATTGATAAGCACATGGATATGCTGGGAATGAAGTAATCTGGATCACATGCAGGCAGAAGAGATTAGTTTAACTTGGCATCATGTTCAAAACAGTCTTATGGGCTGAAGGGCCCATTCCTGTGCTGCACTATCAATATCTAAAATACAGCCGGCATGAAACTCACCAAAAATGGTTGAAATCAGTGTCCTAAAAAGAGAATAGTAATAATGCAGCACCCAGCAATATCATATCACAACAAAATACGAGCAGTGTCGCCCTAACAAAATATATAGATGCCCAATTAACTGGATTGCTCAAATGATACTTTGCAACAGTTTTCAAAGAGGTTAACACCAAATAAACATCACCTCTGTGACAAACTTTATTTTAAAAAAAGCATTGTTTAAAAAGAAGATTAAACAAGTGAATTTCAATCAATCGGATTGATATTAAGGAAGAAAGGTCGCCGAACCTCAGGAAGGAATTTGTGAGACATCAATCAAAAGGGATATGTAATAAAGAGAATACTTCTCAAAAAATTGCAGGAGGGGAATGAGGAGGTAATTGGCATACGGTGATGATTGTGCGATCCTGGGAGGATAATGTAATTTTTTCTGAAATAATCACTCCCACATTTCCCTCACATATTGGTAATATTCAAAAATCACAGAGGCAAAGTCAGGGAGATAAGGTTAGGTTAAAATTATAAAACATACATCTTTGCATAATGCACTAATATAAAATATTCAGCATGCTGATAATCGGGTCAGAAGGTATTAACAAATTTCACAAAAAGCAGTCTTGGCTCAGATGTCATGATATTGCTAATGATAATTAAAGAGCCATTATTATCCAGTTTAAATTTGCATGCGTTGAATGCAGTTGGACAAGGTGCTAGAGATTAATGAAATTCATGTGCTTTAAAACCTTTAATATGATGTGAATTGAAGCCGCTTAAAAAAAATTGAATGATAAATGGCTTGGCACTTTGAAATATCCTTCATAATGACTGGCTTGTAATATTTAACAATGTCATTGTTAGTGGAATATACTCCATCAGATTAGATCGCAGAATGGAGACAAACATCACAGGTTAGCCATGAGTGTCATCAGACCAAACGCAAATGCAGAAGATTGAGTTATAAATATTTAATTAAAGTAAATTAAATTGTGATGAGTGAAAAATTATATTAGCAATTGTCCATATTACCCTTAGAAATGATCTCGAAGGCCAAACATCCTGGATATAATCATAATGTGCATTTAATAAGTTCATAAGATTATAAGTGATAGGAGCAGAATTAGGCCATTCGGCCCATCAAGTCTACTCCGCCATTCAATCAAGGCTGATCTATCTCTCCCTCCCAACCCCATTCTCCTGTGGTGCTCTATGCTCTGGCCTGCCACCACCCTCCGCTTGTTTCACCATTGAGGTCGTCTTCTTGAGCTGCATTTTGTCAGGAACCTCCCCTCGCGACCTCCCTGCCGTGAGTGACCCTGGCAGGAGCATAGTTCCAGATGGTTTAGATCTCAGGAACCTAGGCACACACAAGCTTCTCCACCACGACAAGGTGAAGACACAATCGGTATCTTAACAATAACAGAATCAATGCTGCAATCAATGTGCTCAGTTCAGCCCGCTATCTATATTCCCTACTTGCCCTCCTTGCACTCCTTGCCCTCACTAAACTGATGGAGATTTTCTGACCCAATCGCCCTGGCCTTCCCATTCTTGGAGATCTCCGCAGCACCTGGACATCAGAAAATAAAGCCATGTTTATTAATTTTTTTAGATTTGAGAAATGGCATGGAAATAGTCCCTTCGAACCACCGAGTCCATGCTGACCATTGATCACCCGTACACTAGCTCTATGTTATCCCACTTTTGCATCCTACACACTACAAACAATTTACAGAAGCCAATTAACCTACAAACTTGCTGTCTTTGTAATGTGTAGGATGTCTCTGGTGCAGGATAGACATATCATTATTATCGTATTCGCCCCTTTCAAAACTGTTGACTATCTCTTCAGCATTTTACAGATGTATTCCTTTTCCATGAAATGACATATGAAAAATAACAAATTTTTATATCAATACATCAGCATATTTTTAAATTTAGAAATTAGCTTTTGTTTGCAGTTAATAGTTAATCATTGAGAAAGCAAATTAAGTTAAAAAGCAAGCCAAATGCATCAAATGGAAGACTATGATCAGATACTGTTGAGGATTATATCCATTCCTCCCATGTGAGCCATTAAAACATTGCTAACTCACCTGCTGTTAATAGTATTGCAGTAAGTTTCTCTCTAGATAGGTCACAGGTGATATGAGCTCTTGACAGTTTCAGTTTAAATTTGTCCTCATGAGATTACATGTGTAATAGAAATCTGCTCTCAAATGCAATCTGACCTTGTAGGGCATTTGTAATTTCAGTTTCCAGGGAGTTGGATTAGATACAGTAGATGGAATGCATAACTTCTTGTTGAAGATTTGCATCACGGGCATCTTGTGATTTTTTGTACAGGCAGCACACTGGTAGGGCTGCTGCCTCGTGGTGCCAGAGATGTGGGTTTATTCCTGACTTTGGGTGCTGTCTGTGTGGAGTTTACACGTTCTCCCTGTGAGTGTGGGTTTCCTCTGGGTGTTCCGGTTTCCTCCCATATCCAAAAGACGTGCGGGTTCGTGGGTTATTTGGCCTCTGTAAATTGCCGCTAGTATGTAGGGAATGGATGAAAAAGTTTGATAACATAAAATTGTTTGAATGGACGATTGACGGTCAGCGTAGACTTGGTGGACAAAAGGGCTCGTCTCTATGCTGTATTTCTAACCCAAACTAAACTAGTGACACATGACATGATATTTTCTATGTAATGCTCCCAGTTGAAAGGCTGTAGGATCATGATTTCAAACTTATTCAAATATAATCTTGTGTAATGAAATACTCATTGTAGAATGCACTTCATTATCATATGCAAGGCGCTTAGACTCAGGCTCAGATTTATACTTTGTTGAGATAATTACCTTTCTTTCGACAATTTAATTAAAAAGAAAACATTTTTAACTCAATCTCCCCCATTTGCATTTGATCTAAGTACCACTGATTTCCCCAGTTCTGTCTGTGTCTGCTCTGAGATGTGATCCGAAGGAGCAAATAGCATTAATGATACCATTGTTAAAAATCACAAGTCATTCATTATCATGGGATTTTAATGGAACCAAACCAGTTATTATTCAATTCTTTTTGAGCCAGCTCACTTTATATCTGAATAGAGTTTTTAAAGGTTAGAAATTTCATTAAATTAAAATTCCTTGGCCAACTGCAACCAAGGCACGCAATTCCAAACTAGATTGGATGGACTTTTAATTACCAATAACAATAACCAGGACAGCTCTTCAAGATTTTTTTAATACTTGCATGTTCTTTAGAATACTGATGATATTAATTATTTACTTTATCTCAAAATTGGACCTCTTTTATCATTTGAGTGTAATCACATATTGAACCTGCTTCCACAGTTTCTGATTATCGCTAAATGTTGTTTTTAGGATTTAGATGCGTATACTCCAAGCTCCCTCCAACTTCTTACATTTCACTCAATATTTTCTCCTTTATTGCGTGCTTCCTTGACCTTGCATCTCCAGAACGTGCAGCTTCACACAGGCAATTTTATATTGGATCTTAATGGATTATATTTTTTTTACCCAAAACGACAGTCAAGGTCAAGAGTTTGATCCTGACCTCAGGTGTTGCCTGTGTGGAATTTGCACTTTCTTCCTGTGACTCCATGGATTTCCTTTGGTGCTCCAGCTTCACATGGTGTGTGAACAGGTGTGTGTGAACAGGTGATCAATGGACAGTGCTGACTCCGTGTGCTGTAGGGACTGTTTCCATGCTGTATCTCTTCATTAAACTCAACGCAATAATCCACCACTGTCCTCCTCACTGTCCATATTTCTCTCATCTACAAACTTTCTTACCATTCCGCTACCATTTCAGTGCATTCATTAAAATAGATGAAGAAATTATAAGGCAACAACTGCTGAGCCCTGTGAAATCGCATTGGGTAGAAATATATCCATCAAACATTATCCTTTGTTTCTGATCACCAAGGTAAATTTGGATCAATTTTGATATTCTCCCTTGGAACTCATGGGCTTTTAGTTTAATAACCAGCTTGCCATGTCAAACCTTATCGAAAGCCTTACTGAAATATAGATGGATGTGATTGACCCTCCGTGTCATCTCCACAAACAATTGCATCACAATATGGGTCATGTGCAGGTAGTTAAGAGTTGGTCTTGGCATTATGTTTGACACAGACATGGTGGGCTGAAGGGCCTGTTCCTGTGCTGTACTTGTTCTATGTTCTGCATTCTATGTTCTAAGTCAGATCCAACCTTCCCTAAGGGATGCTTCCATTTTCCCATTATATTCTCCAATACTTTCATTTCATATCTCCTCATTGAATCCTCCTTTTGTTTTTTTTACCATTTTCCATGTTTTCTTTGTTTTTTTTTAATTTTCCTGCATTATGCATGCCCCCTGAATAAGCCCATCTCTTCATTGTCATTTTTAATCTTCGCTCAGCCAATTTGTGAAACTGCAGTTGCTAGAAATATGAAATAGTCACAGAAAAAGGCTGGAAATTCTCAGCAAGTCGGGAAGCATCTGCAGAAAAATAAACAGATTTACTGTTACAGACTGATGACCTTTCATCAAAATAGCAAACAATTTGGTTTTATCTCTCGTCTCTGGCTTTTTTCTCTGGATAAAATTATTATCAGGTTGCCACATATACCAACATTCTGATTCTTCCAAATGTCTTTAAATCTAACACTTAACACCAAAGGCTGGAAATGCTTATGAAAAGACAGAAGCATGAGTGAGGTAGAAGAACACAAAGTGTTGGTCTATATTAGTGGGTCAGGCAGCACAGTGACGCAGTGGTAGAGTTGCTGCTTTACAGTGCAGGAGATCTGAGTTCGATCCTGACTATGAATGCTGTCTGTATGGAGTTTGTATGCTCTCCCTGTGACCTTATGGGTTTTCTCCAGGGCTCCGGTTTCCTCCCACAATCCAAAAATGCATGGGTTATTTGGCTTCTGTAAATTGCTGCTAGTGTGTAGGATGCAAAAATGGGTTAACTAGTGTATAGGTGATTGTTGGTTGGCATGGACTTAGTGGGTTGAGGGGCCTATTTCCACGCTGTGTATCTAAAGTAAATTAAAACTAAATCTATGGAGGACATGGATAGGCTTGAGTTGGGACTCTTTATCAGACTTCTTTAGGATTCTTCTAGTATCCTCCAATTTACAGTGAATGTTATTAATGGAGGCCTTAAGTTAATATTTAAAGTCTGAGGAAGGATTCAGACCCAAGATACAGCCAATCCATTCCCTCCACAGATGTTACCTGACCCATTGTTCATCCAACACTTTGTATTTTTCTCAAGCTTCTAGCATCTGCAACATTCCTTGAGTCAGCAATAAATATTCATATTTTATGTTAATTTACAACTAATAAGCACATGCTAAAAATATTAATAGGGCAGCATTCTCCACAGCAGATACCAATGTCAGATGAATAATTTCTTCCAATTCCTAAACTTACTTAAATATTCATAAACCCTGATTTAGCTGGGTAACTTATCCCAGCAACAAAAGGGTTCCATTGTGATGATGGTGAGTGAGAGTTATAAGGAAAAAACAAAGTGCTAGAGTAACAATAGACAATAGACAAAATACAATAGATGCAGGAGTAGGCCATTCGGCACTTCGAGCCAGCACCGCCATTCAATGTGATCATGGCAGATCATCCCCAATCAGTACCCGGTTCCTGCCTTCTCCCCATATCCCCATATCTTTAAGAGCCCTATCAAGCTCTCCCTTGAAAGTATCCAGAGAACCGGCCTCCACTGGCAGAGAATTCCACAGACTCACAACGCTCTGTGTGAAAAAGTGTTTCAACATCTCCGTTCTAAATGGCTTACCCCTTATGCTTAAACAGTGGCCCTTGGTTCTGGACTCCCCCAACATCGGGAACATGTTTCCTGCCTCTAGTGTGTCAAAACCCTTAATAATCTTATATGTTTCAATAAGATCCCCTCTCATTCTTCTAAATTCCAGAGATACAAGCCCAACCGCTCCATTCTCTCAGCATATGACAGTCCCGCCATCCCGGGAATTAACCTTGTGAACCTACGCTGCACTCCCTAATAGCAAGAATGTCCTTCCTCAAATTTGGAGACCAAAACTGCACACAATACTGCAGGTGTGTTCTCACTAGGGCCATATACAACTGCAGAAGGACCTCTGCTCCTATACTCAACTCCTCTTGCTATGAAGGCCAACATGCCATTCACTTTCTTCACTGCCTGCTGTACCTGCATGCTTACTTTCATTGACTGATGAACAAGGACCCCCAGATCCCGTTGTACTTCCCATTTGCCCAACTTGACACCATTTAGATAATAATCTGCCTTCCTGTTTTTGCTACCAAAGTAAATAACCGCACATTTATCCACATTAAACTGTGTCTGCCATGCATCTGCCCACTCACCGAACCTGTCCAAGTCACTCTGCATTCTCATAGCATCCTCATCACAGTTCACACTGCCACCCAGCTTTGCGTTATCTGCAAATTTGCTAATGTTACTTTGAATCCCTTCATCTAAATCATTGATGTATATTGCAAATATCTGCAGTCCCAGCACCGAGCCTTGCGGTACCCCACTAGTCACTGCCTGCCATTCTGAAAGGGACCCGTTAATCCCTACTCTTTGTTTTCTGTCTGCCAACCAATTTTCTATCCAGGTCAGTGCACTACCCACAATACCATGTGCCCTAATTTTGCCCACTAATCTCCTATGTGGGACCTTATCAAATGCTTTCTGAAAGTCCAGATACACTACATCCACTGGCTCTCCCTTGTTCATTTTCCTAGTTACATCCTCAAAAATTTCCTGAAGATTAGTCAAGCACGATTTCCCCTTTGTAAATCCATGCTGACTCGGACCGATCCTGTTGCTGCTTTCCAAATGTGCCACTATTTCATCTTTTATGATTGACTCCAGCATCTTCCGACGTCAGGTTAAGTGGTTTATAATTCCCTGTTTTCTCTCTCCTGCCTTTCTTGAAAAGTGGGATATCATTAGCTACCCTCCAATCCACAGGAACTGATCCTGAATCTAAAGAACATTGGAAAATTATCACAAATGTGTCCATGATTTCTAGAGCCACTTCCTTAAGTAGCCTGGGATGCAGACCATCAGGCCCTGGAGATTTATCAGCCTTCAGTCCCATCAGTCTACCCAACACCATTTCCTGCCTAATGTGGATTTCCTTCTGTTCCTCTGTCACCCCAGATCCTCTGGCCACTAGTACATCAGGAAGATTGTTTGTGTCCTCCTTAGTGAAGATGGATCCAAAGTATCTGTTCAACTCATCTGCCATTTCCTTGTTCCCCATAATAAATTCACCTTTTACTGTCTTCAAGGGTCCATCTTTGGTCTTAACTATTTTTTTCCTCTTCACATACCTAAAGAAGCTTTTACTATCCTCCTTTATATTTTTGGCTAGCTTACCTTCGTACCTCATCTTTTCTCCCCGTATTGCCTTTTTAGTTATCTTCTGTTGCTCTTTATACATTACCCAATCCTCTTGCTCAGTGGGTCAGGCAGCATCTGTGGAAGGAAGGGACAGGTGATGTTATGGGTCAAGACCCTTCATCAGGCTAATTGTAGTGGGGGGAGGGAGGCAGAAATGAGAGGTGGGGCAGGACATATCCTGGCAAGTGATAGGTGGACACAGATGAAGGGGGTTTGATTTGGCAGAGGGGTTGATTAAGTCACAGAGGCTAAAGGTGAAAAGGAGACAAAAGAGTGTCAGATAAGGAGTGAAGAGGAGGAGAGAAATGTAAAACCAGAGGGTAGGATAGAGATGGAAGTGAAAGGTGAGTGAGTGTTTTCTTGTAATGGGCCACATAACTTGGAACGTATCATGTAGTGAAGCTGCCTCAATTCCCTTAGATTTCAGATGAAATTCTAAGTTTATTCATAATTTTTCTGGATGTGTTTTTTTTTCTGATTACATCCTGTGTTAGGCATTTTTTCTTGCTCCGCTGCCATTTTTGTTTACTGATTTATTGGTATTTTATTTTATTTACTTTAAGCCCTATTTTAGTTTCACCATATTTTGCTTCATTGTCAATTAGATAGTATCTGATCTTTTTTTGCGCAGTTTCTTCTGGTGTTCTGGCAAGCTTGTGGGTTAAGGAGATAAACAACCTGTAGTGTGAAGCTAGAGAGAACAGAGATGCCACGACATTTGAATAGATGGTTTAATGATCTGTTAGCACCTCCCACTCCAGTGATTTCCTTCTTCCTCCTCATTGTGGAGAGAATTTGGAAAGAGGAAACAAACATCATTCCAAAAGTAAGGTAAAGGTTTTATACAAAACACACAGTGCTGGAGGATCTCAGTGGGTCAGGCAGTATTATTGGAGTGAGTGGAAAGGTAACATTTTGAGTCAGGACCTTTCTTCAGACTGATTGTGGGGGGGAAGGGGGGGGAGAATTGTGGAAAAGAATGTTGGGGCGGGACAACGCCTGGCGAGTGATAGGTGGGTACAGGTGAGGGGGTATTGATTAGCAGATGGGTGGGCAAATGTGAGATGAAAAGAAGACAAAGGGGTGTCAGATAAGGAGTAAAATTTAACTCCAGAGAGAGGGATATAGGTGTAAAGGGACAGGGGAGCAGTGTGGATAAATGAGGTAGGATAGCGGGTGAAATGGGTGCAGGCTCTGTGAGGAAAGAGAGAGAGAGAGTAGGGGATAATTTAATATTTCTACCTAAAACACAAAGTGCTGGAATAACTCGGCGGGTTAGGCCACACCTCTGAAGGACCATCTAGATAGGTGAAGTTTCACGTTGGGACCCTTCTTCAAATCCAAAACGTCGCCTATCCATGTCCTCCAATGATGCTGCCTGATCAACTGAGTTATTCCAGCACTTTGTGCTCTTTGCAAGATTCCAGCACCTGCAGTTCTTTGTGACTCATTGTTCATAAAGTTTGGTTGTAAACTACCCAAGTAGATTAGGAGGAGCTGTTTGAGGTAAGGGCACATTAAAACATATGGCAAGATGTGATTAGTCATAAAGATGTCATAGAAAAGGGTTCATAATCGTCTGGAGATTAATGTACAAAGATTGCTTTTGATTGCTTTCACAATTCCAGGAGACAGTTCCATTTTTAGTACTGGCACAAAATGAATTGGAATCCGCTGACTGGCGCAGACAACAATTTCTGTGAGTGTGAAATAAAAGACTGAGACTGACTTAATGTTGGTTCCCAGAACCGGAACTTGGTGCTGATTACTATATCAGCACTACACACACGCGAGGTGTTATTTTGCATGTTCACAGAGCTTCAGTAATACTTTCAAAAGTGGATGTGGCAAACATCCAGGCCTGTGTCATAAAGTATAACAATATGGGGAAAAGATAATGAAAAAAATGCACGATTAAGATCAGAGTTGCCATGTTCATCATGGGTGCTGACCTCCCCACCATCGGAGGGATCTATAGGAGATTGCTAGCAGTTAAGTTTCTCCCACATTATTCCTGATAATTGTCGCCTCTCCATCCCCCCCCCTCCCCCCCCAGGTGCCTCCTGACCCATTAGGTTCTCCAGTGGAGAAGCGTCTGTTTGCTTGACAGACCCTGACAGTTAAACCATGAACAGAGCCCAGTCCATCGCAAGCTCGTCACTTCCTTCCATCCAGTCCATCCTCACGATGCATTGCCTCAGGAGGTATCATCAAGGATGCTTGCCACCATGGTCTTTTATATCTCCTCTACCTTATGGGAGGAGAAACAGGAGATTGAAAGTTAGGACATCCAGATTTAAGAACAGCTGTTCTGAGTTCTCAAACAATACTCCTCATAAACATGTTGATAAGCCTGTTGAGAGAGTGCCACCTCCCATTTAATTGGGGCAGTACTGGTATTGATGGAAATAAAAATATTTCCTTTCCCTCTCTTCCCCTGTCCCCTTCCATCCACATTCCCCATCTGGCTTTACATTTCACTCCTTCTCTTCTTTCCTTATCCTATATTATTTTGTCTCCATTTCACCTCTAGCCTTTACTCCACCCATTCATAGTTTGCCTATTCTAAAATCTATATATGTTATTCAAATTAAACTTGAAAACCTCTGGAGATATGTGGGTGTATATATCATTATTTGCTAGCTGCTTTGAAAGTAGGTTTGTGATTAAATATTAGATTAAAACCATATAGTCTTGCATTTTCCACTGTGGAGATACCTTTAAAATAATCACCTGACAATCATCTTCTCTTACACCCCGCTTACCCCCTCTTTCTATCCTGTGCAATTCCATTTCTCCCCATCCCCTTCCCATCATCCAGCTCCTTTCCTTCGACACTCATCACGTATCCCTGAGCCCCTCGCCTTCCCTCTTCCCTCCCCCCATTTCCCATCCACTCACACCCCCCTCTCCAGCTTTACATTTCACTCCTCCTCTTCTCTTATCTGATGCTTTATTCTCTCCGTTTCACCTTCAGCCTTTGTCACTTACTCCACCCATCTGCCACTCAAGCCACCTCCACCTGTATCCACCTATCACTTGTCATAGTGTCATAAGTGATATGAGCAGAATTAGGCCATTCAGCCCATCATCTACTCCACCATTCAACAATGCTGATCTATCCCTCCTAACCCCATTCTCCTGCCTTCTCACCATATTCCCTGACACCCGCACTAATCAAGAATCTATCTAATTCTGCTTTAAAAATATCCATTGAGGGTTGTGAGGCATCATTTGTGAGCTTTGTTGCCCCACTCCCCATATCTATTTTGCAGCTTTCTCTCCACTGCAGTTTGAAGAAGGGTCCTGACCCAAAACATCACCTATGCATTCCCTCCACAGATGCTGCCTGATCTGCTGAGTTCTTCCAACACTTTGTGCTTTGGTCAGGACTGACACTTTGAACTAAAGTCAGCATTACTTGCATTATTTTGGATAATGTTTCTAGTTATTTCTGGCTGCTGTGAATGAACGAATATACTGTGAAAGTTGGATGTGTCATCTACTGCACATCTACTGTTACACCTTACATGGAACACGATGAGTAGCGACTAGCATGGGATCCAGTAGTTTTTAGCAAACATCATACAAAATAATAGAGTTCACTGGCACCGTAGAAATAGGGGACAGAATTAGATTGAAATTTCTGAACCACTTAAATGATCACTCTTCAAGTACCTCCCTGCTTTCTGAACGGCTTCATTTTTTCTGAAGTAATTTTGCTCTGTCTGCTGTTTAATGTTTCTTTCTTTTGAGAAATGTCATGCTTATCCTCTTGACTGCAATATCTCAGCACTTTTTGCATATTCAGTTTCCCTCTGTTCATTCTTTATAAAGAGCAGTGCTTTTTCATCTATTCAATCTTTGTGCTGACTTATGTGGAGTTTCTAGTCATTGTCGACAGTTACTTTTGTCTGGTCGAGGAAACAGACAGTTGTGCCTCATTCATTCTGGTCCATTTTTGATTGATTGATTGAAAGACTCAGCATGCAAACAGGCCTTTCAGCCCACAGAGTCTTTACTCATTCAAATTAGTTCCATGTTATCCCACTTTCGCAACCACTCCCTAAACATTATTGGCAATTTACAAAAGCCAATTAAGTTACATACCCACATGGCTTTGGGATGAGGAAGGAAACCAAAGCACCCAGAGGAAAACCATGCAGTCGCAGGGAGGTCATGTAAACTCCAAACAGATAGCACCCAAGGTCAGGATTGAACCAGGGTCTCTGGCATCCTGAGACAGCAGCTCCAGCAACTGCACCACTATGCCTCCTTTTTATTGAGAACTTATGCACCATTGTCTTATGGGCATGTATAAAATTGCAAACGCCAAATGAAAATGTAAGTCAGGAAATATAACTGTGCTGACAAAAGCAAATGGACGGTTTTAGAATGGATAAACTGTCAGATATTTTCTTTGTAAAGTCATTCCCTGTTACTGCCAATGTTGTCACAGTGCTGAAGTCAGAGAGTGGGGATGAACATTTCTATCTGTCTCCGAGTGCCACTACTTTCAGGAAACTTGCTTCCAAAAAGTAGAAACATAACTTTGTGGAAAGAATTGTGCATTCCTTCCCCATTCTCTATGGCAGCTGCTTCAATGGCCTTACCCTCAAAGCAGTTTGCTCCAGCATACCCACTATCTCTCTACATGATAGTGAAACTGTTCTTCCTGTTGGCATGAACTAATGTAAAATGATTTGCTGGCACAAATAGATCAACAGAAGTGCCCCAGATATTTCCTTGCAGTTGAAAGGCATGAAAGAAAATAATCAGTCTTCTTCCAAAATATTCTTGCAGGGTCAGGATTTATGAATCCTTGCAGAGATTTTCTTACAATCCTAAAAATAAGTGGCACAGTGGCACAGCTGGCAGAGCTGCAGCTTCACATTGCCAGAGATCCAGGTTCAATCCTGACCTCGGGTGTTGTCTGTGTGGAGTTTTCAGGTTTAGTTTAGTTTAGTTTAAAGATACAATGTGGAAGCAGGTCCTTTGGCCCACCGTGTCCACGCTGATCAATAACACCCATACACCAGTTCTATGTTATCACAATTTTGCACCCTACACACTAGGGGCAATTTACAGAAGCTACAACCCTGCACATCTTTTGAATGTGGGAGGAAACTGGAGCATTTGGAGAAAACCCACGTGGCCACAGGGAGAAGGTTAAAAGCCGTACAGAGAGCACCACAGGTCTGAATCATACCTGGGTCTCTAGCACTGTAAGACAGCAACTCTAGCACTGTGTCACTGTGCCATTCTACCTGTGACAGCTTGGATTTCCCACATCCCAAAGATGCATCGGTGTGCAGTTTAATAGTAAGATTAAACGAGAACTTACCAGTTTGAAGTTTGATCTTTATTTTATGAGGAGTTACGTCGAGGGATTACGTGAAGACCCCGCCAGCACGCATGCGCGACATTCTTCAAAGCAACGGAGTGACTACGTGAAGATTTTAAAGATCTGTGATTTCATGCCGTGGAAACGAGTCCATGCTTCACACACTGCATCAGTTGACTACTGATGAGTGATCATTAATAATGCATTCAGACATGACTTAGATATAGACATGTTGATGCTTTTAATGAACAAACAATGATAATAGTAACCTCACTCAACCGAGAGGGAACTATGAAACAGAACTAGCATAGAGTTGGCAACTACCACCAATCTGGTAATGGGTAGTTATAAATGATTGGAAAGATTGTTAGTTTGACCACGCTGCAGTCGCTAGGATGTGGTCCCCCTAACGTCCATACCCTGCTGCTGTGGTAGTTGCAGCCCTGGTGGAGTGAGACTTGAATATTAGTGTTCACTCCTGTATAAGCCAGCCCCTTTAAAACCACCTGGAGATGGTCTGTAGTGATCCCTTCTTACAAGGCTAATGTAACTAACAATATTGCTAGTTCAGAGTCTTTACTGCTCTAGTGACCTACCTTCTGGTGTAGATGTGTGACTACACACAACCAAACGTCCATGAGATATATGAACAATCTAGTTAGACCTGATGCCCCTGGTCTATTCTGCTTGACTAAGTCATAAACATAATGTTATTTAGCCCGCAGATATTATCATCGTGTCCAGTCACTGCTAATGCCATGTCTGGACCCGTTGTGCTGAACTCAGTGCCATGGGCATAACCACATGTAGACGAGTTTGACCAAGGACAGGGATGTAGCTGGATCCCACCGATGAACAACGTGGCACAATGTTAACATCCTATATCTCTGCGTACCCAGGCCTGGGAGGTTTAGAGTTGAAGATACCCTTCATTACCTGAATCCCAGAGGGTGAGACCCAACAGAGTGGATTCTGTTCCCCGCAGCCAGAATGATGAGAAGGCACTTTAGGCAAAGTAAATAGCACTTTAACTTGATAATTGTCAACCCCATACCATATAACCATATAACCATAACAGCACGGAAACAGGCCATCTCGGCCCTTCAAGTCCGTGCCGAACACTTTTTTTTAATTTTTATTTTTATTTACTTCCCCCTAATTCCATCTACCTGCACTCAGACCATAACCCTCCATTCCTTTCCCGTCCATATACCCATCCAATCTATTTTTAAAGGATAAAATCGAACCTGCCTCCACCACTTCCACTGGAAGCTCATTCCACACAGCTACCACTCTGAGTAAAGAAGTTCCCCCTAATGTTACCCCTAAACTTCTGTCCCTTAATTCTCAAGTAATGTCCCCTTGTTTGAATCTTCCCTACTCTCAATGGGAAAAGCTTATCCATGTCCACTCTGTCTAACCCGCACATAATTTTAAAGACCACTATCAAGTCCCCTCTTAACCTTCTGCGCTCCAAAGAATAAAGACCTAACTTGTTCAACCTTTCTCTGTAACTTAGTTGCTGAAACCCAGGCAACATTCTAGTAAATCTCCTCTGTACTTTCTCTATTTTGTTGACATCCTTCCTATAATTAGGTGACCAAAATTGTACTCCATACTCCAGAATTGGCCTCCCCAATGCTTTGTACAATTTTAACATTACATCCCAACTTCTATATTCAATGCTCTGATTTATAAAGGCCAGCACACCGAAAGCTTTCTTTACCACCCTATCTACATGAGATTCCACCTTCAGGGAACTATGCAGTTATTCCTAGATCCCTCTGTTCAACTGCATTCCTCAATTCGCTACCATTTACCATGAACGTCCTATTTTGATTTGTCCTGCCGAGATGTAGCACCTCACATTTATCAGCATTAAACTCCATCTGCCATCTTTCAGCCCACTCTTCCAAATGGCCTAAATCTCTCTGTAGACTTTGAAAATCTACTTCATTATCCACAACACCACCTATCTTAGTATCATCTGCATACTTACTAATCCAATTTCCCACACCATCATCCAGATCATTGATGTACATGACAAACAACAGTGGACCCAACACAGACCCCTGAGGCACCCAACTAGTCACCGGCCTCCAACCTGACAAACAGCCATCCACCATTACTCTCTGGCATCTCCCATTCAGCCACTGTTGAATCAATCTTGCTACTCCACCATTAATACCCAACAATTGAATCTTCTTAACCAACCTTCCATGAGGAACCTTGTCAAAGGCCTTGCTGAAGTCCATATAGACAACATCTACTGCTTTACCCTCATCAATTTCCCTAGTAACCTCTTTGAAAAATTCAAGAAGATTAGTCAAACATGACCTTCCAGGCACAAATCCATGTTGACTGTTCCTAATCAGACCCTACTTATCCAGATGCTTATATATATAATCTTTAAGTATCCTTTCCATTAATTTGCCCACCACTGACGTCAAACTAACATGTCTATAATTGCTAGCTTTACTCTTAGAACCCTTTTTAAACAACGGAACAACATGCGCAGTACGCCAATCCTCCGGCACTATTCCCGTTTCTAATGACATTTGAAATATTTCTGTCATAGCCCCTGCTATTTCTACACTAACTTCACGCAATGTCCTTGGGAATATCCTGTCAGGTCCTGGAGACTTATCCGTTTTCATATTTTTCAAAAGTGTCCGCACCTCCTCTTCTTTGAATCTCATAGTTTCCATTGCTACTCTGCTTGTTTCCCTTACCTCACATAATTCCATATCCTTCTCCTTGGTGAATACCGAAGAAAAGAAATTGTTCAATATCTCCCCCATCTCTTTTGGCTCTGCAGATAGCTGTCCACTCTGACTCTCTAATGGACCAATTTTATTCCTTGTTATCCTTTTGCTATTAATATAGCTGTAGAAACCTTTTGGATTTACTGTCACCTTACTTGCCAAAGCAACCTCATATCTTCTTTTAGCTTTTCTAATTTCTTTCTTAATATTATTTTTACATTCTTTATACTCCTCAAGCACCTCATTTACTCCATGCTGCCTATAATTGAACTGACCTTCAAGCTGTCAGTCATCCATACCGAGCTGAATGTAATATAACATAAAACAAATACCTCCCATCTCCTTATGAGGAGATACTACTGTTTGGTGCTTTCCCTTCATCTGCAGTGAGCACGTCCAAGGTATGGTTTGACAACCTGAGCCGCAGGAATGGCCTTCGCAGAGTCTGTAATCAAAGCATAGGTTATATCATGCAAAGGATGGTTCCCCGAGACGGTAAAACCAGCAAATTTTATGTCCAGAATTAACCATATAAGGTTCTGTCATCATTCCCCACATCAGCGGGAACCATGGCTGCAGAAGCCAGGCAGGCACTATGAAAATACCTAAAGCGGGAACTTGCTGAATTTGCAAGACCCGTCTGATGAGGCAAAATGGAGGAAGACATTCCTCCACAGTGTAGCGAGAATACATCCATCGCAATTGATATGCCACATATATTGCAACTGGTGATTGAGCCTGGATGCAGACATTTTGATCTTCAGCGTTTCATCGAGCCACAAGGTCATTAAACACTTAGCGATCGAACATCAATTCTGTATTGACAATTGATGATATACCAGTGCTAGATGAGGTTAGGTAATTTATCACCGGATACTTTGACTGATTATACTCATGTGATCAACATATACCTCCACCAAAGTGAATCAACTTGGACTTAAGCATGCGCCCCTTAATCCACAGAATGCACCTGTTGTCTGTAAGTAGTTGATACCATATAACTGAACATTTGGTAACTCATGCAAATCCCATCCGTCTCCGTAATTTAGAGCTGATATTAGTAATTTTCCATCTTTGAGCAATTGCATCAGTTTGTAATTACTGAAGATAATTGATGAAAAGTTAATGGAGCAATGCTGAATACTATTCGTCCATCATGGTGACTTTGATAGTTTCAGCCGGGAATAGGAAGGTCTGGTAACAATGGTACTTGAGAATTGATTCCAATCTCTTGCCTCAGGGCGGAGCCCCAGACTATTTCAGTTGGTATCAATGTAAATTTCCCTTAAATTTAACTGGATGGATGAGAACTTAATTCCAGCTAAATTTTGAAATACCTCTGGTGCCTTGTGAATGGAAATTGATCCCATGGGAGTTAACAGTCACGAAGTTCCCTATTCAGAAATGTCTATACTGCACAAGCGAGTTGTACCTGTTAACAATGAACAGGCCTCATTGCCCCAATTGCGATTCTGCCTAAAAAGGCAACGCCAACCATGTTTTCGAGAACTCTGGTGCTTGAATGCTGTGCAGTATAAACTAATCTGATCTGTAAACCCCAAGTGTAAATATTACCAACTAGTATCCATAATCGGAAGCTTCTCCTTCATACTCCAAATGGTAGGACTTATGCAACCTGCCCAGGAGCTGCCTCAACCAGCTTCATCCTTCAATCAGCTTCATCCTTCATACAACCGAATGGTAGGACTTATGCAACCTGAATCAGGAGCTGCCTTAGGTTCTGATTCAGATACAGACCACATTGGAGCATCTGTATCCATCTGTTTTATCGAGTGGGAGGAATTGCAACCCTGAAACAGGTGTCGCTTCAGGCATATGTGCACTTCAGTAGCACCCTCTACCGCTCCGGCTCATTTGAGTGGGATGAAATTTGCAACCCTGAACCAGGAGCTGCTGCCTGACATGCCTTCCACACTCTTGCAGGGTTGGCACATCTTCCACAAAGGCCGTTCTGGACCGCGGTCTAAAAAAGACCTCTGTTCTGATCGTACGGCCTTCAGCTTTCACCAGCTTCGGTGTCTGCAGGTGTGTGCATAGTAGACTTGTGGCATCTTCAGCCAGCCCCATGTCTTCAGAGTCAGCCCAGAAGTGACTCCTAATGCTCCCCTCTGTCGAGGGAGATGCATTATGCAGCCCTCAATGAGGTGCTGCCATGGCCGTCATAGGAGGCCCATGGTGACAAGGCTCCATATCCTGGAGCACGTCACACTGGAGCATCTGCTCCATCAACCGCCCATGCGGGATATGCGATCTCGGTCGCTGCCTGCCGGCGGTGATTCTTCATGGCCCGACTCATCCGAATCTATGGCCTGTCCGTCCTCTGCTTGGTCTTTCCACCAGTCTGTAGTGTTGATTCAGACTGTACAAGTGCCGGGGCAGAGACTGCTGACCGCATAGATTGCGATCCAGATGCAGTCGGCCGCTGCTGACTGCCCGTACTTCCGCGGTCCAGCCAGTCTGGATGCAGCCCGTTTGGACTTCGTTACCGACTTGTCCATAGTTCCTTCCCTGTAACACAGAAATGGAACAACATATGACCCCAGAGTAAAGAACTTACCTGCAGGTCTTGTTATCTGGAAAAGGCGGATTCGACCGCTGCCCGCTACCCGCAGTCTGCGGTCTCCGTAGCGGGTTCCCTCCAGCCCCTGTAGAAGGGATTCCCCGCAAAGCCCATGTCGGGTTTTCCCCCATAGTTTTCGCAGCCGGAATTTCCTCTGCAGTCCTTGTAGAAGGGGTTTCCCGCGAATTCCATGTCGGGTTTTGCACCGAGCCTGGTATCCCCGCGGTTCTTGCAGCCGGGACTCCCTCTACAGTCCTTGTAGAAGGGATCCCCACGAGGCCATGTCAGGTTTTCCACCGAGCCTGGTCTCCCCATGGTTCTTGCAGGCGGGGTTCCCTCGGCAGTCATTGTAGAAGGATTCCCGCGAGGTCCTTGTCGGGTTTTTCCACCGAGCCTGGTATCCCCGCGGTTCTCGCAGCCGGGACTCCCTCTA
This sequence comes from Malacoraja senta, assembly GCA_038087875.1. Taxonomy (NCBI): domain Eukaryota; kingdom Metazoa; phylum Chordata; class Chondrichthyes; order Rajiformes; family Rajidae; genus Malacoraja; species Malacoraja senta. The sequence continues at coordinate 28,068,367 of CM075978.1, forward strand.
CAGTCATTGTAGAAGGGAATCCCCATGAGGTCCATGTCCCCGTGGCGGTCCCTGGAAAAAATAGTGGCTTACCCTCCAGTGGGTTACCACCAGTCTGAAGCCGCTGGCTCCACCGCCAGCGACTCGAAAAAGGCGAACTGAACCGCCGCCCTCTACCCGCATCGAGGCCTCCGTAGCGGGTTCCCCGCGATACGTGGGTGGGTTTCCCCGAGGCCGTGACCGGGTTTCCCCGACCCTATGGTCAGCGACTGTAGTTCCTCGCGGTCCATAAGGATCTCCGGCGGCCCGGCAGACTTCGCCCAAATAAAGCAGGACCTCTGTAAGGCTACATGGATTCCTGCAAAACACAACCAGGATAAGTTTAAAACTTACCTTCAGGTTGGACCGCTGGTGGAGCAGCACTCCCCCCAGCCTGTCATTTGCGCAATGCGATAGACGATATGTCGCGCATGCGTGCTGGCGGGGTCTTCACGTAGTCACTCACGTGACTCCGAAGTAAAATTAGTCTCTGAAAATTGTACCGAGTGTGTAGAGAGTGGATGAGAAACTGGGATGGCCTGGAGATCCATAACTATTTCCTCACTCATCGGCACTGTGCTCTTTGAAAGGCACTGCCTCCATCGTAGAATACAAATTAATGCCCAGGGTGCAATCTATCCCACTCATGTGACATTAGATACAGAGCCAGTATGAGGACACTGGCATGCTGATTGTTTTCTCTGGAGCAGCAGGGTTTAAGGGGAGACCTTAATGCACAGAATCGCTTGCCCAGTGAATCGAGGAGCAGAGGACATAGGTTTAAGGTGAAAGGTAATAGGAATCTGTGAGGTAACTTTTTCACACAAAGGTTGGTGGATGTATGGAACAAGCTGCCAGACAAGGTAGTTGAGGCAGGGATGATCCCAACATTTAAGAAGCAGTTAGACAGGTACACGGATAGGACAGGTTTGGAGGGATATGGACCAAATGCTGGCAGGTGGGACTAGTGTAGCTGGGACATGTTGGCCGGTGGGGGCAATTTGGGCCGAAGGGCCTTTTTCCACACAGTGTCACTGTATGACTCTATGACTTGGTACACAAAAATGCTGGAGAAAATCAGCGGGTGCAGCAGCATCTATGGAGCGAAGGAAATAGGCAACGTTTCGGGCCGAAACTCTTCTTCAGACTTGTTGGGAGTATGACTTGTTGGGAGTATTTAAAACTATGCAAGGCATAGATAGGGTAGACTGTCAGAACCTTTCTGGCATGGTTGAAATGTCAATGACTGAAGTGCATGGCATTAAGGTGAGAGGGGCAACATTTAAAAGAAACTAGACTAAGTGGGACCCGTTGGGTCCCAGCTTCACAGGGGAGGGCTGGTCCCCCAACGCAATATTCCACCTCTCCACCAATTCCAATAATGCTGGCCAGTGGGGGGGGCTTTCTGGAGCGCTAGCACGGTGTTGTAGGCCGAGGGGTCTGGTTTCCAGAGGGCTAGTATGGACAGTGTGGGCCAAATGGATTCTTGGGCTGGCAGCTCAGTCACGGAGACCACTCACACACACACTCACACACACACACACACACACACACACACACACACACACACACACACACACACACACACACACACTCACTCTCACACACATTCACACACACACACACACACACTCACACCCACACTCACACACACACACTCACACACACACAAACACACACACACAAACACACATACACTCACAAACACATACACACACATACACACACACATACATACACACACACACATTCACACACACACACACTCACAAACACATACACACACACACATACATACACACATACACTCACAAACACATACACACACAGACACACTCACACACACACACATACACTCACAAACACACACACACACTCACACACATACACTCACACACATACAAACACACACACTCACACACACTCACACACAAACTCACACACACATACACACATACATACACACACACATATACATACACACACACATACACACACACAGAGACACTCACACACACACACACATATACTCACAAAAACATACACACACATACATACACACACATACACTCACAAACACATACACACACACACACACACACACACACACACACATACACACACACACACACACACACACACACACACACACACACACACATACATACACACACAGACACTAACACCCACACACACACACATACATACAGTACACTCATAAACACATACACACACTCACTGACTCACACACCATATATATGGCAGTAAACTTTCTTGAATACTCACGCGGCTGAGCGCGGCCTTTCCAATTTCGGGCTTCCGCAGTCAGCGGCACTTCTGCAATCAACATGACCTCTGCACTTACCGGAAATTATGCAATCAGCGCGACCTGTCCACTAAACTGAACTTTTGATCCAAACACAGTCAGACCTAATAAAGCATTTATTCCTTCCAAACACAGTCGGACCTAATAAAGCATTGCAGTTTCAAGCACAGGCAGGGCAGCAGGCCAAACAATTCATGGCATTGTCATTAAGGGCTAACAAATCATTTATTGCAAGTACATTGCAGACTCACAGTTCAGTTGACACTCAGCTTAGAATGAGAGTCGTGGCCTCTCCCTAGTGATCTTGCAGAGAGTCTGAGTCACGTCCAGGCATCCGGGGTTTTATAGTCCTGCCCTTCCCCCCAGAAGGGGCATTACCTTCACCGCGGTGATTGACAGGCGAGAGGATCTCAAGGTTTTTTAAACATTCATAACTTTTTTAATTTTCATCGATGGGAAAAATCCTTGGGGCCTGCTCAGTGGAGGGGGACTGTGAGTAAGATGGCCAAAATTCATAGCGATATATTATAGCGTTTTTTCTAAAATCAATATACAGCGCAGACAGGAAGCCGTCAAGATGAGACTTTTAATTATATAGATGTGCAAGACAAATGTTTTTTCACAGAGTGGTGGGTGCCTGGAACGTGCTGGCAGGGGTGGTGATAGAGACAGATATGATGGCGGCATTTAAGGGACTTTTGTAGGGGCACATGGATATGCACGGAATGGAGGGATATGGATCATGTGCAGTCAGAGGTGATGAGTTTAACTTGGCATCATGTTCGACTCAGACATTGTGGGCTGAAGGGCCTGCTCCCGTGCTGTACAGTTCTATGTTCTCTGATGCATCTCTAAAAAGTTAAACCCTAGACTACAACATTTTCAGAATTTTTAAAAGTTTTATATTTTTTAGGCATTTGTTTATTAAATTAGAAATTAATTGGTCACACAATCAAAACAAAATGGAGGATTTATTGATAGAAAAAAAATGTTGATAAATGTACCTTAAATTCTAATTGATACACACAGTGGCATCTTTTCGTCTAGAAAAAAACCACACTGTCAGAGCTGTTTGTGTACCCTGTCAACCTGTTGCATTCTTTTCTGCAGATTTGGGGAAGATTTGGGGTAGAACAGGACAGTACAGTAACAGGCCCTTTAGCCCACAATGTCCCTGACGAACATAATGCCAAATTAAACCAATCTGCGCTGCCTGTACATGATTCATATCCCTCCATTACCTGCATATCCATGTGCCTATCCAAAATCCTTTTAAATGAGGGGGGACCTCATTGAAACATACAGAATAGTGAAAGGCTTGGATAGGGTGGATGTGGAGAAGATGTTTCCACTAGTGGGAGATTCTAGAACTTGAGGTAATGGCCTCAGAATTAAAGGATGTTCTTTTGGGAAGGAGATGAGGAGACATTTCTTTAGTCAGATGGTGGTGAATCTGTGGAATTCTTTTCCACAGAAGGCTGTGGAGGCCGTCAGTGGATATTTTTAAGGCAGAAAGAAAGATAGATTCTTGATTAGTACGGGTGTCAGAGGTTATAGGGAGAAGGCAGGAGAATGGGGTTACGAGGGAGAGATAGATCAGCCATGATTGAATAGCGGAGTAGACTTGATGGGCCAAATGGCCTAATTCTACTCCTATCACATGACCTTATGACCATAAATGCCACTCCACTACCTCACTGCCTCGACTACCACCCCTGGCAGCGTTAAAGCAATCAAATGATGGGGTATATGTTGTGCAGCCACTTCAGCAGATGAAACATATACTTTGACTGTGGAAAAAGAAGCAGGATAGTGTGGTGATTCGGTATTTGCTCATGCATCTGACAATCAAATCAACTATTAGGTAGAGGAATTCATGCTTTATAAAATATGCAGGCTTCAGTGAAAAAGCATCAAAAGCTACCTCCAACCGCTGATTTATTTTACTTTCTCATCCAATTTCTATTCTAATGCATCTATAATGACAGAACATTAATCATTCCTCCAATGTTTTGTGAAGGGAACCATTCTAAAACTGCCGCTGAAGAACAATTCAATATTTTCCACGTAAAGACAGGCTCGGTTTATCTCCAAATGTTTATGCAAATATATTCAGCCAAGCTAATTATTTTTCAGAATTATTCTAATATGTTAATACAAATGCACTCTGGATATGTCAGGTAAGATCAAAGTATTGGCATAAGAAATATTAGGAGATCAGCTAGTAATGAATTTCAGTCGCCGTCAACCAGAGCTGTTATTGTCCTTGTAAATCTTAAATTAAATTGTTGACTTGTTTACAATGCATCACACAATGAAATCTATTTTGACCACCAAAGAGTATTATTAAAACAACCAGTAACGTTGCTTATAAATATAAAATGCTCACACGATCAAATTATGACAGGCATAGATAGATTGCCAGAATCTTTTCTCCCAGGGTAGACATTTTAAAGACTAGAGGGCATAGGTTTAAGTTGATAGATGCAAAGTTTAATGGAGATGTGCAGGGCACGTTTTATACACAGAGTGTGGTGGGTGCCTGGAACATGCTGCCAGGGGTAGTTGTGGAGGCAGACATGATGGTGGCATTTAAGAGGCTTTGAGATAGGCACATGGATTTGCAGGGCATTGAGGGATATGGATCACGTGCAGGCAATGGAGATTAGTTTACTTAGCACTGACATTGTGGTCCAAAGGGCCTGTTCCTGAGCTACATTGTTCTATGTTCTGTTTCTAGAGTGGAACCATATTCAGTGGTGAGGTTCACCTGTGTTCCAATATGGCATAAGGACAATGTTACGCTTGGATGGTAAACTTGTTATAACTCATGAAATAGGGAATAGACACGGTCAGGTAAAAATATTAGTCTTTGATTGCATGTGCAAAACTCCTTAATGTTAAGCCAACAGATGATTCATAAATGAATCAAGGCAGCTGGGATTCTTGTGTAGGGTCATTGCCTGAGTCCTGAAGGAAGGGGGCATTTGCATTTGTCTTCAATGATTCTCAAATCTGGGGTCAAAGCATTGAGTGAATAAAGCAGAGTCATAGAAGCATACAGCATGGAATGAGGCCCTTTGCCCCAATGTATTTATGTCAACCTAGATGCCCCATCTAAGCTAATACCATGTATCTGCGTTTGGCACATATCCCTCCAAAAAAACATTCACTGTCCATGTACTCTACTTTTAAATGTTATTTTAAATGTTGTTGTTTTACCTGCCTCGACTATTTCCTCTGGGAGATTATTCCATATACCCACCACAAACTGTGATTAGGTTTCGGTTTAGGTTTATTATTGTTGCGTCTGTCGAGGTATAGTGAAAAGCTTTTGTTTGCGTGTTATCGAATCAAATCAGATAATACTGTATATGAGTACAATCAAGCCAAACTCAAGTACAATAGGTAGAATGAAGAGAACGATACAGAGTGCAGAATATTGTTCCTCAGCATTGTAGCATAACAGCTCCAGAGAAAAAGCCCAATGTTCACAATGTGGTAGGTTGGAGAATCAGGACTACACCCTGGCTTATGGTAGGGCCATTCTGAAGTTTGCTAAAAGAGGGGAAGAAGCTGTTCCTGAATCTTGCATTGTCCGCTTTCAAGCTTCTGTGTAAAAGTTGATGTTTTTCCTTTCAAACACTTTCTAAGTCTGATCAATGGCGATCTTCCCTGGAGTGTGAAACATTGATTGTTGTTCTTGGCAATGGTCTGGTTTTCGTAGATAGGAGGTCGAAATACAAGACAAGTGGATCAAATTAACTTGAACAGGACCTCCCACCTACTTGTCTCACACATGTCAAGCTGAAATACAAGCCGAAGCTAATATCCTGAAAGAACATCCTGAAAGAAACCGCTCAAGCATGAAGTTGATTATTAACCTATCACGTGTGACAAGTGGATACACTGGCTTTGCAGGATGTAGATAAAACTGAGATGCATTGAAAGCAGAAGAATAAAAATGAATGCCTCAAAGTGGAAATACAAATATTGAAGGCAGGGGACTTGCTTTCATCAGAGGTGTAAGGGCAATTTCGATATTTTTAATCCTGATTATATAGCAATTTTATATTGTAGTTAATTTGAACAATTTTAACAATGAACAAATGTTAATTATCTATTCATGTTATAGCTGATTTAATCATTTCTGGAACTCACACAAAGTAGGAAATTTTCTTGTCATCATTCAGTGCCTACTGACCAACTTGTAATTTGGGTGGCTTGCAACCCAACAGTATGAACATTGAATTTTCCAATTATACATAACTAACTTACAAATGACCCTATCCCCAACCTTTCTCCCCCTCTCCTGTGCCCCACCTAATTGCATACCCATTTCTCCCTTTCCCCTGTACTCTTCCACCTATACTCCTTCCTCTGGCTTTACATTTGACAACTCTCCATGCCTATTTATCCTTACCTCACTATTTTTTGGCTTTTCATCTCCAGCCATTGCCACTCATCTACCCCTCCCCCCCCCTCATCTCTATCCATTTATCACTTGCCTTGCTTTGTCTGGCCCCCACCTCGATTCCAGCTTTTGGTCCTGGCCCAAATGTTGCCGATCCATGTTCGCCAGAGATGCTGCCTGACCCATTGAGTTACTCCAGCACTCAATGTCTTTTTTGTAACATTTGGGAAACTCACTAGATGGCATCCGGATCCCCCGCTGTAACATTGGTTCAATGCAACTCCTAAATTAATTGCATGCTTTCATTTTTCTTTCACATTTTGCATCTTTATAATTGCCACCTGATGATATATCAGCTATTGTATAATTTTGCAGGTGATTTTCGCAGGAGGTAAATGCTCATCAACTAATATTCCTAAAACAATGACTAAGGCAACCTACTGATTATTTTTGAGAAGTTCAAACTTCCTATCCAATATCAAAGTTCAACAACACTGACACTTTTTTTGAGTTCATATGTTTTCCTATCATTTGGTAACATCTATCCACAGGGCGCTTTCTTCTTCAATTTGCATTTGGCCTATGGCTTCTGGTTCAGGTTCTAGTTGATTACTGTGCAAACACCTCATCAGTGGTTGTCTCGCACAGGTCAGAGTGAGTAGAGTAGCGATTAAATTTTGAAGTGGGCCTTTTTGACCAAGTTGAGGAGATCTAGTTGCTCAATCCCCTTTTTAAATGACTTAACATCGGGAGCAGCACGTGTGTTGGGTGGTAACATATTCCATTCTCTTATCATCCTTGGGTAAAGGGAATATTGGTAGCAAAGTTTATTGAAATTTAGCGAGTTGATGATGTAGGGACCATTATCTTGTCTTGTTTCATGGCAGTTGGTGCTCTGGGATGACGGGAGATTTGATGGCGTGATTTTGTGAATCTCCCTGTAAATTGCATTAAGTCTAAGCCTAATTCTGCGGAGCTCTAGGGTATCCCAACCGAGAGGTCAGCATATTATTCATGCTTGATTTGCGCTTGTAGTCATTACATACAAAGCGGGCTGCTCGGCGTTGTACTTTCTCCAGGGTGATCTTATTGTTGTTTTTGAAAGGATCCCATACGGCTCCACAATACTCCAATTTGGGCCTGACCAAGGACTTGTAGGCATTCTCTTTGACGGATGTACTACGCGTGAAAATTTCTCTTGAGAAGGGCTGAGAGTTCTATTTGCCTTGTTAGACACCTGATTTTACTTCGGAGTCACGTTAGTGACTACGTGAAGACCCCGTTCAGCATGCATGCGCGACATTAGCGTTCACGCAGTGCAACAGCGACGACCGGGAGTACAGGCGCTCCCGCTACACGTCGGTGAAAATAAACAGCGGACCTTCAGGTAAGTCTTACACTGAGGTCGTAATCCGCAAGCTGTGCTCTGCTCTGCTCTCTATTCCAGAGGTACTGGGAACAGGAGCAGCACGGCAAAGGAAGAAAACCGCCCCCGTTCGACTCCAACAGAACGGGAGTGTTCCATCAGTGGGGGGCGAGAGGCGGCACCTGGACCGCATATGCGGCGGTCCACCCTCATCGAGACCGAGCCGAGCCCAGTCCCGCTAGCGCAGCCTGATGAGCGGCAGCGGGCTGGAGGAAAAGTAAAAAAAAACAAAAAAAAAAACAAACAAACAAACCGGCCGGTTATGTCTGACTCCGATGAGGAGGGTCCGCCTTAGAGCGGCAGAGCTAGCCGCCTGAGCCGAATGAAAAGGCTCATGGAGCAACTGCTCCAGCGAGACTTGCTTCAGGAGCTACAGCAGTCTCGCCAGGGGGATCAGGCACTCCCACAGCAGTGCTCTATAAATGCACTGGCCATCGCTTTCCCCTCAAAGCAGGGCAGCGTTGGCGACCAGGGCTGGGCTGGTCAGGAAGAGGGGTCATTGGCTGAAGATGTCGGGAGTACGCTTGGGGTACAGGATCAGGAAGAGCTGCTGGGTGTGGAGATTCGCTACGTGGTTTCACCACGAGCAGGGCGGCCATTGGAGCCAAAACTGGCGGCCAGCATCAACCACCTGTCCCTCAAACCCCTACAAGACAGGTACTTAATGAGGCACTAGAGCTGGAAAACTGCAGTTCGCTCAATGTACCGGCTGTTAACAGCCAAATCTGGGGGGGGGGGGACAGAGTATCCGGAACCAGGAGCTAAAATCCTCAAGCTCCTGACGACAGGGATAACAGCCTATGCTCGTTCCGTGGATGGGGTGGATATGACCACAAACCAGCAAGACACTCTGGCTCTGCTGTGCTACACCCAATATGAGATAAATAACCTCCGCAAGGAGAGAATAAGACCTGCCCTCAATCCCAGGTTTGCAGGACTGTGTAAAACACCGGCCTCAGAGCCGCAGATCCTGTTATTTGGAAGGACAAGTGAAAGACCTGGAGGAGGAGTCCAAAGCATTTGGCCTCATGAGGGCAGGCCCCAGAACGAGCAGACCCACACAAAAAACCAGACGGCAGTACCCCACCGCGTCCACCAGTCAAGGTCAAATTTATGTCACTGGTGAAAGCTCGGGGTCCGCATACTATCCCCGAAAGCCTTTTTAGGCCAGGGCCCAGAGCGGACCCCATGGAAAATGCGCCACCCCCAATCAGCAGTACATCAGCAGTACATCCAGCAGTATAATGACGGATGAACAAACGGAAGAAAGGAACACTACCATAACTATGGAGGTAGGTGGGTCTGGTTCCTACCAGCATGTAAATGGGGAACTGTACTAACAGGAGGTGTCTCACGAATGATAGTTATATGCTTAACAGTATTCGGGGATACAAAACAGAGTTCATTCACGAAAACATGCCACCAGTTCAGCACGTACCCAAAGGGTCTTTACCCTCTCAGTCAAAGAGAACTAGAGGCTCAAGCAGAACTGGTGAGGTTACTTACAAAGGGTGTCATTGAGAAATCCAAACATGATCCTTTGGAATTTGTCTCAAATATATTTACCAAAAGTAAAAAAGATGGTGGATGTCGCATCATCATTGACTTAACCTCACTAAATACCTTTGTTAAGTATGTACATTTCAAAATGGAAACATTTGTAACTGCTAAACAACTGATTTCCAAAGGATACTTTATGGCAAGCATTGATCTAAAAGATGCCTACTATTCAGTACCCATTCACAAGGGTCATCGCAGATACCTGAAAATTTACCTGGATGGGGCAACTATGGCAGTATAAAGTATTGCCTAATGGGTTGACATCAGCCTTAGACTATTTACCAAGATATTAAAACCAGCCTTGGCAACATTAGCGAAACAAAGACATATTGTCATGGCGTATCTTGATCATATCCTAATAGTTGGCAAAACCATGGAGTTGGCTAAATCAGCTGTATTAGCTACCAAATAATTGTTTGAAACCCTGGGTTTGTCATACATCCAGATAAATCTAAGTTGACGCCATCCACAACTATGGACTATCTGGGATTCAATTAACTCAATCCACATGTCTGTAACGTTGCCAAAAGGTAAAGCAGCAGAATTGGCACAGATGTGCAACAATTTAATGGTAAGCAATCGACCAACCATCCGACAAGTGGCAAGAGTAATTGGCAAAATGGTCGCAGCATTTTCAGCTACACAATTTGGACTCCTGCACTATCAGCACCTACAAAGGGCAAAAGTACAGGCGTTGAAACGACATGCAGGTCACTTTGACAGATCCATGAAACTACCCATTGAAGCAATATCAGAGTTACAATGGTGGATATAACACATTTGGCATAGTTCCAGCCCTATCATCATCAATAACCCAACGTTAACTATACAAACAGATGCCAGTGCTCAAGGCTGGGGAGCAACTAATACCATATCCAGCACAGGTGGTAGATGGACTAACCTAGACTCGTCTTTACTACAAACACTGGGCATAAATTATTTGGAAATGTTGGGTGCGTTTTATGGTTTTAAAGCATATTCTAGGAATATGCACAACTTGCATGTTCATTTACAAATTGATAATATCACGGTGGTGGCCTATATTAACCATATGGCCGGAATAAAATCGATATCATGTGACAATTGGGTCAACACAATCTGGTAATGGTGGGTCGATAGACATATTTGGCTATCAGCAACTTACCTACCAGGTAAGCTAAATACAGTGCCAGGTCATGCAAATTCAATGATAAACACCGAATGGATGTTAAATCCTAGAGCTTTGCTAAAATTACAAACCAATATGGCACACCAGATATCGATCTCTTTGCATCCAGACTAAATCACCACGTTCCAATGTATGTCCCTTGGGAACCACACCCTGAGGCAGCAGCGATAGATGCATTCGCGCTGAACTGGGAGACAGATTTCTTCTATGCTTTTTCCCCTTCTGCCTTAATCTGTAGGGTACTACGCAAAATACAGATGGACTCTGCTTCAGGTATTTTGATAGTACCAACTGGCCTACACAGCCATGATTCCCAGTGGTCCTCGACATGGTCATCGAAACTCCTATGACCTTTCCCAGTAGCCCAGACCTATTGACGCACCCTGTATCAGGCATAAGTCATCCATGCCATGCCAAAATTAACCTACTGGGTTGCAGATTATCAAAAGACCACTGCTGGGACTGGGATTGTCTGACAGGACCATCAACATGATGACACCGTATGTCCACCAGGAAACAATACCTATCGAGCATCAGGAAGTGGGAAAGATACTGCTCGACTACTGGGACAACGTACTCATCTGCAACCATAACCAATGTACTGGAGTTCCTGGGGGGCCTTCACCATAATGAAGGATTGAGCTACAGCGCCATCAATACTGCCAGACGTGCGCTGTCAGCCTACTTAAAACAGGTGCCAGGACAACAGGCCATAGGGTCTCACCCGCTGGTGATCAAACTCATGAGGAGTATCGTCAACTCCAACCCCCTTAGACCTAGGTATACACAAATCTGGGATGTCAGTGTGGTCCTGACATACCTAAGGGGATGGTCCCCAGCCAGGTCTCTCACCCTGGAAAAGCTAACCCTGAAAACGGTCATGCTGATGCTACTAGTCTCAGCACAAAGAGTCCAGTCCCTCCACTTACTGCGACTGGACAACATGGTTATAACACCAGACCGGGTCTCATTCACCATTCAGGAGCTGCTAAAGCAGAGCAAGCCAGGAACTTGAGTCCTAGTTATGGATTTCCGGGCATACCCACCTGACCTACGGTTGTGTGTCATGACTTACTTATTCACTTACAACAACACAACAAGAGATTCTCGAGGGAGAAAGGAAAATATATATATATATATATATATATATATATATATATATATATATATATATATATATATATATATATATATATATATAAATAAATAAATAAAAAAGCCTTATGGGTCAGCCACAAGAAACCTCATGGTTGGGTGTCGAGCCAAACCATCTCGAGATGGCTCAAGCAGGTACTGGGAGCTGCTGGAGTAGATACTGATGTATATACATCTCACTCCACCAGGGCAGCATCCACATCGGCGGCTAAAATATTTATATTTAAATAAATAAAAAAAGCCTTATGGGTCAGCCACAAGAAACCTCATGGTTGGGTGTCGAGCCAAACCATCTCGAGATGGCTCAAGCAGGTACTGGGAGCTGCTGGAGTAGATACTGATGTATATACATCTCACTCCACCAGGGCAGCATCCACATCGGCGGCTAAAAGAATGAACATGGAGAAAACGTTCCAAACGTTCTACCACAAGCCGCTAGCAGAACCTGTGTTATTTGCAGAAAGAGTTTTAAAATCTGCAAAAATATATAATTTAAGCCCGGGGGAGCATTTTGTCTTTTGTTATTGTTTAATAGATACCATTATTGTTTACAAACAGATTATGGTTGATTACGATAACATACTTCCTCCCTTGAATGACTTCGGCAGCGAGTGAAGTATGAACTGTTACACGGTTTGAAATCACAGAGCTTTGAAGTCTTCACGTAGTCACTCACGTGACTCCGAAGTAAAATAGTAAGATTAAACGAGAACTTACCAGTTTGAAGTTTGATCTGTATTTTATGAGGAGTTACGATGAGGGATTACGTGCCCTCCGCTCCCACCCTCAAATATATAGATCAACAGGTATCTTAGTTCTCCTTTTCTTTACTATGTTTATTTCAATTATTGTGTTTCCTGTGATTCCACACCGCTGCTTTGAAGAATGTCGCGCATGCGTGCTGAACGGGGTCTTCACGTAATCCCTCATCGTAACTCCTCATAAAATACAGATCAAACTTCAAACTGGTAAGTTCTCGTTTAATCTTACTATTAATATGCGTCGCCCAACTTAAATCTTTGCTTAATTCGACACCTAGATATGGGTGATGTCTCTTTCTTTCTCTTCTGGCTTACAGAAATTTGTACATTATTTAAAATTAATTGAACTAGTTTAGTTGTTGATGCTGACATGAAATTAACTTTGATTTATCGCAAAGCTGCAAAACTGATCAACATTTAACAGATGGTAACACAAGAGATGCTGGAATCTTTAGCTAAACATAAAGTGCTGGAAGAACTCAGCAGGTCAGGCAACATCTGTGGAGGGAATAGACGGGCAACATCTTGGATTGGGACCCTTGTTCAGACAGATTAGTAGGGGATAAAAAGCTGCAAAAAGAGAGGTGAGAGTGGGGCAAAGCCCAGCAGTTGATAAGAAGATACAGGTGAGGGGGAAGGTTTGATTGGTAGATGGGTGGAGTAAGTGACAAAGGCTGGAGGTGAAAGGAGACAAAATGGTATCGAATAAAGAGAGTAGAGAAGTGAAAATGTAGCGTCAGAGAGAGGAATGTAGGTGGAAGGGGCCAGTGCAGGCAGTGGGAAGAAGGGGAGAGGAGGAAAATGGAGTACTCAGGAATGGAAGATGAGTGTATGAAGGAGGGAAAAGAAGCAGTGTGACTGTGGGAGTGGGTGACTGAGGAAGAAATGTCCTCACACAATGACAGGGGTGGAAGGCATGAGGAAGAAAGGGTGGGGATGCAGAAGGGTTTTTAACAAAAGATTACTGTCAAATAACTCCATACATTGAAAATACCAATTATATTACAATGGTACTAATCTAATATTTAATCACAAACCTGCTTTTGAGGCAGAGCAAATTATGATTTACAGTGCATTCAGAAAGTATTCAGACCCCTTCACTTTTTTTCACATTTTGTTACGTTACAGCCTTATTCTAAAATGGATTCATTTCATTTTTTTAATCATCATCTACACACAATACCCTATAATAAAATAGCAAAAACAGGTGTTTAGATATTTTTGTAAAGTAATTACAAAGAAATAACTGAAATATCACATTTACATAAGAATTCGGACCCTTTACTCAGTACTTTGTTGAGGCACCTTTGGCAGTGATTACAGCCTCAAGTCTTCTTGGGTATGATGCTACAAGCTTGGCACACCTGTATTGGGGTAATTTGGGGTAAGAAAGCTCTGGAGCAGGTTTTCATCAAGGATCTCTCTGTACTTTGCTCTGTTCATCTTTCCCTCGATCCTGACTAGTCTCCCAGTTCCTGCCACTGAAAAACATCCCCACTGCATGATGCTGCCATCACCATGCTTCACCTTAGGTATGGTATTGGCCAGGTGATGAGCGGTCTCTGGTTTCCTCCAGACGTGACGCTTGACATTCGGGCCAAAGAGTTCAATCTTGGTTTCATCTGACCAGATAATTTAGTTTCTCATGCCTTTTGGCAAACTTCAAGCGTGCTGTCATGTGCCTTTTACTGAGGAGTGGCTTCCGTCTGGCCACTCTACCATAAAGGCCTGATTGGTGGAGTGCTGCAGATATAGTTGTCCTTCTGGAAGGTTCTCCCATCTCTACAGAGGAACTCTGGAGCTCTGTCAGAGTGACCATCTGGTGCTTGGTCACCTCCCTGACCAAGGCCCTTCTCCTCCGATTGCTCAGTTTGGCCGGGCGGCCAGCTCTATGGAAAGTCCTGCTGGTTCCAAAGTTGTCCATTTAAGAATGAAGGAGGCCACTGTGCTCTTTGTGACCTGCATGCTGCAGAAATTGTTTTATATCCTTCCCCAGATCTGTGTCTTGACACAATCCTGTCTCAGAGGTCTACAGACAATTCCTTCGTCTTCATGGCTTGCTTTTTGCTCCGACATGCATTGTCAACTGTGGTACTTTATTTAGACAGTGGTGTGCCTTTCCAAATCATGTCCAATCAATTTAATTTACCACGGGTGGACTCCAATCAAGTTGTAGAAACATCTCGAGGATAATCAATGGAAACAGGATGTATCTAAGCTAAATTTTGAGTGTCATCGCAAAGAGTCTGAATACTCATGTAAATGTGATATTTTGTTTATTTCTTTTCAATTACTTTGCAAAAATTTCTAAACAGCTGTTTTCGCTGCTTCATTCTGGGGTATTGTGTAAAGATTGATGATAATAAAAAATAATTTAATGCATTTTAAAATAAGGTTCTAACGTAATAAAATGTGGAAAAAGTGAAGGGGTCTGAATACTTTCTGAATGCATTGTAAACACCCACTGGTATCTCCAGAGGTTTTCGAATTCATTTTTAGTAAAATACTAGACCAATTGGGACCCATTGGGTCCCTGTCACATGGGAGGCCTGGTCCACCAACGCAATATTCCACCACTCACCCATAGCCCCCAACTGTGCTGATGTGGCAATAAATTGTAATAAATAAGATCAATGTGAACGCATCTCATCCGCCCTCTTTAGTCCCCTATTCCCCTCCTCCATTATCCTCCATCTCCCCACTTTCCTCCAACCCTCCTCTGCTTCCTCCCCTCACCCCCTCCCTCCCCTCCTCTCTACCCCCTCCCCTCCTCCATTACCTTGCCATCCCTCTTCCTACCCCTATCCTCCTCCATTCCCCTTCATCCCCCAGCAGTCCCTCCCCCTCCTCTTAACCTGCCTTCTTCCCCCTCTCCTTCTCCTCTCCCCCACTCCCTCCCTTACCTCTCCCTCCCTCTCCTTTCCCCGACCTTCAGTCACTCCTGCCCTCCCTCCATAACCCCTCTCCCATCCTGCACTCCCACTCCTTAGCTCCCCCCTATTCCATCCCCCCACAATTCCCCTATTCCATCCCCCTGTGCTTTGTGATGCCAGTAAAGTGGGGCCGGGGCAAGTAGGAATGCAAGAGGTAGCGGGGCAAGTGGGGGCGCTGTTTTTGATGTTGTTGTTTAAAATGTCAATAATGTAAAATATGGCATCAATGTGAACAAAACTTGTTTCATTTACATAACAGAACAATCAATGGTGAGTAAGGGGGACCAAACATTGCATGCTATCATGTACCATTTTTGCAAAGCGGGCAAACAAACCGACAAATATAGAAACAAGTTGAGAGTTTTTGTATCATACTTGACCAAGTGGGACCCATTGGGTCCCTGTCATATGGGAGGCCTGGTCCCCCAATGCAATATTCCACCACGCACCCATAGCCCCCAAAAATACGATCAATGTGAACGCATCTCACTCTCCCTCTTCATTCCCCTATTCATCTCTTCCATTATCCTCCCTCTCCCCACCCTCTACCAAACCTCCTCTGTTTCCTCCCCTCCTCTCACCGCCTCCATCCCTTTCTCTGTCTTCCCCCTACCCATCCCCATTACCTCACCATCCCTCTTCCTACCCCTATCCTCCTCCATTCCCCCTCATCCCCCAGCATTCCCACCCCCTCCTCTTCACCCTCCTTCTTCTTTCCCCTCACCTCCACCCCTCCCTCCTCAC
>CM075978.1:28085071-28127760 GCA_038087875.1 Malacoraja senta
GCTCACAGCTCCTGCCTGCGAGCACAGCCCGCCGAAGCCCGTGAACACAGCCCTCCCCCGCCCGCGGAACACAGACTACAGTCCGCTGCTTCAGCTTTATTCTCGGCGGGTGGCTTCTGGACGGGGGGCTTCTGGACATGCTCATGAACTCAGCTTGGCCTCCGGGGATTTATTCTCCAGCAGGTGCCAGAAGGGGTGGTACCTTCATGGTGACTGATAGGCGAGAAGACCAATCTGCTGATCCCACAATTTTTTAAACCTTCATAACTTTTGTAATCTTCCACCGATCAGAACAAAACTTGGTGGCTTGGAGCAGAGGAGAACTGTGAGTATGGTGACGAAAAAGTTCTAGTGATATAGGGTACCATTTTTGCTCAAATTTAAAAACAACACAGACCGGAAGTGGTCAACATGAGAGTTTCAGTAATAGTATAGATAGATAGATAGACCAAGGGGACCCGTTCCCCCAATGCAATATTCCAGCACTCACCCATAGCTCCCAACTGCGCAGCCACGGCTGAGGGGTTCCCATTGGAGCCAGAGATACCCGTTGTGACGCGAGTCACGGCAACCCTCCCCAACTGTGCCTTGTCATCCCACTTCCTACCACTATCCTCCTCCATTCCCCCTCATCCCCCAGCAATCCCCCCCCCTGCTCTACATCCTCCCTCAGTCACTCTCTTCCTCCTTCCATTAACCCTCTCCCCTCGCTACCCCCCTCCTCTCCCTCTATCCCCTTGCTCCCTCACTCCTCACCTCCCCCCTATCCCACTCCCCCACTCTACCTCCTCACGTTCCCCACTGCCCTCCTCACCCTCTGTCCATCACTCTCTACCTCCCCCACTCCCCCTTCCTCTCCCACTATCCCCTTCCTTCCCCACTCCTCACCTCCCACGTATCCCACCCCTCACTCTCCCTCCTCACCTCTAGTCCTTGACCCGGGCCCCGCTCCTCTCCTTCCCCACGGGCTAGGCACGGGTGTCGCTCCTCTTCGTCTCCACGGACTTGGCCCGGGTCCTGCTCCTCTTCCTCTCCACGGACTTGGACCGGGTCCTGCTCCTCTCCCTCCCTGCGCTCACCCTCCTGGCGGGCTCAGAGCAGCAGCCTCAGGTGGCGCTCCTCTCCCCACCCCGCGGGCCCGGAGCAGCAGGCCCGGGTGTCTCCCCGCATTCCCTCCCCGTGGGCCTGGAGCAGCAGCTTCCCCACACGTGCCGCTCCTCTCACTCCTGCGGGCCCAAAGCAGCAGTAAAATAGAAGGAAACGTACCCATGGTTCCATAGTGTCCCCGTTGTGAGGCGAAAGAAATAAAAGATGGCGGTCTGAAATTTGTGGAAAGGCCACGCTAAGGACCTGTGGGGTGTCTTTTGAGATGCCAGTCAAGTAAAGATGGTATGTAGGGGTGGGGCAAGTAGGGGGCGGGGCAAGTGGAGGTGAGGCAACTGGGGACGGGGCAACGGGTGTGGAGCAACTGGGGGCAGGGCGACTGGGGTCGGGGCCACTGGGGTGGGGCAACTGGGGGCGGGGCAAGTGGGGCACTGTTTTTTAAAAACGTTTTACACGTCAATAACTTGTAAAATATACAATCAATCTGAACAAAACTTTTTTAATTTACATCAGAGGACAATGCTGAGTTAGTTCGGCCAAAAATTGGAGCGCTATTGTGTACCGTTTTTGCGCAAATACAAACCAGGCAAACAAACCGGCAAACAAACAAGATAAGATAAGATAGTACAGATTTTAGAATGTGAAAATTGAACATTTTATTTATGTCTCTGGTAGACAATATCAAAGGGCAGCCAGTTCGCTGCTGTGCCTACAATAAGCTTAACGTTGCATGTTTTTATATTTTGAATAAAATTATCTCCATATAATGTAAAATGCCCCATTGAAAAGTTTAAATTCATTAAGCTCATTAGAATATAATGGTTTAATTCAGGAATAATTACCCAGTCTAGAAGATTGAAATATATTTTACGTGAAAAGTCAATACCAGAGAAGGCATCATGAAACGGCCAATATAGGTGATCAAAACAATTGTTTCTTCATCGGTTTTCTATGCTTTATTTGCATTTATATTATGACAGTTCTTAACAAAATCCAAAGGGATGTCACAATGTTTGTTCATATATATGATTAAGATTGCAGCTTTTTGCTTTTTCTGAGCACATTAGATCAACAGGTTTTATTACCTCTCTTTAATATCAGAATGTGGAAAGTCCAGCTGTAAGGCATGATTTAGAGATGACAACACACCATGGCTTGTGTTTCACTCTCTGTTGTACAGCCTGTAATGCCATTCGTAATAAAATATAGAGCCAAGAGTGTTTAATTATCATCTAGGCTGACAATGGAACAATGAAATTCTTATTTGCAGAAGCAGAACAGGTCCAGATATGCAATGCAAATAGATAATAGACAGATAATAAATTCTATATCATTTTTAGCCACAATACCAGTGCAAAATAAATTGCAAAGTCCTTGAGGGCCTGTCCCAGGGGCATGCGACTTCATGCGGCAAGCGCGACCTAACCGCAAGCGGGGGCCGTGCGGGGACCGCGCGGAGGTCGCGGGGCCGGTCCCACTTCGATCGCTGGAGCCGTATGGAGTTGTGCGGAGCTGGTCCCGACATCGCACGGGGCTCTGAAAAACTGACACTGTTCAAAAATTCTGCGGCAAAGGCCTGCCGCCCCGCAGCCGCATCGAGGCCATGCGCGCCGCATCGACGGCCGTGCGCCCTGCCTCGATGGCCATGTGCACTGCCTCGACGGCCATGCGCACTGCCTCGACGCCGGACGCAGCCGCCTCGAGGCCGTGCGCACCGCTTCCGGGTTGGTAGCGCTTGCCGCATGCAGCCGCATGCTGGTGGGACCGGCCCTGGACGGGGATCACTCGACCTCCGCGCGGCACCCGCGCGGCCCCCGCTTGCGGTTAGGTCGCGCTTGCCGCATGGAGTCGCATGCCCATGGGACAGGCCCTTTAGTGCAACCAAAGATAGTCCAAAGTTCATAGTTATCGTCATACAGATTGGAAACAGACCCAAATTCCCACACCAACCAACGTGCCCCATCTACATTTGCCCCACCTGCCTGAATTTGGCCCATATCATTCTAAACCTATGCAAAGTCTATGCAAATACATGTCCATCTTATCCCTCAGAATATTCTGCAATAACTTGCCTACCACAGACATTAGGCTCACTGGTCTATGGTTTCCAGGCTTTTCCTTGGAACCTTTCTTAAATAGAGGCATAAAAATAGCCACTGTCCACTTTCAGCACCTCACCCATATCTAATGATGTATATCTCAGCCAGAGCACCTGGAATTTCTTCTCTAGCTTGATATATCTGATCAGGCCCAGGAGATTTCTCCTCCTTCATATGCCATAGGATATTCATCATCTTCTTGACCGAAATACACAATATCCTCAAGACACTTCTATTAACTAGCCCAAGTTCCCCAGTCTTCACATCTTTCTCCACACTAAACATGGAGGAGAAATGCTGGTTAAGGAACTTGCCCATTTCCTTTGACTCCACAGAGAGATGACTGCATTGGTTTCTAAGAGGTCTTATTCTCTCTCTTGCCACCCTCTTTCTCTTAATATGCTTATAAAATCTCTTTGGATTTCACTTAATATTATCTGCCAGAGCTATTTCCTGCCCTCTTTTAGCTCTTCCGATTTCCTTCTTAAGCATGCTCCTCAGCTCCCGAAACTCCTCCAGGGGTGCACTTGATCTCAGCTTCCCACACCTTTCCCACGGCTCCTTCTTTTTCTGACCAGAGCCTCGATTTCCCTCATCATCCAAGCTTCCTTACTCCCACCTGCTTTGTCCCCCACTGTAACAGGAAAATGCAAGTCTTAAACTCTTGTCACTTTTATAAACATCCCACTTACCAGACATTCCTTTGCCAGCAAACAACCCACCCCAATCAACTTGAGCAAGTTCCTGTCTAATACCTTCAAATATGGCATTACCCCAATTTTAACTTATGGGCCGCCCTGTCTTTATCCAGTTGAGGGTAGTGTTGTGTAGTGTTCACGAGTTTGATGCTTGTTGGGCTGAACCTTTGAAGAAACTGCTATGGAACATGGTGGTTCTCAGATATCAGGCCCCTGTACCTTTTTCCTGATGGTTGGAGCGTGGCTAGGATGGTGTGGGCCTTTGATGATGATATGGGCCAAATGCGGGCATATGCTTGCATTCTAGCCTATTCTGATATTGTGTTTTAGTTTTAGAGATACAACATGGAAACAGGATCTTCGGCCCACTGAGTTCACGCTGACCATCAATCATCCGTTCACACCAGTTCTGTGTTACTCCATTATTGGATCCACTCCCTGCACACTAGGGGTAATCTTACAGAGGTCAATTAACCTGCAAAGGCTGCACATCTTTGGGTTGTGGGAGGAAACCGGAGCACCCGAAGGAAACCCACATACTCTGCCCCCAAGTAGAATGTACAAATTCCACACAGACAGAACCTGAGATCAGGATCGAACCTGAGTCTCTTGCACTGTGAGGCAGCAGATCTACCAGCAGCACCACTGTGCCACCTTCTTATTGAGCTTGTAATAATTTCCTTTTGCACTTTTTCAGTAAACGTTTTTTAAAAGGGTGCATCAGGGAATACTTATAATGTAGATAGACACTAAATGCTGAACTAACTCAGCAGGTCAGGCAACATCT
Organism: Malacoraja senta; assembly: GCA_038087875.1. Taxonomy (NCBI): domain Eukaryota; kingdom Metazoa; phylum Chordata; class Chondrichthyes; order Rajiformes; family Rajidae; genus Malacoraja; species Malacoraja senta. The sequence continues at coordinate 28,089,760 of CM075978.1, forward strand.
CTGGAGAAAGGAATAGGAGGAATAGGTGACATTTCTGGTCGAGACCCTTCTTCAGACGTCTTGACCTGAAACTTCACCTATTCCTTTTCTCCAGAGATGCTGCCTGACCCGCTGAGTTACTCCAGCATCTAATGTCTATCTTTAATGTTAACCAGCATCTGCAGTTCCTTCTTACACAAATACTAACAATGTATTCTCTAGTGGGATTGTGGGATTCTGATAAACACAACCAAGGGATTTTGCCAGTGACCTCTATTACCAGGATTGGAGTGAGTTCTAATTGTCTTTTTCTTGATTAAATAGAAGATTATTTTTTGAATACTAGAGAAATTAGTCTTCCAGTTATTTTGTTGTCAAACACCAGAAAAGTTCTGCTGGCAGTGAGGAGACAATGAAACTAGTTCTCATCCATTTGGAAGTTGACTTTGTTACAACAACCTTCTGATGAGCAAATGCTCACGTGCACTGTGAGAACCTTGTTGCCAAAGTCACTTGGGTGCCACTATTTCCCTGCTGAATTATCAGGAGACAATGAAATGCCTTTTCAATCAAATCAAACTAATTTCTTGAGCATTATAACCTTGACTGAACTTTTAGTTGCACTGCTTATTATAAATCTAGATATTCATTTTGACTGTACATTACTTTTATTGTTTTTATTGTTTCATTTGTTGCCTTGTCTGCCTTGGGATCAATACAGACCTAACAGCTCATGGACTCTACATGTATAGAGACAAAATCAAGCTGAATGATATATTAAGCAAAAAAACTAAGTGCTGAAGGAAAACAGCAAGTCAGGCAGCATCAGTGGAGGGAATGGACAAGTGATGTTTCAGGTCGGGATCCTTCTTCAGACTGTGTGGAGCAGGGAAGAGAAAACTGAAAAAGAGAGGTGTGGACAAAGCCTAGCAAGTGATAGGTGGATGAAGGTAAGAGGATTTTGATTGGCAGAGGTGTAGACAAAGGCTAGAGGTTAAAAGGAGATGAAAGGCTGTCAGAAAAGAAGTGGTGAAATGAAACAGAGGGGGGAATACAGGCGGAAGTGGATAGGAGATGAGGAATGAGGGGGGATTAGAGCAAAATGGGGGATTTGGGGATGGGAGATGAATGAACATAGAAGGGGAAAGGGACAGAATGACTGGGATGGTGTGGGGGACCACCCTTTTCCAGCTTTCTCCCTCCTTCTCCATCAGTCTGAACAAGGGTCCTGACTAAAAAACATCTTATGCCCATTCCCTCCACAGATGCTTGCTGATCTGCTGAGTTCCTCCAGCTCTTTGTTTTATGCTCAAGATCCCAGCATCTGCGGTTCCTTGTGTCGCTAAAGGATATATTGTTATTCCTCGTCACTGAGCAAAGGCAGTGACGCAGCCTGCCATCAAACGGAAAGGGAAAAGACGGAATACTTTGCACACACCCAAATTAATATCTTACCCCAGTATGAATGAGGCAGTGTGGCAAAAAATAGTTAGAGTGCAACAAGTAAGAACTGTCCATTTAATTATGAAAATTAGGTTGATATAGTGCAGAGAGAAAGCCCAGCAGATAGCAGCACAGTTCACTAAAGCAATGAAGACAGCAATCAATAAAGAGGGAAATAGGTTTGCATTCCATTTGATAAAATCTTTTGATTTTAGTTAATATATGTCACATTCAGTTATTTTTCTGTGTACCTGCTCTTCTGTCATTGCCTCTGAGCTGTACTTCAGAACGTGAAATAATACCCCTGTTTATTGATGTACCATCTTCTGGTTAATGTGAAATGCATCTACTGATATTAATTTACTTTGCACAGATCAAGCAATGACTCTGCATTTACAGTTGGTAGAGCTGTTGCCTCACGGTGCCAGAGACCTTGGTTCAATTCTTACCTCAGATACTGTCTGGGTGCAGTTGACACATTCTCCCTGTGACTGCATGGGTTTCCTCTGGATATGCCAGTTTCCCCCCACATCCCAAAGACATGTGGGTTTGCAGGTTAATTGGCCTCTGTAAATTGCCCAGAGTTTAGTTTGGCTTGGTTTACTTTAGAGAAACACCGCAGAAAAAGGCCCTTCGGCCCACCGAGTCAGCACCGACCAGCGATCCCCGCATATTAACACTATCCCACACACACTAGGGAAAATTTTACATTGATGCCCAGCCAATTAACCTTCAAACCTGTACGTCTTTGGAGTGAGGGAGGAAACCGAAGATCTCCAAGAAAACCCATGCAGGTCACGGGGAGAAGTTACAATCTCCATACAGACAATCACCCATAGTCAGGATCCAACCCAGGTCTCTGGCGCTGTAAGGCAGCAACTCTACTGTTGTACCACCATGCTGCCCTAGTGGATGTAAAAGTCGGATAACATGGAACTAATGTGAATGGGTGATTGACATGGACTTAGTGGGCCAAAGGGCTTATTTCTATGCTGTATCTTTCAACCAATCATTCAATTTGACCAGTCATTCAGTAATATGTTGGAGGGCATGGTTATAGTGTATGTAGATGTAGCACAATAGAATGGAAATGTAAATCCATGCAGTTTTCGTAGTTTCCCAGATTAGGCATGCATGCCTGATTGAACAAGTTTTTAAATTAGGACATTTTTATCTCATTTGGTTTCTTGATCTGTACTTATACATTACTTTTCCACTTCTTTATAGGTCATCGCTTTCGCATTTTTCAATCCAGTATCTTCAATATGATGGGATTTTCATAAAGTGTGTGCTTTCAAAACCTAAATGGTTGTTGAGGGTGAATGAAGCTTCCCTTCACAATGGAGCCAATTTATCTCGGTGGTGCGAGAATATTTTAAACTTACATTCACTTCACATCTCAGACTTAAAAATTATCAATGCCAAACATTTTGTTCCTGTAAATGTAAAGAACTGAAACTCTCCCAAGTACAGAAGTATGCACTGACAAGGCTCTACAGGTGGTGCTGTTGGCAAAGGCCATGGGAGGTCCTACAGCAGCCCGCAGCAGGTGCATGGAGCGGCGGTGGACAAAACCGACGGCATCGCACTTGTCCAGGCTGACCCCCACTTCATTGATCCAGTGCCATCAGGACATCAGTTCCTATAGTCAGAGTGTGGTGAATCTGAGGAATTCATTCCGACAGAAGGCTGTGGAGCCCAAGTCAATGGATATTTCTAAGGCAGAGATACAGTAGATAGATTCTTGATTAGTACGGGCATTAGGGGTTATGGAGAGAAGGCAGGAGAATGGGGTTAGGAGGGAGGCATAGATCAGCTATCTGGCGGAGTGGACTTGATGGGCCGAATGGCCTATTTCTGCTCCAATCACTTATGAACTTATAGTCAGAAAGTAAGAGAATTTCCTGGGCCAAGATTGGACTTTTCAGAAACTGGAAGTTGCAAGGTGGCACAGGAACATGGCGACTCTCTCTGCATGTTGTTCCAGAAGAAGATCTTTGGACTCAAGGATAAATAATTTGACTGGATAGCATGCAGAACAAACATTTCACTATACCTCTCTGCACATGTGACAATAATAAACTAAACTAAGTTTCAAGCAGGCTGCAAGGATTTGATTTGCAGGTAGCTATTCATATTTCCATAAAGTTCATCAAGGATCTACTTGACAAGTCATTTTTGCAGATAAATTGATTTTTTGCCAGTGAATGGATTGGATGCTGGATCAACTCAAAATTACAATATATCAGTTGTTTTTTTCTCCTTCCAGATAATTAGCCGCTAAATTTCATTTAGAGCTTTGATGAAATCCTTGCCGATGTAATCTGTGGTCATAAATTATGCCTGTTTAATTCTTTTTTATTAATACTTGTGCATCCACTTGATGCTTATTGAAGTTAGTGCTGTCTATCTTTTTGTTCTTGGAGTTTCTAACACTGACTGATCTCTCCCAGATGCATTCATTTCTGTTGTGTCAAACATGCGCAGTAGATTTAGTGAAACAGACTCTGGAGACTGCACGGAAACAGGCCTTTTAGCTCAACTCGTCTATGCCGACCAAGATGTCCCATCGAAACTAGTCCCATTTGCTTGCATTTGGCCCATATCCATCTAAACCTTTCCGTTCCATGTACCTGTCCAAATGTCTTTTAAATGCTGTTATAGTACTTCCCTCAACTCCCTCTTGTGGCAGCTCATTCTATTTACATATCACCCTCTGGAAAGGTTGCCCCTCAGGTTCACATTAAATCTTGCCCCCTCACCTTCAAAATATGTAGCAGCACCTGCTGGTGCCTTGGGATAGTCAAACCCTCGGATTGGCTACTCCAGTCACGTGGGCGCGGGGCAGCAGGTTTCGCGCGCTTTTGTGTCGAGTTCAATTATTCTAGCACCACACTTGTGGATGCAACATCATTTAGTTAGCTGTCTTATAGACTCGCGTTATTCATTGTTTTACCGTTCGTAATAAAGTTCATTGAATTAACTCACGGTCTCGACTCCGCTAAACTGCTGACCCCGACGCATCCAATCGTTATTGGACGCCGACAATGCAAGCCGCCGCCGTTCCCGACGCTCAACAGAATGCCGTCGGCCTCAAGCTGCTGGTGTTCTGGGCCGAACAGCCACAGGTTTGGTTCGCCCACGTGGAGGCACAATTCCACCTCCGTAACATCGTGGTGGACGACACAAAGTACTTCCATGTCATCGGAGCGCTCACGCAGGAGACGGCTTTGTGGTTATTGCTTTCCCTGCAAGACCCACCAGGACTCGCTAAATACGAAAGTCTCAAAGCCCTCCTTCTTCGCACGTTTGGGCTCAGTCGCCGAGACCGCGCCGCCCGCCTCCTACACATGGACGGGTTGGGCGATCGCAAGCCGTCCATGCTGATGGACGGCCATGGTCCGAGTCTGCTCTTTGAACAGGCCTTCTTAGAGCAGATGCCGGACGAAGTCCGCCTCATGCACGCCGGCGCCGATTCTCCCGACCCCATACAGCTCGCCCAAAGGGCCGACGAACTCTGGCTGGCTAACAACAAGATGGCGGTGCCATCAACCGGGTTTCCACGCCAGCGCGCCATTCACCTCGGCGAGTCGGTGGTGACGCCCCGCCCACAGCTTCCATTGCAGAGCCACAGCAGCAGGCTGGGGACCGGGGTAAGCACAAATGGTGCTTCTACCACCTCCGCTGGAGCACTGAGGCTCGACGCTGCCATCAACCCTGCTCGTTTCAGGGAAATGCCTCGGCTGATCGTCTGTAGAGGCAATCACGATCGGCCCAAACAACCGCCTCTACGTCCGCGACCATCTCTCCGGCAGACGCTTCCTCGTCGACTCTGGGGCTATAGTCAGTATCCTCCCGCCGACCGGACGCGACACCCGTGCTGGTAAGCGGGGCCCAGTGCTCACGGCCGTTAATAGGAGCACCATCTGTACGTACGGCACGCGGACCCTGTCACTCGCTTTTGACTCCCGCCCGTATGAGTGGACGTTCATCGTAGCCGACGTCGCACAGCCGCTCCTGGGTGCCGACTTTTGCGAGCGTTCTCCCTCGTAGTCGATGTGCGGGGCGGGCGCATGGTTCCGCAATCGGCCCTCGGCCCCGCGGCCCCGCGGCCCCAGCCCCCAACCTGTGCACAGCTCAGCGCCGTCGACAAGGTTGACGGCCCCTACGCCTCCTTCCTCACTGATTTCCCTGAGATCCTCACTCCCCGTTTCAATGCGGCAGCCCCCAGGCACGGGTTCGTACATCACATCCCCACCGTGGGCCCTCCAATACACGCCGGGCGCGCCGCCTTCCACCGGACAAGCTGTGCATCGCCCGGGACGAGTTCTAGCTAATGGAGGACATGGGGATTGTCCGGCGCTCGGACAGCCCATGGGCATCCCCACTACACATGGTCCACAAAGCATCTGGGAGGTGGAGACCATATTGGGATTATCGGCGTCTGAACGCCATGACAACTGCAGACCGCCCCACATCCAAGACTTTTCTGCCCACCTCGAGGGAGCCGCTTTCTTCTCGAATGTCAACCTTGTCCGGGGCTATAATCAGATTCCCGTTCACCCGGAACGATCACCCCGTTTGGCTTGTTTGAGTGGCTACGTATGCCTTTTGGATTAAAGAACGCCACGCAGGCGTTCCATCTCCTTTCTGTGGCACAGCGTCACACCTCAAGACGCCGCCCCGCTACCCTCGGCAGTTCCCCCAGCCGCGCACGGTAAAGGGGTTGCAGGAGTTTGTCGGCATGATGAATTTTTATCACCGTTTCATGCCGGCAGCTGCCAACATCATGCGCCCCCTGTTCCAGTGCCTCGCGGGCAAGCCGCGGGAGCTCGAATGGTCCTCGGAGGCAGACGCAGCGTTCGAGGGCACTAAGGCAGCCCTGGCCAACGCAACCATGTTGGTCCACCCGCGGACCTCAGCCTCAACGGCTCTCACCGTGGACGCCTCGGACTCGGCTGTGGGAGGCGTCCTGGAGCAGCTCGTCGACGGCCGCTGGCAGCCGCTGGCCATTTTTAGCCGTCAACTGCGAGCCCCCGAGCGCAACTACAGCGCCTTCGACCGAGAGCTCCTGGCGTTGTACCTGGCTATCAGGCACTTCTGTTATTTCCTCGAAGGTCACATATTCACTGCCTTTACGGACCACAAACCCCTTACCTTTGCCTTGGGGAAGGTTTCCGACCCATGGTCTACCCGCCAGCAGCGGCACCTCACTTAACTCGCTTCACCACGGACGTCCAGCATGTCGCGGGCAAGCTCAACACCATTGCTGACACCTTGTCCCGCCCTGTCCTCCCCTCCATTTTGGCCATAGACCAGGGTGTGGACTATGATGAGCTGGCTGCGGCACAGCGTGTGGACGCTGGCATGGCGGACTACCACACCGCTTTTTCTGGCCTCCAGTTGGCTGAAGTCCCGTGTTGAGTTTCGGGCACCGTGGTCCTTTGCATTATCTCCATGGGCCGGCCTCGCCCCATCGTCCCCACCAGTTGGCGTCGCCGGGTCTTTGATTCCATCCACGGGCTGGCCCACCCATCCATACGGGCGACCTCTGCACTGATGGCGGCCAAGTTTGTTTGGCACGGGCTCCGCAAGCAGGTGGCGGCCTGGGCCCGTGCCTGCATTCCCTGTCAGACCTACAAGGTCCAGCGGCACAAGCGGCCTCCGGTGCAGGATTTCCACATCCCCATGGGCCGTTTTCTGCATGTCCACGTCGACCTGGTGGGCCCGTTGCCGACATCCCGCGGCGCCATGCATCTACTCACCACCGTGAACCATTTTACGAGGTGGCCGGCGGCTATCCCGCTCTCGGACACCTCAGCCGTGGCCTGCGCCTGGGCCCTGGCAGCCAACTGGATTGCCCGGTTCGGGGTCCCGTCAGATATCTCCACTGACCGGGGGGCCCAGTTCAACTCTGATTTATGGTCTTCCCTGGCTCAGCTCTACGGGGCGCGATTACATCATACCAGCGCCTACCACCCGCAGGCCAACGGGCTCGTTGAACGTTTTCACTGCCACCTTAAGTCAGCGTTGAAGGCTCAGCTCACAGGTCCAGACTGGGTGGACCAGTTACCGTGGGTGCTCCTCGGTATCTGCACTGCCCCCAAAGAGGGCACTTCCTCTGCCGAGCTGGTGTACGGCTCGGCCCTGCGGCTGCCTGGGGACTCTCTCCCTGCCGTTCGCGGGCGGGTGGACTCTGCCCCGGCGTTGCTGGTGAGCCTCCGGGAGCAGGTGAGCGGGCTAGCTCGCGTTCCCACTTCGCGGCATGGATTGCCGGTGATGCATGTGCCGTCGGTTCTGCAGAATTGTGCCTATGTTTTTGTTTGCAGGGACGCCCACCGATCCCCCTTGCAGCGGGTCTACGAGGGGCTGTTCCGGGTGCTGCGGTCCGGTGTCTCCACCTTCACCTTGGACGTGAGTGGTCGGGAGGAGTTTGTCTCCGTCGGTCGTCTCAAGCCGCCCACATTGACGTCGACAGCCCCGGTGGTCGCACTACCCCGACGTAGAGGTCGTGCACTGGCTGATCCAGCTGCACCAGTTGTGCCTGTTTCACCCGACCCGGTCGTAGCTGTTCTTCCCACCCCATTGCGGTTTCCTGGTCCTGTTTGACCAGTACTCCTTGTCACGCCCTCCCCGCCTCCACTGACCACGTGTTATGGTCGTTGTGTCCAGATCCCTGCTCGGTTCCGTACCTCGGGTTCTGAGGGGGATCCTGTAGCAGTACCTGCTGGTGCCTTTGGGTAGTTAAACCCTTGGATTAGCTACTCCAGTCACGTGGGCGCGGGGAGTGGGTTTCGCATGCTTTTGTGTCGAGTTCATTCATTCTAGCGCCACACTTGTGGATGCAACATCATTCAGTTAGCTGTCTTAGAGACTCGCGTTATTCATTGTTTTACCGTTCGTAATAAAGTTCATTGAATTAACACATGGTCACGACTCCGCTAAATCCTTTTGTTTTTAATTTCTCTACCCTGGTTAAAAGACTGTGCATTAATTGTATCTATTCTCCTCATGATCTTATACACTGTTTGGCATCAGGGAAGCTGCCAGGTCAACAAGGACTATGCCAACACACTCATGGTAGGGGGAACTCGCATGAAAACATTTATTTATAGTGAAGGACAATAGTGATAAGAAGGTCAAAGGAGGGACACAGTCCCTTATCATCTAAGGAGAAGTGAAGTGCTGGCGATCTCAGGCTTGTCCTGGCAGCTTAGTCTTACCCTAAAAGAGGAGGTGCCGGTGATCTCAGGCTTGTCATGGCAGCTCAAGTCCTTGCACTCCATGTGGGGGCATAGTCCTTCATCAACTGCGGGAGACCTTGCATTCTCAGGCTTGTCCCAGCAGCTCAGTCCTGGCCTCAATAAAGGAGACACTGACAATCTCAGGCTGCTGCCATCAGCTCAGTCTTGGCCTCAAGGAGGACGTTTTGGCAGTCTCAGGCTTGTCCCAGCAGCTTAGTCTTACTCCATGCCTGCAAAAGGGAAACACAGACAGTAAGGTGGCACCCCACCTTCTCACTCTTTCTCTCTCCCTCCTGATAAGAAGTGCTGTTGTTTTAAGTAGGCCCGATGGGGTGCAGATGAGTTAATTCAATCCCAGCTAATTGGACAAATGGTGGTGAATCTATGGGTTTCATTGCCCGGAAGGCTGTGGAGGCCAAGTCAATGGATATTTTTAAGGCAGACATGGGTAGATTCTTGATTAGTACGAGTGCCTGGGGAAATGGGGAGAAGGCAGGAGAATGGGGATCGGAGGGAAAAATAGACAATGGACAATAGACAATAGGTGCAGGAGTAGGCCGTTTGGCCCTTCGAGCCAGCCCTTCATGGCTGATCATCCACATTCAGTAACCCGTTCCTGCCTTCTCACCATATCCCCTGACTTTAAGAGCTCTAAAGGGCCTGTCCCACTTACGCGACCTTTACAGGCGACTGCCGGCACCCGTGATAGGTCGCCAAAATTTTCAACGTGGAAAGTTCAGCGGCGACCAGAAAGACGCTACGACTCTTTGGAGACCTCTCACAACCATAGGCTGTATGGTAGGTCGCCTGTATGGTTGTGAGAGGTCTCCAAAGAGTCGTAGCATCTTTCTGGTCACCACTGAATTTTCAACATGTTGAAAATTTCGGCGACCTATCATGGGTGCCAGCAGTCGCCTGTAAAGGTTGCGTAAGTGGGACAGACCCTTTATGACCCTGTCCTACTTAGGAAACCAGAACGGAAACCTCTGGAGACTTTGCGCCCCACCCAAGGTTTCCGTGCGTTTCCCGGAGGTTCCCGGAGGTTTTTGTCAGTCTCCCTAATGGTCGAAAGTGGTTTCCGCTTCTTCTATGTTCCGACGATTATTTAAAAAAATTTAAAACTGGCCGCGACTGAAAATAGAAGAAGCGGAAACCACTTTCGACCATTAGGGAGACGGACAAAAACATCCGGGAACCTCCGGGAACCGCACGGAAACCTTGGGTGGGGCGCAGAATCTCCAGAGGTTTCTGTTCAGGTTTTCTAAGTGGGACAGGGGCATAAAGGGCCTGTCCCACGAGCATGCGACTGCATGCGGCAAGCGCGACCAAACCGGAAGCGGGGGCCGCGTGGTGGTCGAGTGATCCCCGTACACGGCCGGTACAACCAGCATGCGACGGCATGCGGCGAGCGTGACCAAACCGGAAGCTGGGGCCGCGCGGAGTTCGAGTGAGTGACGTGAAGTTCGAGCGAAGTCCGCGGGAAGTTCGCGCGTGATGTACGGCGTCAAGACGCTGCATACGGCGTCGAGGCAACTGCGGGCCCGCAGGCCGTTGCCGCGCGGAAATTTTGAACAGTGTCAGTTTTTCGGAGCCCCGCGCGATGTCGGGACCAGCTCCGCACAACTCCATACGGCTCCGGCAATCGAAGTGGGACCGGCCCCGCGAGGCCGTACGGCTCAAGCGACCACGTTAGGTCGCGATTGCCGCATGCAGTCGCATGCTCGTGGGACAGGCCCTTAACTCTCTCTTGAAAGTACACAGAGAATTGGCCTTCACTGCCTTCTGAGGCAGAGAATTCCACAGATTCACAACTCTCTGGGTGAAAAAGTTTTTCCGCATCTCCGTTCTAAATGGCCTGCCCCTTATTCTTAAACTATGGTCCCTGGTTCTGGACACCCCTCAACATCGGGAACATGTTTCCTGCCTCTAGCGTGTCCAATCTCTTAATAATCTTATATGTTTCAATAAGATCCCCTCTCATCTTTCTAAATTCCAGAGTATACTAGCCCAGCCGCTCCATTCTTTCAACATATGATAGTCCTGCCATCCCGGGAATTAACATTGTGAACCTACGCTGCACTCCTTCAATAGCAAGAATGTCCTTCCTCAAATTTGGAGACCAAAACTGCACACATACTCCAGGTGTGGTCTCACAAGGGCCCAGTACAACTGCAGAAGGACCTCTTTCCTCCTATACTCAACTCCTCTTGTTATGAAGGCCAACATGCCATTAACTTTCATCACTGCCTGCTGTACCTGCATGCTTACTTTCAGTGACTGATGAACAAGGACTCCCCAGATATCTTGGTACTTCCCCTTTTCACAATTTGACACCATTCAGATAATAATCTGCCTTCCTGTTTTTGCCACCAGAGTATAACATTTATCCACATTAAACTGCATCTGCCATGCATCTGCCCACTCACCCAACCTGTCCAAGTCACCCTGCATTCTCATAGCATCCTCCTCACAGTTCACACTGCCACCCAGCTTTGTGTCAACTGCAAATTTGCTGATGTTACTTTGAATTCATCAAAATTATTGATGTATATTGTAAATAGCTGCAGTCCCAGCACCGAGCCTTGCGGTACCCCACTAGTCACTGCCTGCCATTCTGAAAGGGCCCGTTAATCCGTACTCTTTTTTCCTGTCTGCCAACCAATTTTCTATCCATGTCAGTACCCTACCCCCAATAGCTTGTGCTTTAATTTTGCCCACTAATCTCCTATGTGTGGGACCTTATAACATGATTTCTGATAGTCCAGGTACACTATATCCACTGGATCTCCCATGTCCATTTCTCTAGTTACATCCTCAAAACATTACAGAAGATTAGTCAAGCATGATTTCCCCTTAGGTAATCCATGCTGACTCGGACTGATCCTGTTACTGCTATCCAAATGTGCTGCTATTTCATCTTTTATAATTGACTCCAGCATCTTTCCCACCAATGATGTCAGGCTAACTGGTCTATAATTCTCTGTTTTCTTTCTCCTGCCTTTCTTAAAAAGTGGGATAACATTAGCTACTCTCCAATACACAGGAACTGATCCTGAATCTATAGAACATTGGAAAATGATTACCAATGCGTCCACGATTTCTAGAGCCACTTCCTTAAGTACCCTGGGATGCAGACCATCCGGGCCTGGGGATTTTTTCAGCCTTCAATCCTATCAGTCTACCCAACACCATTTCCTGCCTAATGTGAATTTCGTTCAGTTCCTCCATCACCCTAGATCCTCTGGCCACTAGAACATCAAGGAGGTTGTTTGTGTCTTCCTTTGTGAAGACGGATCCAAAGTACCTGTTAAACTCTTCTGCCACTTCCTTGTTCACCATAATAAATTCACCTGTTTCAGTTTTCAAGGGTCCAACTTTGGTCCTACTTTTTTCCACTTCATATACCTGAAGAAGCTTTTACTATCCTCCTTTATATTCTTGGCTAGCCTTACCTTCGTACCTCATCTTTTCTCCCCGTATTGCCTTTTTAGTTATATCCTGTTGCTCTTTAAAGGTTTCCCAAACCTCTGGCTACCCACTCATCTTTGCTATGTTACAGGTATACTTCTTTTTTTATTTTTATACTGTCCTTGACTTCCCTTGTCAGCCACGGTCGGCCCTTACTCAGCCATGATTGAATGGCGGAGTAGACTTGATGGGCCGAATGTCCTCATTCTGCTCCTATGAACTTATGGCTGTGCCCTCTGCTCTGTCCAGGGCCCTGTCTATGCGGTTGTGTGTTTTCCCCATGGGCAGGCACTGTCTATGGTCTTCAGCACCTCCCGGCTGGGCTGCCATTAACAGGAAGCAGTGCGGCATTTTGGGAAGAGGCATCGTGCCAACCTCTGTAGGATCACCCCTCAGTCTTCTGCACTCCAAGAAATGAAGTTTTATCCTGCCCAGCCTCTCCCTATAGCTCAGCTCGAGTACCAACAACATCCTCATCAAATTCTCAGCTTTTATTTTATCGTTTGTGTTGCTTGGATCATCAAGCTACCTCGGGTGATTCTTATTAGATTAGACTTCAGCTGTAAACAGACTCACCTTCTGTTAAAGGGCACATTGACATTGATGATTTTGCATGCCGACTACCTTATTATAAGATCATCACTTCTTGCAAAGAAATGAATGTAAACTTTGCCATGAGTGACTCAATCCAGCTTTGTATTACCTTTGTCTCAATATTTTATTTTAACCAGTTGGCTGAGAAACCGTTTAACACGTTAATTATAAATATTTACTCAAAAAGAATAGCTCATAAAAACTCCATGTTTATATGTGGCCCTGGTCTCAAGATGCATGGGTTGGTATTGGTATTGGATTGTTATTGTCAAATGTTCCGAGATACAGTGAAAAACTTTTGTTTGTATGGTCTCCAGTCAAATCCAATCATACTTATACATGAATGCAATGAAGCCATACACAAGTACAGCAGATAGTGCAAAGATGAAAACACCAGAGTGCAGAATACAGTTTTGCAGAATTGTAGAAACGTGTGCAGACGTGGCGCCGACGGACGAGAGGCCGAAGCAAAGAAGTCGAAGTCAAAGAACGGAATGTAAATGAGGCCGAAACATCAATAAACCGAAAGAGTCCGAAGACAAAATGCCTACTAACCGAAAGGATGGGACGCCTAAAAGCAAACTAACCGAAAGGGCGGGACACCTAAAACGCAAGGAACCGAAAAGCTGCGTCGCCTAAAAGCAAACTTACCGAATGGCCGCTCTGTCGAAACGCCACCTACCCGAAAGGTGGCGTCGCCTACAGGCCAAAGGACCGACTGCCGCTCAACAGAAAAGTCCAATAACGGACTTGACGTTGCCGGGGGGCGGGGCTTGTCCGCGATTGGTCCAGACCCTTGCGTCCATCACATCACTGTGAAGGCATGAACATTGTCCCAAACCTCCGCTCCACCCGATCCGCAGCCATCGGAGAGTGGCCGTGGGAGAGTGGGGGCTGTCCCGAGGAATGCACACCTTCGGCCGCTTTCAACTTGGTGCTTGGGTTCAGATTGCCCAGTCACCTATGGCTTGTGTGGGGAAATGAACCCCATGCTCCCGTCTCCCCCTCTCTCTCTCCCCTCTTCTCTCTCTCCCCTCTCTCTCTCTCTCTCCCTTCTCTGTCCCCTTCTCTCCCCAATCTTCTCTCTCTCCTCTCTCTTCCCCTCCTCTCTCCCCCCTCTCTCTCCCTATTCTCTCTCTCCCTTCTCTCTCCTCCTCTCTCTCCCCTCTTCTATCTCTCCTCCTCTCGCTCCACTCTTCTCTATCTCCTCTCTCTTCCCCTCATCTCCCCCCCCCTCTCTCCCTTCTCTCTCCCTCCCTTCTCTCTCCCTCCCTTCTCTCTCTCCCCCTTCTCTCCACACCCCCCACCCCCCTCTCTCTCCCTTCTCTCTCTCCCCTTCTCTCCCCCTTCTCTCTCTCTCCTCCGTCTCCACCCGCGGGAGCGTCCCACAGTCACTGAACGCGATGCACCGCCATCGGACCCCAACCTCCACACCAGGGTGACCCCCCCCCCCCTCTGACCGCGGTCAGTGACTGTGGGACGCTCCTGAGGGTGGAGACAGAGGAGAGAGAGAAGGGGAGAAAGGGGAGAGAGAGAAGGGAGAGAGGTGGGGGGGTGAGAGAGAGAAGTGGGAGAGGAGAAGAGAGAGATGAAGAGAAAGAAGTGGAGAGAGAGGAGGAGAGAGGAGGGGAGAGAGAAGCGGGGAGAGAAGGGAGAGAGAGAAGGGTGAGAGAGAAGGGAGAGAGAGAGAGGGGGAGAGAGAGAAGAGGGGAGAGGGGGGAAGAGGGGAGAGAGAGAAAGGGGAGAGAGAGAGAAGGGAGGGAGAGAGAGAGGGAGAGACAGGGGGGGAGAGAGGAGAGGAAGAGAGAGGTGAAGAGAGAGAAGAGTGGAGAGAGAGGAGAAGAGAGAGAAGAGGGGAGAGAGAAGAGGTGAGAGAAGGGAGAGAGAGAAGGGAGAGAGAGGGGGGTGAGAGAGGGGGAGAGAGAAGAGGGGGATAAGGGAGAGAGAGGGAGAGAGAGAGAGGGAGAGAAGAGAAGAGGGGAGAGAGAAGGGGAGATGAGAGCGTGGCGTTATTTTCCACACAAGCCATAGGTGACTGGGCAATCTGAACCCAAGCACCAAGTTGAAAGCGGCTGGAGGTGTGCAGCCCCCACTCTCCCACGGCCACCCTCCGTGGGCTGCGGATCGGGTGGAGCGGAGGTTTGGGACAATGTTCATGCCTTCACAGTGATGTGATGGACGCGGGGGTCTGGACCAATCGCTGACAAGTCCCGCCCCCCGGCAACGTCAATTCCGTTATTGGACTTTTCTGTTGAGCGGCAGTCGGTCCTTTGGCCAGTAGGCGACGCTGCCTTTCGGGTAGGTGGCATTTTGACAGAGTGGCCATGCGGTAAGTTTGCTTTTAGGCGACACAGCTTTTCGGTTCCTTGGGATTTAGGCGTCCCGCCCTTTCGGTTAGTTTGCATTTAGGCGTCCCATCCTTTTGGTTAGTAGGTGTTTGTCTTCGGCCTCTTTCGGTTTATTGGCGTTTCGGCCACGTTTCCCATCCGTTCTTTGGCTTTGACTTCTTTGTTTCGGCTTCTTGTCTGTCGGCACCACGTCCGGTTACTTTGTAGAAATACAGTTCCAGAGAAAATGTCCAGTGCCACAATGAGGTAGGTTGGAAGATTGGGGACCACAACCCAATTTATATGAGGATGGTTCAGAAGTCTGAAACCAGCGGTGAAGAAACTGTTCCTGAGTCCGGTGGCGCATGCTTTAAAATGGTTTTATCTTTTGCCTGACAGGAACGGGGAGCAAAGGGAATGATAGGGGTGAAAAAGGTCCTTGATTATGTTGGCTTTTTTTCCTAGGCAGTGTAAAGCGTAGATGGAGGCAATGGTGCAGTCTTGTCATGTGATGGGACTGGGCTACATTTGCAACTTTCTGCAGTTTATTGTAGCCTTTATTCCTACTACCAAAGTCATACAGCTCGGGAACAGGCCCTTCGACCCAACTTGCCCATGCCAACAAAGATACCCCATTTCCGCTAGTCCCACCTTCGCGCCCTTGAGCCACATCGCTCTAATCCTGTCCATATACTGTTACTGTCCACGTGTCTTTTAAATGTTTTTATAGTATCTGGCTCCACTACCTCCTTGCAGTTTGTTCCATATACCCACCATCCTGTCTGGGAAAAAAAAAGCAGATTCCTATTAGCTCTTTCTCTTCTCAAATTAAACCTATGTCCTCTGTTTTTTTTATTCCCTACTCTGAATAAAAGACTGAGTCCGTTCACCCTATCTACTCCCCTCATGATTTTATACATCTCAATTTGATCACCCCTCATCCTCCTGTGCTCCAAGCAATAAAGTCCATCCTGCTCAATCTATTCCTGTACCTCAGGCCCTCACGTCCTGGCAAAACCCTTGTGGATCTCCTTTGTATTCCTTTCCAGCTGAACAATACCCTTCCTGTAGTAGTGTGACCAGGACTGAATAAATACTTCAAATGCTGCTTCATTTATGTCTTGAATAACTGTAACATAACATCCCAACTTCAAATATTCAATACCTGACAGATAAAGGCACATCTACTATCCAATGGACATCCACTATCAAGGCCTTTCATTATTCAATGAGATCCCTCCCTCATTCCAAACTCCAGCAAATACAGGCCCAGAGACATCAAACACTCATCTCCACCTACCTCGACTCCATACTATCCCCCTTGGTTAAATCCCTCCCCACCTATGTTCAAGACACCTCAGACACTCTCCGTCATCTCCGCGCATTCCACTCTCTAGGCCCTCACCCCCTCATCTTCACCATGGACGTCCAGTCACTGTACACCTCCATCCCCCACCAGGATGGTCTCAAAGCCCTCCGTTTTTCCTCGACCGTAGAAGCAATCTATACCCGGCCACTGACACCCTCCTCCGCCTAGCGGAGCTGGTACTTACACTTAATAACTTTTCATTTGACTCCTCCAATTTCCTCCAAATACAAGGCGTAGCTATGGGCACACGCATTGGCCCCAGCTACGCCTGCCTCTTTGTCGGGTACGTAGAACAATCCTTGTTCAATGCGTACCAGGGCCCCATCCCCGACCTCTACCTCCGCTACATCGATGATTGTTTTGGTGCCACATCCTGCACCCACACACAACTGACTGACTTCATCCGCTTCACCACCAACTTCCATCCGGCACTCAAATACACCTGGACCATTTCCGACACTTCCCTACCATTCCTTGACCTCACTATCTCCATCGCAGGTGATAGACTCCTTAACGACATCCACTACAAACCTACCGACTCCCATGGCTATCTGGACTACACTTCTTCCCACCCTGCTTCCTGTAAGGACTCCATCCCCCACTCCCAATTCCTCCGTCTACGCCGCATCTGCTCCCAGGATGAGGCGTTCCACACCAGGGCATCTGAAATGTCCTCATTCTTCAGGGAACGGGGGTTCCCCTCCTCCACCATAGATGAGGCTCGCACCAGGGTCTCTGCCATACCCCGCAACACTGCTCTCTCTCCCCATCCCCCCACTCACAACAAAGGCAGAGTCCCCCTAGTCCTCACCTTTCACCCCACCAGCCGTCACATACAACAAGTGATCCTCCGTCATTTTCGCCACCTCCAACGTGACCCCACCACTCGCCACATCTTCCCATCTCCCCCTATGTCTGCCTTCCGCAAAGACCGCTCCCTCCGTAACTCCCTTGTCAATTCTTCCCTTCCCTCCCATACCACCCCCTCCCTGGTACTTTCCCTTGCAACCGCAAGAGATGCAACACTTGTCCCTTCACTTCCCCCCTCCACTCCATTCAAGGACCCAAGCAGTCGTTCCAGGTGCGACAGAGGTTCACCTGCATCTCCTCCAACCTCATCTATTGCATTCGCTGCTCTAGATGCCAGCTGATCTACATCAGTGAGACCAAGACATCAGTTTCGCCGGACACCTCCGGTCGGTCCGCAATAACCAACCTGAACTCCCGGTGGCTCAGCACTTCAACTCCCCTCCCATTCCGTATCTGACCTCTCTGTCCTGGGTCTCCTCCATGGCCACAGCGAGCAACACCGTAAATTGGAGGAAATGCACCTCATATTCCGCTTGGGCAGTCTACATCCTGGTGGCCTGAACGTTGAATTCTCCCAATTCTGCTAGCCCTGGCTGTCCCCTCCCCTTCATCAGCCCTCTGGTTGTCTCCTCCCCTCCCCCAGCCCTCGGGCTCCTCCTCCGCCTTTTCATTTTTTCCTTTCTTCTCCCCACCCCCTATCAGTCTGAAGAAGGGTTTCGACCCGAAACGTTACTATTTCCTTTGCTCCATAGATGCTGCTGCACCCGCTGAGTTTCTCCAGCATTTTTGTGTACCTTCGATTTTCCAGCATCTGCAGTTCCTTCTTTAACACTCCTCAAACATTACCTCATTCATCCCCAGGATCATTCTTGTAAACCTCCTGTGGATCCTTTCAAACGCCAGCACATCTCTCCTCAGTTATGGGGCCTAAAACTACTCACAGTAGTCCAAATGCAGTCTGATCAGTGCCTTATAAAGCCTCAGCATTACATCTCTGTTTTTATATTCTAGTTGTCTCAAAATATATGCTAGAATTGCATTTGCCTTCCTTACTATTGATTCAATTTGCAAATTAACTTTTCAGGAATTCTGCACCAGCACTCCCCAATCTCTTTGCACCTCTGATTTCGGAATGCTCTCCCCATTTAAAAGACAGTCTATGCCTTTATTCCTACTACCAAAGTTCATGACCATACACTTTGCTACGGTGTATTCCATTTGCCACTTCTTTGCCCTCTCTTCCAACCTGTCCAAGGTCCTTCTGCAGACTCCCTGCTTCCTCAACACTACTTGCTCTTCCACCTATCTTTGCATCGTACAAAAACTTGGCCCACAAAGCCATCAATTCCATCAATCTCTATACTTATAAAACTCTGATCTTAGATGTGTGTGTATTGTGCGATGTTCGTGTGCATTTCACATCTCCTCGAAAATACGACGCGCTAATGGTGAAACTTTTACATATTCCAATAGAGATTTACGCCACGGTCAAAATCACCTTATCTGAAAATTTCATGTATTATTTCTCGAGTTATTTATGAAAATGTTCAGAAATCTCAAATAACTTAGAAAATAAACGAGATGGTCTCGCTGATGACGTCACAATGGATCTGACTGCCTGCCGCTGCTAGCGCCGCGAGTGACGTCACCCCCGTTCTGTCTTCTGTGCTTATTGGCTTCTTTACTTTCACATCTATAAATTTGTCACTTAGCGTTCATAAACTGCTGCTCAGATCGTGCTGCGCGCTCCGCTGGGCTCCTTGAACTTCTTGAACATGGCGGCGGCGGTCGCTATCACCGCACGAGCACGGGGCAGCATGGTGGGAAGGTGGCCGTGGCAGCCATTACTCCCTCTGGGAGAGGCCATCTATGGAGATCTGCGATTCCTCCGTCGATCGCAGGGACTCGGGGAATCATGACACCTTTTCCTCGCTGGTGATCCTGATCCCACCTGCCGATCTCTGGCCGTCACGGGGGACAACCTCCCTCTCCGTCTCCCCCGCCTGATCATCTGTCATGCGGGTGGGTGGGGTTCCCCTCGCAGGAAGCCGTGATCGGCCGGCGCTCTGCTGCTTTTGACCATCTTCAGATCGCTCCGAGCCTCACTCTGGTCCATGCCGGCCGCAGCCTCGCTCGGACACCTTCCCGGGGCAGAGAAAGAGAGAGAGGGAGTTGGGGAGGGAGAGGGGGGGGAGGGGGGAGAGAGCGGGGTGAGAGAGGGTGGGTGGAGGGAGGGAGGGAGGGAGGGAGGGGGAGGGAGGGGGGGTGGAGAGGGGGGAGGAGAGAGGGGAGGAGAGAGGGAGGAGAGAGGGGGAGAGGGGGGGTGCAAGGGAGAGGGGGGGAGGAAGGGAGGGGGAGATGGGGAGGAGAGGGGTGGAGGGGGGAGAGGAGAGGGGGAGGAGAAGGGGAGAGGAGGGAGAGGGGGGAGAGGGGGGAGGAGAGGGGGAGAGGGTGGGAGGAGAGGGGGAGAGGGTGGGAGGAGAGGGGAGAGGGGGGAGAGGGGTGGGATGGAGAGGGGGGAGGAGAGGGGGGTAGAGGGGTGGGGGTAGAGGGGCATCGCTCGGGTCCACGCCCACCCGCAGCCTCTCTCGGGCCCGGCGCCTGATGGAGAGGCTGCTGCTCTATGACCTGGGTAGGTGCTGCCTCTACCCCCTCGCTCTGTGTTCCCTCCCTTTCTGCCCCCTCTCCCTCTCTGCCCCCGTCCCTCTCTGCCCCTCTCCTTCTCTGTCCCCCTCCTCCCTCTCTGCCCCCTCCCTCTCTGCCCCCCTCCCTTTCTGCCCCCCTCCTTTTCTGCCCCCCCTCCCCTCTCTAGGGAGTGGTGAATATTGGGACCTATGGGTGAGTGGTGGAGTATTGCGTTCGGGAACCAGCCCTCCCCTGTGACGCCGCGCGCCACCCCCCATCCTTCAATCACTACCCTCCTCCCTCTCCCTCCCTCTCCACTCCCCCTCTCTAGCCACGCCTGCGCAGTTGGGGGTTATGCGTGAGTGGATACGGCAGGGGATGGGGTAAAAGGAGCAAATTAACAATATTAATATAATATTAAGGGGGGTTAGTGTATATGTATGGGGGTAGTTAGTGTGTGTGTGTGACGCTGTAGGGCTCCCCCCCCCCCGCAACCGCACGTTGAGGGGACGGGACCCAACGGGCCCACTTGGTCTAGTAACTTATTAAAGTGACAGACCCAACATTGACACCAGTGGAATACCACTAGTCACTGGCAACCAAACAGAAAAAAGCCCCCTTTATTCCCACTCATTGCCTCTGCCATTCAGCCAATGTTCTATCCATGTTAGTACCTCACCTTCAATATTATGGGGTCCTATATTGTTTAGTAACCTAATTTGACCTTACCAAAGGTCTTCTGAAAATTCAGGTAAGTAACATCCACTGACTCTCCTTTGTCTATCCTGCTTGTTACTTCTCTGATTTATTTACCTTCATATAATAATAATAATAATAATAATAATAATACATTTTATTTATGGGTGCCATACCAAAGTCTCAAGGACACCTTACAGAATTTAACAAGAAACATATAATCGGAGTAAAATAAATTATAAAGACATCACCAATACACAAATTAAAGACAGAATTCGATCCAAAGACAAAAAAATCAGAAACACTATGTGAAGAGAGAGCAGCGGCAGCTAAACCGTGCCAGCGTCCACTCTCCCTTCCGACCGCCATCTTGGACACAGACTAAAATAGACACTACACACAAAAACCATCCCCCCACAATGGTTACCACTGTGGGGGAAGGCACAATGTCCAGTCCCCATCCCCAGTTCTCCCAAAGTCAGGCCTATTGAGGCCTCCGCTATTGCCTCTACGGAGGCCCGATGTCTGGTCTGGGGCATCCAGTACCGCCATTACCATTATACGTACTGGCATCAAGAATCTCCATTAACTGTCCCATTAACCTTCATGTCTTCCTTCACAGTAAGAACAGAAGAGAAATAGTCATCCAAAATCTCATTGGATTTTCCGTAATATTACCGACCTGGTATCTCCTGCCCTCTTTTTGCCCTCCTGATGTCCTTCCTAAGTATGCTCCTCAGAACCAGGGATTAATATGATGCTGCTGTACCTTTCCCATACCTCCTTTTTCCTCACCAGAGTCTAATTTTCTCTTATCATTCAAGCTTCCTTACCCTCCACCTGCCTTCCCATCATTCCAATAGGAACTTCCATGCCTTGAACTCTTGTCGTCATACTGTTAAAAGCATTCCACTCTCCAGACATTCCTTTGACTACAAATAACCTACACCAATCAAATTTAGCAAGTCTAATATCATCAAAGTTGGCCTTATCCCAATTCAGAATTTTAACTTGTGGCCCCACACAGTCCTTATCCACAACAGTTTTAAAGCTATGGATCCAGCGAACTGTGGTCGCTGGATCCAAAAGGTTTGCCCACGTGCACTTCAGTCATTTGCCCTTCCGAATTTCTTAAGAGTAGATCAAGCATTGCCTGAGGAAACTTTTGTGAATCATTTGACAAATTCCACCCCGAATAAGCCCTTGCCAATATGACAGTCCCAGTCTATGTTGGGAAGTTTAAAATCCTCTACTATGACAACCCCAGTGCTCTTGGGCAAGGCTATTCCCAAACCAAGTTGTGATGCTTCCCAATAGCATGCTTTCTATGTTGCATTCATAGAAGTCGGAAGGAATCATTGGAGGCATCCTGAACTTTCTATGTTTCTGATGAAGTAAAGGTGTTTGTATAAATATCCCCACAATCAGATTATTTTGACAAATAATATCAATATTTTATTTGGGGAAAAATGAATGATGGGAAAGCTTTTCACCCGTTGAAACTCACTAACACATCCCATAAAATGGGCATAAGTTAATTAGAATGCGGAAATTAAACATTTATATTTTTTATTCCGGATGTAAACTTTCATTACAAATTGCATGAAATGTGGGAGGATAGTAATTATTTAAATGGATGCTGCTGTCACACATATCTGATGTAGACACATTGCCTGGCTGAGAATCAAGAAATATCAGAAAGATCTTTTCAAATTTACAAAAACATGTTTTCAAAATATAAGTTTATTTAAATCTACGTGACTTCCAATTTTTTTAAATGTTGAATTATGCTGCTCTTCCATCTCAAAGTTTGTTATGAAATTAATAATGTTCTTTTGATTTTTTGTTGTTGTAACACTTTGTTTGAAAAGGTACATCAGGGAACACTATCAATGTCCTTGGTCTTCTCCATTCCCAAACAAACTGGAAAAACACCATGTGTTAAAGAAGGAACTGCAGATGCTGGAAAATCGAAGGTACACAAAAAAATGCTGAAGAAACTCAGCGGGTGCAGCAGCATCTATGGAGCGAAGGAAATAGGCAACGTTTCGGGCCGAAACCCTTCTTCAGACATGGAAAAACACCATGTTTGGGTTGATACCCTTTCTTACTATGTCCACCCATCTGACTATCAAGCCTCTCTCACCTGCATCACCTATCACTTGCCATGCTTTGTCCCACCTTCACCACTCTTTTCCCATTTTCTCACCCCTACTTCTTGAGTCTGAAGAAGGGTCCATTCCCAAAACATTGTCTATACATTTAGTTTAGTTTAGTTTAGAGATACAGCATGGAATCAGGCCCTTCGGCCCACTGAATCCACACCAACCAGTGAACCCCGCACATTAACACTATTCTACACATATTGGCCAATTAACCAACATAGGTACGTCTTTGGAGTGTGGAAGGAAACCGAAGATCTCGGAAAAAAACAACGTGTTCACAGGGAGAACGTACAAACTCCGTACAGACAGCACCCGTAGTTGGGATCAAACCCGGGTCTCCGGCGCTGTAAGCGCTGTAAGGCAGCAACTCTACAGCTACGCTGTGAAAGTTTGTTACTTAAAAAGCAGATAGCAACAAACATTGAAGGTAGACCATGGCAATCTTTAATTGATTCATCAGACGGGAGTGGCAAAAGATCGACAATGAGCACAAACATTGCTCACTGCTTCTCGTGCTCCCACTCACAGAACAAAGGTCAGTTAGCACAATTATACATTTTTCTTATCAGTAAAACACTCCTACCAATTCTGAATATGGCATGACTGAAAGATTCTGTAGCCTTTCACAATATAGGAAAGCTGGGTCCAAATCAAGCTCATCCAATGACAAGTTATTACTTATCTCTGGAGCGTCAGCTATTTTTTTCAATCTTGGCTTCTTTATGGCCTTGAAGAAGGACATGTTATTACTGCAGGCTGCCATCTTAATGACTTTATTGAAAAGACAACGTGTCCTCCATATTGTGTTCCATATAATTTACAAAGTCATTCAGACTTGGCATCGAGCCATTCTTTTGTTCTGCTAGACCATGCTTTTGTAGAAGAACGACTCCATTTTAGATTTGACTACTGGATTTGACTATTAGCTCTTTCACGCCACCATGGCCGCCCCCGGCAGCCTCTCTTCATAGATGCTGCCTGACCCACTGAGTTCCTCCAGTACTTTGTTTTTTGCTTAACACTCATGTTGAATACATTCAAGGGACAGTGACATCCTCTTGATACCAACCAAGGTAATTTGATGATGCACTTGTTATGTTCACTATTGTTAGCAACACAGTTGGTTGTAATTGTCTGAAGCTGGATTAAGTGGAAGAGATGCCTGGGAGAAAGCATTGACCTCCCCACCATTGAAGGGATCTACGTGAGTTGTTGCTTCAAAAATGCACCCAATATAATCAAAGACAACACCACTCTGGCCACGCTCTCACTTCATTACTACCATTGGGAAGCAGGTGCAGGAGCCTGAAAACCATGACCACCAGGCACAAGAACAGTTTCTTCCCAACAGCTCTTGAACACTGCACAACACTAATCATTACTTCAGAAATGGTCTACCATGGACTTTGTAAAAACAAAGAACTGCGGTAACTCAGCAGCTCATGGAGCAACTCCCACAGACATTGACAGTGGTGGGTGCCTGGAACATGCTGCCAGGGGTGGTGGTGAAGGCAGATATGACAGTGGTGTTTAAAAAGTATCTAGATGGATTTCTGGATATGCGGGGATACTGCCTGACTTGCTGAGTTACTCCAGCACTTTGTGTCTGACCATAGACTTTGTTTTGGTTTTCACTATATACGTTGGTTTTGCACTATTATAGTCTGGTTAACTGGTATTAATGATTATTAGTTTATAGTATTTTTTTATTCTTTATTGTGTTATTGCATTAATGGGCCTGTTAAACTGTAGCAATAAGAATTCATTGTTCCATTGCCAGTACACATGACATGACAACTAAACACTCTTGACCCTTGACTTGTATCCTTTCATTACATTGCTGGCTTTGTCCCACCAACACTCTTCCAGCTTTCTCCCCCTTCTACAGTCAGTCTGAAGAAGGATGTAGACCCAAAATGTCACTTTTCCGTGATCTCCAAAGATGCTGTCTGAACTGTTGAGTTAACCCAGCATTTCGTGTCTTTTTTGTAAACCAGCATCTGCAGTTCCCTGTGTCTGCCGTTAACTCTTGATTCTCCAGATTCTTGAGATGACCTATTCAGTATTGAGCTTCACAGGTTGCAACAATAACTTCTCAGGAATAATCACGTCTTGATCAAAATACTAATGATTGAAAATGTAACATTCTTCTGACAAAGTCCATTGGGGCAAGTTTAAATTAAAATGTCAGGTGGGCTGGGCACTATAATATAGAGGTATAAAAGAAGAATAAGATGAGTTAAAGATGAAAATTGTTGGAAAACCTTTGAGAAAGATACAGTTCTACTCTAAACAGGAGCCGATAAAGTACGCTGATGAATAATTCATTTAGAATGTATGTGTGTGTTTATGCATGAAGAATGGTGCTTAACATTAGTGAACTGCAAGTAAAAATAGAAATTAGTAACAGAGGAAAATAATGCAATGAAAATAATTGA
Source organism: Malacoraja senta (assembly GCA_038087875.1). Classification (NCBI taxonomy): domain Eukaryota; kingdom Metazoa; phylum Chordata; class Chondrichthyes; order Rajiformes; family Rajidae; genus Malacoraja; species Malacoraja senta. Next base: position 28,114,918 of record CM075978.1, read on the forward strand.
AAAGTGACTTAGAATGGTGAGGCTACCATTGTTGTTATGCCACAGTAAATACCATTTAGCTATCTTCTTGTTTTTTCCATGCATCTCCATTCTGTTTCTTTTTAATAAAAAGCTGGTACAATAGTGTAGCTGGTAGAGCTGCTGCCGCACTGCAACGAGACCCAGGATCGAACCTGACCTCAGGTACTGTCTGTGTGGAGTTGGCACATTTTGCCTGAGACCGCATGGGTTTCCTCTGGGTGATCTGGTTTTCTCCTGCATCCCAAAGATATGGGGTTTGCAGGTAAATTAGCCTTTATAAATCCCCCTAATGTGTATGAAGGAACTGCAGATGCTGATTTAAACCGAAGATAGACATAAAAACTGGAGTAACTCAGCGGGACAGGCAGCATCTCTGGAGAGAAGGAATGGGTGACGTTTCGGATCGAGACCCTTCTTCAGACCGGTTAGGGATAAGGGAAATGAGAGATATAGATGATGATGTGGAGAGAACTTGATCTCACTGTCTCTATCACAGGACATAGACTATTGACTGATGTCTATTACAAACCCACTGACTCCCACAACTATCTTGACTACATTTCTTCCCACCCTGCTTCCTACAAAGACTCTATCCCCTACTCCCAATTCCTCCAACTACGCCGCATCTGCGCCCAAGATGAGGTGTTCCATACTAGAAGATCCGAGATGACCTAATTCTTTAGAGAACGGGGGTTCCTCTCTCCCATCATAGATGAGGCCCTCACTTGTGTCTCATCAGTACCCTGCAGCCGTGCCCTTCTCCACTCTTAGTCGCAACAGAGACAGTCCCCCAAGTCATTACCTTCCACCCCATCAGCCGTCACATACAACACATAATCCTCTGAAATTTCTGACAACTCCAACTGGATCCCACCACTAGCCACATTTTCCCATCTCCACCCGTTTCTGCCTTCCGCAGAGATCATTCCCTCCGCAACTCTCTGGTCAACTCATCCCTTCCCACCCAAACCACCCCCTCCCCAGGTACCTTCCCCTGTAACCGCAGAAGATGCAAAACCTGTCACTATACCTCCTCCCTCGACTCTGTCCAGGGACACCGACAGTCCTTTCAGGTTAGGCAGAGGTTCACTTGCACCTCCTCCAACCTCATCTACTGTATCTGTTGTTCAAGGTGTGGACTCTTATACATCGGCGAGACCAAACACAGACTGGGCGATCGTTCCGCGGAACACCTTTGTTCAGCCCGCCTGAAAAAAACCTGATCTCCCGGTTGCTGGACACGTTCATTCTCCTTCCCATTCATACACAGACCTTTCTGTCCTCGGTCTCCTTCATTATCAGAGTGAGGCTAAACGCAAATTGGAGGGACAGCATCTCATATTTCACTTGGGCAGCTTACAGCTCAGTGGTATGAATATTGATTTCTCTCACTTCAGTTATCCCTGGCATTCCCTCTCTCTCTATCCCTCCCCCACCCAAGTCATACTAGCTTCTCATTTTCACCCTACAAACAGCTTACAATGCCTGTTTCCTTTAGCATCATTACTTTTTTGCATTTCTTTCATTCATTGTTCTTTATCTCACCGCATCATCGTCTATATCTCTCGCTTCCTTATCCCTAACCAGTCTGAAGAAGGGTCTCGACCCGAAACGTCACCCACTGCCTGTCCCGCTGAGTTACTCTATTTTTTTGCGTCTATCTTCCCCTAATGTGTATGGTGTGGATGCAGAAATGTGATAACATAGAACTAATGTGAATGGGTGATCAATGGTTGCCATAGACTTGGGCCAAAGGATTTGTTTTTAGGCTGTATCTCCAAATTAAACTAAAAATAACATATATGGCAATGTGCCTTGAGCTCCAGCTGTAAGGTTTAACGGCTGAAAATGAGTTGCTATGTGATTTTCTCAGTGAATGTTTCCAACCAACCATTAATAATATGAGGGCAGTGCTTTATATTTGAGAGAGGTAATGATGCTTTATGTGGCATTGAGAAATTTATTGATCCAAATATAATTAACTTTTCTCAATTATTCCAGGGTTTTACTTCGACTGATTCACTTGCGATTCATAATGTGATGCTCATTCCTTTGCCTTGTAAACACGGACCTGGCGGGTGTCATGAAGAAACTGGGTGGGCCGCCGAGAACGAAGATGCACCCAGCGGATCACTGTGGCCACGTGTTGTGGCAGGCCTGGTTCGCTGCCATGAAGAACCCCTTTTGGAGAGGGCTGGTGTTCATGTCCCAGACCTCTCTAATGCAGAGTGCAAACTGCAAGCTCGGCAATTCACTACTCCACTGCTGGGCCCAGTGATGAGTGCCGCAACAAAGCTGCGGGGAATGGAGGGAGCTGGGTGTGGAACAGCTATATTGGCACTGTGCCCAAAGAACTGCCGCAATCTTCTTAAAGGCATAAGAGGCTGAAAGGCCTCTCCTGCTTCAATGTTTTAGGATTTGTGGCTCTGATCTCCAGCATCTCATTCTTCCACATTCTAGCATGAACCGGTGGAAGCCTGAGACATGTTGGATGCCAGAGAGGGTGAGCAGTTGCACTGGGAACCACCTGAGTGGTTAGACATCCCCAAACTGGTTGCTAACCATAGATCATGTACTAAAGGCTCTGAAGGAGGAGAGATGACCTGTATTCGCACAGAGGAAGAACACTCCTGGAGGACACAGAGTGCTGGAGTAACTCAGCGGGTCAGGCAGCATTTCTGGAGAACATGGGGAGGTGACGTTTTGGGCCGAGGGTCTTGACCCGAAATGTCACCTGTCCATGTTCTCCAGAGATGCTGCCAGACCTGCTGAGTTGCTCCAGCACTTTGTGGCCTTTTGTGTAAACCAACATCTGCAGTTCCTTATTTCTATAACCTCCCCCACAACCACTGGTTATCCATTGCCAGTCTATAGATCACAGGGGTTTCCAGCCCATGGCCAGGCATTCCCCTTGTACATGATGAGGAGGTTACAGAGTATTGGAGACACAAGACACTGCAGATGCTGGAACCTTGAGCAAAAATATAAACTGAAGTGCTGGAGAAACTCTACAGGTCAGGCAGGATCTGTGGAGGAAATGGACAGACAATGTTTTGGGTCTGGACACCTCTTTAGACTGATGGAACAGTGGCGAGAAAGCTGGGAAAGAGAGAGTGGTCAGGGGAAAACCTGGCAAATGATAAGTGGCTACAAGTGAGGGGAGGGGGGGTTTAATTAGCAGATGGGTGGAGTAAATGACAAAGGCTAGAGGTAAAAAGGAGACAAAAGGTTGCTCGATAAAAAGAAAAGAGGCATGAAATGTAAAAAACTAACGAGCATTCTTCAAATGAAATCCTTAGAATAAACGTGTAAAGTGTTCCAGTGAAGCCTAATTTGAATGTAAAACTCCCAAACATGTTTTTAAAACTCTTCTTCAAACTTCCAGCTGCTGATTATCTGTCTTTGACTTTAAATCCCCAACAACCACATGTTTGTTCCCAATCAGTGACTGGTGTTACAAGAGGATATTGGGTTAAACATTAATTGCTCAGTATCACACAATCTCCTTCATGGGACTTCATCGGCCTGAAGAAAATCCTGTCCTGAAACATCACCTGTCCATTCGCTCCACAGTTGCTGCCTGACCCGGATAGGAAGGGTTTAGAAGGCCAAATGCAGGTAATTGGAACTAGCCCACCTGGTTGGCATTGACAAGATGGGCTGAATGCTTTCTGTGCTCTACGATTCTATGACTAACAGTTTAAATTATAACTCGTTTACGCAAATAAATGAATGTGCTATTAGCTGCGAGAGCCAAGAAGGCACACCAACGCCTCTACTTCCTTCGGAGATTAAGGAAATTTGGCATGTCTCCAATGACTTACAAACTTTTGCAGATATACCAATGAAAACATAATTATTGGTTTGGGAACAGCTCTACGCAAGATCAAGAAATTGCAGAAAGTTGTTGATGATGCCCTATCCATCACACAGACCATGTCCCCCACCATTGACTATCTACACTTCATGCTCCCTCGGAAAAGCAGTCAACATAATCACTTGGCCCACCCTGGTCATTCCTTCTTCTCTCATCATCTGTCTGTCAGAAAGTATAAAAGTGCGCACCATGAACAGCTTCTTGCCCTCTGTTATCGGGCTTCTGAATGGTCCTTCCATAAGCTGGGATACTGTCCGATTCACCTCTACTCCATTGTGTATTTTGAACTTTTTGTATGGAACCAGTGAGTGCTAAACCAGTGCCACAATGCTGAGAACTATATTCTGTATTTTGTATCTTCCCCTTTGCTCTATCTACTGTACCTGAGTTTGACTTGATTGCATTTATGTATGATATATCTGCTCTGATTGGATAGCATGCAAAGTAAAGCTTTTCACTGTACCTCGGTAACAATAATAAACGCAAACCTCAACCTAAACCTAAACCTAAGCCTAAACCATTCTTTCAGCATCAGATACTTTCTTCGTTGCCTTAGTATCTCTTTAATGTCTGTACGAACCACCAACAATCATGCCTGGGTATAATGCTCTCTTAGAAATCAGCCTCGAGCTGGAATTATCTTGTAACAAAATCCGCTTCATCCTCCATGCAGTTGCTGGGGACTGTGGGCAGGTACAGATGGCTTGGAAACTGGAAGTCAAACAGAGTGATGATGGCAAAATGAGGTAATTCAGTAACGTTTTTAAAATAACCCAAGTTAGTGAAGCACTTTGTGTCTATAAAGGGAATAACGTTTAGGCAAGATTAAGTACAGTAAAGTCCAATTAACGATACTCAACGCTTTCCGATGTGGTAGATGGGAGGTCAGGGCCTCTCTCCAGTTGGTGAGAGGACGGTTCAGTTGCCTGATAGCAACTGGGAAGAAACAGACCCTGAATCTGGAGATATGCACTTTCACACTTCTGTACCTCTTGCCTGATGGGAGGGGGGAGAAGAAGGAATGACCGAGGTGAAACTGGTCCTGTGCTGTACTATTCTATGTTCTACATTCTTTAAAAGACACTTGTTTGGAGACCATTCACAGTAAAATAAGAGAAGAATAATGGATGAAAACTATTTGAAGCATCATCGTGTTGGGATGGAGCTGAATGTACAGTGTAGTTATTTTCTCTTTAGTCCTGACACTGTAAATCTTTTATTAAATAGTGTTGTTAATTTGAATTACTAACTATGTTCCAGTAGCGAAAAGAAAGGTACGGAGATTAGAACCTCCTACAGTATCGTTTGGCAGTTAATTCCAAAAAATAACTCACTATTCATGGAATTTGATAGTGAAGGTCTCAGAAACTGATAAACAGGAGATAGACACAGAAAGCTGGAGTAACTCAGCGGGTCAGACAGCATTTCTGGAGAAAAGGAATAGATAACATTAGATAGAAGACCCTTCTTCCTTCTGGTAAATGGGTACAGTAGCAATTAATAGTTAAGGTTTAGGTTTAAGTTTATTATTGTCAAGTGTATTGAGGTACTGTAAAAGGCTTTGTTTTGATTGTTATCCATCAGATCAGACACAATACATAATTAAAATCAAATAAACCCAGGTACAATAGGTAGAGCAAAGGGGAAGATACAGAGTGCAGAATATCGTTCAGAACATTGTAGTATACCAGGTCCAAAGACAACATCCATTGTATGCAGTAGGGTAGAGGTGAATCAGACAGTCCCCAAGCTTATGGAAGGACCGTTCAGAAGACTGATAACAGAGGAAGAAGTAGTTCTTCTGAAGAGTCTGGTGGTACATGCTTCCAAGATTCTAAATCTTCTGCCCGATGGCAGCGGGGAGAAGAAAGAATGAGATTCCTGTATTTTAAAGTATAAAGTAAAAATAAATGTGGTTTCAAACAAATATTTGGGGATAGCTGTGGGGGAAATATCAGTAATGGTAATAACCAGACTCTGTGTAAATCTTTCACGTAATAATTCAGTGTTATAATTTTTCAATTTCTCATTTCATAGCCACATCACTTTGGACTTGAATGAAGGTCAATGGGACTGGCAAGCTAGCGAGTGTGTGCATTAAGATTAATCATCAGTTTTAAAAGTAGACAGTAATGGGACTCATTGAGTCCTATGAGGGAAGTCAATGAATCACTCAACCATTCTCTCCAGAGCTGAAGGTGAATATCTATTTTAAAAAAATGCTAGAATATAGAAGGAATGAAAAAATGCATTCAATTATAACAATCTAATTCCTACAGATCTAACATTATCATGGTATTGTTTTTGGGAGCACTACCCTTGTTAGTGAAGATTAGAAATCTGAATCAACATAGCTCACACCTCATAGAACATAGAACATAGAACATAGAACTAGAAGAGTACAGCACAGGAACAGACCCTTCAGCTTGCAATGACTGTGCCGAACATAATGCCAAGTTAAATTAATTCACTTTGCCTGCACATTATTCATATCCCTCCATTCCTGTATATCGGTGAGCCTCTCTTGTATCTGCCATCACCTTTGGAAGTGCATTCTAAGGCTCCCACCACATTGTGTAAAAAAACTTGCACCGCACATTTCCAATAAACTTTATCCCTCTCACCTTAAAGCAATGCCGTCTTGTCTTTGACATTTTCACCTTGAGATAAAGGTTCTGACTGTCTACCCTATCTGTGCCTCGTGTAATTTTATACACATCTATCAGGTCTCCCCTTAGCCGCCAAGGAAATCAATCCGTCTATCTAAACTCTCCATATACATAATCCAATTAAATCCAGGCTGATATTGATGAATTTAACGGTCTCCCCAAAAAAGAGGTTGGGAATCGGGAATCTGTGGAATGAGAAACAAGGTATGAACTGGGGCAACCAATTCAGACTCGCAATATGTGTTGGATTATATTCGATGCACAACATTTACTTACCTTGCTCCATCTCCTTTGTTCGACCTGCAAAGTGATCCATCTTCAATTGGCATTGTAACCAAAAGGAGAAAGGATTTCCAACACTCTTATGGGCCTGTCGCCTAAGTGGGAGAGTCGCCAGATGGGCGCCACATGTTCGCGGGTAGTTGCCGGGGAGTCGCCTTCATGGTCGTGAGGAGTTCCCGCATTCTGGGAAGTAGTCGCGGCCTCATTATGGTCGCCGTGAATTTTTCAACATGTTAAATAATTAGTGATGACTAGAATGAAGCCACCATGGAGAGTAGCGAGAATTCTCGAGCTGTAGGTGGGTCGCCAGGAGGTCCTAGTGGGTTGCCAGGAGGTCGAAGGTCCTCGGTAGTTCTCATGCGTTGTAGCCAGTGCTGACCAGTGAATTTCATTGGCTCATTGGGGAAAATAAGGTAAGCAGTAGTTTTCAGAATTAAGGATAACCGACCGGTAATGTTAAATGTCCGCTGAGCTTCACAGCCGTGTATATCAGGCTTCTTAAAAGTTGTCTCCACTCCTTCTCCCCCCCCCCCTCTACCCCCCTCTCCCCCCCCTCTCCCCCCCCTCCCCCCCCTCTCCCCCCCTATTTTAAATGACTTACTTTAGCACTGTGCTTTAGCTGTCTTTCTACAGCGCCAACCTTCCTGTTCATCGCGGTGTGTGTCTGTATCACCTTGGCTTTGCATCGTGTGAATTTTTTAGACAGGGCAAGTGGGGGAGCGCTGTCTAAAAAATCACATGGGCTGGTGAAGGAAGTGATGTGTTTGTGTGTTCCACTCTGACAGTCACTGTTCCAGTTCCCGTTTTTTCAGGCGACTGCCTGCAACTTGACAGTTAGAACAGAATCAGAATAGAATCAGAATAGTACTTTATTTGCCAAGTATGTTTTGCAACATACGAGGAATTTCATTTGCCAATTCAGTCATACAAATAAAAAGCAACAGATCACCCAAAACACATTTTAACATGAACATCCACCACGGTGACTCTTACACATTCCTCACTGTGATGGAAGGCAAAATAAAGTTAAAGTCTCTTCCCTTTGTTCTCCTGCAGTCCGCTGAAAAATCGCCTAGGTGGGACAGGTCCATAACAATCTTCAGTAAAAAGGTGCATTCTGATTTTACTCTTGGTTTTAGTTTTAACATCAAATTCTGCTGGAAGACCATCAATTCAGTGAAAGATGCTCTTTGGTCTGCCCAAATCTTGTTGGTCTCCCAGCACAGCAAGTTGTCCATATGGGATGCTAATCCCTTCCCATTCCCATTCCCATACTAATCTTTATGTTCTGGACCTCCTCCATTGCCAGTGTGAGGTGACATACAAACTGGAATATCAGCACCTCATATCCTGTGTAGGAAGGAACTGTGGATGCTGGTTTAAACTGAAGATAGACACAAAATGCTGGAGTAACTCAGCGGGACAGGCAACATCTCTGGATAGAAGGAATTTAGGTAGCTTACAAACCAATGGTATGAGCATTGAATACTCCAATTTTATGCCACCTCTCCCATTCTTGTGCCATTTCTTCCATTATCACTCCTCGCTTTCCAACCACCTCCCCCCATTATCCCCTTCCACCCACATCCTTCCCTCTTGCTTTACATTGCACTCCTCCACTTTTCTTTTTATCTATCACCCTTTTTATTCCTTTTCACCTCTCACCTTTGTCACTTACTCCACCCACCTGTCAATATAAAACCCTCTCCCCTCATCTGTACCCACCTTTCACATCTCAGGCTTTGTCCTGCCCCTACCTCTCTTTTCCAGTTTTCTCCACCCTAATACAATCAATCTAAAGAAGTGTCCCAACCCGAAACATTGCCTGTCCATTCCTTCCACAGATGCTGACTGTCCTGCTGAGTAACTCCAGCAGTTTGTGCTTTCTCCTCGTTGTGTTCAAGCCTCCTCGAAATAAAGACCACTGTTTCTTTAATCTGGTTTACATTCTGCACTGGTCCCCTAGTTTTTAAATGATTTATTCATTCGGATTATGAATCATTTTGCACCATTGCAATTCCTGAATTTTGAAAAAAAACACTGATAGTTTGCCCTCGAGATCAATTAGTTTTTTTAGAGATACAGCATAGAAGCAGGCTCTTTGGCCCATTGAGTCCACACTGACAATCAATCACCTGATTTTGATTACTTTTGATTAAATAAACCTCTTATTTGATATAGAAATGAGAACTGATGACCAAAATTAAAGTATTTCAAAGTGAAGTTGTTTTTGTTTGTGTTCCTAAGTGTGCATTAATTGAACGGTAACTGTTCTGCCATGAACAACACAAGGAAAATAATTATATTGTTCATGGAATTGTACTGATGGTTTTGGATTAAAACACCCACATGTTGCTCTGCAAACGTAAGGATTAAAACAATCTAGATGATTAAATATTTGTTCATTGCACTTGTAATTAATAAAGATCACTGTAGATAGTGTCAAATGTATTGCCGTGGGAACGAATCCTTCAGCCAAACACACCAGAAAACATGAAATATTGAAAACGAAATGGTTGAAAATTACTGAAAAACATTCATAGCCTTCCCCTCCTAACAGATACCAAGAGAGTCACCAGAAAAATTATTCTCGCACAATCTTAGTAACTGGGCTTTGTTCTCAATTAATCGAGCTAATTTCACAAACCAAGGAGAGCTTGGGAACAAACATGATGCTGTAGAGGCACAAACGTCGTGAATAAATTGTTTCTTTATTCAGGCATTGTAGGTAAGATATACATGAATGTTTAGCACTCTAACATAATAATCATTGTTGCCGTTGAGAGGCTGTTGCCATGTGGGCTCGGGCTGAGCTCCTGCTGAGGTGGCAGGACACTCTCATGAAGAGAGAGGAAGAGAGAGGGAAGGTCGGTTCTTATATACTAGGGCACACCCCTATACTCCGTGATCCTACCCCCGACTGCCGAGGGTTCGCATAGCAAGAGTGGCCTAACCACTAGGTGCCACTACAATGCATGAATTTACCATCTGTATCATGTACGTCAGTGGAATGTGAGATAAGAGGGAAGTAGAATCTGAGGAGGTGGATTATGTTTGTTAGTCTCTTTACATTACTTTCCAGGCACTGGTAGAACAGCTACCTCACAGCACCAGAGATTCGGTTTTGATCCTGACCTGTGTGGAGTTTGCAAGTTCTCCCTGTGACCACATGAGTTTCCTCCATGTGTTCTGATTACCTCCCACATGCCAAAGATATGTGAGCTTGTAGTTTAATTGACCTCTGTAAAATTGCCTGCTGTATGTCGAGAGTGGATGAGAAAGTGGGATAACATAGAACTAGTGTGAACGATGATTGATGTGAACTCGGTGGGCTGAAGATTCATGCTTTATCTCTAAACTAATTTGCTTCTGTGATAGTAAGCATCATCCTGCCATTGGGAAGAAGGTACAAAAAAATGTGACTACCAGGTTCCAAGAACACCTTCTTCCCAACAACCAATAGGCTTTAAAAAAATACACAACACAAACCTCAATTATAAACATTTGACTTTCTATGGTTGCGCTGGGACTTTGGGCATTTTTGCACTCAACGTGTTTTAAATACTAAATAGTCATAACATGGAACACAGAACTGCACAGCATAGGAACAGGCCCTTCAGCCCATAATGTCAGTGCCAAACAGCATGCCAAGTTAAACTGATCTATGACTGCATGTGAACCAATAACGTCTATTCCCTCCACATCCATGTGCCTATTTAAAAAGCCTCTTAAACGCTACTATCATATCTGCCTCTACCTCCACCACTAGCTCCACCACTGTTTGCAGACATCCACCAGTCTCTAACTAAAAAAAACTTGCCCCGCACATCTTCGCAGAATGGGATTTAATTACTTATAGACAATAAGACAACTCACCTTTATCCTTTTGCTGGCATTGGACTTGGTCTCTGAAACTAATACGCTGCTACGCTGAGAACTATTTTTTGCATGTGTGTAGTATTATCTGATCTGATTGGATACCATGCAAAGCAAAGCTTTCCTCTGTACCTCAGTACGTGTAACAATAATAAACCTAAACCTAATTATTCCATAAATAGCAGATTCTTTTCATGTTACTGATAACATCAAATTAAACAAATTCTTTGTACACAAATGTCTCAATTTACTCATAAGTGAAGGGATAGGCTGGTATAAAGCCCTACAGGAATTCTTATGTTTTAGTTTAGTTTAGATACAGCGCGGAAACAGGCCCTTCGACCCACCGAGTCCGCACTGACCAGCGATCACCCCTTGCACTATCCTACACATTAGGGACAATTTACAATCTTTATCAAAGCCAATTAACCAACAAACCTGTACATCTTTGGAGTGTGGGAGGAAGCCAGAGCAACGGGGAGAACGTACAAACTCCGTACAGACAGCAACTATTGTCAGGATCGAACTCGGCTCCCTGGCAGAGTGAGGCAGCAACTCGACCATTGCACCACCATGCCGCCCTAAATGAGAATGCATTTATTGCAAAGCACTACTTGCACAGTGACTGCAAACGGGTCCACTGCATGTTAAAAAACCTAACTGGAGTTGTTTACACAAACATGTTTGTTCCACTTGGTGGCCTTTAATTTTGGCACTTGGTTTATTTTGCTGTGCATGGTTCCAACAAATATTATTAATAACATTATTGGTTTTCAAGAATTTTTCAAATACTGTGATATTTGAAAAATATTGTGAATAAAAACAATTTGTTTTCAAGAATTTTGCAATTGCTCTGTAGTTCTGTGTTCTTTTTTAATTAATTGCAATGACACAATCAGTTTACAATCATTGGTGAGAGATTTCATATAATATGGCTGCCAATTATTTTTTGTCATTTGCAAAATGGATCCCAGTTATTAATGGTAAAGGCATATAAAAATATATTGAAATTATTTATTTCATAGGATCATAAATTACAAAAGGCACAAAATTAGTGTTTATCGATTGGTTAGATCTGCACTCTGTAAAGCTATATTTAATAAATCACAAAATGTATCACAAATTGGGAGTGTCAAACTCACCTTAGTTATCTCCTGACAATGCCAGTGAAGCTGACTGTTGAATTAAACTTCTATAACTGCTGAATGTTCTGAAATAACCAGAGATGTTAAGATGCTTTCATAATGTTTGAGATGGTTGTTATGTTATTTAAGATCTCCAATATTTTCATCAGCAAACGTATTCTCAGTTGTTTTAAGAATTCCCATAGAACTCCATCCCAGCCTTCTCCTCCACATAAGAGTTAATTGAGATGTAAAGTACAAAGAAATGTGCACGGTGGCACAGCGGTAGAGTTTGCTGCTTTACAGTGCCAATCCTGACTAAGGTGCTGCCTGTACAGAGTTTGTATATTCTCCCCGTGACCTGGGTGGGTTTTCTCCGGGTGCTCCAGTTTCCTCCAAAGACATATTATTTTTTGTTTGAATATTTGTTGCCTGGAATAGAGGGTATTAGCTTTAAGGTGGCGCCAGCAATGGTCGCCTCACCAACAGTCTGTCTGTCCCTTTTCTTCTTTGTAGTTTTTTAGTATGTTAAATGTATGTTTTCAGTGTTCTTTAGCTTGTTTTATGTGGGGTTGTGGGGAGGGGGTTGGGGGAAACGTTTTCTTATCTCTTACCTCGACGGAGATGCGATTCCTTTCTGTATCGTATCTCCGTCTGCACTTCGGCCTAACATCGAGGAGTGGGCGGACTTTGCTGGAGACCGACTTCAAGAGCTCCACCGAGGGGAGCCTATGGGACTTTAACATCGCGGAGCTCGCGATCCCTTTATTCTGAGCTCCACTGCGGGTCCCTGCGGACTTTAACATCACGGAGCTCGTGGTCTCTGGTCTGAGACCTACTTTGGGAACTCCAAGCCGCAGGAGCTTCGACCGCCCCAACGCGGGAGCTACAATCGCCCTGACGCGGGGCTTCGAAGGAGAGCTGTGGGAGCTTTGATCGCCCCGACAAATGGTTCAACTGACCCGACCGCGGGAGAAAAATGAGGGAAGAAGAT
>CM075978.1:28127960-28132960 GCA_038087875.1 Malacoraja senta
TTTGCAAGAGTTAACAAGTTTCACGTGTACCTCCCGTTAGCACCAAGAGTTGCCAAGTTGCGTCACGAGTTCAGACGTTTCCGCTACGTTAATTGTACGTGATTACCACGAGTTAAATTTGTTTTAAACTCGGGGTCACTCGTGGGTCAACTCGCACAGTGAGACAGCCCTTTTAGGGTATGTAAAAGTGTAATGTCTAGCAAAATGGGAAAAATCGAGGAGTTTCGCGTGTGGTTTTGGCGGAGCAAGGAATCCAAAGGCCAAATCTGACACAAAACAAAAACACACACACAAAAACACACACACACACAAAAACACACACACACAAAAACACACACACACAAAAACACACACACACAAAAACACACACACACAAAAACACACACACACACGCACGCACACACACACACGCACGCACAAAAACACACGCACGCACAAAAACACACGCACGCACAAAAGCACACGCACACGCGCGCACACACACACACACACACACACACACACACACACACACACACACACACACACACACACACACACACACACACACACACACACACACACACACACACACACACACACACACACACACACACACACACACACACACACACACACACACACACACACACACACACACACACACACACACACACACACACACACACACACACACACACACACACACACACACACACACACACACACACACACACACACACACACACACACACACACACACACACACACACACACACACACACACACACACACACACACACACACACACACACACACACACACACACACACACACACAGAGTTTTAAAAGTATACTAGACCCGAACGTGCTTCAGACCCCGGGGTCTGGTTCCCGAACGTGCTTGTGGACGGCCGTACGCGTCGTCTCGGCGTCGTCGCAGCGTCTTGACGTCGTACGCAGCGTCTTGACGTCGTACGCAGCTTGTTGACGCGTAGGCGGCGTACGCCGTCAAGACGCTGCATACGACGTCGAGACGCAGTGGAGGAGAGCCGGGCGGCAGCAGCAGAAATCGTCGGGGAAAGCAGGAGGCGACAAAATGAGTGAGTGGGGGGGGGGGGGGGGAGATGGATTTTATTTTAAAATGTAGACATAAAAATGTCTAAATCTAATAAGGAGTGTGTTAGGGTATGTAAAAGTGTAATGTATAGCAAAATGGAAAAAATCACGGAGTTTGGCGGAGCAAGGAATCAAAGGCCAAATCTGACACCCACGAATAAACACACACATACACATCCACACACACACAGTTTTAATAGTAGATAGATAGATAGATAGATAGATAGATAGATAGATAGATAGATAGATAGATAGATAGATAGATAGATAGATAGATAGATAGATAGATAGATAGATAGATAGATAGATAGATAGATAGATAGATAGATAGATAGATAGATAGATAGATAGTAAAAGAGGCTGCAGCAAGTAAGAGTTCTGTTTCCAGTACATTTGATGATGAAACTCTCTTGATATCTTGAATAACAACTAAAAAGCTGGAATTTTGGCAATCTAAAATAATGAAAATAAACTTCTGAAGACGGCAGTTCAGGGTAGGTTCTGTTGAACAGTCAACAACATGAAACATTAATTGTTTCTCTGTCCACAAGTGCACCCTGGGCATGCTCTCTTCTTGTTGCTATGATTGAGATGAACATACAGGAGCCTGAAAACCGTGACCTCCAGTTTCAAGAAAAGGCTTCTGATCTCCTGAGTATCTTCAGCATTTTTTTGTTTTTTATTCCAATAAAACCAGAAAGGGTTTTCCTTCTGTGCCACTATTTGCTGAATTTCAGACAGCAATATTGCACCAATATCATTACGAAGCAGTGAGGCAACTAGAGTCAAAAGATCCATAGAACATAGAACAAATACAGCACAGGAAAAGGTCCTTCAGCCCCACAATGTCTGTGCTCAATAAGATGCCAAGGTAAACTAATCTCTGCTGATCCATGTCCCTCCATTCCCTGCATTTCATGTGCTTATCTAAAAGCCCCGTAAATGCTGCTATCCTATCCGCCTCCACCCCAGACAGTGTGTTGCAGGCACCCCACTGTGTAAAACATTTGCCCCACGCATCTCCTTTAAACTTTGTCCCTCTCACCTTCAACATGGTGACGCTTACATATGATGTTCAATGGAAATCGCACAGGAAAAGGAATTGGCAGCTGATGAATGTTGGATATACTGAATAGCTGTCTGTGTTTTTTTTAATTTTTAACTAATTCCTGTTCTCACTGAAACTAAAGTGGAGGCTTAGATCATAGTTCCAGTGCTACATCCATATAATCTATCGGAAAAGCAAAGCACACAGTGCTGGAGGAGCTTAGTGGGTCAGACAGCATCTCTGGAGAACATGGATAGAAGACGTTTCGGGTCAGGATGACATGTTCTCCCTGTGACCACTAGGGTTTCTTCTGGGTGCTCTGTGTCCACTTGAAGAGTCTGAAGAAGGTTCCCGACCAATACATCACCTATCCATGTTCTCCAGGGATGTTGCCAGACCCGATGATCAGAGGGTAATGGATGGAAGGTACACTTAGGACAAAGTAAACTTAAAGAAGAACCCACCTGGAGGAAGGTCTCCCTGGCAGTGGCCCACATAAGGTGTGTCCCCTTTAAAAAGGAAATTAAACACTCCTTCAGTGTGTGAGGTCTGTTATATCCGTGGTTTCCCAATGTTTGATTCAAGCTTGAGAAAGTAATATCAGATGAGCAGTATGGGCTCACATAGAATGTCGAAAGAACTCGGTGGGTCAGACAGCATTACATGCTGTTTGACTGTCATTGTGTAAGCTCAGCAGTCTCTGTGTCCACTTGACAGCACACACAAGTTCCAGCATCATTTCGTTCGTAACATCAATTCTTTTGCGCAAATGATGAGACTTTCAGTTATGTAATGCCTTTAAAGAAAGTGCCTTACAATAGAACTTCAAGGCCACTGTGGGCAGATAATGCTTTTGTGACGTCATTTGTTAATGATTTCTGAGGAGCAAGGGAGAATTTTCCAGGTTCGTTATGACGAACAGCAACTTCAATATACCCATTGATCTTCGGTAACAATATTAACGAGAAAACTCTGGCTCTTTCCTAGAAGGCGTAGGTTTGCATGCCTTCATCGGTCAGGCAGTGAGTATACTGTAATAGTCAGGAAGTCATGTTGCAGCTTTATAGAATACTAGACTAAGTGGGACCCGTTAGGTCCCATTCTCACACGGGAGGGCTGGTCCCCAATGCAATATTCCACCTCTCCACCAATTCCAAAATTCCACCACTCACGCATAGCCCCCAACTGTGCAGGCGCGGCTGATGGGTTCCCATTGTGATGCCCCCTGATCCCCTCTCCTCCCCTCACCCCCCCACTCCGCCCCTTGCCATTCCTCCCCCACGCACTCACCATCCCCCCCTCAACCCCCCCCACCATCCACTCTTAGCGGCTCTCCGGTAGCACAGCCATTCCATCCCATTGGGTTCCCATTGTGACATAGAAAACGCAGGTATTACTGCACAGGTGCAGTTGACAGGCACGGCAAGTGGAAAAGGGATTTATTAAAGCTTAAAATGTGAATAACTCTTAAAATATAACAACAATTTAAATGATAAAGAGGAGATTTATTCAGTTCATTCTTTCTTGTGCATCTCTTGTTGTGTTCTGCAGCTGGGGGAGGGGGTCTGCTTCAGGTGGGGGCTGTCGGGGGCCAGTGGGGGGAGCGTCCTGCAGCCTGGGGAGGGGCACGGCTTCAGACGGGGCTGTTGGGGGCCGGTGGGGGAGGGGGAGTATACTGTAGCCGGGGGACGGGGATGGCTTCAGGTGGTAGTCAATGGGGGGGTTCCTGCAGAGCTAGTATGGGTGTTGTGGTCCGAAGGGACTGGTTTACAGAGGGCTAGTGTGGACATTGTGGGCAGAATGGATTCTTGGACGTCCTGCTGCTGGGGATGGGGAGGCTTCAGGTGGGGGCCGGCCGGAGCATTCTGTAGCCTGGGAGGCGGACGGCTTCAGCTCGGGGCCGGTGGGTGGGGGGGAAGTGCTGACATGGCCTGCGTCTGGGGGGGTGGTGGTGTGCAAGGGGCGGGGAATGGAGGTGTGTGGTCGGGGTTGGTGAGCCTCATGGCTTGTGGACTCACAGTTCACTCAGCCACCGCTTGCGGACTTACATTTCAGTCACTCACAGCTTGCGGACTCACAGTTCAGGCACTCACGGCTTGCGGGCTCACAGTTCAGTCACTCACGGCTTGTGACTCACAGTTCAGTCACTCACGGCTTGCGGACTCACAGTTCAGTCACTCACGGCTTGCGGACTCACAATTCAGTCACTCACGGCTTGCGAACTCACAGTTCAGTCACTCACGGCTTGCAGACTCACACTTCTGTCACTCACTCCTGTATAAAGTTACAAAACTTCTGGAGGGAGATATTTTATATCTTCTCCAAAATACTTTAAATTAAATTGGAACCAGCTATAAACTGATCACTTTAGGTATGTCAGATGCCTGCTCTAAATTAACAATATTCCAAAGACATTTCCTCAACTACGGCCTAATAACGGCGAAAAAATTAATACTCAAATTCTGGAAACAGACAACAGTCCCTACTGTGAAGATGTGGATTACTGATATGTCCGATACACTACATTTGGAAAATATTAGGCTTGTCATGGCGGAAAAAGCAGATCAATTTCTTAAGACGTGCTTCCCTTTTACTGAATTTCTGCAACAACAGAATGGTTAAACACAAATTTAAACCCGATGCCAGGGATGGGGGAGGGGGGGGGTGGAAGGTGTATATCCATCTTCTCTTTTCTTATTTCTTTTCTTTTCTCTTGCACTTCTTTGGTAGCTTAGGGGTCTTTTTCTCGCTTTTTTCTTATTTTACTTCTCTTTCTTCATTCTCTTCTTTTTTCTCTCTTTTTAAAAAAAAAGTATTTTTTCTTTTTTTTAAATTTAGGTTCTAACGGTAAAAA
>CM075978.1:28137960-28202960 GCA_038087875.1 Malacoraja senta
TAAAATTTTGAAACCAGCTCTATCGTTTCTGCGGAAACAAAAACACATGGTGATGGCTTAACTAGATGACATCCTTATTGTGGGCAAAACTTTGGAATTGGCCAAAGAAACGGTAACAGCCACAAAACAATTATTTGAAAAACTGGGGTTTATCATCCATCCAGTTAAATAGTAAGATTAAACGAGAACTTACCAGTTTGAAGTTTGATCTGTATTTTATGAGGAGTTACGATGAGGGATTACGTGAAGACCCCGTCCACCACGCATGCGCGACATTCTTCAAAGCAGCGGTGTGGAATCACAGGAAACACAATAATTGAAATAAACATAGTAAAGAAAAGGAGAACTAAGATACCTGTTGATCTATATATTTGAGGGTGGGAGCGGAGGGCACGTAATCCCTCATCGTAACTCCTCATAAAATACAGATCAAACTTCAAACTGGTAAGTTCTCTATTAATCTTACTATTTTACTTCGGAGTCACGTGAGTGACTACGTGAAGATTTTAAAGCTCTGTGATTTCAAACCGTGTAACAGTTCATACTTCACTCGCTGCCGAAGTCATTCAAGGGAGGAAGTATGTTATCGTAATCAACCATAATCTGTTTGTAAACAATAATGGTATCTATTAAACAATAACAAAAGACAAAATGCTCCCCCGGGCTTAAATTATATATTTTTGCAGATTTTAAAACTCTTTCTGCAAATAACACAGGTTCTGCTAGCGGCTTGTGGTAGAACGTTTGGAACGTTTTCTCCATGTTCATTCTTTGTGGATGTGGATGCTGCCCTGGTGGAGTGAGATGTATATACATCAGTATCTACTCCAGCAGCTCCCAGTACCTGCTTGAGCCATCTCGAGATGGTTTGGCTCGACACCCAACATGAGGTTTTCTTGTGGCTGACCCATAAGGCTTTTTTATTTATTTATTTATCTATTTATTTATTTATTTATTTATATATTATATTTTTTCCCTTTCTCCCTCGAGAATCTCTTGTTGTGTTGATGTAAGTGAATAAGTGAGTCATGACACACAACCGTAGGTCAGGTGGGTATGCCCGGAAATCCATAACTAGGACTCAAGTTCCTGGCTTGCTCTGCTTTAGCAGCTCCTGAATGGTGAATGAGACCCGGTCTGGTGTTATAACCATGTTGTCCAGTCGCAGTAAGTGGAGGGACTGGACTCTTTGTGCTGAGACTAGTAGCATCAGCATGACCGTTTTCAGGGTTAGCTTTTCCAGGGTGAGAGACCTGGCTGGGGACCATCCCCTTAGGTATGTCAGGACCACACTGACATCCCAGATTTGTGTATACCTAGGTCTAAGAAGGTTGGAGTTGACGATACTCCTCATGAGTTTGATCACCAGCGGGTGAGACCCTATGGCCTGTTGTCCTGGCACCTGTTTTAAGTAGGCTGACAGCGCACGTCTGGCAGTATTGATGGCGCTGTAGCTCAATCCTTCATTATGGTGAAGGCCCCCAGGAACTCCAGTACATTGGTTATGGTTGCAGATGAGTACGTTGTCCCAGTAGTCGAGCAGTATCTTTCCCACTTCCTGATGCTCGATAGGTATTGTTTCCTGGTGGACATACGGTGTCATCATGTTGATGGTCCTGTCAGACAATCCCAGTCCCAGCAGTGGTCTTTTGATAATCTGCAACCCAGTAGGTTAATTTTGGCATGGCATGGATAACTTATGCCTGATACAGGGTGCGTCAATAGGTCTGGGCTACTGGGAAAGGTCATAGGAGTTTCGATGACCATGTCGAGGACCACTGGGAACCATGGCTGTGTAGGCCAGTTGGTACTATCAAAATACCTGAAGCAGAGTCCATCTGTATTTTGCGTAGTACCCTACAGATTAAGGCAGAAGGGGAAAAAGCATAGAAGAAATCTGTCCCCCAGTTCAGCGCGAATGCATCTATCGCTGCTGCCTCAGGGTGTGGTTCCCAAGGGACATACATTGGTACGTGGTGATTTAGTCTGGATGCAAAGAGATCGATATCTGGTGTGCCATATTGGTTTGTAATTTTAGCAAAAGCTCTAGGATTTAACATCCATTCGGTGTTTATCATTGAATTTGCGTGACCTGGCACTGTATTTAGCTTACCTGGTAGGTAAGTTGCTGATAGCCAAATATGTCTATCGACCCACCATTACCAGATTGTGTTGACCCAATTGTCACATGATATCGATTTTATTCCGGTCATATGGTTAATATAGGCCACCACCGTGATATTATCAATTTGTAAATGAACATGCAAGTTGTGCATATTCCTAGAATATGCTTTAAAACCATAAAACGCACCCAACATTTCCAAATAATTTATGCCCAGTGTTTGTAGTAAAGACGAGTCTAGGTTAGTCCATCTACCACCTGTGCTGGATATGGTATTAGTTGCTCCCCAGCCTTGAGCACTGGCATCTGTTTGTATAGTTAACGTTGGGTTATTGATGATGATAGGGCTGGAACTATGCCAAATGTGTTATATCCACCATTGTAACTCTGATATTGCTTCAATGGGTAGTTTCATGGATCTGTCAAAGTGACCTGCATGTCGTTTCAACGCCTGTACTTTTGCCCTTTGTAGGTGCTGATAGTGCAGGAGTCCAAATTGTGCAGCTGAAAATGCTGCTACCATTTTGCCAATTACTCTTGCCACTTGTCGGATGGTTGGTCGATTGCTTACCATTAAATTGTTGCACATCTGTGCCAATTCTGCTGCTTTACCTTTTGGCAACGTTACAGACATGTGGATTGAGTTAATTGTGAATCCCAGATAGTCCATAGTTGTGGATGGCGTCAACTTAGATTTATCTGGATGTATGACAAACCCAGGGTTTCAAACAATTGTTTGGTAGCTAATACAGCTGATTTAGCCAACTCCATGGTTTTGCCAACTATTAGGATATCATCAAGGTACGCCATGACAATATGTCTTTGTTTCGTTAATGTTGCCAAGGCTGGTTTTAATATCTTGGTAAATAGTCTAAGGCTGATGTCAACCCATTAGGCAACACTTTATACTGCCATAGTTGCCCCATCCAGGTAAATTTTCAGGTATCTGCGATGACCCTTGTGAATGGGTACTGAATAGTAGGCATCTTTTAAATCAATGCTTGCCATAAAGTATCCTTTGGAAATCAGTTGTTTAGCAGTTACAAATGTTTCCATTTTGAAATGTACATACTTAACAAAGGTATTTAGTGAGGTTAAGTCAATGATGATGCGACATCCACCATCTTTTTTGCTTTTGGTAAATATATTTGAGACAAATTCCAAAGGATCATGTTTGGATTTCTCAATGACACCCTTTGTAAGTAACCTCCCCAGTTCTGCTTGAGCCTCTAGTTCTCTTTGACTGAGAGGGTAAAGACCCTTTGGGGTACGTGCTGAACTGGTGGCATGTTTTCTTGAATGAACTCTATTTTGTATCCCCGAATACTGTTAAGTATATAACTATCATTCGTGAGACACCTCCTGTTAGTACAGACCTCCTGTTAGTACAGTTCCCCATTTACATGCTGGTAGGAACCAGACCCACCTACCTCCATAGTGATGGTAGTGTTCCTTTCTTCCGTTTGTTCATCCGTCGTTATACTGCTGGATGTACTGCTGATGTACTGCTGATTGGGGGTGGCGCATTTTCCATGGGGCCCTGGCCTAAAAAGGCTTTCGGGGATAGTATGCGGACCCCGAGCTTTCACCAGTTACCTAAATTTGACCTTGACTGGTGGACGCGGTGGGGTACTGCCGTCTGTTTTTTTGTGTGGGTCTGCTCGTTCCGGGGCCTGCCCTCATGAGGCCAAATGCTTTGGACTCTTCCTCCAGGTCTTTCACTTGTCCTTCCAAATAACAGAATCTGCGGCTCTGAGGCCGGTGTTTTACACAGTCCTGCAAACCTGGGATTGAGGGCAGGTCTTATTCTCTCCTTGCGGAGGTTATTTATCTCATATTGGGTGTAGCACAGCAGAGCCAGAGTGTCTTGCTGGTTTGTGGTCATATCCACCCCATCCACGGAACGAGCATAGGCTGTTATCCCTGTCGTCAGGAGCTTGAGGATTTTAGCTCCTGGTTCCGGATACTCTGTCCCCCCCCCCCAGATTTGGCTGTTAACAGCCGGTACATTGAGCGAACTGCAGTTTTCCAGCTCTAGTGCCTCATTAAGTACCTGTCTTGTAGGGGTTTGAGGGACAGGTGGTTGATGCTGGCCACCAGTTTTGGCTCCAATGGCCGCCCTGCTCGTGGTGAAACCACGTAGCGAATCTCCACACCTAGCAGCTCTTCCTGATCCTGTACCCCAAGCGTACTCCCGACATCTTCAGCCAATGACCCCTGTTCCTGACCAGCCCAGCCCTGGTCGCCAACGCTGCCCTGCTTTGAGGGGAAAGCGATGGCCAGTGCATTGTAGAGCACTGCTGTGGGAGTGCCTGATCCCCCTGGCGAGACTGCTCTAGCTCCTGAAGCAAGTCTCGCTGGAGCAGTTGCTCCATGAGCCTTTCCATTCGGCTCAGGCGGCTAGCTCTGCCGCTCTAAGGCGGACCCTCCTCATCGGAATCAGACATAACCGGCCGGTTTAAAAAATATATATATATATATATATTTTTTAACTTTTCCTCCAGCCCGCTGCCGCTCATCAGGCTGTGCTAGCGGTACTGGGCTCGGCTCGGTCTCGATGAGGGTGGACCGCTGCATATGCGGTCCAGGTGCCGCCTCTCGCTCCCCACTGATGGAACACTCCCGTTCTGTTGGAGTCGAACGGGGGGCGGTTTTCTTCCTTTGCCGTGCTGCTCCTGTTCCCAGTTCCTCTGGAATACAGAGCAGAGCACAGCTTGCTGATTACGACCTCAGTGTAAGACTTACCTGATGGTCCGCTGTTTAGTTTTCACCGACGTGTAGCGGGAGCGCCTGTACTCCCGGTCGTCGCTGTTGCACTGCGTGAACGCTAATGTCGCGCATGCGTGCTGGACGGGGTCTTCACGTAGTCACTCACGTGACTCCGAAGTAAAATCTAAATTAAACCCTTCCACCACAATGGATTATTTGGGGTTCACCATTAACTCAGTTCACATGTCGGTGACTTTGCCTAAGGAAAAGGCTATAGCCTTAATAGAGGCTTGCAATAACCTCATTGACATCAGTAAACCATCCATCAGATTGGTAGCAAGAATAATTGGCAAAATAGTGGCTGCCTTTCCAGCCACACAATTTGGACCTTTACATTATCAAAATTTACAGAGGGCAAAAATACGAGCACTCAAAATTAATGCTGGTCATTTTGACAGACCAATGAAGCTACCAATCGAAGCCATAATGGAACTAAAATGGTGGACAGATAACAGTCGGCATTGTTCCAATCCAATCGTTATCAACAACCCTTCTATGGTGCTACAAACTGATGCCAGTGCACTTGGTTGGGGTGCTACCAATTCCATCTCCAGCTGTGGAGGCAGATGGACTGCACAAGAGGCGTCATTATTACATACACTGGGCATAAACTACCTCGAAATGTTGGGTGCATTCCATGGACTAAAGTCATATTGTTCTGGGTTATATCACCAGCATGTTAGACTACAGATTGACAATATCACGGTGGTAGCATATATCAACCACATGGGTGGAAACAAATCGATATCATGTGATAAGCTGGCCAACACAATTTGGCAATGGTGTATCCAGAAAAATATTTGGATATCAGCCACTTACCTACCAAGTAAACTAAATTCAGTGGCAGATGCCAGGTCACGCAAATTTAATGAAAATACTGAATGGATGTTGGATAAAAAAGTATTTGCTGATATTACAGCATGGTATGGAACACCAGATATCGATCTATTCGCATCCAGGCTTAATCACCAGTTATCAAACTATGTTTCATGGGAACCAGATCCTGGGGCAGCGGCGACAGATGCATTTTCGCTGCATTGGGGGAAATTGTTTATTTATGCATTCCCTCCTTTCTGCCTCATCAGTCGGGTATTAAGGAAAATACAGCAAGACTCTGCGTCTGGTATTTTGGTAGTACCCGATTGGCCTACTCAACCATGGTTCCCTGTGATACTCGACATGGTATTAGAACCATGCATCACCATCTGGCATAGACCAGATTTACTGGTTCATCCCGTAACAAGGGAAAGCCACCCATGTCATAACCATATGAACTTATTAATTTGTAGAGTCTAAAAGTACCTCTACTGCAACTGGGACTGACGGACCGAACAGTGAACATTATTTCAGCGGCCCACAGACAGTCCACCAAAAAACAGTACCTGGTATACATCAGGAAATGGGAGATGTACTGTCACAGAAACAACATCACCTACAGATCCAGGAACATCCTGTCTGTTCTGGAATTCCTGGCAGGCCTCCATTACGATGAGGGGCTCAGTTATAGTGCCATCAACTGCGCCAGAAGTGCCCTGTCAACATATCTATAACAAGGAGCAGAGCGTCATTCTGTTGGAACTCACCCCCTGGTAACAAAACTTATGAGGGGAATTTTTAATATCAATCCCCCAAGAACCAGGTACTCCCAAATATGGGATGTGAGTATTGTCCTGACGATGCTAAGGAATTGGTCTCCAGCAAAAACACTGTCCCTACAAAGACTGACACTGAAAACAGTCATGCTGATGGCATTGGTCACTGCACAAAGGGTACAGACATTACATAAATTAAGACTGGACAACATGACTTCTTCATCTGGAAATATAACGTGTCATATTTATGAATTAGTCAAGCAGAACAGACAGGGGTCAGCAGGCCTCAATATAGAATTTAGGGCTTACCCGACAGATGATCGTCTCTGTATAGTAAGACATTTACTGCTATATATGGAGAACACAAAAATCATCAGAGGCAAAGAGATGGCACTATTAATCAGCCACAAGCAACCTCACAAAAAAGTGACGGTCCAGACCATCTCAAGATGGCTGAAACAGGTTCTATTAAAGGCTGGGGTGGATACTAACATTTTCAAATCTCATTCCACCAGGGCTGCAGCTACATCGGCAGCTATGCAGTTGGATGTTCCGATGGACCAAATCCTCAAGACTGCAGGATGGTCAACGGAGAAAACTTTCCAACTATTTTATCATAAACCAGTAATTAAATATGGAACGTTTGCAGAAACAATTTTAAGTTCTGTAATATAATTTCACCCCATAAATAGGGGCTATAATTTGGTGTTAATAAATTTAACATGGATTTCAATGTCATATTCATGTCTAAACATGTTAACACAATTCCTCCCATAGTCATTAAGACAGATGTGATGCATGGACTCGTTTCCACGGCATGAAATCACAGAGCTTTGAAATCTTCACGTAGTCACTCACGTGACTCCGAAGTAAAATAGTAAGATTAAACGAGAACTTACCAGTTCGAAGTTTGATCATTATTTTATGAGGAGTACGTTGAGGGAATACGTGCCCTCCGCTCCCATCCTTGATCATATATTCAACTGGTATCATCTTTTCTAATCTTACTATGTTCAGTCATTACAGTTATCTGTGATTTCACACCGCTGCTTTGAAGAATGACACGCATGCGTCCTGGCGGGGTTCTTCACGTATTCCCTCAACGTACTCCTCATAAAATAATGATCAAACTTCGAACTGGTAAGTTCTCGTTTAATCTTACTATTAACTCGCCATCCCTCTTCCTACCCCTATCCTCCTCCTTTCCCCCTCATCCCCAGCACACCCTCCCCCTCCTCTTCGCCCTCCCTCTTCTTTCCCCTCTCCTTCTCCCCTCCCCCACCTCTCCCTCCCTCTCTTTTCCCCTACCCTCAGTCACTCTATCCCTCCCCATAACACCTCTTCCATCCCAACCCCATCTTCCTCTATCCACCTCCTCCCCCACTCCTCACCTCCACCCTATCCCACCCCCCTACTCTGCTTCCTCACCTCCCCCATTGACCTCCCCTCCCTCTATCCCCAACTCCCTACCTCCCCCACTTCCCCACTCCCCCCTCCTCTCCCTCTATCTCCCCCACCCACTCTCCCTCCTCACCTCCCCCACTTTCCTCTCCCTCTCCTTCCCTCCCCCTCCTCTTCCTCAATCCCTCTCCCCTCCCTACCCCTCTCCTCTCCCTCTATGCCCCTGCTCCCCCAATCCTCACCTCCCCCATATCCCACCGCCCCCCCCCCCCCCACACAATGAAAATCGTGATTAAAAAAAAATGAAATTCTCAATGAAAATCGCGTTTTTTCTTTAAAATAACCTAAAGAAAATGTTAGCTGTTACTGAAAGCGGAATGTGATTAAAACAGAGTTGTTTTTAAGAATAAAATCAATGTCAATGAAAATCACAATTATTTATGTAAATGAAATTCGAGATCCCATTGTGACGTCATTGCGACGTTGAACGCGGCCGACGGGCTGGGCAAGTGGAAAAGTGTTTTTGTAAAGTTTAGAATGTCAATAACTTGTAAAATATAACATTAATCTGAACGAAACCTGGCCAATGCACACCCCAGGACAATTTTGAGTAAGGTGGGCCAAATATTGTGGCGCTATCGTGTACCATTTTGGCGGAGTTTCTAGAACACACGCACATACAAACAAACAAACAAACAAACAAGATGAGAGTTTTAGTTATATATAGATGTCTCGCTATTCGTCACCAGCACGCTGACCATCGATCACCCGTTCACACTAGTTCAATATTATTCCACATTGGCACCTTCTCCCGACACACTAGGGTCAACTTACAGAGGCCAAGTAATCTACAAACCATTAGATCTTTAGAACTTGTCAACTGATGAGTGGGCAACATGTCAGGCAGAGGGAATGATAAGAAAAGGTTCGGAAGGGTGGTGCAGAACAGCACCTTAAAGTGTGGCTGCCTCACAGCACCAGAGACCCAGGTTCGATCCATATCTCAGGTGTGTCTATGTCATGTTTGTACGTTCTCCCTCTGAGTGCATGTGGGTTCCTCCAGGTGCTCCAGTGTCCTCCTCCATCCTAACGATGTGTGTCTTTGTAAGTTGGTTGGCCTATGTAAATTGCCTCATGTGTGTAAAGAGTGGATTAGAAAGTGGGATAACATAGAACTAGTGTGAATGGGTGATCGATGGTCAGCATGGACTCGGTGGGCCAAAGGGCCTGATTTCATGTTGTATCTCCTAAACTAAACTAAACTAATCTCAACTAAGCTGGTGCACCCAGAGGAAATTCATGCAGTCACAGGATAAACTTGCAAACTCCACACAGACTGAATCCAATTTCAGGATCGAAACCGGGTTTCTGGCGCTGTGAGGCAGCAACATGGTTTATGTGCTATGTTTTATTTGATGCTGACATAAAACGTAAAATATGTAAGGATGTTTTATGAACAGGCCAGATGTGTGTCTTTAACAAGCTCTATATAGCTAAAGTATCCGCCTAAATCAGACCTTGAACGGATTGTCAGTATGAACAATTAGTTTTATTTTGGTTTCCATGCAATTGACAAAAGCTGAAAGTAAGACTGTGAGGAAAATGGTGGCAAAATCTGTTTTAAAAAGCACTTCCATACCAATGAAATGGTTTATGTTGAAGCAAGCGGTTGGTACCACATGGTCTGAATTTCTGGGCATCTGGGGTCACTGGTAAAGGCCAGGTATGAAGTAAAATTCTTTATAGAAGCACTCTTATTCACCTTGGTCAAAACACGCAGTGCTGCAGGAAATCTACAGGTCAGGCAACATCGGTGCAGGGAATGGGAGGGTGATGTTTCGGGTCAGGACCTTACTTCAGACTGATTGCAGTAGGGGGAAGAAAACTGGAAAAGAGAGGTGGTATTGCTGATATGTCATTAAAGCTGCTTTTATTTTCTGACTATGGTTCTTTAGTGTTGTGGTTAATCTATGAGAATAGTGGCTAGAGTTTTGAAACAACGATACAGAGATGTGATTTCAAATCCACAGAGAGGCATAATTTGAATTCAAGCAATTGAATACATCTGGGATTATTTTGAAATGTTTCTTGTATTGTTGGTAGTGACGGCATTGTGGTGCAGCTGGTAGAGCTGCTTCTTCACAGTCCCAGAGACCTGGATCGATCCTGACCTTGGGTGCCGCCTGCATAGAGTTTGTATGTTCTCCCTGTGACCTCCGGGTGTTTTAGTTTCTTCCTAGATCCCAAAGATGTGCGGATTTGTAAGTTTAGTTTAGTTTAGTTTAGTTTAGAGATACAGCACGGAAACAGACCCTTCGGCCCACCGGGTCCGTACCGACCAGCGATCCCCGCACATTAACACTATCCTACACCTACTAGGGACAATTTGTTTTACATTTACCAAGCCAATTAACCTACAAACCTGTACGTCTTTGGAATGTGGGAGGAAACCGGAGATCTCGGAGAAAACCCACACAGATCACAGGGAGAATGTACAAACTCCGTACAGGCAGCACCCGTAATCAGGATTGAACCTGGGTCTCCAGCGCTGCATTCACTGTAAGGCAGCAACTCTACCGCTGCGCCACCATGACTGCATGACTACAGAGGTTAATTGGCCTCTGTAAATTGCTCCCAGTGTGAAGGGAATGGATGAGAAAGTAGGATCACATAGAACTAGTGCGAACAGGTGTGAAAGGTCGGCGTGGGCCTGGTGAGCCAAACAGCCAGTTTCCTTGCTGCATCGCCAAACTCCAAACGAAATAAAAATTCCATTCGATTTTTGTAAAATCTATCTGTTCACTGAGGAAAGGTCCAAGTGCAGCAGATTGTTGGAGAGGACAAGAACGGATTTTTGGGCGTATACATTTCAGCATAATCAACCCAGGCTATTTCCCAGAGAATTCCATTCCTTCAGATATTTCCATATAATCTATTCTTCTTCAAATAGCCATCCTCTTTGTGTGTGTGTGGGTGGAATCCTCTCATTGCCCTCCCACACCTGGATAAACTAACTTTGCTAATCAGTCATTTTTTGGGTTTGTGATAGGACACAAGAGGACTTGGGGAAATCCACAGTGTCGTGCAAACTCCATAGAGACATATCCAGGAGTTAGGATTGAACTGAGATAAAAGCCTATCATAGTGATTAGCTGGGTTAGCACAGGAATGAGCCCTATGACCCACAATATCTGTGCCAAACATCATGGAAAGATAAACTAATCTCATCAGCCTGCACATGACCCATATCCCCCCATTCCCTGCATTCTCATGTGCTATCTATAAGCCTCTTAAAAGCCTCTATCGTGCCTGCTTAAACCACCATCCCTAGCAGTGGGATCCAAATACCAACCGCACTGCGTAAAAATACTCACCCCAAACATAGAGCCATGAGGTCATAGGGTAATACAGTGTGAAAACAGGCCCTTCGGCCCAACTTGCCCACACCGGCCAACATGGCCCAGCTACACTAGATCCACCTTCCGGCATTTGGCACATATCCCTTCAAACCTGTCCTATCCATGTACCTGTCTAACTGTTTCTTAAACATTGGGATAGTCCCTGCCTCAACTCCCTCCTCTGGCAGCTTGTTCCATACACCCACCACCCTATGTGTGGAAAAGTTACCCTTCAGATTCCTATCAAATCCTTTCCCCTTCACCTTAAACCTATGTCCTCTAGCCCTTGATTCCCCTACTCTGGGCAAGAGACTCTGTGCATCTACCCAATTATTCCTCTCATGATTTTATACATCTTTATAAGATCACCTCTCATCCTCCTACATTCCAGGGAATAGAGTCCCAGCCAACTCAACCTCTCTCTATAGCTTCGACCCTCTCGTCCTGGCAACATCTTCGTAAAATCTTCTCTGTACCCTTTCCAGCTTGACAACAACTTTCCTATAACTTGGTACCCATCTCGTTAAAACATTGCCCCTGTCACCTTGAAGATATGCCATCTAGTCCTTGACATTTCCCTGGGAAAATTGTTCTGTCTACCCAACTATGCCTTTCATAATTTCATAAATGTCAATCAGAACTCCCATCACCTTAGGACGTTCCAGAGAAAACAATGCAATTTTTCAAAACTCTTTAGATTCTGGAGTAGTTCCTGAGGATTGGAGGGTAGCAAACGTAACCCCACTTTTTAAGAAGGGAGGGAGAGAGAAAACGGGGAATTACAGACCAGTTAGTCTAACATCGGTAGTGGGGAAACTGCTAGTCAGTTATTAAAGATGGGATAGCAGCACAGTTGGAAAGTGGTGAAATCATTGGACAAAGTCAGCATGGATTTACGAAAGGTAAATCATGTCTGACGAATCTTATAGAATTTTTCGAGGATGTAACTAGTAGAGTGGATAGGGGAGAACCAGTGGATGTGTTGTATCTGGACTTTCAGAAGGCTTTCGACAAGGTCCCACATAAGAGATTAATATACAAACTTAAAGCACACGGTATTGGGGGTTCAGTATTGATGTGGATAGAGAACTGGCTGGCAAACAGGAAGCAAAGAGTAGGAGTAAACGGGTCCTTTTCACAATGGCAGGCAGTGACTAGTGGGGTACCGCAAGGCTCAGTGCTGGGACCCCAGCTATTTACAATTTATATTAATGAGTTGGATGAGGGAATTGAAGGCAACATCTCCAAGTTTGCAGATGGCACTAAGCTGGGGGGCAGTGTTAGCTGTGAGGAGGATGCTAGGAGACTGCAAGGTGACTTGGATAGGCTGGGTGAGTGGGCAAATGTTTGGCAGATGCAGTATAATGTGGATAAATGTGAGGTTATCCACTTTGGTGGCAAAAACAGGAAAGCAGACTATTATCTAAATGGTGGCCGATTAGGAAAAGGGGAGATGCATCGAGACCTGGGTGTCATGGTACACCAGTCATTGAAAGTAGGCATGCAGGTGCAGCAGGCAGTGAAGAAAGCGAATGGTATGTTAGCTTTCATAGCAAAAGGATTTGAGTATAGGAGCAGGGAGGTTCTACTGCAGTTGTACAGGGTCTTGGTGAGACCACACCTGGAGTATTGCGTACAGTTTTGGTCTCCAAATCTGAGGAAGGACATTATAGCCATAGAGGGAGTGCAGAGAAGGTTCACCAGACTGATTCCTGGATGTCAGGACTTTCATATGAAGAAAGACTGGATAGACTCGGCTTATACTCGCTAGAATTTAGGAGATTGAGAGGGGATCTTATAGAAACTTACAAAATTCTTATGGGGTTGGACAGGCTAGATGCAGGAAGATTGTTCCCGATGTTGGGGAAGTCCAGGACAAGGGGTCACAGCTTAAGGATAAGGGGGAAATCCTTTAAGACCGAGATGAGAAAAAACTTTTTCACACCGAGAGTGGTGAATCTCTGGAACTCTCTGCCACAGAGGGTAGTTGAGGCCAGTTCATTGGCTATATTTAAGAGGGAGTTAGATGTGGCCCTTGTGGCTAAAGGGATCAGGGGGTATGGAGAGAAGGCAGGTACGGGATACTGAGTGGAATGATCAGCCATGATCATATTGAATGACGGTGCAGGCTCGAAGGGCCGAATGGCCTACTCCTGCACCTATTTTCTATGTATCTATGTATCTATAATTTCATAAATGTCAATCAGAACTCCCATCACCTAAGGACGTTCCAGAGAAAACAATGCAAGTTTGTCCAACCTCTCCTTATAGATAAAACCATCTAATCCAGCAGCATTTTGGTAAATTACCTTATCCAAAGCTTCCACATCCTTCCTGAAATGGAGCGAACAGAACTATACACAATACTGCAAATGCTGCCTAACTAGTCCTATACTGTAGATAGACACAAAGTGCTGGAGTAACTCGCGGGACAGGCAGCATCTCTGGAGGGAAAGAATTCTTGACGTTTCGGGTTGAGACCCTTCTTTGTTCTATAAATGTCCTATAAATCTGCATTGCTCATACATTCATGTAAAGAGATGGCTGATTGTACAATCTCATACTTGTAAACAGATAATCAATTGCTTGAATCTATTACCTTTTTATGGAAGAAGCACAGTAATGTATAGAACTACAGGATAACTTTAAGAATCAGTTTGATATCATGTTGTACAACTTGATGTATAGCTGTGCCAACACAATGTAGTTTTAGTTGAAAGTTTCTGACTTCAATAAAGGATAAAGGATAAATAGTACAGCTATTTATAGCTGTAATCTTTACTTATGAAAATAACATCACAAAGGCACCTTAAGAGACTGCATTATTAAGCAGTTTATTGACCTAAAAGCATGATTATAATTAGCAATATACCCACACCACATAAACATAGCAATGCAGAAAAGCTTTTAAACGTTTAAATCGGTAGGCAGGGTGAGACATTTCATAGTTACTATATAAATAAAAACAATTGCAATTTCCTGTCTCCTTGGTGCCTAAATAGAAAAACAGCTGCTGGAGGTAATTATGTGCATTTTAGCAAAATAATAAAATAATCAAGAATAACCAACACAGAATGTTATTAATTACATGCAGAAAGGCTGTAGCTGACAATTCATAGATAAAGAATCTCTGATACAGCTTGGTTTGGGAACAACTCTGCCCAAGACTGTAAGAAGTTGTAGATGTAGCCTAGTCCATCACATTGAACAGACTTTCCCTTCATTGACTCAATCTACACTTCATGATGCCTCTGAAAAGCAGCCAACATAACAAGGTCATGAGGAGTAGGAGTAGAATTAGGCCATTTGGCCCACCTCGATCATTCTTTCTTATCCCTGTTCCTGTCTGGCAGAAGGTACAGAAGCTTGAAAGCATGCACCACCAGATTCAGGAGCAGCTTCTTTCTCTCTTCCCCACTGCGATGCTGAGAACTATATTCTGCATGCTGTATCTTCCCCTTTGCTCTATTTATTGTGCTTGAGTTTGACATGATTGTATTTGTGTATAATATTATCTAATCTGATTGGCTAGCATTGGATTGCATTTCTCACTGCACTTCGTTACACGTGGCAATAATAAACCTAAGCCTAAATCTAAACCAAAACATCACGGTTCTCAGTGTGCAAACAAGTTGGGCTGAAAGGCCTGTTTCCACACTGTATCACTCTAAAGAGAATGTATTGCCACAAAATAGGTTTAAGTATAGATTTAATATTGTCATGTACAGTGAAGTACAGTGAAGAAAAGATTTGCCCCTTTCTGTGCTGTACATTCCTCTGACCAGGGAGATCCAACTGTGCCTGCCACCACTCTGTCAGGTATGTATAAAGCTCCCTTGTGTAAATCTGCTGTCATGAACATGCTCTCTGAAACTGTCCCAATTTTTAAATTAATGGTTCTGCACGGTGGAAGTACCCTAAGCGACATAATCCCAGCACATTGGGTGCAGTAGAACAGGTCAGCTGGAAAAGCTCTCAAGGATAGCAAAATTAAATGGTAACTTAGCTGACTGTCAAAGCTGTCAACAACATCAAATATTTCTGAATGGAGACACAGAGACTGCAGATGCTGGAATCCTGAGCAAAAACCAAACTCAATGGGTCAGGCAGCATCTGTGAAGGGAACAGACAGACTATGTTTTGGCGAGGACTCATCTGAATGTTTCTAAATGTTCTAAATATTTCTGAATGTACTATACATTCAGAGATATTTTACAAAAACATACAGAAACTATTCAATATCAATGATCAATATTTCTATATTCTCACTAAAATATGAATTAAACAGATTAAATATTTAGGATATTTGCGAATACCATCCAACAATTATGAACCTTTAATTAAGCTGATTTTATTTAATAGTAAATCGTTATAGCATCTTAGAGCTATACAGCATGGAAACAGATGCTTCAACCCACCTTGTTGAAGCATCTGTTGGGCTGGTCCCATATGTCTGCATTTGGCCCACAGGCTTCTAAACCCTTCCCATCTATATATCTGCTCAACTGTCCAGCCTTAATGTTTGACTGTTGTAGGAGTCCTCTCCAAGTGAAGCGAATCACTGGTGAATCCTGCACCAGACCTAACCTGATGCAGGTTCAGCAGGTAGATTCAGTCCCCTGTTGAAGTTT
Organism: Malacoraja senta; assembly: GCA_038087875.1. NCBI lineage: Eukaryota > Metazoa > Chordata > Chondrichthyes > Rajiformes > Rajidae > Malacoraja > Malacoraja senta. The sequence goes on from CM075978.1 coordinate 28,153,874, forward strand.
AAAGAATGGTCAGGATGGTCAGGAGCCCGTGTTCCACCATTGGACTCCATGAGGAATAGATTGTCACAGCACAGTCAGGAGTCATCAGTGAGGACAAGCAGCAAATTTGGGACATCCTGGTTGGACAAGATTCATGAGTTTGGCAGCACTTACTTGGACAAATGCTAGCAGTCTGCATTGAATCTACTGCATTTTCTTGCTGGATTCGATCCTGCATCAGTTTCCCTTCATGGAATGATAAATGCATTTCTCCATCCACCTCACCTACATTTGCCAACAGAATTCCCCTGGACTTGTTGGAGTAGACATAGGCATGTCTTCTAAAGGCACTGTTCTTGAACTGCTGTCTGGGTTCCATTGCGTTTAGTTTAGATGAGTTTGGTTTCTTGTCACATTTACTGAGGTACAGTGAAAAGCTTTGTGTGCTAACCAGTCAGTGGAAAGACAATACATGATCACAATCGAACCATCAACAGTGTACAAATACATGATAAAGGGAATAACGTTTAGTGCAAGGTAAAGTCCGATCAAAGATAGTCCGAGGGTCTCCAATGAGGCAGATAGTGGCTCAGGACTTTTTGGAGGGAATGTTCAGTTGCCTGATAACAGCTGGGAAGAAACTGACCCTGAATCTGGACGTGTGTGTTTTAACACTTCTATACCTCTTGTCTGGTTGGAGAGGGGAGAAGAGGGAGTGGTGGGGGTGAAGCTGGTCCTTGATCATGCTGATGGCCTTGCCGAGGCAGCGTGTGATCAACCCATGGAATATGATGAATGCAAAAAGTGAAATGCAAAAATGGACTCCCATCATTGCATCATCCATTCATTCATTGTAAAGTCTCCTATGTAGCTGAAAACTGCTTTGAGCAATGGTTTGAGCAAAATCAAATGACGCCCTATAGATTATAAGATATTACAGAGAGCATAATTCAAGACAAAGTTACATCCTCACAGCCTAACCATTGGTATTAGCTTAATTTATGATACAGACATATGATCTCTGATAAAACATGCGCCAAATGACTAAAATGGACAATGATTAAATTAGAAAGTGCTTAGTTTGTTTAAAAATGTCACCGGTATGATTGTCCACCAGATGTTCCATATGGAATAGTATGACTTCTGTCTTGTAAGTTTACAAGTCATTACAAAAATATAACAGATGCTGATTTTTTGATTGCCTACGTTGTGAATTAAAGCAACTGATGTTTCTGAAATTCCCAGAGAGCAGATTTGATCAATAGTCTGAGTAAACTGGAATTTGGATATTTTGAGTCAGCTCACATCCAATGAATTACGGTGCACTTTCCATATTGTTGGAGTGATGGTACCATTAATTATTTCAATTAATAGAACTTTGCAGGATTTATTGTCGAGGGAAATTTAATTTGGCATAACTTTGAACATTGAAGAAATTTTATCATTTAAAATGAAGCCCCAAAAGGACTTAGATTGCTATAATATATGAGATTCCTTGTGTTATTTATGGTCTGTCTTTCTGACAGAGGTCATTGTGAAGAATAATATTTAATCAGCTCCTGAGCATAGGTGAAAGACATTCTGTCAAGAAAGATCTTATGAACGGAATATTAAATCTCCTTATGTTGTCATGAAAATAGGACTAAGAAGTGGAACTGGAAAATGCAATGCCAAGAGATTATTTATTGATCACGCATCAAGAACAATTAAAGGCATTTTGGCGATTGAACTAAAATGTCCATCATTTGTATCCACATCGAAATAAGGAAGGATGGAATGAGGATTTTTATTTTAAAATCGATATAAATATTCACTTACTGAACGTTTTGGTGCATTTAACACAACAAATTAAAAATATCCCATAGAATTAATCATTTAAGGACATGAGCATGAATTCTGGATGAAGATATTTAATTTAGTGGAAAGGGCAACACAATGTTTTTTCTTAAATCCCCTTTAGATTTAAATAATATAATGTAATATAATGATGATGATTAATTATTTCATTTGTACCATCTGTTTTGCAAGCAATTGAAAATGATCGGAGTGCTTTCTATTTGGTTAATAATCCTTTCATTAAAAATGCTTTTGTTTAATGAATCAATGGATTTGTAAAAATAACAAAAATAAGATATTTGAGATAATCAGGTTACATTGGTGCTTATTACCATAAATAACATCCCACAAATTTGTTTGTAAACAATTATCTGAAAATTCAACGGTAATGACTGATTATTGTTACGATTAGCAGAGTCCATTCATGCCTCTGTCTGCCTGGACTGCATTGAGCTTTTTCAATGGATACAATGGAAGAGGCACAGGCTGAAGAACATAGCATTTATAAAAGGTCACCATAGTACCGTCTTGCATTCAGTTCTGGCTGCCTCACTATAGGAAGATGTAAAGCCATTAGAGGGGGTCTAGGAAAGATTTAGACTAAAAAGTTACAAGGTATAAATTGGAGAGGCCAGGACTGTTTCCTTATGTTACCTTAAACACAAATGACTGAGCCGTTTGATAATAGCAATGATATAAGTCATCTTGAAATCTGAATATGATGAAAAACCTTGCACTTATGAAGCATAACATTTGCTCCAGGAAGCAGCTGCACCTTAGGCCTGATCATGTTTAAGTTTAGGTTTAGGTTTGTTATGTAAAATACCGACGCTTTCAGGTCAGGCGATGCCCGAGCCTATAGTTCATCCAGGGCTAACCTGAAGAAGGGCATAAAGAAGGCCAAGCACTGCCATAAACTCAGGATTGAGGAGCACTTCAACAACAACTCCGACCCCCGACGCATGTGGCAAGGCATCCAGGCCATCACGGACTTTAGACCCACCAACACCACCCCCACATCCAGTAACGCCTCCTTCCTTGAGGAGCTCAACCACTTCTACGGCCGTTTCGATAGGGACAATTGGCAGTTGGCCATCAAGGCGGTGCTCCCTGCCGATCACCAGCCCCTCTCACTCACCCCCTTCGACGTGTACGTGGCACTGAGTAGGACTAATGCACGTAAGGCTGCTGGCCCCGACGGCATCCCCGGGCGCGTCCTCAGGGCCTGTGCTGCGCAGCTGACAGACGTCTGGACTGACATCTTCAACCTGTCACTTGCCCAAGCAGTTGTGCCCACGTGCCTTAAATCCACCTCCATCGTGCCGGTGCCAAAACACTCCACTGCGGCAAGCCTCAACGACTTCCGCCCAGTTGCACTTACTCCCATCATCGCCAAGTGCTTTGAGAGGCTGGTCCTGGCACACCTCAAAGGCTGCCTACCCCCCACGTTGGATCCCTATCAGTTTGCCTACCGCAAGAACAGGAGTACGGAGGATGCCATCTCAACGGCACTTCACTCCGCCCTCTCCCACCTCGACAACAGAGACACTTACGTAAGAATGCTGTTCATCGATTACAGCTCAGCATTCAACACCATCATACCCTCTAAACTGATCACCAAACTCGGTGACCTGGGCATCGACCCCTCCCTCTGCAACTGGATACTGGACTTTCTAACCAACAGACCCCAGTCTGTTAGGTTAGACAAGCACACCTCTTCAACCCTCACCCTGAACACTGGCGTTCCACAGGGCTGTGTGCTGAGCCCCCTCCTCTACTCCCTCTTCACCTACGACTGCACACCTGTACATGGTACTAACACCATCATCAAGTATGCAGATGATACAACGGTGATTGGCCTCATCAGCAACAACGATGAGTCGGCCTATAGGGAGGAGGTCCAGCTCCTAGCAGCATGGTGCGCTGACAACAACCTGGCCCTTAACTCCAAGAAGACCAAGGAGCTCATTGTAGACTTCAGGAAGTCTAGGGGCGGCATGCACACCCCCATCCACATTAACGGGAGGGAGGTGGAACGTGTTTCCAGCTTCAGGTTCCTGGGGGTCAACATCTCCGATGACCTCTCTTGGACCAACAATACCTCAACTCTGGTCAAGAAGGCTCACCAGCGTCTCTTCTTCCTGAGGAGACTAAAGAAGGTCCATCTGTCTCCTCGGATTCTGGTGAACTTCTACCGCTGCACCATCGAGAGCATCCTTACCAACTGCATCACAGTATGGTATGGCAACTGCTCTGTCTCCGACCGGAAAGCACTGCAGAGGGTGGTGAAAATTGCCCAACGCATCACCGGTTCCTCACTCCCCACCATTGAGTCTGTCCAAAGCAAGCGTTGTCTGCGAAGGGCACTCAGCATCGCCAAGGACTGCTCTCACCCCAACCACAGACTGTTTACCCTCCTACCATCCGGGAGGCGCTACAGGTCTCTCCGTTGCCGGACCAGCAGGTCCAGGAACAGCTTCTTCCCTGCGGCGGTTACACTACTCAACACTGTACCTCGGTGACTGCCAATCACACCCCCCCCCCCCCCCCCCGGACACTCCTCCCACCAGGATTTATTAGATTTATTTATTTACTGCTCATATTTATGTCGCTCTTTTAGGGAGATGCTAACTGCATTCCGTTGTCTCTGTACTGTACACTGCACAATGACAATAAAGTTGAATCTGAATCTGAAGCATAGCGAAAAGCCTTTTTTGCATGCTATCCAAACAGATCAAATGTTACACATGAAATCAATCGTCAAACTTAAATATAATAGATAGAGCAAAGGGGAAGATACAAAATGCAGAATATAGTTCTCAACATTGTGGTGCATCTGCTCCATAGATATAGACCAATGTCCACAATGGGGTAGAAATGAATCAGACAGTACCCTAGCCTAGCCTCTGGAAGGACTATTCAGAAGCCTGCTAATGGAGGAGAAGAAGCTTTTCCTTAGTCTGGTGGTGCGCACTTTCAAGCTTCTGTATCGTTTGTCTGAAGGGAATGGTGAGAAGAAGGATTGACTGGGGTGGGACAAGTCTTTGATTATGTTGGTTGCTTTTCGAGGCAGCGTGAGTGCAGATGGAGTTAATAGTGGGGAGTCTGGACTATATGATGGACAGGGCTACATCTGCATCTTTGTGAATTCCTGTGGTCTTGGGCAGAGCTGCTCCCAAAACAAACAATGAGGCAACCCAACAGTATACTTTTTACGTAGGAAATAACTGCAGATGCTGGTTTAAATCAAAGGTAGACACAAAATACTGGAATACCTCAGCGGGACAGGCAGCATCTCTGGAGATATACTTTCTATGGTGCAACTGTATGGAAGGAAAGGTAAAATGGCTCTGTGGATATTATTGGGATGTGCCCATCACCCCTAAAGCTACATCTCACTAAGACATTTAAACTGTCTTTTTCACCTCAATGGATTTGTAAATATAACAAATATAATCTCTGTCCAACTGTTTTGAAGAACAGTTGATTTTCACAACGGGTGATATTTCTAAAACTCTCTATTGTGAATAATGAAGTGAAGTACAAAATGGAGACCTTTCATTCTTCAACTGTCATTACCACTGTTAATTTGGACTTTTGTCCTCTCCAAATCAGCATCTTGCTTATTGAAATCATCAATGTACACTGTTCACAACTCGTTAAAAGATGTCCCTAGTCTTCTGGGAGGGGAGTTTTACAGCAGGGCCACATTTGGAAAAGAGTCTAATTTGTCGCTGACTTGGAGTTACAAGGTCAAGGTGTGGTCAATGTCCACTACTGAAGAAAAAAACACGTAAAGGACATTCAAAGTCTTTCAAAAAGAAGGCACTTGTTCTGTTTCTGTTAAACAATATTTTATTATCCCATTGCACTATTGTTAAATCAAAACTTTGCATTAAAATCTTACCGTCTATATTCCTTATATGAATGATCAATTTTGCTGGTACAACGGTCAGAAATGAATTGATATAAAATAACGCTCAAGCCAAACAAGTACTGAAATTGGATCTGATCGGAAGGTCATAGGTCATAAATACCTGGAGATAGAATTGTGTGGGATGCTGCAGGGATCTGTTTATGGCCTGTCTTTTTACTTGGTGTGGTCGCAGCTCTGACCAAGACCACAAGAAATTGCAGAATTGTGTATATAGCCCAGTCCATCACATAAATCAGTCCGCCCACCATTGAATCCACCTACATTTCACATTGACTATGGAAAGCAGCCAACATAATCAAGGATCAGTTTTAATCCCAATTATTTTCTCTTTTCCCTCTGCCAAAAAAAGGCTTAAAAGCACATTACACCAGATTCAGGAACAGCTTCTGTTTCACCGTTATCAGATGACTGAACGGTCGTTCCTAAGCTAGGGTGTAGTCCCTGTCTTTGACCCTACATCATTATGGACTTTGGACTTTTTCTCTGTAACTATAATGTGACAATACCACAACACTATATTGTGCACTCTGGTATTTGCACTGTTGCACTACCTGTTGTACTTGTGTATGGCTTGATTGTGCAGGTGTATTGTGTGAATTGATTGAATAGCAAGCAGACAAAGCTTTTCATTGCACTGTGGCAATGTGACAATAATAAACCTAAACCTAAACACAGAGTGTGATGGGTATATGGAATGAGCCGCCAGAGGCAGAAGTCGAGGTAGGTACAACAACAACATTCATAAGACATTTGGAAAGGTACATGGATGGGAAAGGATTAAAGAAATATGGGTCAAACACAGGCAAATGGCACTAGCTTAGGTGTGGTATTTTGGTCGACGTGGATGAGATGGGCCGAAGGGCCTGTTTTTGTACCGTATGACTCCATGAATCTGTTATCTTTGCCAAGTGTATTGGGCCAAAGTTTCAGATTCATTGGAGGCCAAGGCAAATGTCCCCTTCCTTCAGGACCAAGTAAAGATGTTAATAGCTAGGAGTAAATCAATTGGAATAAACAAATAAAAATTATGCAATACTCTATTTAGTAATGATCAGTTGATCTACAGTTTTGTAGCTGACACCAAGGTATGTGGGAGGACCATGAATACAGATGTTGTTTGATGGCTTCTGGCAGTTCTATGATTTTAGGGGCATTGCTATTTAAACAACTTGGATGAAAATGTAAAAGGAATGGTTGATTAGTTTGCAGATGACACGAACATAGGAGTTTTGTAGTGAGCGAATAGGTTGTCAAAATTTGCAACAGGATCTTGATCAACTGGGTAAGTGGTCAGGGAAATGACAAATGATGTCAATTCAGATAAGTGTGAGTTGCTGTATTTTGGGTAGTCAAACCAGGGTAAAAATTTAGCAGTGAAGGGTAGGGCTCAAGAGAGTGTTATAGAAAAGAGGGATGTTGGAGTACAATTACTTAAAAGTGGCATCACAGATGTATGGAGTCATGATGATAGACCATCATCAGTCAGAGCATTAAGTACAGGATAGATAAATTGATTGAAAGATACAGCATGGAAACTGGCCATCCAGCCAACCAAGTCAGTCATGGTAGCTCCATGTTATCTGAATAAAGACAGAGTGTTGGAGAAACTCACTGGTTCAGTAGGTTCGAGTCCAATATGGATCTAGATTGACTTTATGTTTCTTTACGGTCATTACTATTCTTTTTCAACTCCATCATCATCATTGACATGCAGAGTCATACAGCATGGAAATAGGCCGTTCAACACAACTACACCACGCTGACCAAGATGGCCCATCTACATATCCCAACCGCCTGCCTTTGGCCCATATCCCTCTAAACCTTTCCTATCCATGTACACAGGTATCACCTATCCATGTACACATGGAGTCTTTGAACATATGTTGTCCTCCATGCTGTCTCAGGCATTCCCTTTGCCATTCACATTCAGCCATAGAGTCATGGAGTAATCCTGATCTCTTTGCTCCTCTCCACTTCCTCTGCAACCTTAAACCTGCTTCATTTCTAACATTCCCTGGTGTCATGAGAGGACATTAACCTGAAACTTGAAATCAGTTTCTCTCTCCACTAATGCTGCCTGCCCTGCAATATATTTTGAACCATGACACGATTATAAATAACCTGGGGATTGCCTATATATGACAAATCTGAGAATTGCCCCTAGTGTGCAGGGAGTAGATGCAAAAGTGGGAAAACGTAGATATATTTTGAATAGAGACTTTGTGTATGCCCCACTGATGGACCAGAACTACAGATATCATTGTCAAGTGACTACAGATAACCAAACTGACTTTTATTGAAACATCCTTTTCTCATCAAAAGAATGAAGTAAGCATTTCATTCAGCTAGCTGGACCTGGCTTTGAAAATGGGTGCAGATACTGTATGTTGCTTGACCATTTGAGTTATTCATGCACTTCGTGTTCGACACAAATTCCTAGCATCTGGAGTTCCTTGTGTCTGTAAGGTACAAGGTTTTTCTCCCAGATAGTTGTGAATCTGTGGAATTTCTGCCACCGAAGGCAGTGGAAGCCAATTCACAATGTATTCAAGAGTTAGATATTGCTCTTAGGGCTAACAGAATCAAGGGATATGGGGAGAAAGCAGGAATGGGGTACTGATTTTGGATGATCAGCCATGATCATATTGAATGATGGTGCTGGCTCGAAGGGCCAAATGGCCTACTGCTGCACCTATTTGCTATGTTTCTATGTTTCTATGTAAGGTAAGATGGATAATCCAATGGTAATCAACCAGCAAGTCAAAGAACGCAACATACCCTGTGGGATTTGATAAATCATCAGGAGGAAAGATTTAAACCGTAGAGAAGCCTGCCAAATCTAGAATTAAACTGATGTTATTACAGAGAATCTGAACGAGCATATTGAATTAATATATCACTCTTCCCAGTGAAAAGAATGAGGACGTTTTAGTACCTTATTTCTCAATTTAATTGAAAGCAGAAAGACAAATGACTTGCATAGTGTACAATAGATAATTAGATTTAAATTAATTTTGTATTTGGGAATCTAAAACTTTATGAGGTTGTTTATAACTGGAAGACCTTCAATCAAATGACTTGCTTTTACAGTAAATAACAAATAACAGTAATTTGAATAATATCCTGATGCTTTAGTTAGACAAAAAGAAATGGGCATACTTTGAATGAATATGCATAAAATTATAACTTTTTCTTTTGATAATCGCTAAAAGCACTTTCAACAGCTTGTGCAATCACAGTACTTTCAGCTGTGTATGGACAAATCTGTGTTTAGATTTAGGTTTATTATTGTTATTTGTACCGAGGTACAGTGAAAAACATTGTTTTGCATGCAATCCAAACAGGTCAGATATACTATAATAAATTCAATCAATAAACTCAATTACAATAGCAAAGGGGAATGTACAGAGTGCAGAATAGCAAAGGGGAATGTACAGAGGGCAACATGCCCGAATTTCCTGTGCAGAATATAGTTTTCAGCATCGTGGCGCATCAGTCCCATTGGCAAAGTCTAATGTCCGCAATGGGGTAGAAGTGAATCAGGCCATTCAGAAGCCTGCTGACAGAGGTTAAGTAGCTGTCCCTGAGTCTGATGGTACACACTTTTAAGCTTCTGCCAGACAGAAACAGAGAAAGGAATGACCGGGGTGGGACGAGTCTTTGATTTTGTTGGATGCTTTTCCGAGGCAGCATGAAGTGTAGATAGATTTGATGATGGGGAGTCTGGTCTGCATGATGGGCTGGGCTACATCTACAACCCTCTGCAGTTTCTTGCGGTCTTGGGTGGAGCTGTTCCCAAGCCAAGCTGTGATGTAACCTGACAGGACGTTTTCTCTGGTGTATCTGTAGAAGTTTGTAAGAGTTACAGGAGACCTGCCGAATTTCCTGTCTCCTCGGGAAGTAGATGCATTGATGTGCTGTCTTAGCCGTCACATCGATGTGGTTGTTCCACGACAGATTGCTGGTAATAATAATGCAAAGGAACTTGGAGTTCTCAGCCATTTCCACTTGAGCACCATTGATGCTAATTGGGGCCTATAATCAACCATGCTTCAGGAAGTAAATAACTAGCTCTTCCGCCTTGATAACATTGAGGAAGAAGAGATATAGGTTATAAAATGTTTCACTTTGCTTGTGGGCTAAGCCTTATCATATCAGTGCCACTGCAGTATCACTCCAGTGCTATCTGCACAACCTCAATAAAACTTGATGAAGATAAAATGCAAGATTTTTACCTTGGATTTTGATCACCATATGGTGTTTAGATATTCACTAAATCATACTTCAGACTTTTAAAAATGAATATCGTATGATTTAATAATGTTAGAACCTTTATTTTCAATTTGCCTACACCCTCAGGAAATTGTTAAGAGTTGTAAATGCAGCTAGGTCTGGCACATAAAGCCGACTTCTAGCCATTGAGTCCATCTACTCTTCACTCTGTCATTGAAAAGCAGCCAACATAATCAAAGATTTGTCCCATCTGATCATTGCTTCATCTCCTTGCCCCCATTCGACAGAAGATATAGAAGCTTGAAAGTCTGCGCCACCAGACTCAGGAACAGTTTCTTCCCTCTGTTACCAGGCTTATGAACGATTGTTCCATAATCTAGGATACTGTCTTATTCACCACTACCCTATTGTAGATGTTGGAATTTGTTCACGGAAATTTTGTTTTACAATGCCGAGAATTATATTCTGCACTCTATATCTTTTCCTTTGCTCTACCTGTTGTATTTGAGTTTTATTTGATTGTATTTATGTATAGTATACCTGAAATGATTGGAGAGCATGCAGAACAAAGTTGTTCACTGCACCTCAGTACCTCAGCAAACATGGTAATGATATACCAAAGCCCTAAACCTAGAACTGTCATTATCATGAAGGCACTATTGTTGTAGATTTAAATTAAACTATTCCATCCCAGTTCAATGAAAGCAAAGGTAGAAATCATGTTTAAACATGCCAAACAACATACAACATTTTATTACAGTAAGTACGTACAAAATGGGACATTTGCACGGTGGTTGGTATTTATGTGGAAACCATATTAAATTGCAAAAACAATGCATAATAACAGGCATGGTCTGTCAGGTAAGGACACCTGCAACTAAAGGAATAAAGACCACACATTAAATTCTAAATCAATGATGTGCAGCCATGGGTATGTTCAAAGGAATCAACATTGACAAACATGCAGGAAGCAGGGACAAACAACTAAACTGAGCAACTGTTCAATAGGAATTAGCGAGGACTCTGGCCAATGGAGTAAAGACTATTAAAAATTTAGAGTTCATGCATCATTGATTTGACCAAATAGGCAGATGAAGATTCTGGATAATTGAAGATGTTTCGCTTGTTTGTTTTGTGTCTGTTGCTTCTGCGCTTTCTGAACATTTTGACTGCGATTAAAAATTGACTTTGACTTTCAGGTGTAGACACAAGGAATCACAGAAGATACTGTCCCTTCAAGTATGTTTTACCCAGGTGTTGAAGGCAAATGGAAGGACACAGTCGGGTTATAATGCTAACGTACATTTATTTATACTCTCACAAACACAGTTAACCACACAACACTTTACTTTGGTGCTAACTATCTGTCTGAGTCCCAAACACGACCCGGTCGATTTTGAGCTGTTCCCAGGCTTCTTCGCTGAGCTCCCAGTCCAGGGTTTTCTGTTCTTCACAAAGGTTTGTCCCCTGGCTCATATGGTGTCAGCAAAGTTTTCAATCCCATAGTTGAAGGATTCTAAGTAGCATGTTGCTAGCTGTGGTCCTCACTGTTTTCACTGGCGGTTGTTGAGAGTCTGCATGACGAACAACCTAGCAGAGTTATCACTGGAATTATCACTGGTCACTGGGTGGAGTTATTACTGTCTAGGTGGGGTTATCACTGACAAGGTGAAGGTAACACTGGTCACTGGGTGGGGTTATCACTGGTCACCGGGTGGAATTATCACTGACCAGGCATAGTTATCATTAACCAGGCTGTCTATATTTTGCTCATGGCCTTCCAGAAACTTCTCTTGACATGACTCATGGATGTCAAGGATGGAGGGCCACTGCCAGTCATTTTAATGGATAATACGCTCAGGAGAATCTTTGATTGCTAAAAGAAAGAGGCACAAAACCGAGATTCCATTGAGTCTGCCTTTCCATTATATTGTCATTGGTATTGATTTATTATTGTCACACATACCAAGAAACAATGAAAAGTTTTATTTTGCATATTATGCAGGCAAATCACAACATACATAAGTACATCATGGAAGTTCAAGAGAGAAAAAAAATGTTCAAAATATATTGTCACAGCTACAGAGTAAGTACAGTTAAAATAAAAAGGCCAAAGGCCGCAACGAGGTAAGTTGGGAGATCAGGACTTCACCCTTGACATTCCATTAAGTAGTCTGATAACAGCAGGCAAGCAGCTGTTCCTGTTTCAGCTTTTGTATCTTCTGCCAATAGGAGAGGGGGGAAGAGGGGATGTCTGTGTGAAAACAGTCCTTTATTATGTTGCCTGCTTTCCCCAGGCAATGTGAAGTGTGGATGGAACCAAACATACACAATTGGAACTAGCTTGGGTAGGGCATCTGGTCAGCGTGGTTAAGTTGAGCCGATGGGCTGTTTCCATGTTGTATGAAGTTATGACTCTAAAGGCCCTGTCCCACTTACGTGTCCTTGGCAAGCAAATTACGTGACCTCGTCATCGCGTTGAGGCGCACGGGCATCGTGTGGCCGCATGGGGCCGGACCCACTGAGAAGCGCGGAGGGGTATGGAGTTGTGCGTGGTATCGCGTGGCGCTCCGAAATTTTGTAGCGAACAAAATCTTCGCGCACCACCGGCCTGTCACGTAACTGATGGCCAAAGTGGAACAGGCCCAAGATCCTGGTGCGACGCAACATCTCACCTCCAACAGCAGCAGAAGCAGGCAAACGATCGCCGAGCTCGGCCTGGGGCTCACGGCCGTTGCGGATCCGGTCCGCCCCCACTTCTACTCCCAGAGCGGGGCCAAGAAAATTGAAGATAGACACAAAATGCTGGAGTAACTCAGCGGAACCGGCAGCATCTCTGGAGAGAAGGAATGGATGACGTTTCGGGTCAAGACCCTTCTTTCAGACTGAAGAAGAGTCTCGACCCGAAACCCCATTTCTTCTCTCCAGAGATGCTGCCGGTCCCGCTGAGTTACTCCAGCATTTTGTGTCTATCTTCAAATGACGTCACGCGCTCCAGACGGCTGTGCGGAGCCGTAGCGCATATGCTCTCCATAGCATCTATGTGTGGCTGTACCAGGACAGATTGTTTGTGATATTTCAATCTGAGGATGGATCCCAAACCGAAACATTGTCTGTCTATTCCCTTCCCAGATGATGTCTAAACTGCTGACTCCTTCCCGTTCATTGTTTTAAATGAATATTCAATCACTGACCAGTGGGGCCACTTATTCTTCTATTGTATCACTAAACTGTGAGCTCACATTGAGTGGCTGGTCCAGCTAGATTTTAATGTGGAGTTGGATTTTCCACTTGTCCATGATGACTTTGAGCAACATTCCTATAAATCCAAGCTTCCCTGTTGCAGGAAGCTGCTTGGCTGTGTGTGCTAATGATTAAATACAGATTTAGATATTGTCTCTTTGTGTTTTCATCCAGGAAGTTCAAGTCTCTGAATTCCAAACCAACACCAAATCCAAATAGTAAGTTTCCAAGATGTCCCCCGCACTTCCCATTCTACCAAGGAATCGATATTATACTGAGTGTCACAAAGCTCTTTCTCTTTTTGTTTCTCCCTCATGGCCTGTTTATTCCATGTATTCCAACGCAATTTACCCAGTTAGTCCAGTGTCTCCAGATTTTTCTGGTATATCAGTACCGCGAGAAGATGTAGACACAAGGAACTGCAAATGCTGGAATCTTGAGCAAAACACAACATGGTAGAGAAACTCAGCGGGTCAAGCAGCATCTGCAGTGGGAATAGTCTGAGGACACTTTGGCTCGGGACCCTTCATCAGACTGGAGAAATTTCCCCAACCCAAAATATCATCTGTCCATTCCCTCCACAGAGTTACTCTAGCACTTTGTGTTTTCCTAGAGAAGATGTTCTTATTTTGTAGACAGATGGCAGATAATTAGATGTCATAAGATCATAAGGGATAGGAGTAAAATTAGGCTATTTGGCCCATCAAGTCTATTCTGCCGTTCAATCATGGCTGATCTATCTCTCCCTCCTAACCCCATTCTCCTGCATTCTCAGCATAACGTCTGACACCTGTACTAATCAAGAATCCACCTCTGTCTTAAAAATATCCACTGACTTGGCCTCCACAGCCTTCTGTGGCAATGAAATCCACAGATTTGCCACCCTCTGACTAAATACATTTCTTCTCATCTCCTTCCTAAAAGAATGTCCTTTACTTCTGAGGCTATGACCTCTAGTCCTAGACTCTCCAACTAGTGGAAACATCCTCTCCACATCCACTCTATCCAAGCCTTTCACAAGGTCTCCAGATGCTGGCCTAAGAAAATATATCACGTTTTGGAGTAACTCAGCAGGTCAGAGACCTGACCTGAAATGTCACCCATGCACGTTCACCTGACCACAGACTAACCCGCTGAGTTACTCCAGCATTTTGAGGCAGATATTGAGACTGCCACCTCTCCAAGGACAAAACAAAGGATGTAAAATATGTCTTTGTTTGTGAATGAAGTGCCCTTTTCTTTAAGCATGTTTCTTGTGGTCTTCCTTTTAAATGTCGTTTAAAGAGATCCCGTGGTATATCATTCCATGCTGAGCAGAATTTGGGTAATTATTTTCATCAGTTTTGATCAAACAGAAATTAAAGAACCAATCTTCCTGGAGTTTGCTGCCAAGAGCTTGGCTGTATCTTTTTATTAGCAAAGATGGAGAAGAAAAGTTAAAGCAGTCAGAAAAAATTAACCCATGTCTTGGGAAGGTTCAATCAGCTGATGGAGAGACTAATAGTAGGTATGTTACAAAACTTACCTTCAGTCGCGATGTAATTCTGCCACTGGCCGTGTGTGCGATTTTGGCGCCTTTAAGGGGGGGCGGGGTTAAAACGCGGGTTTCTCCTCCCTTGTCCTGGGTAATATTTCGTTGGAGTACAAGCGTTGGCTGAGGAATCGTTCCTAGTGGCGATTTGTGTGTTTTTGATTTTTATTAAATCGTCAATGTCAGCGCTAGAGTAATATTAAAAGCAGCTCCTGAAGCGTCAACGCCGATAACGGGGACGGATTTCACACACGGGACAGGTAAACGAAAGTGCTTTCTTTAAATGTATAAAAGTGCTTCTTAAGAAGCCTTTAATTCACATTTTTTCATGCGACACGGTGATTTTATTCCCCGAATTAACGGCAGAATTTTTCATGCCAATACGGGGTTTAATTCACCGCAAATCAACGTTCCAAAAGATCGTGTTCCAGAAATCCTCACTCACAAGATGATTTAAATGCCCATTAATTTACAGGTATTAAACATTCAATTCCTTCCATTTGGCCTGTAAATTCATGAAAATTAGATTTAAAAATTATGTTATATTGTGAATTATTGTGTGAATGTTATTTGGACACTTAGGCTATTTAAAAATGTTAATCTATTCTTAAGAAATTGATAGATGTTTAGATCTAGTAATTGAATTTTGTAATTAGCTACAATTAGGTAACTAACTAATTATGTGCTATACTTTCATGTCTTCTAAGTAAGATTGTTTCATATTTGTTTCAGAATGCTTCAATCTATAATACCTGAAAATTTCTTTCAGTTATCTTAATTTTTAAGAAAGTTATGGGCTTTTGACTGTCCTCGATCACAGCTTTTGTGTTAGGTCAATGGAAAAGCAATAGGGAACAAGATGCTAATTTCCGAGTATGAAAATGGCCATAACTTCTTTAATACTGAAGATATGAAAGTGAATTAGGTGTCAAATTAAACGTCTTTTTATGCTTTATCTGATGGGATAAATTGCAGACTTTATTTTTAAAATGTCAAAATTTTGTAACATTGCTACTAATAGGATAAATTATCTCTTTCTCCTCGATTCCGTTATATTCTGGCAAACATATTGAAGCATTTGGTGTTTTACCAGCTAGTTGATGTGCCATATAATATTTATGAAATGCATCTTTATAAATAGCCATAAATTTCCCAATGATTCATGTTCATTATTCTATTATCGGGCAAATTTCTTTACTTCCCTTTTCTATATGACCTCCCATCCAATTGAGCATAACATCTGACGCACTCAGACTTACTAAGTGTAGCCTCAGACCCTTATGCAGAAGAAAAGGGAACATTACACTAATATAATAGGATTTGTTCTTCAGAGCAATTAATTTGAGGCAAATTGTCTGAGAGAGATTTACATTCGTGCTGTATGTAACCAGGTTATGTTTGCCCTGTGACCAATGCATGGTAACCACACATTTTTGAAATTATCATCTCACCGACTATGATATTTTAATAGAACATAGAACATTACGGGGCAGGAACAGGGCCTTCAGCCCACAATGTCTGTGCTGAACCCAATGCCTATTAAATTAATCTCTTCTGCCTGTATATGATCCATACCGCTGCAGATCCATGTAACTACCAACAAGCCTGTTAAATGCACCAATCATATCTGCCTCCACCACCACCACAGGCACCCACCACTGTCTGCCATGCAAATCTCCTTTAAATTTGGCCCCTCTCAGCTTAAAGCTATCCCCTCTAGTCTTTTATATTTACAGCCCTGGGAAAAAAGGTACTGACTTTCTACCATATCTATGCTGTTCATAATTTTATATACTTATATTTGATCTTCCTTCAACCCCTGATGCTCCAGAGATAAAAATCCAACCTTGTGCAACCTCTCCTTACAGATTACACTCCGGAGATACAAGGAACTGCAGATGCTGGAAACTTGAGTGAAGCACAAAGTTCTGGAGGAACTCAACAAGTCAGGCAGCATCGGTGGAGAGAATGGTTTGGCAACGTTTATTAATTCATGTATGTAGGTCATGTTAGGAATGATTTTTCCTCATATATTTTGATCAAATCATTATACCCCAAACTATAATTTAAAAAATTGTAAATTCTGTTAGTGACAATTAAAAATAACCCAAAATGTAATCGCCAAGGTGAACACAACCATTATGAACTGTTGTCTGCTCTATATTCTTAGCGATGGTGTCTAATGCTAATAAGAAATAGTTGTGAGCAAGACTCTTAATTTGTGTTGGAGAAAAATAAGTTCAATGATAGATCTCAACAGTGCAGTAAAGCTTTTTACACTCAGTTGCATTTTCTATGATGTGTATATTTTCTCAGCAGTAACAATGTACATTAAGGATAGTAACATTTCATCGTACACTAGGGCTTTGGAAGCGAATGCAGTAAAACTAAAATGGTCTCATATATAATTTTAACAAGATCCACTGCAGTGCAATATGTTTCAATGAATGTTTTGTCCAGCGTCATTCTTCTTCAATTAAGCTTACATTTAACAACAAAATATAGGGTGGCACAGTGGCTTAGCTGGTAGAGCTGCTGCCTCACAGTGCCAGAGACCAGATATGATCCTGACCTTGGGTGCTGATGTCTGTGTGGACCGTGCATGTTTTTCCTGTGACCATGTGGGTTTCTTCCTGGTCCTCTGGTTACATAAAATATAGAACAGTATAGCAGCAGAACAGGGTCTTCTTCCCACAATGACTGTACCAAGACCATTTTTATCTGTGTGCACATATTCCTCCATTCCTTGTATATCAATTTGCCTATCTAAAGGTCTCTTAAATGCCACCATTTTCTCTGCCTCAACTACCATCCCCAGCAGTGCATTCCAGGAATTCATCAAAAAAGAACACAATAAATTTTATATACTTCTATCAGGTCTCCCCGTGACCTCTGGCAGAATAAAACATAAGAAAATAATACAAGTCTGTCCAACCTCTCCCTGTAGCTAATAACCCCCTGATTCAGGCATCTTTTCGATAAATCGTCCCTTTCCAAAGCTTCCACGTCCTTCCTGTAATGAACTACACAGAATACATTAAATGTGTCCTAACCAAAGTCCTATAAGTCTCCATCATAACTATCTGACTCTTATTCTAAATGCTCTGAGCTTTGAAAGCAGGCATACCATATGCATTTTTTACCACTCTATCTGCTTATGTTGCCATTTTCAGGGACATATGGACCTGATCCCAAAGATCCCTCATACATCAATGTTATTAAGGATCATGCCATTAATAGGAAGATTAAACGAGAACTTACCAGTTTGAAGTTTGATCTTTATTTTATGAGGAGTTACGATGAGGGAGTTACGTGAAGAAGCCCGCCAGCCCGCATGCGCGTCAATCTTCAAAGCAGCGGTGTGAAATCACAGATAACAGTGTTGAACTGATTATAGGAAGATTCGAGAAACTAGAACTACCACATGACCTTTATGAGAAGAGGGTTGGGAGCGGTGGCACGTAATCCCTCATCATAATTCCTCATAAAATAAAGATCAAACTTCAAACTGGTAAGTTCTCGTTTAATCTTCCTATTTTACTTCGGAGTCACGTGAGTGACTACGTGAAGATTTCAAAGCTCTGTGATTTCATGCCTCGAACACGAGTTCACACCATACACTGCATCAGTTGACCAGAAATGCTTGAAAACTAATAATGCATTCAGACATGACATAGATTTAAAACATGCTGATGCTAAAAATAAGCAAATAATAAGCAAATTATTGAATAGAACTTAAACTTGAGTTGGAAAAACGAACCCGGGCTGGCAATCGGTTAATTATAAAAGGTTTGGAAAGCCCGCTCATTTGACCATCCTACTGTCGCTAGGACGCGGTCCAGCAGAACCTCCATGAACCTTGCTGCTGATGTTATCGCAGCCCTGGTGGAATGAGATTTAAAATATCGGTGTTCACTCCTGCACAAGCCAATACATATCTAAACCATCTGGAGATGGTCAGCACTGAAACCCTCTTGTGTGTTTTTGTGGCTAACGAACATTGCCAGCTCAGTCCCTCTAAGGTTCTTTGTAGCCTTAAAATGTTGATGAATATGTGTGACAACACAAAATCTATGGTCCATCGGATATGCCAGAATTCCAGCTTTAGACCCAACGCCCCCGGTCTGCTTAGTTTAATAACTCATTTACATAGAATGTTATTTTGTTGGTAGATATAACCATTCTGTTCAGCCGTAGCTTATGCAATGACTGGACGCGTTGCGCTGACCAGCGCCGTGAGCATAACTACCTTATATGAGAGCCGGGCCAAAGATAAGGACGTAGCTGGAACCCACTGGCGAAGTAGTGTTAACACAATGTTAATATCCCATACTTCCGTGTACTTGGGCCTGGGAGAATTTGTGTTAAAGATATCCTTCATAAATCTGGATATCAGAGTGTGAGACCCGACAGAGTGGATTCCGATCCCTGCAGCAAATATGATGAGAAGGCACTTTTGGCACAGTTAATGGCACTATAACTTAATTTTTTGTCAAAGACCCATTCGACAATGAACTCCAAGACGTCAGTTATCCGTGCCGTATGATATGTTATATTAGCATTTAAACAAACACTTCCCATCTCATGATGAGGAAAGGTACTGCTTATTGGTGCTATCCCTCTAAGCTGCAGTGATCACGTCCATGGATCGGTATGACAACCCGAGCCCCAGGAACGGTCTTCTTAGAGTCTGCAAATCAGTAAATTGATTCTATCACGCAGAGGGTGGCTTCCTGAGTCACGGGATGAACCAGCAAATTTTTGTGTTGAGAGATAACCATATAAGGTTCTATAATCATTCCCAACATCAGTGGGAACCGTGGCTGCATAGGCCAGTCAGGCTCTACGAAAATGCCTGAAGCGGAATCTTGCTGGATTTTTTGCAAGACCTGACTGATGAGGCAAATTGGAGGAAAGACATAAAAGAACATTCCTCCCCAGTGTAGTGAGAATGCATCTATTGCCACTGCCCCTGGGTCTGGCTGCCATGCCACATATTTTTGCAACTGGTGATTGAGCCTCGATGCAAACAAATTGATATTCTGTGTTCCATATTGAGCAACAATGTCATTAATACTTTGTGATCCAACATCCATTCTGTGTTGTCATTGAATTTACATGACGAAACACCAGTGCCAAATGAGGTTAGGTAAACTATCATAGGATACTGACTTGATTCCACCCATGTGATTAATATATGCCACCACCATAGTGTTATCAACTTGTAGTTGAGCATGCAGATTATGCATATTCGCACAATAAGCCTTTAACCCATAGAATGCCCCCAGTGTCTCTAGGTAGTTGATACCATATAACTGAAGAATTGGTAACTCATGCACATCCCATCTGCCTCCGTAACTAGAGATGGTATTAGTAATTTCCCATCTTTGAGCACTAGCATCAATTTGTAATATAACTGAAGGTTTACTGACCAAAAATGTTACTGGAGCAATGCTGAATACTGTTCGTCCACCATTGTAACTCTGATAGCTTCAGCTAGTAATAGCATAGGTCTGTTAACAATGACCTAAATGGTACTTGTGAGCTTGCTCCTTTGAACGTTGTAAGTTCTGATAATGCAAAAGCCCAAATTGCGCAGCTGGAAAAAACAGCCACTATATTGCCAATTACACTAGCCACCTGATGAATAGAAAGCTGCTTCATAACAACAAGGTTGTTACAGGATTCTATTATTTCTAATCTCTTGCCTCAGGGCGGAGTCACAGACAAATTAACAGAGTTAAAGGTAAATCCCAAATAATAGTAAGATTAAATGAGAACTTACCAGTTTGAAGTTTGATCTTTATTTTATGAGGAGTTACGTTGGTGATTACATGAAGAAGACCCGTCAGGGTGCATGCGCGTCAATCTTCAAAGCTGTGGTATGAAATCACAGACAACACCATAATTGAAGTAACATATTAAGATGATCAACATGAGAACTACCATTATGAACTTTTTTCTATGAGAGAGGGTTGGGCGTGGCGGGCACGTAATCACCAACGTAACTCCTCATAAAATAAAGATCAAACTTCAAACTGGTAAGTTCTCGTTTAATCTTACTGTTTTACTTCGGAGTCACGTGAGTGACTACGTGAAGATTTTAAAGCTCTGTGATTTTTATGCCGCAGATCAAAATCCCGGCTTCTCACTGCATCCATTGACTCTGAGTATCATCAATAATGCTGTAAACATGACATTGCATATCATGCAAAAACAAAACAGTTTTATTTTTGGTCATAAAACAACCAATAAACCCTCTTAATGTAGGGGCAACAAACGAAACAGAATTAAACAGTATTGAAAACAGACTTTAAACAATAGCAACAGCACTCAATATTGAGTTGGCAAACAGCCCTCCATCGGCAATCGGCCGATGGTAGTATTGCTGAAACACAAGTTCATTTTTCCAACCTGCGGCTTTTAATATATGGTCGATGGGAACGTCCATCGCCCTGAACGCGGCTGTTGCTACTGCGCTAGTGGAATGAGATGTAAACACATAAATGTTAAGTCCTGCCTGAACCAACTCTTGCTTTAACCACGTTGAGATAGTCTGAACTGCCACTCTTTTATGTTGGCTTCTTGTAACTGACAAATAATCCTGTTTCTTCTTGTCTTAAAGCCCTTGTGGTTTCAATGAAATGTAATAAATGTGTGCTTACACATAAACATGGATCTGTAAGATATGCTGAGAACACAATCTTAAATCCTGTCACACCTGGCCTGCTTTGTTTGAGCAGGTCATAAATATACAACAGAACATTCTCTGTAGTCACTTCCATTCTATCTAACTAAAGTTTTTGCAAAGTCTGCACTCTCTGTACTGACAGCAATGCCATTAGCATAGCCAATTTCATGGTTAATTTTAACAAAGTTATAGACGTGACAGGGACCCAATGACGAAGCATGTTAAGAACAACGCTTACATCGCAGATTACCATATACCTAGGCTTAGGCGATTTGGAATTAAAGATTCCTTTCATCAACCTAGATATGAGAAGGTGAGAACCTATACTTTGTGTCCGTGTACCTATTACAAGATATGCCGACAAAGCACTTCTAGCTGTATTGATAGCACTATAGCTAAGACCCTCATCATAATAAAGTGTAGATAAAACTCTAACACATTTTCAATAACTACAGTATCATATTGAATATTCTTTTGAACACAATATTGTTCCCATTTTTTTTACATAAGTCATATACTGCTTTTGAGTACTCTTTCTCGAGGCTGCAGTGAGTATATCCACCGTTGGCCTAGAAAGTTCTTGAACAATGTAAGTCATTCTTAAAAACCTGCAAATTAACAGATCAATACGATCACATAACGGATGAACTTAACGCGTTACTGGATGCTCCAGCAAATTCCTACTGTTTGGAATCAGCAAAAGGAGGTTGGATCGCTATCTGTAACATCAAAGGGAACCATGGTTGAATCGGGCAATTTGGTATCACCAAAACCCTTGAACCAAATCCTGCTTGATTTTCTCAAACACCGACCTATGAGGCAGAATGGTGGGAAAATGTACACAAACATATCATCCAATTTAGTGAAAAAGCATCAATTGCCACTGCCCCTGGATCTGGTGCCCATGAAACATGTTTTGGCCTTCCATATAGAAGTACTATGTTCTTGAACACATCCTGGTTCAACATCCACTCTGTATTATCATGGAATTTTCGTGACCTGCCATCTGGTACTACATTAAGTTTCCCTGGCAGATAGCTCCAATCCAAATATACATACTCCAGGTCCAATTTTATTTGCCAACCTGTCACATGATAACGATTTGATTCCACCCATGTGATTCATATAAGCAACTGCTGCAGTGTTGTCTATTTGGCACTGCACATGCAAACTAGTTTTGGTAGTGCCATAAGCCTTGAGTCCATAAAATACTCCTGGTTAATTACCCATGTTTGCAGAAGCAATGTCCATCTGTCTACACAGCTGGATCTTGTATCAGTAGCACCCCACCCAAGTGCTCTGACATATGTCGGCAAAATCATGGAAGCTTGGTCCAATAACACTTTGGAACTACTAGTGGACACATGCTGAATCCGCCATTGTACATCAGCAACAGCCTCTATTGATAGAAGCATAGGTCTATTATAATGACCCCAATGTACCCTCAGTGCTTGTTCCTTTGACCTTTGTAATTGTAGATAATAAAGTGGCCACTATTGAACTGCTGAAAATGCTGCCAGCAATTTCCCCAGCAGACTCGTCACCTGGCTAATTGAAGGCTGTGTGTCAGCAATTAACTTGATACAGCTCTTAATTAGCTTTACCCTTTTTTGCCTGGGCAAGGTCACAATCATGTTGATTAAGTCTATTGTGAACCCAACTAGTCAATTTGTGTCACAGGTATTAATTTAGATTTCACTGGATAGCTTATGAAGCCCAATTTTTTAAAAGGTGGTTTTTACCAACTGCCACTGATGCTTCAGCTGTTTCCTTTGATTGTCCTACAATCAAGATAGTATCTAGTTAAGCCATGAGCACATGCCCTTGACCTCTCATCATGCCTAGAATAGGTTTTAACAACTTTGTAATTACTCTAGGAGCTGAAGACAAACCATTAGGCAGTGCATTGTATTGCCATAATTGCCCCATCCAGCTGAATTTTAAATCTTCTATCCTGCAAATGAACAGACACTGAATCCGGATCTTTAAGATCTCCTCAAACATTTCCATCTTAAAATGTCTATACCATACAAAAAGGTTTAAGACTATTCAGGTCCAGTATAATTCTGCATGCCCCATCCTTTTTTGGTCTGGGAAAGATATTGGACACAAACTGATGGCTTTGGTAAACTGCGTTAGCAATTACACCTTTATTACATAAGCTTGCAAGTTCCACCTGAACTTCCAATTGTTCAGTGATACTGAAGTCAAACTCCTTTTTGGAACATGTTGCATGGATAAATCAGAATTTGCTTTAAGCTTTATTTGATACCCTTCAATATCCTTCAGTATAAACATATCTGAGGTAAACATTTAATTGTATCACATTAGATCTGTCTACATGAGGACCAGACCCACTTACATCCTTACCACCTGGCATTCTTCCCCGGCCTCGAGCTCGATATCTCACCTTCCCTGGCGCTGCTACAGCCGAACGCCAACTGCGCTGCATCATAGCTGGACTCGTTCCTTGCCCGGACCAGTCTCCTCGCTTATAGGGATACTCTTTGGTGGATATGTGGCTGCTGGCTGCTTAATCACGCCCACCGTCTTGGCCTCCTCCTCCAGCCCCTTCACCTGCTTTGCGAAATCCTCGCCAAACAGTAGATTTGCCGGTTGCACTGTGCCAGGCTGGCAGAGTGAAGCATATTTAGGGTTGATGGTTGGTCTAAACGCAGTCTTGCGGAGCAGTTGATCTCAAAGTGGGCACTCCACAATAACGCCACACCTTTTGTTGTAATTTTGTCATGGCCTCTCCATCCATCATCCTGGCAAAGCTCGTTATGCCAGATGCCAGCAACTTTAAAAATATGCTGGAGCTTCACCTCCTCCTGGGCTCTCATTTGTATGCCCATCTTGCCCCAAATCTTCCTGTTCCCAACAGGAACTTTTAACAGGCCACAGTTGATTGGGGCTTCATGCTTCCTTACTGTCTCATCCATTGTCAGCTCCTGTAGCAGATGTGAGACTTTTAATTTATGCTGGTGGCAAGTTCCTCACCCAGAGGCTCACCAGCGTCCGATGACCTGGCAAACCGTGCTGCACACGGTGTCAGCTCTGGCCGCTGCATGCCCTCCCTTTGGAAGTCATCGTCGGTCTCAGGGTCAGAGCGTATCTGCCCTTCTGCACTCACCTCTTGCAAAGAGGGTGCTTTCAAGCAGGCCTCTACTAGGCACTGCCGGCGGAGCCTTCCCGATGGCCTCCTGCCCTCACAACTCCTCCTGGAGTGTGGCTTTGTGAAGCAGGCATCTCCTAGGCACTGCCAGCGGAGTCTTCCCTACGGCCTCCCGCCTGCACAACTCCTCCTGGAGTGTGGCTTTGTGAAGCAGGCCGCTCCTAGGCACTGCCGGCGGAGCCGTCCCCATGGCCTCCCGCCTGCACAACTCCTCCTGGAGTGTGGCTTTGTGGAGCAGGCCCTGTATGCGTTGCTCCTTTTGGATAACCGCTGGGGCACGGTATCCTGTCCCCGACGGGACTCTCCTGGCCCGACTCTGCGGAGTCAATGGCCCTGACAGACTTGGCTTATGCCTACCGCCCGACTGCCGTTGGCTGTGTACCCGGCTGGGCACTTTGCCTAGTCTGTCCCCGCACCGCTACCGGCTTACGACTCCCCAGAGGTGACAGGCTGCCTTTCAGAGACTGCGCTCCCGCAGCTCCCTCTCTCCTTGTCCGTAGCAGGCCTGCACCTTGATGATTTTTTACTTGTTCCTGCATTATGGGGAAAAAAATACAGCAACAATTTATCTACTTTTTTCTAACTCCTCGAAAGTCTCCCTGACTTTGGTGGAGCTGTAGCTACTCACCTGCAGGAGGAGCTCCGTCCTCCTGCTGCCGGGCGTCAATGCGTCAGACGTAATGACGCGCATGCGCCCTGACGGGTCTTCTTCACGTAGTCACTCACGTGACTCCGACGTAAAATCAATAACTCTAGTTGGTATCAACTTAAATTTAACTGGATGGATGAGAAACCCCAATTTCTCAAATATTAGTTTCGTGGCTGAAACAGCTAATTTAGCCAAATACAGCATTTTAAAATATCACCCAGTTGGGCCATAACAATGTGTTTTGGGGCTCTGATCAGCCCAAGCTTTAGTAATTTGGTAAATAACCTGGGAGCTGAAGTTAGCCCATTTTGCAACACTTTAAACTGCTATCGTTGCCCCCATCCAGCTACATTTCAAATATCTCCGGTGATCTCTGTGAATGAGAACTGAATAGTATGTATCTTTGAGATCGATGCATGCCATAAAGCATCCTTTGAGAATCAGTTGTTAGACAGCAACGAAGTTTTCCATTTTAAAATGTCTATACTGCACATGTGAGTTAAGTATGAGTTAAATCAAGGATGATCCGACATCCTCCATCTTTCTTTTTTGGAGGCGCAGGGTGTCGTCGCCGAAACGGTGAAGCTTTGCTCGTCATGGGTGCTTAACCCGACAGCTTTGCTTCCTCATCCAGATCCACAGGCCTCTTCAGACTCCGTTTGGCTTTGCCCCATTTCGGGGTTGCCAAAGTCTGAAGTCGCTGACCGCACTGACAGCGAACACGATGGCCGCCGGCTACCCGCACTCCCGCGGTCCTCCATAGCCGGTTTCCCCGCGGCCCATCTGGATTTCGCCCCGGATTTCCATATCCAGCAGGAAACTCTGTAAAAGAGATTCCTGCAACCAAAAAATACAACCTGATAATAAGTTCAAAAACTTACCTGCAGGGTTTGAAACTTACCGCTGGAGGAGCGACGCGCCTCCCAGCCAGTCGTGGCACCATGCGTTAGACGTATTGACGCGCATGCGGGCTGGCGGGCTTCTTCACGTAGTCACTCACGTGACTCCGAAGTAAAATTGTATATTTTCCCTTACATTTGACCTCCCAAAGTGCGTCATCTCACACTTGCTTGGATTAAATCAGTCTGAAGAAGGGTTTCGGCCCGAAACGTTGCCTATTTCCTTCGCTCCATAGATGCTGCTGCACCCGCTGAGTTTCTCCAGCATTTTTGTGTACCTGCTCGGATTAAACTCCATTTGCCATTTCTCTGCCAATTTCTGTAGCTGATTTATATCCTACTGTATACCTTGACAGCCTTCCTCACAGTCCACGACCGCAGCAATCTTGGTGTCATCTGCAAATTTACTAACTAACCCGTCTACATTTATGTCCATCAAATATATATACCACATCCAACTAATTTATATATATCACACATTTCCTTCCAAATCCTAAAGAAATCGGGCAGTCACGGTGGAGCAGTCACGGTGGCGCAGTAGTAGAGTTGCAGCCTTACAGCGAATGCAGCGCTGGAGACCCGAGTTCGATCCCGATTATGTTTGCTGTCTGTACAGAGTTTGTACGTTCTCCCCGTGACCTGCGTGGGTTTTCTCCGAGATCTTCGGTTTCCTCCCACATTCCAAAGACGTACAGGTTTGTAGGTTAATTGGCTTGGTAAATGTAAAAATTGTCCCTAGTGGATGTAGGATAGTGTTGATGTGTGGGGATCGCTGGTCGGCGCGGACCTGGTGGTCCAAAGGACCTGTTGCCGTGCTGTGTCTCTAAAAAACATGTACATTTGTAGATTAATTGGCAGCTGTAAATTGCCCCAATGTGTAGGGAGTGTGTGCATGAATGGAAGAATATAGAACTAATGTGAGCAGCTGATCAATGGTTGGTGTGGACTTGATGGGCCGAAGGGCTGTATCTTTCAATGAATCAAAATAGATCAAAACCCAAATCATATGTAGCAGGACGTAAACAATGTGATTCGTTCCAGTAATCAAATATATATGATTTCAAGACACATGATTTTGCCATTTACAGGGAATGGGGGGAGGGGGAGGGGGATATGGATCATGTGTAGGCAGAGGAGATTAGTTTATCTTGACATAATCGACAGCACAGGTCGTTGGCCGAAGGTCCTGTTCCTGTGCAGTACTGCTCAATGTTCCATTTTCCATCACTAAGCCTCTTTTACCTTAGGATCCTTAAAGAACTCTTCATTCCTTCAATAGAAAGCACAGAATATTCCAGAAACATGCAGCAGGTCAGGCAGTATCTGTGAAAAGAACAACAGAGTTAACATTTCAAGTCAGTATCCTCTTTCTCCTTTACCCATCCTTGTCCACCGATATCCTTTTCTCTGGCTTCACATTTCGTAGGGCCTTTGTGGCCAGCTGCAACTGGGACTGTAAAAATGGCTCCAAAATGGCAACTCATGTATGTGGACTCGGTGGCCTGCTCTATGCTTTCTTGCACTAACTGGGATGATTGTGTTTATGTACAGAGATAATCTTGAAGATCTGTATGCAAAAAATGTATTTCACTGTACCTGGTACACATGACAATAAAGAAACCATTGACCATAGACTCTAGCAGGAGCAAATGGAAAGGCCACACGTAGTTGGTGTTCGAGGTAACAAGCAAAGATCCTATTGCAAGCAAGATAGACCACTCCTGCTAAATGCAATGGGCTGACGTGTAGTATGCAACGGAGCAGAACGTGGGCCTTTTTTTCATCCATTTCCGTAACCCGACCCGACCCGACCGAACCCGACCCGACTCACAGTGTAATCAACGTTGCGGGGGAAGAGTTTGTGTTAATAAATTATAATTCTGAAAATGAGGAGAAGATTTTTCCCAAATAACATTTATTTTTACGAGGATGTTTCCGTAACTGTCTTCCGTCTCCGCTCTAATATCTTATGTGATCTTTGGTGCGGAGACAGAAGTCGGTTATGGAAATGGGGCCGAAAATTACCCATGAATCTGCCCATGACCATACTATGTCTTTTTCGTCGAGTGATCTATCTTGCTTGCTATAGGATCTTTGGTAACAAGTGTTATATTAAATCTGGAGTGCACCAGACCTCCTCATATCTCACAGCCTTTGTATGCTTCCTATCTCTGGCCTTTGTCCACCCATCTGCCAATGAAACACCTCTCACCTGTATTCACTGATCACTTGCCTGGCTTTGTCCTGCTAACACCATAAAAGGAAGGGGCCTAACCGGAAACGTTACCTATCTATGTTCTCTAGAGATGCTTGCTGACCGACTGCAGTTCCTTGTGTCTACCACTCATTGGGTTCTTGCTCCTCATTATTTGCAAGTACCATTGATCGACACAATAAGTAGAGAATGCCAGATTATTCAACGGGTCAAGCAGCATTTGTGGCAAGAAAAACGAACTTAATTATCCTTCATCAGAACGGGAAAAGTGAGAATATGCTTCAAAGAGGGAAGAAGGTGGAGAGGGAATATCAGCGAAGGAGTGGTGAAAGATTGTCCAGGTTACAGAGGGAAAAGAAAGACGTTTGAATATGTTGGAAAAAAGAGCTTTATTGGAATCTGAAATAAAAGAGAAATGCTGTAAATACCCAGCAGAAAAGGCATCATCTGTGGCAAGCTTAATTAATTTAAGCGCCTTGAGTATTAGAAAGGCGCTATATAAATCCCATCCATTATTATTATTAAGGGAAAATAGGAGTTCTAGTTTTTTAGTTTTTTGAGATACAGCATGGAAACAGGCCCGTCAGCCCACCGAGTCCACACCGACCAGTGATCCCTGCTCATTAATGCTATCCTACACAGACTAGGGACAATTTTACCAAGCCAATTAACATACAAACCTGTCCATCTTTGGAATGTGGGAGGAAACCCACACAGGTCATGGGGAGAACATACAAACTCCATACAGACAGCAACGGTAGTCAGGATCGAACCCGGGTCTCTGGCGCTGTAAGGCAGCAACTCTAACGTGGTGCCACAGTGCCACCCTTAATATTGCCGAGTCCATATAGATTTAGGTTTGGGTTTAGGTCGATTAATATCACGTGCACCACAGTATATTGAAAAGCTTTGCTTTACAAACCCAAATATTTATTTTAACTTCAGCTAGCCATGCCTCGGAATGTAAATCTATGCATTGCCTTACCTAACATTCTTTAAATTCCCTTCACTATGTTGTCGTCTGTTCCTATCATTCTTTCCCAGTATGAGAGCTCTTTGGTAAGACATATTACATACTTGACAAATTCTCAAAATTTCCAGAATTTCCTACAACATGCCGTCACACATCACCGACAATAATACAAGGCCCGATATATCAGACAACAAATGGTGCAGGAAAACGTGGTGACTCTTGTGTATGCCTCAGTGTATTCTACTATTTCCATACTTTTGTCCTTAAGCATGATTATGCGTATGAATAGGAAGGTTTTTACTGAACACATGCAAAAAAGAAATTTCACTGTACTTAGTGACATGTGACAATATAGTACACTTGAACCATTGAACCAAATTTAATGAATGTTCACCAGGGGGGAATTACTTGAAAGAATTTGGACTTTGAAGAGAATTCGTTTATAAACAATTGGGAATGATCCTGGGGAAATTAATTAAAGGATGAAGGGTATTGTGAATCTGCTCAGTAAAGAAAGAACAATGAAACACTGTAGCAAACTTGAGAAACAGCACTTCATATTTGGTTTGGGTGGCTTACAACCCAAAGGTATGAACTCTGAATTCTCGAATGTTAGGTAACCAACCTGCATATGCCCCCCACCTCCATGTCCCCTTCTCTTTCCTATGTCCCACCTGCATGCAGACTTATTTCTTCCTTTCCCCTTTCCCCCTTTGACCACCCCCCCCCCCTCCAATCCCCTTCCTCCTATATTCCTTCCTCTGGCTTCATATTTTATGCCTCTTCTCTCCTTAACTCACAACCCTTTGTCTTTTCACCTCTGCTTATGTTCAAACATATGCCAATCAAACCACCTTCAGCAATATCCACCTGTTGCTTGCCAGGCTTTGTCCTGCCCCCACCTCTCTTCCAGCGACACAATGGCGCAGCGGTAGAGCTGCTGCATTACAGCACCAGAGACACGGGTTCGATCCTGACTATGGGTATGGGTTTTCTCCGGGTGCTCTTGTTTCCTCCCACACTCCAAATACGTACAGGTTTGTAGGAAACACTCCCAAATACATACAGGTTTGTAGGTAAATTGGCTTCAGTAAAAATTGTGTGCAGGGATCGCTGGTCGATGGGCCGAAGGGCCTGTTTCCGTGCTGTATCTCCAAATCTAAAAAATACATCTTTCTTTCTCTACTAGGAGTCAGAAGATGGTGCTGACCTGAAATATTACCTTTCCATGTTCTTGAGAGATGCCGCCTAGCCCAGTGATTTCTTCCAGCACTTTGTGTCTTATTTTTGCCAACATCTGTAGTTCCTGTGTTGACTATATCCCTATTTATCCTGAGTAGGGGAGAGAGGTGGGGAAGGAAGTTACCAGGGTGTGGTGGTTGTGAAGGACAGAGTGACAGTGCTAAAATATTAGAAGATCAGGAAGGTGAGTTAAACTATAATGAACCACATGTGATTGAGCTAATGAAGGTGCCAGAATGGTTAAATGGCCCAGATTATCTTTTAACGAGGAGTCAAGAGCCACAGAATGAATGGCAATGCTATGATTAAAAAATGGGTGTTGCCTTTCTAGTCAGCAAAACCATATGTGGAGGAGCCACAAAGTGTTGGAGTAACATATTGGGTCAGGCAGCATTTCTGGAGGACATGGATAGGCGGCATTTCAGATTGGGATACTAATTTGGACTGGAGGAGCACTTTAGAACAGATGACTGCTGTCCTCCAGAAACTGCACCGCGCCATCCCACTGTGAATGTTACGCACTGCAAACAAATTAGAACAAAGGTTTAGAATAAAGGTTTATTTATTGGCCATGTGTCCATGTTGAGGTGAGTCACACAATGCATTAGCTTATGGAATGAGAGAAACCTTAAAAACAGAGGGCTAGAAGCTGTTCCTGAGTATGCTGGTGTACACTTTCAAGCCTTTCTACCTTCTATCAGACAGAAAAAAAGGTGAAGAAGGATGACCAGGGTGGAACAAGTCGTTCATTATCATGGCTGTTTTTCCAAGGCATCGGGAAGTGTAGATGGAGGCAATGGTGGGGAGTCTGGTCTGAGTGATGGACTGGGCTACATCCACAACTCCCAGCAATAATTCTTTTAAATTATTTTTCACTCTACATAAATTAGCAGGCTGGATATTATGTTGCATGGATATGCAATGAACTGCAGATGCTGAAATCTTCAGCAAAACACAAAGTGCTGGAGGAAATCAGCAGGTGACGCGGAATCCGTGGAGGGAATGGTCAGGCAATGTTTTGGATCAGGACCCTTCAGACTAGACCCACCTGTCCATTCGATTCACAGACCCACCGAGTTCCTCAGGGACTTTGTGTTCAGGCGAGATAATATGTTGTGCGCAACATGACAGAAACCATTTCTGGTGCAAAATAATTGATTGTTCTGTTCGCTGAGAGCAAGAGTGGGAGAGATTTGTAGCGCAGTATTTACAGACCATTAACCTTGATTAACCAGCGTCCTCCGGATGAAAGTGACAATTATGAAGAGCTGTCCTGTTTGCTAAATCATAATGTATTCAGATCCAGGGACAATGACAACCACACTTTATGGGATTCATGTGATCCCACTGATGCTTCTAAGTGTTAATTGACCAGAAGAAAAAAAGGTATTGGGTTGGAAAAGCTTTAAATTAATCTGACTCCAAAAATGTAAGTAAAAATTATACTTTTGATTTTATGGTCTGATGTTATGAGAACATGCACCGAATGTTCACAATGCAGTCAGCTGCTTGAACTACACTACCTACTCATTAAAATTAGGTTTCCGGCTGGTGCTAACTATACTATTAATTAGTGGACATGTCACAATAGGTGGCACAATGGCTGCCTCATAGCGCCAGAGACCTGGATTCTATTATTTAGTTTATTGTCACGTGTACCGAGGTACAGTGAAAAGCTTTTTTGTTTGTGCTGTCAGTCAGCGGAAAGTGTACAGATGTAGGATATAGGGAATCATGTTTAGTACAAGATTGGGGTCCAGTAAAGACCAATTAAAAATAATCTGAGGGTCTCCAATGAGGTAGATGGAACGTCAGGCGCTCTAGTTGGTGACAGGATGGTTCACTTGCCGGAGCTGGGAAGAAACTGTCCCTGATTCTGAAAGTATACATTTTCACACGTCTGTACCTCTTGCCTGATGGGAGAGGGGAAAAGAGGGAGTGAGCGGGGTGAGACTCATCCTTGATTATGCTGGTGGCCTTGCTGAGACTGCTTGAAGTGTAGATGGAGTCATTGGAAGGGAAGGTCTCCTTCAATGGAAGGGAGGGTCTCCTTCCATTTTAATGGAAGAGAAGGTCTGAAGAAGGGCCTCGACCCAAAATGTCACCCATCCCTCTCCAGGCATGCTGCCTGAAACGCTGAGTTACTCCAGCATTTTGTGTCCACCGTCAATGGTAGGGACGTTGGCTTGTGTGATGGTCTGGGCTACATCCATAATTCTCTGCAATTTCTTGCGGTCTTGGATGGAACTGTTCCCGAACCATATCGTGATGCACCCTGGTAACATGTTTTCTACTGCACATCTGTAGAAATTGGTGAGGGTTGCTTTGGGCATGCTGAACTTCCTAAGATTTCTGAGGAAGAAGAGGCGTTGGTGTACTTTCTTGGCCTTTGCTTCAATCTGGCAGGTCCAGGACAAGTTGCTGGTGATATTTACTCCACGGAACTTGAAGCTTTCAACCATAAATTAGGAGTGGCTGTTATTGGTTAAGTACATATTTGACATATGAATATCATTTATAGACCGGCTGATCAGAATGGAGGGCCGGCATGTTCCAATAAGGAGGAAGGATAAGCGTGGCAAGGTAAAGGAACTGTGGATGATTAGACAGGTTGTAGAATCAGTCAAGCAAAGAAAGGAAGCCAATTTTAAAGGTCCAGGTCTTGACTGGAACTCTTGGCTGCCTGTTTCCCTCTACCGATGCTGTCCATTTACCGCCACAGCCGCTGCCTGACTCACAGAATTCCTCCAGTGTTTTTTTTAGCCGCTGCTGTGTTAAATCTGTAGATTTAAAGGGAATAATTCTGACATCATTAGATTTGGTACTTTTTTTTAGGCTTCTGGACCTTGTGGCTGCTTGAGAATTCTATCAATTCAATAACTAACAAGCATACTGCATCTGTTTTCTCTCAACTCACTGCTTAAGAAGTGAATACTCCTCCATTTAAAGCAAAGGAAATGTTGTCCCTTTTAACAAAATGTGCCATTTCTCTTTCTGCTGCTCCCAATCTTCTAATTAGAGTCATATAGTCACAGCATGGAAACAGACCCTATGGCCTAACTGGTCCTTGCCAACCATGGTGTCACATCTAAGCTAGTCCAATTGACCTGCTTTTGGCCCATATCCCTCTAAATCTTTCCTATCCATGTCCCAGTCTAATTGCCTATTAATACTTTTAAACATAATGCAGTTGTCCTGCAGTTGTGCAGGGCCCTGGTGAGACCTGAGATGAAGAAAAACGTTTTCACACAGGGAGTTGTGAATTTGTTGAATTCTCTGCCTCAGAAGGAGGGGAGGGTGATTCACTGGTTGCATTCAAAAGAGAGTTAGATAGAGCACTTAGGGCTAGCGGAATCAAGGGATATGGGGAAAAGGCCGGAACAGGGTACTGATTGTTGATGCTCAGCCATGATCACATTGATTGGCAGTTCTGGCTTGAAGGGCCAAATGGCCTACCCCTGCACCTATTGTCTATGTACAGTATCTATGTATCAATGTAATAATTGTATCTGGTTCAACCACTTCCTCTGGTAGCTCATTCCGCATATCCGCCATCCTCTATATGAGGTCTCCTTTGAATTTTCCCCCTCTCACTTTAAATCTATGACATCTATTTTTAGAATCCCATACTCTGGGGGAAAAAAAACTATGACCATCCAACTTATCTATGGTCGTCATGATTTTATAAACCTCAATAAGGTCATCCCTTAACCTCCTGTGTTTCAGAGAAAATAATCCCAGCCTATCTAGTCTCCCTTTATAACTCAAGCTCTCTAGGCACGGCATCATTGTTTTAAATATTTTCTGCACCCTCTCTAGCTTAAGCATCCTTACTATAGCGTGGTGACCAGGACTGCACACAACACTCCAGGTGTGGTTTCATCAACATCTTGCACAGTTATAACAAGACATCCCAACTCTTGCATGCAGTGCCCTGAGCGATGAAGGCAAGTGTGCCATAAGCTTTCTTCACCACTGTGACTACCTGTTTTGTCACTCATCTAAACTTTATCAGAAGATCCAAATTAAAGTTTTTTGGGCTTTTTTTTTACTGTTAATACTGGCCAAATTAAAGACACCATAAAATAGAGGATCCTTGCACTTGTCAGAATTGCTTAACACTTGTCAGCTGAAATTTACAGGCTTTGGATGGCGCCAGCCAGTCTTGGCTCAGACTGGTATGCAGGATGGTGAGGGATCCTGACGTTCTCCTTGTTTCTCCTAAATTGATAAAATGTATAGCAAATGTATAGCAAACAAACCTTAAATGCATCATTTCGATTGGATCGCTGCAAGGGCATTGTAAATAGTATAAATAATGTTGCAAGATGGTCATCCTGTTAATCGATGATTGGTTGAACTTTTGAGCCTTGGAGAAACTGTTTGAATCCCAGGGCACATGTTGCACTGTTCATTCTTGTTTGCTTCCTTCTAGAAGCTTCTTTCAAATACAATGTATTCAGGATTGTATTATTGGGTTAGGGAACTGTCAATTATGTACTGTTATTATCAATATGTTTAATTGGTTTATAAAGAGATCACGTCCATATGGTTTGGCCCCTCAATGTTCGGGGACCTATAAAAGGTAGCTCCCACGAGGTCCGATGTCGATCTTATGGAAGAACGCTTGGGACTGCATGACCTTTTGGAGTGTCTCTGCTTGCACGAGGCTAGAAGGACTTGGCAAAGCAGATACAAGGATCGAACCCGTGGTGGTTAGGTATTGTATAGGGGATTTGTGTTGTGTTATCCAAAATAAAGTTTAGTTGCTCAAGTGCTTGATTCAGTATTTTATTGACTGAAACTAGACTGGGGGGAGCTTAGAACGAACTACTTACATTGGGGGCTCGTCCAGGATCTCAACGGACCCCAAACACAAATTTGCGATTAAGGGTGTTGAGCTGTCCTGATCGCGAGTGCGGAAATCGGCGTCATGGTGCGGTTTTCGCATTGATTTTCGACCCTTTGCTAGTCGGAGCAGATCGATCATTCGCGGGCTTGGAAAAGGGTCCCAACGAGATCGTAGAACAGAGTCGAGCAAGCACGGGGGGGTGGATGATAGCGCTCCTTTGGGTTAGAGGCCCATAAAACCATGGTGGGGTTAGAGGCCCTGCTGGGGATGGGTTAGAGGCACTTTCCTGGGTTAGAGGCCCGAAACTCTTGGTCGAAGCTGGTAGCTGCAGCTGCTGCTGGGCCAATTTGGGGTTGGGTT
Source organism: Malacoraja senta (assembly GCA_038087875.1). Taxonomy (NCBI): domain Eukaryota; kingdom Metazoa; phylum Chordata; class Chondrichthyes; order Rajiformes; family Rajidae; genus Malacoraja; species Malacoraja senta. Next base: position 28,189,689 of record CM075978.1, read on the forward strand.
AAAAGCCCCCTCCGTTGGGTTAGAGGCCCATAAAAGTAGGTTGGGTTAGAGGCCCTCTCCCTTGGGTTAGAGGCCTGCAAAACTCGAGCCAAAGGCCCAGCCCAGAGTTGGATATCCGATTGGCGGGATATTTGAAGACAAACTGGGTTTAAGCAGTGCTAAGCGGCAAAGTACTGCGTCGTGCTGTGGGTGCAGATTGGAAAGGCGCCCTCCGAAAATCGCCATAGACTGCCGGCGTGAAGAGGCTACGCGCTGACACCCGATACTTAGTAGGTAAAAAGGGAAACTCTTTGCTAAGGTGTACCTAGGTGGGTTAAAATCCCCGCCTGCGTGGATCCCTGTAAAATGGAGGAAGGAATCTCAAAAGGTATCGGGAATTCAGTGGTTAAAGTAAGTTGGTTAAATGTACTTTAATCAATCTGAAAATTTCATGTTCCTAGAGACGTTCTGAGCAAATTTTGGATTTGATTCAAATTCAATAATATTCAGTATCTCATATTGAGGTGCTGGTTAATTCCTAGTGTATATATCTTTCCTTCCAAGTTAACTTGTGTACAAATCCCTTGTAAAAACTTGTTAACAGACCTGTCAGAGGTATATTTAAAAAGTGTGAATCGATGTCGATTTGAAGTGTATATATTTCTTTCCAGATTTACCTGGGCATAATAAAGCTTTAAAGTAGTAGTTATAGTGTATTAAGATTGCCGGTACTGCATTGTATTTACTGTGTACTGTTTATTGTTTTTGAATTAAATTTTCGCATGTTAGAAACACTGTTGTGATATCGGTTCAAATCGGCTGTGGAGATAAATAGTTGATTAAGACTGCTATTGTAATTGGAGTCCAAATTACGGCTGTTCAACCAGGAGTTCGTACCCCCTCTGATCGATTGTTGATTTGTACCTGATAGCGAGAATTACCCGGACGGGAAAAAGTACCCCTAATTCTGAGAACTTTGAGTGGAGGGATAGAGGTCCCCCCATAGAAGTCCAGTCTTAGAAGGAGGAAAGTATCTGAACGAGGAAAAGTAGTCAATTAAGAAGTAGTACCCCTCAGCAAAGAGTACCCTAGGAAGCGGGAAGTCTTCAGTATCAGAGGGAGAGGTTCACTGGTTGAAAACAGCGTGACGCGGGATTGATTTGTTTTTGGAACTGTACGGTTACTGAATGTGATATTAGACGAATGATTGTTGTCTATGTAGGAGTGTGGTTGTGCATGATAATAATAAGCAGAGTGATTTCTTGTCTGTGTACGGTGTTGCCTAGAGAAAATAATAAATCTATTTTTACCCTTCAGTTCATTAAATTGAGAGGGGCAACAATTAAAAGGAGCTGTACAGAGCGAGGTGGAAACCTGAAATGCATTGCCTGTGGTGGTGGTTGAAGTAGATACAATAGTGGCATTTTAGAGACCGTTAGATTAGCATGTAGATATGCAGGGAATGGAGGGATCTGAATTATGTGCAGGCAGATGAGATTATTTAATCTTGACTTTGTGTTCGACATGCACATTGTGGGCTGAAGGGAATGTCCCTGTGCCGTACTTTTCTATGTTCTAATCATAATAAAGGATGTTTGAAAGTGTGACACTTTAGAACGTTAATAGGTACACCTTGCTAAAGGTGCAGGCAAAGTAATGACAGTACTTTTCAAGCAGCACTTATATCTATTGTATTCACTATGTCCTTGACTTCAAATATGTGCAGAAAGTAACAAATGTTGCATTTTATCTAATCATCAAATCTTGTTCAACAGTCTATACTTGCAACATATTTTGTTATTTTAATCCTGATATCTCAAAAGACATAATTACAATAGATGTCAACATCAGAAGATAATTCCCTCAGTCATTCGCTGCACGAAGAAATGAAAGCACAATTTCCACTCCTTGTGAGGAATTTGTTCAAATTAATTAGATCCGAATAATAAAATAATGATAAAATAAGAGGAAGGAAACAAGATAAAATAGTGTTATATCATAAACCAAGAACAAAAAGTATCGGTCTAAATGGCTGAGTAAGCAGAGATAGAAAACTATTCTTTCTGCTGATTCAAGTAGGAATCATTAAAAAAGAAGAATGCTTTTGATCCCTGATACAAAACAACATTAGTCCCCCAGCTATTCAGCACTGAGATCAAGGCCTTGTCTCCTGGGAATAGCCTTGATTTGATTGTGGACTGAGAACACATGAAATGCACTGGTAAATAGCATCAGATTTCTAGACCTGCCATTATGTAAAAGCGAAGGGCGGAAAGCCAAGCACTCCGGTGGGAATTGTGCAATGGTAGTACAAGAATCATGCTACTCTAGATACCAACCTACCTGAAGAAGTGTCTCGACCCAAAACGTCACCCGTTCCTTCTCTCCAGAGATGCTGCCCATCCCGCTGAGTTACTCCAGCATTTTGTGTCTATCTACAGTTCTAGTCCGCACCTCAGCACCATGATTTATGTCTACAGCAGCGAGACTTTTATTAAAGTCTTTAATTCAGGGTTCTTTGGACTTGGTAAGGTCACATTCTCATTTTTGCTTAGAAATTTCTCATACTGTTTTACCCACTCATTATTACCGGAAAGTCAAAGCTGCACGCAATATTTGAAAGAGCTTTTCAAAAAGGCACCCTCCCACAATATCAATGTCAATGGGTTTAAGAAGGAACTGCAGATGCTGGAAAATCAAAGATACACAAAAATGCTGGAGAAACTCAGCGGGTGCAGCAGCATCTATGGAGCGAAGGAAATAGGCAACGTTTCGGGCCAAAACCCTTCTTCAGACAGATAGGGGGTGGGGGAGGGGGGGGCGGGGAGAAGAAAGGAAAAAGGAGGAGGAGGAGCCCGAGGGCTGAGGGAGAGATAGGAAGGGGAGCAGACAGCAGGGGATATCAAAATTGGGAGAATTCAATGTTCATGCCCCCAGGATGCAGACTCCCCAAGCGGAATATGAGGTGCTGTTCCTCCAATTTCCGGTGTTGCTCGCTCTGGCCATGGAGGAGATCCAGGACAGAGAGGTCGGATATGGAATGGGAGGGGGAGTTGAAGTGCTGAGCCACCGGGAGGTCAGGTTGGTTAATGCGGACCGAGCAGAGGTGTTCGGCGAAACGATCGCCAAGCCTCCGCTTGGTCTCACCGATGTAGATCAGCTGACATCTAGAGCAGCGGATGTAATAGATGAGGTTGGAGGAGATGCAGGTGAACCTCTGTTGCACCTGGAAAGACTGCTTGGGTCCTTGAATGGAGTCGAGGGGGTAGGTAAAGCGACAAGTGTAGCATCTCTTGCGGTTACAGAGGGAGTTACGGAAGGAGCGGTCTTTGCAGAAGGCAGACATGGGGGGAGATGGGAAGATGTGGCGAATGGTGGGGTCACGTTGGAGGTGGCAAAACTGATGGAGGATTACTTGTTGTATGTGATGGCTGGTGGGGTGAAAGGTGAGGACTAGGGGGACTGCCCTTGTTGCGAGTGGGGGGATGGGGAGAGAGAGCAGTGTTGCGGGGTATGGAAGAGACCCTGGTGCGAGCCTCATCTATGGTGGAGGAGGGGAACCCCCGTTCCCTGAAGAATGAGGACATTTCAGATGCCCTGGTGTGGAAGCTTCATCCTGGGAGCAGAGGCGGCATAGACGGAGGAATTGGGAGTAGGGGATGGAGTCCTTACAGGAAGCAGGGTGGGAAGAAGTGTAGTCCAGATAGCCATGGGAGGCAGTAGGTTTATAGTGAATGTCGGTCAGAAGTCTATCACCTGCGATGGAGATAGTGAGGTCAAGGAATGGTAGGGAAGTGTCGGAAATGGTTCAGGTGTATTTGAGTGCCGGATGGAGGTTGGTGGTGAAGTGGATGAAGTCAGTCAGTTGTGTGTGGGTGCAGGAGGTGGCACCAAAGCAGTCATCGATGTAGCGGAGGTAGAGGCCGGGGATGGGGCCCTGGTACGTAGTGAACAAGGATTGTTCGACGTACCCGACAAAGAGGCAGGCGTAGCTGGGGCCCATGCGTGTGCCCATAGCTACGCCTTGTATTTGGAGGAAATGGGAGGAGTCAAATGAGAAGTTATTAAGGGTGAGGACCAACTCCGCTAGGCGGAGGAGAGTATCAGTGATTGGGTATAGGTTGCTTCTCTGGTCGAGGAAGAACCGGAGGGCTTTGAGACCATCCTGGTGGGGGATGTAGTTGTAGAGTGACTGGACGTCCATGGTGAAGATGAGGGGGTGAGGGCCTAGAGAATGGAATGCGTGGAGACGACGGAGAGTGTCTGAGGTGTCTTAAACATAGGTAGGGAGGGATTTAACCAAGGGGGATAGGATGGAGTCAAGGTAGGTGGAAATGAGTTCGGTGGGGCACGAACAGGCAGAGACAATGGGTCTGCCGGGACAGTCAGGTTTGTGGATTTTGGGGAGAAGGTAAAAGCGGGCCGTGCGGGGCTGGGGAACGATGAGGTTGGAGGCTCGTTCGGGCAGGGCGGAGTTGATGAAGTCGGTGATGGTGCTAGAGATAGTGGCCTGGTGCTCGTCAGTGGGGTCATGGTCCAGGGGTAAGTAGGAGGTGGTGTCCGAGAGTTGGCGCGTGGCCTCAGCTTTGTAGAGATCAGCGCGCCAGACTACCACGGCCCCTCCCTTGTCGGCGGGTTTGATAACCCAGTCTGGGTTGTTGCAGAGTGAGTCGATGGCAGTGCGTTCAGGGGAGGAGAGATTGGAGTGAGACAGGGGAGTGGAGAAGTTGAGGCAGTTGATGTCGCGATGGCAGTTTTGGATCAATGTCAATGGAATCAGTTTGCTTTTCAAGCTGTTCAGTTCTGACGTTTTTTGTGATTGCACCAATTGTCCTGCCTATTGAATTGTAGTCTCAGTAGGTCAATGTCACCCCTTTTTGCATGTCAAATACTTTCCTGATATTCATTCTGAACATCGAGGCAAATACGAATAAGAACATAGAACAGTACAGCACAGGAATAGGCCACAATGTCCCTGCCATATATGATGCCAAGTTGTACTAATCTCCTCTGCTTGCACATAAAACTTAAAACATAGACCATATAACAGTACAGCACATGAACAGGCCCATCGGCACTCATTACCTGTGCCAAACATAATGCCATGACCATCTCTTATCTGCCTGCACATCATCCATATCCCTCCATTCACTTCACATCCATATGCCTATCCACCAGTATATTCGCAAACCATTGCTATCGGTTAGCCACAAGGCGACACAGTGGCAAAGCTGGTAGAGCTGCTGCTTCGTAACCCCAGAGAACTGGCTTTGATCCTAACTTTGGGTGCTGGCTGTGTGGAGTTTACACATTCTCCATGCAACTCCGATTTCCCCCCACATTCCAGAGATATGAGGCTTTTGTGAGTGACTTGGTCTCTGTAACTTGCTGCTAGAGTTTAGGGGTGTATGTGGAAGTGGGATAACAAATACTAGCATGAAAATGTGAGCAATGATTGGCATGTACACGATGGCCAAAGGGCCTGTTTCCATGCTGTATTTCTAAAAAGAAAACAAAACATATATGTTTAGTCATTAAATATAATTTGGTAGGTGTAGAAATCTTTCCTTATTTTAACCTAATAGCTCGTGAGTCCTTTCAGAATATTTAAAAGATGATTGTCATAGAGACTGCCAACAGGACTGGATTCTCAAAAACCATGCACATTAAAATCACATGTTTATCTTGTTCACATGTGGATCATTGTGAGGATGAACATGGAAAATGGATCTTCTGTTCAGCCGAAGAGAAGCCCAGGTTATCGGAATGCAATGTCATTTAAATGAATATTAAAACGAATAACATTATCTGTTTTGTGGCTTATTTCCCCATATTAATCAAAGTCCAGAAACTGTGGAACTAAAATGGAAAATATAGGACTGTGTCATATCTGATATTAGAGCATTGTTCATGGGATATCACAAGAAAAGATAATGTCTAACCTTTCCCTTTGGAATGAATGCTGAAATTTGCCTCCCAGGAGGTGTTGGAGACAGATATGATGGTAGTGTTTAAGAGGTTTTTAGCTGGGTACTAGACTATGTGCATCCCCCAAGGCAATATTCTACCACTGACCCATAGCCCCCAACTGCGCAGGCACGCCTGAGTGGTTCCCTTTGTGACACCAGAGATTCCTGTTGTGACGCGAGTCACGGCAACCCTTCATTAACTGCGCCTCGCCATCCCTCTTCCTACCACTATCTTCCTTCGTTCCACCTCATCCCCCAGCACTCCCTCCCCTCCTCTTCACTCTCCCTCTTCTTTCCCCTCTCCTCCTCCCCTCCCCCACTCCCTCCCTCACCTCTCCCTCTCTCCCTTCCCCTAACCTCAGTCACTCCCTCCTCCCTCCTCAACCCCTCTCACCTCCCTACCCCCTTCTCTCCCTCTATCCCCATTCCTCATCTCCCCCTATCCCACCCCCACTCGCCTTCCTCACCTCCCCCACTGCCCTCCTTTCCCTCTCTCCCCATTCCCTACCTCCCCCACTCCCCCTCCTCTCCCTCTATCCCCCCTTCTCCCCCACACTCCCTCCTCACCTCCCCCACTTTCCCCTCCATCTCCCTCCCTACCCCCCTCCTCTCCCTCTATCCCCCTGCTCCCCCCTCCCCGATCCCACCCCCTCACAATGAACATCGCAATGTTTTTTTTTCAATGAAACCTCCCCCCGATCCCACCTCCCCACAATGAAAATCGTGATTTTTCTTTTAAAATAACCTAAACACAATGTTAGCTGTTATTTGATTAAACGGAATTTGATTAAAACAGAGTTTTTTTTTAAATCGTGGTTTTTTTATGTAAATGAGATTCGGGATCCGATTGTGACGTCATTGTAACGCGGCTGACGGGCAGGGCAAGTGGAAAAATGGTTTGAAAAGTGATTTTTGTAAATTTTAAAATGTCAATAACGTAAAATATACCATCCATCTGAACGAAACGTTTCATTTACATCACAGGACAATGGTGAGTAAGGTGGGCCAAAATTGTAGCTTTATCGTGTACCGTTTTGGCAGGGATTTGGGATATCACGCACACGCTCGCACGCACGCATGCAGACAAACAAACATGATAAGAGTTTTAGTAATATATAGATATGGATATGCAGGAAATAGAGGTATATGGATAAGTTCAGGCAGAGAAGATTAGTTTAACTTGCATCATGTTTGCCATGGACATTGTGGGCAGAAGAGCTTGTTTCTGTGCTGTATTGTTCAATGTTCTATGAAGCACTAATTGAGTAGTGCTGATATGGCTGAACGTATTTCATTTGAGGTATTATAGCTTTCCATCACAACTTCACCGGAGCAGTTGTGGAAAGTGTACTTACATAGCAGCATGACATTTCCAGCTATTTGTGGCTTACAATCTTTCTAGAATGTTAAACAGCCTGCTCCAGTAATCCATTGACCTTGCAGCGATAGTCAGCACACCAAAATATCAGATGATAATGGTGGACTATTGCACACAGTTAATGTATGCTATTCTCATCTATGAACTGAGCTCCCTGAAATATATGAACAGCAAAATAAAGATAATTTATGGTGGTGGGAGCTAATTGGTGTTGGATTTTCATTCTTAGATGCAGTTACAGATGTGCATAGCCTAATGGAAATATTACCTCTCTCCTATCATTAAGGGCTCTTCACAATAACGTTTGGCACCTCTAATCCAAGGGATTAAGGGCCAGAGCAAAGATATTTTCTGAGACTAGGTACCAATCATACGTAAATTGGAAATCCAGAAATAGAGGCATGATTAATAGGTCACTAATTGAAAATTTCCACACAGCTGTAGTTAGAGTGGCTTTTACGAGATCGTGCAGACTTATACAGAAGACAAGGCTTCTTCTGGCCCGCAGGGTTGCAGAGTGGCACAGCTGATAGAGCTGCTGCCTTACCGTGTCAGAGACCCAGGTTCGATCCTGACACCTCAGATGCAGTCTGTGTGAAGTTTGCATGTTATCCCAGCGACCGCATGGGTTTACTCCGGATTCTCCGGTTTCCTCCCTGATCCCAAAGATGTGTGAATTTATAGGTTAATCGGCTGCTGTAAATTGCCTCTAGTATCTAGGGAGCGTTTGAAAAAGTGGGAAAACATAGAACTAGTGTGAAGGGGTGATCAATGGTTGGCGCAGACTTGGTGGGTAGAAGGGATTGTTTCCATGTTGTATCTTTCAATCAATTTAATCAAAAACTAAGTGACAGGGTCAGAACTTCTCCCCCAATGTCAACAAGATCAAGGAGTTAGTTATCGACCTGAGGAAGCAAGGAGTCCATGTCCCAATCAGCATCAATGGTGCCAAAGTGGAACTGGTTGAGAGCTTCAACTTCCTTGGTGTTAATATTAGCAATGATCTGTCATGGAGCAACTGCATTGATATGACAAACCATCAGCCAAGAAGGCACAGCAATACCTCTACTTCCCCAAGAGACTAAGGAAATTCGGCATGTCTCCTGAGACTCTCACAAACTTCTACAGACACCACAAAGAAAGCGTACCGTCAGGTTGCATCACAGCTTGGTTTGAGAACAGCTCTGCCAAAGACCGCAAGAAGTTGCAGAGAATTGTAGATGTAGCCCTGTCCATCATACAGACCGGATTTCCCGTCATTCAACCCATCTACACTTCATGCTGCCTCGGAAAAGTAGCCAAGGTAATCAAAAACGTCCCATCATGGTCATTCCTTCTCCCAGCTCCCATCTGGCAAAAGGTACAGAAGCGTGCACTACCAGACTCGGGAACAGATTCTTCCCTCTTTTATCAGGCTTCTGAATGATCCTTTGCTTATGGAACTGATGCAACACAATCCTGTTAACTATATTCTGCATTCCGCATCATCCCCTTTCCTCTATCTATTTTATATAAGTTTGACTAGATTGTATTAATGTACTGCATATCAGATCTGTTTGGATAACGTGCAAAACAAAGCTTTTCACTATATTTTGGTGCACATAACATTAATAAACATAAACATAAACATAAACTGTGTGTGGTAGGAGGGGGCAAAGCCAATCATTTAAGATGGAGACAAAAACAAATGTCATCAGGTCGAGTGTTGTAAATCTTTGGAATTATCTACATCAGAGACACAAGTCTTCATTATTCTCGAGGCCAGGATGGGCAGATGTTTACTCTATGGGGGATTCAAGGGTTACAATGAACAGGCACGAATATGTAGTTAAGGCCAAGATTAGTCGACCATGAGTTTATTGTGTTGTGGAATCTGCTCTTATTTCATACAATACTGATGAATGTGAATATCAAAGTCTGGAGTACTTCCTTGAACCCATGTGTAAGATTTATACAGACACATTTATCTTTAACCTCAACACTGGTTGTGTTATTTCTTCTTGTTTAGTTGGGTGCCTATCACAGCACAAACCATCAGACAAGAAGTCACAACAATGCCTCTACTTCTTTAGGGGACTGAGGAAATTTGGCAAGTCTCCAATGACCCTTACAAACCACGACAGAGGCATCATAGAAAGCTCACTGTTGGGTGGCAGCAAAGCTTGGCTTGGGAACAGGTCTCCCCAATACCATAAGGAATTGCAGTGAGTTGTGGATGCAGTCCTATCCATCACACAGACTAGACCAAATTCCCCACTGTTGACCCCATCTACACTTCACGCTGCGTCAGAAAAGCCGCTAACATAATCTAAAACTAGTCACACTCTGTTCATTATATCTTCTCCCTCATCCCATCAGGCAGAAGATATAGAAGGCTCAAAATGTTCAACACCAGACTCAGGAAGAATTTCTTCCCCTCCGTTATCAGGCTCCTGAACAGTCCTACCATAAACAAGGGTACTGGCCGATCCACCTCTGCCCCATTGAAGATATTGAACTTTGCTCTACAATGTTGGGAACTATATTCTGCACCCTATTTCTTCCGCATTTCTTCCAGAAGAAGGGTCCAAACCCAAAACGTTACCTATCCTTTTTCTCCAGAGATGCTGCCTGACCCGCTGAATTACTCCAGCACTTTGTGTCTATCTTTGGTGTAAACCAGCATCTGCTGTTCTTTGTTTCTACGATTGTACTTGAGTTTGTCTTCATTGTATTTATGTATCATATTATCTGATTGAATAGGATGCAAAACAAAGCTTTACACCGTACCTCTGCAAACATGACAATAATAAACCAAAACTTAAATCTAAAGTTACCAGACTCCAAACTAAGCTGTTTGGAATTTCTTGCAGGCAGTGATTCAGTTTGCCAATGTCCAGCACATTCTTTCCCTCCAGGGACAAAGCTTACGTGCACAAATCCAGAAAGCTTAGCCACAAAAACAAGGCTTCAAATATGCACAGAGATGGTGTTGGAATTAACCCGGCTGAAGTCTCTATCGAGCATGGGATAGATTTCCAAAGCACAAGTATGTGAAGAGATTACTTGCATTGTTCTGAGCAAACAGATATCCTATAGACCGTGGGCTGCACGGTGGCACAGCGGTGCAGTTGCTGCCTTAAACCCCTGTCTCATGGTGCGAGTTGACCCACGAGGTACCCCGAGTTTAAAACAAATTAAACTCGTGGTAATCACATACGATTAACGTAGCGGGAACGTCGGAATTCGTCGACGCAACTTGGCAGGTACCCGTGAAACTTGTTAACTCTTGAAAAAATTCAAACATGTTTAAAGCTTTCCACGAGTAAAATGTACTCTTGAGGTTAAAAATTGAAACATTTAAACACGTTGTAAGAATGTAGTGGCCCGTGCGATTACCTCAGTGACTCGTGAGTCTACCATGGGCACTCTTTAACTCAGCGGGCAGGCAGCATCTCTGGAGAGAAGGAATGGGTGACGGGATGACGTTTCCAAATTTCTGCTGTGTCTTTGTGTAACTCCAGCACCGTGTGTTCACTTTTTGTCAACCAGCATCTGCCCTTTCTTGTGTATGACATTATTTGTATCCGTGGCAGTTGATTGTCGCTCCCTTCAGTTTCCCAGGGGGTCGGGACAGGACTGGAGTTGGGAGGGAAAGGTGTGGGGGGGGGGGAGGAGGGAGGGGGGGATTGGGGTGACTTAGTACGGGAGACAAGTGTACTGACTGTGTGGGCAGACACTTTGGTAGTGATTGCCCATGGGGTTCACTGTCGAGGACTTCATAATGCAGGAAGCATTATAAACAGTGGGGCGATTAACCCTGGAAAGGGGGGAGACTTCTTTTTGAGTTGGACCCAGGAAACTGAAGCAGGATTTTTCTAGAGGTTATTAACGACACGTAAATGGATGGGAAGGGTTTAGAGGGCTATGGGCCACATGCAGGCAAATAGGACTACCCCAAGACGCCAACTTTGACGGCACGACCTATCTGGGCCGAAGGACCTGTTTCTGTGTGGTACAGCACCATGACTAAAGCCTATCCAGTGGGATTGACATGTTTTGTATTTTTCCTTTCTAAAGATGCAGTGTATTTTGGTGACTATCGCACACTGCAGACCAGAAGCGCTTTCAATACCCAGAGAGAAGGGATGGGCGGGTTAGGTGAGCAGGAGAGTGGGGTTGTTTGCAGTTGCAGAGGGAGGGGGCAAGGGCGGTACAGTTCCCAGTCTCAGCTCCTGTTCTACCGAGCGTGTGGACGTAGATGGGTGGCTTGGTTGGCGGCGGCCCATGGTGTGGCAGAGCCGGCGTGCCCGCTGACTCCCATCCCCCCCCCCCCGGTCCGGGGCCGCGCTGGGAGAGAGCCCCCAAGCATCTGCCCCAGGGCGACGGGTACTGACCTGCTGGCATCGCCGACGTGAAGACAGTGCAAAGCCCCCGCGCCCGGTGCAATGGGCAGGGAACTGGAGAGGGGAGGGAAGGGGTCACACACATAGCCGGGAAGCAGAGGGGTGGGGGTGGGGGTGGGGGTGGGGGTGGCGACAGACAGGGCCAACAATGAGATGGAGAAAGACAGAAACACCGACGTGTAAAGGAGACCTACAATAGTGCATGATCTCTCTCGCGTTATGGCGGGTGATTGTCGCCTGCCCGCTGTTTCTGACGCTAAACCCTTGGGATCGTTGCCCTTCGTGTTGGCGTGGAGGGGGAGGGGGGTATTGTGCTGTTTGATCGCCCCCTGCTATCCCAGGGACAGGGAGACACAGCGGCTTTTGAGACTGGTGGGCAATCACTACCAACGTGTCTGCCCACACAGTCAGTACACGTCTCCTACACTTGTCTCCAGCACTAAGATCATCCCGCAGAGAATGATCCCAGCCTAACCCAAGAGCCTTGTCACCCCAGACAGATTAATGACGCCCGCGCATCCCCCCCCACCCCAACCTCCCTCTACCTCAACTCACGCCTGGGCACCAAAGCAGCTCAGGAGGCGAACCCTGAGCTCGGTCTCCCAACAATCTGATGCGCAACTGATGTGAAAGAACAGCGGCTGCGGCCGGCCGGCACCCAGCATGGACTTCTCACACCCTCACACACGAAAAGTGTGTGCGAATAAACAAAAACAAGGAATAAAACCAAAGCCCGGCTTGAAAGGCATCTAAAAATATATTCCGCTTAGAACGAGCAGGCGCGGAGACATCCGTCCACATTCAAAGATTTCATCTCCCGTCTCCCCGCAGTGTGTTGACCTGGCAGTAAATTCAATTAAATTATAGCAAACCTCCGCTCGCTGGTCTTCTAACTACGTGATGTGTGTTTCAAACAAATCATAAGTATAACTGCTCTAGCACTGGACGGTGCGCATTTTCCCTTTGTAGGTCAAATCAATAGATGCGGCCGCGCTGAATTCTATCTTTAACTCAAAGCCGCAGGATGGAGATGTCTTCTTTAACACTGTTGCTTATTAAAACAGACTTTCATTCATGGTTAGCTCAAGAGTAACTCGGGAGAGGAACTTGGTAACTCGGGAGACGAACTTGGAACATCGCAGAAATGACAAGTAAACGGCAAACTAGTCATACCCGTGGAAACTCGGTTAAACTCTTGATCATACACTTGGAATCTCGTACACAACCACGAGTCTTTCAATCGGGGTACCTCGTGGGTCAGCTCGCACCGTGAGACAGTGCATTTACAGCGCAAGAGACTCGGGTTTCGATCGGGTGCTGTCTGTATGGAGATTGTACGTTCTCCCCGTGACCTACGGAGTTTTGTCTGAGAGCTCCGGTTCCTCACATACTCCAAAGACGTGAGGTTTGTAGGCTAATTGGCTTGGTAAATTTGTGAATTGTTCATGGTGTGTCTAAGATAGTGTTGTCTGAAGATCATGGTCGGCACAGACTCACAGGGCAGAAAGCCCTGCTTCTGCATTGTACATCTCAACTAAACGAACTCCAGGGAGACAGGCTA
>CM075978.1:28206216-28256099 GCA_038087875.1 Malacoraja senta
TGATCCATTCTCTGCATATCCATGTATCTATGTAAAGGTCTCTTAAACACCTCTATCATTGCTGTCTTTACCACCACCCCTGATAGCTCATTCCAGGCACTCTCACTATGTTAAAAATGTGCTTCACATAGCTCTTTTAATCTTTGCCCCTCTCACCTTAAAGCTAGGCCCACTAGTTTTAACATTTTCACCCTGGGGTAAAAGGTTCTGACTGTAATTTTATAAACTTCTATCAGGTCTCCCCTCAACTTTCGACACTCCAGAGGAAACAATCCAATTCTGTCCAACCTCTTGTTGTAACTAATACCCTCTAATCCAGGTAGCATTCAAGTAAACCTCTCCTGCACCCTCTCCAAAACCGTCACATGCTTCCTGGAATGGGGTGACCAGAACTGCACACAACACAGTATAGTTGGCAGCATAGATGTCAGGATGTTGATTCCCCTGGCTGCGCCCACTGTGAGTCCCCATCGCACCGTCAGCTCCATCCCCTTCCCCTCTGGTCCCCCTTGCTGGCTCCTGTCCCCCTCCCCGTGATACCCCCCTCTCACCCCGTCTTTTCTCTCCGAGCTCTCTCCCCTCCGCCCACACACCCCCCTCCCCCCAAAACCTCCCCACAACACCCCCGCCACAAACACCCCCCCCCTCCCCACACCCCCGCATCCCTACATCCCTCCCCGCCCACACACCCCCTCCCCACACAACCCCCCCATCTCACACAACTCCCCCCACCGCCCACAGCCCCCCTCCTCCCTGCCCACATACACCCCTCCCCGCCGCACACACCCCCTCCCCCTACAACCCCCCTGCCCCCACAACCCCCCACCCACAACCCCCCAAACACACCCCCCAGAATACACACCCCCCTCCCCCCCACACACCCCCTCCCCACACAACCCCCCCTGGCCCACACACCCCTCCTCCCCCCACCCTCCCCTCCCCCCCGGCCCACACCCCCCCCTCCACCCACAACCCCACCCCGCCCCCCAACCCCCCACCCCCCCATCCCCCCTCCCCTCACAACCTCCCTCACTCTCTCATTCTCTCCCTTCACTCCCTCACTCTCACTCCTTTACTCCCTCGCTCTCTCTCTCTCACTCTCTCATTCCCTCCCTCACCCACTCTCACTCACACTCTCCCCCCCTCTCCCTCCCTCATTCCCTCACTCTCTCCCTTCATTCTCCCACTCCCTCACTCTCGCGCTCTCACTCTCTCGCTCCCTCACTCTCTCACTCACTCCCTCACTCTCTCAACTCCTTCAATCTCACTCCCTCTCTCTCTCTCACTCCCTCAATCTGTCACTCCCTCAATCTCTCACTCTCACACTCTCTCCCTTCTGGCTGAAATGCCTGGGGTTTACAGGGAGTAGGCTGACGAGGTTCAGACGGCCAAACCAATGGCACCTAATTGTACCCAGCCGTTCCCAGTGATGCTGGGTATTGGCCTCTCCTGGCCTGTCAGCCAGTGGCAGGGATCAGAGCGGCATCCAAGAGAGGGTCCGCTGTCACACCCTTTAAAGTACAGGTCTAACTACAGATAACAAAGGACGTTGAAGATAGTATTAAATCAAGAGAAAACATAATGTAGCCAAAAAGAACAAGACTGAGGATTGGGATAGTTTCAGAATTCAGCCAGAAGGACTAATTATTTGTATTGCCTTTGTGGAAGACACAGCACTCCTCCCTGAATTTGAGCAACTGCTCGGTGGCAAATTAGTAAATTCAAGATTCAAGATTTAATTTAATTGTCACATGTACCAATTAAGGCACAGTGAAATTTGAGTTACTAAGTGAAAAAGCAAAATACACACAGCACATAAAATAAAGTTTAAGATAAACATCCACCACAGTGGAATCAACATTCCTCACTGTGATGGAAGGCAATAAAGTTCAGTTTTCTTCCTCCTTTGTTCACCCGTGGTCGGGGCCTTTTATACCCTCCCCAGTGTCGCTGCCGACAGTCCGATGTCCAAGGCCCTCTCGATGGGATAATGGAAACTCCGGCCTCGGGAGCTCCCGAGTCGTCTGCTTCTTACTGGAGACCGCTGCTTCACGGTGTTAAAGTCCACAGGCCCCGCGGTCGGAGCTCCTACACTGGCAATCCTCGGCAAAAGATCCCAGGCTCCGCGATGGTAAGTCCGCGCTGCGCCCGCAGCTTGAAGCTCGGGCGGGTCTCCAGGAAAGGCTGCACCACTCCACATTGTAGGCTGCATGGGGGAACGAAGATGCAACACAGAGAAAAATCGCATCTCCGTCGAGGTAAGTGACTGGAAAAAGTTTTCCCCGATTCCCCCCCACCCCCCACATAAAACATACCGAGAGACATTAAAACAAACATTCAAAACATACTTAAAATAATAAAAACAGAAAAGGGACAAGACAGACTGCTGGCGAGGCGGCCATTACGGGCACCATTAGTAAAAAAAAAGTGTGAAAAATTTATGATTTGCATAGACATAAACATAGAACAGTACAGCACAGGAACAGACCCTCTAGTCCTCAATGTCCATGTCAAACATGATGCCAAGTTAAACTAATCTTCTCTGTCGGCACATGATCCATTCTCTGCATATCCATGTATCTATGTAAAGGTCTCTTAAACACCTCTATCATTGCTGTCTTTACCACCACCCCTGATAGCTCATTCCAGGCACTCTCACTATGTTAAAAATGTGCTTCCACATAGCTCTTTTAATCTTTGCCCCTCTCACCTTAAAGCTAGGCCCACTAGTTTTAACATTTTCACCCTGGGGTAAAAGGTTCTGACTGTAATTTTATAAACTTCTATCAGGTCTCCCTCAACTTTCGACACTCCAGAGGAAACAATCCAATTCTGTCCAACCTCTTGTTGTAACTAATACCCTCTAATCCAGGTAGCATTCAAGTAAACCTCTCCTGCACCCTCTCCAAAACCGTCACATGCTTCCTGGAATGGGGTGACCAGAACTGCACACAACACAGTATAGTTGGCAGCATAGATGTCAGGATGTTGATTCCCCTGGCTGGGGTTTACTCTGCTTCTATTTCTTATGTTCTTATGATTTTATTGACTCAGGAGATTCATTCACTCGGCAGCAAGGAAAACCGTTGAAATGTCACTTGAATTATATTTTCACGACATGGATGTTTATTGCCTCTGGAGCAAATGGAAAGCTCGCTCCCCGCGACAGCGTCAATCAGCACAACTCAATTGTGTTCTGGCTGACACGTGAAATGTTGGAGAGTCAGTCCTCGACATGCAATAAATGGACTGGATGCTCTGACGTTCAGTCCCGTTTTTGACAAACAAGCTATGCAATTTTACACCATACCAAAAATAACCCTGGGTGCATTTTCAATATTTTCTCGATTTCCAGTGTGAGTGATTTGCTATAATGGATTTATCTATTTGGGATTTCTAAAACTTTTTTATTGCTTTTGCTTTTAAGCAAATAATGGCATGAGTGTGGTTGGTTTATCTGATTGGTATTGGTATTGGTTTGTTATTATTAAGCACTTAAGGTGAACTGCCTCGTGACATCAAGACAGCAATAGATTGATTTCAGCATCAAGGAGCCCTGGCTAAACTGGAGTCAATGACATTGAAGAGGAGACACCCTTCACCGGTTGGAATCACACCCGGGGGGGGGGGGGGGGGGGGGGAGCACAAAGGAAGATGATTGTGGTGGTTGAGGCTAATCATCTCAGTCACGGGTCATCTTGTCAGGAATTCCTCAGGAGAGTGTCCTTTGCCCATCTTCAATGACCTTCCTTCAATCCTAAAGTTAGAATTAGGGATGTTCACTGATGATTACACAATGTTCAGCATCATTCACGACCCCTCAAAGTAGGAAGCAGTCCACAACCAAACACAACAAGGTCTCGATAATACCCATGTCTAACCTGATAGATGTCAAACATTCATGCCGCATGAGTATCATGCAATGCCAATGTCTAACAAGAAAAAATCCATCTATCACACCCTGACATTCAGTGGCTTACTATCAATGAATCCCCACATAATCAATATCTTGTGGTAACCACTGACCTGAAACTGAACCCAATGTGGCTACAAGTGTGAGTAAATCACCTCATCTCTCCCCAAAGCCTGCCAGCATCTATAAAGACCAAGTCAGTATTTGTGATCGAATACTCTCCACTTGCCTGGAGGAGTGCAGTTTCCATAGCACTCAAGAGGTTTGACACCATACAGGACATAGCAGCCACGTGTTTGGAACTCCTTGCATAACCTTCCACTCAAGCCTCTACCAAAGCAGGTAGCGGTAATTTGTACCAGCTACAGGAGGACAATTAGGAATGGGTAATTAAATGTTTGCTCAGCATGCGAAGACCACATCCCTTGAATGAATAAAAAAATGTGCGAGGAGTGCAGAATGTACCTCATTTAGGGGACTTCATTGTCCACCACGAAGAACAGCATCTCTGACTAAACTGGCTGAGTTGTGAAAGACACATGGCAAGTATTCAGTGAACCAATACAAATAATTCATCCACCAACCTTATCCTTACCAATTAAAAAATTAAAAATGAATTTGCCCATAACTAGTCTGGTAGAAGCGACCACCACATATTCCTTGGGGAGATAAGGTTGCATCTTCGTACTGAAGGAGCTCATTTAAGTTCAAGTTAAGAACAGGTAGCATGAAAGATCTTGCATGCTGCAGCATCGCAGGTGCATAGGCTCACTTCACCCTATCAATTCCTCTAATCAAAAGTATATATCTCAATAAGATCACCATTCAGCCTCCTGCACTCCAAGGAATAACGTCCTAGCCTATCCAACCTCTCCTATAGGTCAGGACACGAGTGCCTGACCACATCCTCATAAAGTTTCTAGGTACTCTTTTCAGCTATTGACATCCTTCCTATAGCAGGGTGGGCAAAATTGCACATCATACTCCTAATGCGGCCTCACAAATGTCTTGTCCAACTGTACCATAATGTCCATAATTATGCAAAAAATATACATTGATTACATATAAAATTCTAAAAGAAAGAAGACTGCAAAAAGAAACAAGACATTTGTCTAAAATCATCATTAGCAAAAAAAAGTCCATTATAGTGCAAGAAGTGAGCTGTACTGTATCATCTCCAGGTATGATTACAGTTCAAAGCCAATAATCTACAGTTACTGTATCTCTTCTCAAGTTCAGTGCTGCTTCAATCTGCTAACCCATTCCACATAATGTTCTGATCTTCCAATTTGTAGATGAGTGCTGACAAATGATTTATTTCAATGATTTGGATGAGATCATACATGGCAAGATGAAACTAAGTTTGCTGATGATACAAAAGTGGGTGGTTTTGCAGATAGTGAAGATGGTTGTGATAAAATTGGAGCAGGATCTTGATTGATTGTTGAGGAATGGTTGATGGAATTTAATACAGGAAAATGTGAGGTGTTGCATTTTAGGAAGTCTGACATGGGCAGGACCCATGCAGTGAATGGTAGGGTTTTGGGGAGTGTTGTAGAGCAGAGAGATCCAGGAGTACAGGTGCATGGTTCCTTGAAGGTGGTCGCAGGTAGATAGGGTGGTCAAAAGGCTTTTGGCACATCAGTCAGAGTATTGAGTACAGGTGTAGGAAAGAACTATAGACGCTGGTTTAAATCAAAGATAGACATAAAATGCTGAAATAACTCAGACTGAAGAAGGGTCTCTGCCAAAAACCTCACCTATTCCTTCTCTCCAGAGATGTTGCCTGTCCCGCTGAGTTACTCAAGCATTTTGTGTCTATTATTGAGTATAGAAGTTGGGAGGTCATGTTTGCAGTTGTATAAGATGTTGGTGAGGCTGCATTTAGAGTATTGTGTTCAGTCTGGGCACCATGTTATAGGAAAGATGTTGTCAAGGTGGAAAGGGTAAAGAGAAGACTTATGAGGATGTTGCCAGGACCAGAGGGTCTGAGCTATAGGTTATAGCCAGAAGTTGAGTAGGCTGCGATTCGATTCCCTGGAGCACGGGAGGATGAGGGGTGATTTTATAGAGGTGTATAAAATCATGCGAGGAATAGATCGGGTAGATGCACAGATTCTCTTGCCCAGAGAAGGTGAATCGAGGACCAGAGGACATAGGTTAAAGGTGAAGGGGAAAAGATATAATAGGAATCTGAGGGGTGACTTTTTTCACACAAAGTGTGGTGGGTGTATGGAACAAGCTGTTAGGGGAGGTAGTTGAGGCTGGGACTATCCCAAAGTTTAAAAAAAGGTTAGACAGGTACATGGATAGGACAGGTTTGGAGGGATATGGACCAAACATGGGCAGGTGGGACTAGTGTAGCTAGGACATCTTGGCTAGTGCGGGCAAGTGGGCTGAAGGACCTGTTTCCACATTGTATCGCTCTATGACTCTATGACTTTAAGTGCAAACTAAACTAGCTATCAGAGAAAAGGTCTACTTAATCAGCAGTGTTAATCATCTATAAGTTACATACACATAGTTAACATAATGTGTATATTTAAATGAATGTTCCATGCATTGCTCAAAGGTGGTTGAAATTTGCGATCAATCTGTTCTCAGTTCATTAATGTATTAAGATAATATATTCTTTAGATATATAAGCAGACTTAATGCAGATGTTCTGTGATTTATGCACAATTATGGGATGACTTCAGTGAGACAACATTAGGGATATTGTGTTCAGCTTTGGTCATCCTGCTATAGGAAAGATGTCATTAAGCTGGAAAGAGTGCAGAGAAGATTTACAAGCATATTGCCAGTTTAATATGAGGGGCATCATCAACTACAATGGTGAATTGGATTTCCTACAATTATGTTACAAGATACACTCAATCACAGCCTAATTTACTGAGGGGTGGGAGAATTTTAATTTCCAGCGAAGATTAATAGCTCATAATTTCTCATTTCTCTGGAGGTTCTTGATAGTTTAACTGCTGTGGGGAAAAAGCCTGTGATAACATTACCTTTTGGTAATCAGTGTGCTCAGTAAGGTCTTAACCTCTAACAAGTTTACTGCAGAGCACGCAAGTTTACCCATGTGAGACAAAAGGGTTTTAAACGATGTGAGTGTAGATCATCAAGGGATCGCGACAAGATCTTTGGGAACTTTCTACATAAATTAGTTTAGTTTAGTTTAGTTTAGTTTAGTTTAGAGATACAGCATGGAAACAGGTCCTTTGGCCCATGGAGTCCACGGCGATCATCAATCACCCGTTCACACTGGCTCGATGTTGTCTCACTTTTGTATGCACTTCCTAAACATCAGGGGCGATTTACATAGGGTTATTAACCTGGAAAAACCTGCGCACCTTTGGGATTTGGGAGGAAACCAGTACCAACAGACAAGGTCAGGATCCAACCAAGCTGTTTGATGCTGTGAGATGCAACACGACCAGCTGTATTCCTTCAGGCCTGAGAACTGTTGGTTACATGGCACAATCTTTAAAAGGATGAGGGTGACATCAAATTGCAATTTCTATTGATAATCAATATCATGTATACTATACTTCTCAGCAATTGAGGTCACCGTTGAGGTCTTCTTCTTGGGCTGTGCTTTGTCAGGAATCTCAACCTACCTGCCATGTTTGGTTAGGCTGCATTGGGGAATGATGATGATGATGATGATGATGATGATGATGATGATGATGATGATGATGATGATGACGACGACGACGATGATGATGATGAAGATGATGATGATGATGATGATGATGATGATGATGATGATGATAATGATGATGATGATACTTTATTGTTACATATGATGTCACAGTGATATTCTTTGTTTTGTCGGGTCGTTCTTTGTTCACTCCCTCCTCCCTCAAGACGGTTCCCCCACGCTGGGTCCTTTGTTTTCTCCCCCCCTCACGCTGGTTCCCTCACGCCGGGTCCATACAGTTTTGGTCGCCCTCTTACAGGAAGGATGTGGAGGCTTTTGAGAGGGTGCAGAAAAGATGTACCAGGATTCTGCCTGGATAAAAGAGTATTTGCTATAAGGTGAGGTTGCACAAACTTGGGTTGTTTTCTCTGGAGCATCTGAGGCTGAGCGGACACCTGATAGAATGTGTTTGCTGAACTGTCGTCGGAGAGAGGAGGTGCAGAACTCTCGTCGCAGGGTCTAAAGAAGGGTCTCGACCCGAAACATTACCCATTCCTTTTCTCCAGAGATGCTGTAGCTGTAGCTTGTCAGTTTACAGGCAAACCACTTGTCCTCTTACCAGTGGTTTGAGCGGCTTGCTGGATTTATCGAAGAAACGCTTTTGCATGTCTCGTTTGGACTGTAGCTGCTTCTGCACCACGGGTGGGGGGCGAACGCGTGGCTGCAGTAGCTGCTGAGAGACAGGCAAAGGTGCACGTGTTTGGCGGGACATCAGTCGCTGGGCAGGAGAACCCAGGATGGGGTCCCGTGCAATGTTTCATAGATTGAGTAAGTCCAGGTATACATCAGATTTGACAAGGTAGGAACGTTCCATGAGTTGTTTTGCACTGCGCACAGTGCGTTTGGCGAGTCCATTGGATTGCGGGAACTCGGGGCTGCTGGTGATGTGTTGAAAGTCCCAAATTCTGGCAAAGTTCTTAAATGCTGGCTGGTGAATTGCCTGCCATTGTCAGTTTGAATGCATGCCGGGATCCGTGCACGGAGAGGTGACGTTGTAGCTTCGCGATCACAGCCTCTGAGGAAATGGTTTGTAGTAGGTCTATTTCGAACCATCAAGTCCACCAGAACCAGATAGTGTTTACCATGCCATTCAAAGATGTCGGAAGCCAGCGAGGACCACGGGGGAGGAGGAGCTGGTTGGGGCAGAAGAGACTGCTTCTTCTGATGTGGTGTTAAACTGTTGTAAATAGCGCACGCTTCGGTTCTTTCACGTATGTATTTAGTAATTTCGGGCCATTAAAACATGCATTTCACCCATAGGAGAGTAGCCTCCGTGCAGGGGTGGCCCCTGTAGCAGTCGTTGTAATATTCGTCCTGTAGTGCGGTTGGGACCACCACCTTGTGGCCCTTGACTATAATCCCATCCTGTAGCACTAGTTCGTCATGAACTAGGAGGTATGGACCTACCTCGAGCGGGGTGTTAGACAGTTTGTCGGGCCAGCCATCCCGTATGACTGTGGACAGCAATTGTAAATTCTCATCAGCAGCCGTGTGTTCGGCGAGGCGGCATAGACCACGAAACCTTCATGACCGAGTACTCGTCCTGTTCAGCGAGCTGCTGTTCACTGGTACTACACGGGGCTCTGGATAGCGTGTCTGCTATGTGCTGGTCCCCAATAGGAGGCGTGTGTTCGTATCCCACTTCTGGCACCATGTAGCAGTTATGACTCAGACACATGTAAAGATACAACATATTTTCTTAAACACTTACAGCTCAGGATTTTCAGTACGTTACATTTCCAGCTGCTACATCTACTACTCGACGTAGGCGAGTTCTGATATTATAAAGCATGTATAAGGTGGGGCTTCTACTAACATGCACTATGATTAGCTAGCATGCAATAGCCGATCTACAGATGCTGGAGTATTGCGTACAGTTTTGGTCTCCTAATCTGAGGAAAGACATTCTTGCCATAGAGGGAGTACAGAGAAGGTTCACCAGACTGATTCCTGGGATGTCAGGACTTTCATATGAAGAAAGACTGGAGAGACTCGGTTTATACTCGCTAGAATTTAGAAGATTGAGGGGGGATCTTATAGAAACGTACAAAATTCTTAAGGGGTTGGACAGACTAGATGCAGGAAGATTGTTCCCGATGTTGGGGAAGTCCAGAACAAGGGGTCACAGTTTAAGGATAAGGGGAAATCTTTTAGGACCGAGATGAGGAAAACATTTTTCACACAGAGAGTGGTGAATCTCTGGAATTTTCTGCCACAGAAGGTAGTTGAGGCCAGTTCATTGGCTATATTTAAGAGGGAGTTAGATGTGGCCCTTGTGGCTAAAGGGATTAGGGGGTATAGAGAGAAAGCAGGTACAGGGTACGGAGTTGGATGATCAGCCATTATCATATTGAATGGCGGTGCAGGCTCGAAGGGCCGAATGGCCTACTCCTGCACCTATTTTCTATGTTTCTATGTTTCTATGTTTCTATGCTGCCTGTCCCGCTGAGTTACTCCTGAATTTTGTGTCTATCTTCGGAGAACTGATAGAAGTATATAAAATTAAAGGGACCTGATGGGCAACTTTTTGAATATATTGAACGAGCTGCCAGAGGAGGTAGTTGAGGCATGTACTATAACAACATTTAAAAGACATTTGGCAGGTACATGGTTGGAAAGGTTTAGAGGGGTATGGGAAAAAGCAGCCAGGTGTGACTAGTGTAGGTGGGGCATCTTGTTCGACATGGGCAAGTTGGGCCTGTTCCCTGTCATATGACTCTATGACTCTCTGACTCTATACCTGGAGAGAACCTGAAAGAATCACAACATTTTCCATGAAGAAAGACACTTGGATAACTATCTTTCTCAATGACCTCAATTGGAGATCAGTCATTTTCCATTATTGCACTGGGGTGAAAAGGGGCAATGTTTATCCACAGCAAGTCCAAGCTCACATTGCGAATCCTTGCTTTATATCATTAAAATAATCCTAAATTGGAGTCTAAAAATAAAGTCTGTGTTTTGCTTTTCCTCCCTATTACATTTTTAAAGTAGCAAGCGTATAAATAATTAACAAGGTTCTGGTAACTTAGGTGACAGCAAGCACAGAGATATCTTTCCATGGTATAATTTTGATTCACAGTGAAAACTAATACTACAAATTGAGCCGGAATATGTGTAATTAATGTGTCACAACGGCAGACAGGCTTTTCATGTAGCATGGAGCAACAGCATAGAAAATTTAGTCTAGTCTAATGAAAGGAAAGTAATTTTACACTGCAGGTCAGTAAAGAGGCAAACAGTTTGAAACACAGCTTGCAATTTAAAAAAGCTGTAATGATCCTGTGTGCGCCATTGTTGATCGAGTATTATTTGATTATTTTTGCCCACAACTTGCTGGTATAACTACTTTCTCACTTTATTTTACCATTTATCATCTCCAGTTTATTAACTCCATTCCCAAATCTTGTTGTAATTCTGAATTATGCAGCCTCCCATGCTTGTGCTGGTACTTTGAGAATTTCCAATTAGCCCTTCTCCCCGATGACCCTGCAGTTCTCTCCTGTTGAAGCATATTTCTAGGTTGCCATATGGTATCTCCTTCCACCCTCTCTTTAGGTAGTGCATTTCAAATCAGTGAATGTTTCCGAAGAATAATATTTTCATTTTCCTTCTTGATGTCTTTGTTCTGGTTACTGACCCTACCATCAGTGGGGGTTTCTCTCCACCTCCCGCCCCCCCGCCCCCTCCCCCCCCCCCCCATTTACTCCATCGTACTTTTTAGCACCTGCGTCAAACATCCCTTCATCTTGTTATTGTTAGGAGAGCAATTGCAGCTGCTCTCGTCTCCTCTAGTAACTAACCAAGATTTCCCGTTGCTATAACCACCCTGTAAATGCTATTTGTAACTATCTCCTTGACTTTGACCCTCGTTCCTAAGTTAGTTTCGTTTTTTTCAGTTTAGAGATACAGCGTGAAAACAGGCACTTCATCCCACTGAGTCCACACCGACCAACGATCCCCGCACACTAGCACTATCCTACACACATTAGAGACAATTTATATTAATACCAAGCCAATTAACCTACAAAGCTCTACGTCTTTGGAGTGTGGGAGGAAACCGAAGATCTCAGAGAAAGCCCATGCAGGTCACAGGAGAACATACAAACTCCGTACAGAGAGACAAGCACCCTAGTCAGGATCCAACCCGGGTCTCTGCCGCTGTAAGGTAGTAGCTCCACTGTATGCCACTGTGCTGCCCTTGTTTATCCTGAACAGGGTTATAGCTTATTATAATACTATTATACATTACTTTAATACGTACTTTATGCCTCTACAATGTAAGAATCCCATCGTTTTTTTGACAATAACCTCTGCGAGCTTTGAACATAGGTCTCTGATTTGGAGAATTGAACCACCATTAACCTGTGACGAGACATCCAGGGTTATTTTCCTACCACGTTCCATCATTAGGTGGCCAAACAAAAAAATACAGAAAGTATTTAATTTGGTGTATAATGTCTCAATGACTAGAGCAGGATTAATGATTTAGAGTTTTGTACAGACACAACAGTTTAAAAATGGAACGTGAAGATTAATGAATCAGAAATTATTTTCAAACCGCTTCATTATTTCTGTGATAGAATTCCAAAATTCTATCTTAAATCAGACAAATGTTACAATAACAACAAAAAACAGTTAGAGGAACACAGTGGGTCAGGCCGCATCTGTGGAGGGAATGGAATCACCTGTTCACACTAGTTCTATGTTATCGCTCTTTCTCTACACACTGAGGGCAATTTACAGAGGTCAATGTACGTACAAACTCGCATGTCTTTGTATACCAGAGTGCCCGGAGGGAACCCACAGGGTTGCGGGAAGAACATGCACACTCCAGTGCACACTCCACAGAGATAGCACTGGAGATAAGGATCGAACCGGGTCTCTGGGTCTGCGTGGCAGCAGCTCTACCAGCTGCGCCACTGCCAGCCTGATATGTTATTGGTAATGACGGCTTTAATTATTGATAATAAGGTAACCTCACCTTCAAAAGCCATTGAAAGTACATACTCTGTATGATAAAATTGTGATTTATATCTCTTTCCTTTCAGACCAAAGGAAGCAAACAACCTCTTTCCATCAATACAATTTATCTCTCTATGTAAAGTGACGTTAATGGAACACATATGCAAAGACTTGTGTTTCCTGTCCAAAGCAATCAAGCAATCCTGTTGTTACTCACTTTATAAGGTGCCAAGGATGACTCCTTTCATTAGTCTTGCATCAACCTGGGTCTGTAGTAATTAGCATGCATCTTTGTGTTGCTTAACAACCTCTGGGTAATTCTGTTTTTAGCATTGCCTGGGTTAATTATCGCTTCCTTCTGCATCCGAAGCACACAGTCTGGATACAAATACTGAATCAAACTGAAGAAATATTCAATTTACGTGATGATAGCAATTTAAACAGAAACTGACATCTTCAATTACGAGCGTACGTGATCACCAGGGAGGAAAGCAACGGCTTTCTAACAAACATGCCCCACGAAAGCACAGTGCCTGGAACATCATGATTCATCATTGATGTTGATCAGCAAACCAGCATACCTGATGGGAACCCCACGAAGATCTACCATCCCCATCCATTAAAAAGAGCGGCACGGTGGCGCAGGGGTAGAGTTGCTGCCTTATGGGCCTTTCCCACTTATGCGACTCTTTAGGCGACTGCCAGGGACTAATTTTACGGCACCTGGCGACAACCTACGACAGCACCTATGACAACTCATACGTCAACCTACAACAACCTATGACAGCAAAATTTGTCTCCACTGTCGCTGAAAATTCTTCAACCTGTTGAAAATTTTGCGGCAGTCGCCTGTAGTCGGCCAAAAAATCACCTAAGTGGGACAGGCACATTACAGTGCCAGAGATCCGGGTTCGATCCTGACTTAGGGGACTGTTTGTGCATTTTCCCCGTGACCTGCATGGGTTTTCTCCGGGAACTCCAGTTTCCTCACGCACTCCAAAGACGTACAGGTTTGTAGGTTAATTGGCTTGTGAAAATTGTAAATTGTGCCTAGTTTGTTTGGAATAATCTTAGTGTACGGGAATCGCTGGTCGGCATGGACTCAATGGGCAGAAGGGACTGTTTCCGCGCTGAATCTCCAAACAGACTAAACAAATTAAACTTTGTTCCAGATAGTGGATGCATAAAACACATTTGGCTCGAAATTTTCCTTCAGCCTGCAAATGCAAAATATCAAAGTAGAAAATACTGGAAACATTCAATAGATTAGGCAGCACCTATTAGGCAATGGAAACAGAAGCCTCTCGGTTTGATGCTATTTAAGCTGCTGAGTTTTTCCAGCATTTTTTATGTCTGGTCCAGATTTCTGGCATCTGCAGTCCATAGCCTTTCAAATACACAACATCATTGCAGCTGTGTGCTGTTTCTCAGCTCCAAGCTCAGGTTCCTGTGGAGATACGCACAATTCTGTGTGCAGACCACTGTATCACTGTTTCTGTTGTACTCTCCATGGGGATGCGGACCAGATTGGGTCTTAACACAGCATATTTAGAGAAACAAAACAAAAAGATAATATCATATTCATGTCAATTTTACCAGGCAGGGAAACTGGCAACAATGACAGAGCTCCAGTCAGAAAGTTTAACCTGTAAGGTCTTAGTAGCCTGCAAATCTCAATGAGCAGGATACTCAAACTCCAATAGAAAGGATGGGAAAAATTGGTTCAAATTGTTCAGACTCAGCACAAAAAGCACAAATCTAACTTTAGCACTGACAGGATGTAAAAAATAAAGAGCTAGAATTCCTTGGACAAAGTGCAATGTTTACATATGCTATGCAATTAATTTTCTAATCAAAACAAAAACAATTGTTAATGTTAAATCAAGGATTGCAAATTTCACAGGTCCACTGTATGGAGAGCATGCAAATGCAGAGAAATGCTTAGAAATGCACATAACACCAAGCAGCATGTGATACAGATCTGCATACCACTTTTACCATTTTAATTGACTCTTTGGACCTCCAGAAAGTATTGACCAGTTTTGAGTGAGCTGTAGCTCAAAGGGAAGCTTCGTGCAATGAACACCTAGAAATCAATTTCAGGTTGTTTTATTATGAGTAAAAACAAAACTATGATCTTTGCATCGTTCCAGGCTGCAGGAGTAGGTGCTGAGGGACGCATTGAAGCTTGGTGCAGCCACCACTAAGACTCTGTAGGGGAGGACCACAGTCTACAGTTCTTTGGCTGCTGAACATTGAGGGGCAGTGTCCAGTGGGGCCCACTTCAAATAAAGGAAGGGATTCACCTCAGGGTGCCAGATGAGTGTTTAAAAATAGGTACAAATACAACTGAGTATGACACACTTGAATGTACAGACACTGAGAATGTATGCACTGAAAATGTACGAGTCTGAAGAAGGGTCTCGACCCGAAACGTCGCCTATTTCCTTCGCTCCATAGATGCTGCCTCACCCGCTGAGTTTCTCCAGCATTTTTGTCTACCTGAGAATGTATGCAGATTTATTTGTACAGTTTTTGTATATACTTCTTATTCTGAATTCAGTCTTTTTTTTTAAAAGAACACTGTCTCTTGTCTCCTATACTCAACATTCAGTTGGTCGGGACACAATCAACTCATTCCCTCAATTGCAATCCTGGCCTCTCCAGAATCTGCTCCCCCTTTCACCTAAGGTGGACACAAAATGCTGGAGTAACTCAGCGGGACAGGCAGCATCTCTGGAGAGAAGGAATGGTGTCTACCGTCGATTTAAACCAGCATCTGCAGTACTTTCCTACATATTTTTCACCCAATATCTTAATAACCCCTGAGTCATGTCCCAAAGTCTGCCTCTAATTCACTGACATCTCTTTCATCTCGGGACCTTTCACAAATAAATTCTTGAACTCTCCCCCAAAAATTCCCTTTCGTCTTTCCCTTTGGGAATTTGATTCCAAAGATTTGGCAGCTTTAGATTTAAGATGGTATAAGACAGCAAGTGTGGCCTGGAATGATCCTGAGATTTGGAAAGATGAGCTTGTCTTCCACTGTGAGGACAGTGCAGACTTGCACCTGTGGATTTATGGGATATGTGCATGAAAGCAAAGCCAAAATAGCCATTGCAAACTGCAATGGAAACTGGAGGAACAGCACCTCATTGTCTTCTTCGGTAGTTTACAACTCAATGGTGTGAACACCAAAATCTCAAAACCCCACCAACCATCCCCACTCACCCATTTCTCCCACTACCCCACCCCAGTCACCTCCTTCCCCCTCTTTTGCATACTCATCTCTCATCCCAAGTCCCTCATTTGCCCTTCACCTTCCCACTTGGGGAGAAAGCAGGGGAATGGGGTTGAGAGGGAAAGATAGATCAGCCTTGATTGAATGGTGGCATAGCCTCGACAGGCCTAATTTTGCTCCTGTGATTTATGAACTGATGAACATGATATTTCACTTCCCATTGTCCCCTATCCTTCCCCCTGGCTTTACATTTCACTCCTCCTCTTCTCTCCTTCTGACACCCTTTTGTCTCCTTTTCATCTCTAGCCTTTGTCACATATTTCCACCGAGCCAACAATCAACCCCCCCCCCACCTGTTTCCACCTATCACTTGCCAGGCTTTATCTAACCTCACTTTTCCAGCTTTCTCCCCTCAGTACAATCAGTCTGAAGAAGGGTTCTGACCCGAAAATCACCCGTCCATTTTCTCTGCAGATGTTGTCTGACCCATTGAGTTCCCCCAGCACTTTGTGTTTTGTTCAAGATTCTTGCATCTACATTTGCTTGTCTCTCCATAGACATTGGCTTCTGAAATATATGGAGATGAGAACATGGCTCCCTGGTGGTTAAGTTATTAAGTGCTGTGCTCTGTATACCTTCTGTGACATGGCCACCACAGTGGTTATGGTTCTTGGGAAGTGCTTTTTGACTAGTCATGTCATCCATGGAAATGGGGTGTATGGTCTTGGACAATGGGTCTTGTAAGGGTGCAACAATGTGTTTGAAGATGCAAGGGATGCTTAGTCTTCAGTGTGAGCCTTATGCAGAATGGGCCGTGAGTGTGGCATGAAGGGCTGTAGTCTATCTATGAATCCAGGTTTAGTGTGGTTGGCTTATTAAAATATGTCGTTTCTGTGACTTCAGACAATAAAATCTGCTCCCTCTGCAAGTGAAGTGTGACTGTTGGCTTCTCATCATCGCGATTGATGAGATGATGATGATGATGAATTTTGAATGAACAGTGACATCATTTGTGGAAGTATGATGCCAAAAAGATCACATTCTTACCACATGAATCGAGCTACAGTGAAAAGCTTTGGTTTGCATGCTATCAGTTAAATCAGTTTATACCATACATGAATACAATCACTCTTTACACAGGTACAACAAAGAGAAAAATACCAGAGTGTAGAATACAGTTTAGTTATGTTTATTATAGTTTAGAGATACAGCGTGGAAACAGTCCTTTTGGCCCACTGAGTCCGCGCCATCCTGTGATCCCTGTACACTAGCACTATCATCAACGCTAGGGACAATTTACAATTTTTTTAAACTAAAGCTAATTAACCTGCAAAACCTGTACATCTTTGGAGTGCGGTCACGGGGAGAATGTACAAAGTCCGTACAGACTGCACCTGTGGTCTTGATCAAACCCAGGTCCCTGACACAGTAAGGCAGCAACTTTACTACTGTGCAACCGTGCCATTCATATAGTTTTTCATCATTATAGAGTTACAGTTTCAAAGAAAAAAGGGCAGCACAGTGGCACAGCAGTAGAGCTGCTGCCTCATAGCGCCAGAGACCTAGGTTTGATCCTGACCTTGAGTGCTGTCTATGCGGAATTTGTACGTTCTCCCTGTGACCGTATAGGTTTCCTCTGGGCAATCCGGTTTCCTCTCACATTCCAAAGACGTGCAAATTTGTAGTTTAATTGGCTTCTGTAAATTGCCCCTAGTGTGTTGGACATTGAACTAGTGTATGGCGATCGATGGTCAGCATGGACTCAGTGGGCCGAAGGGCTTGTTTCCATGCTGAATCTCTAATAAAAAGTTAAATGACCACAATGAGGTAGGTTGGAAGACTGGGACTACACCTTAGCTTAAAGGTGGACGGTTCAAAAGTTTGATAACAGAGGTTAAAGAAGCTGCTCCTGAATCTGGTGCTACATGCTTTCAAGCATTTGTATCATCGAACTGAAAGGAGAAGGGAGGAGAGGAAATTACCATGATGAAAAAGGTCCTTGACTATGTTAGCTGCTTTCTCGAGGCAGTGTGAAATATAGATGGAGTTGATGGAGGGAAGTCTGGTCTGTGTGACGGACTGGGCTACATCCACAAGTCTCTGCAATTCCTTGCAGACTTGAGCAGAGCTGCCCCCAGACCAAGCTGTGGTGCAACCCAACAGTATGCATCATATGGTGCATTCTATCTGCACCATTGAAAGAAACGGTTACAGCCTGATCTAAAAAATGCACTGCTCAAGACTGCAAGTAATTGCAGAAAGTTCATTTCACCACAAAAAGAGTGGACACCCAGAAACCAGTGCAAAATTGGTACACTATGTGCAAATTTCAAATTTTCAGAACTGTTGTTTTTGGCAGTGTGGCATTGAGATTTTGGATCAGACTCTTCCAACATTGACCAAATGGAAAACTCAAGCTACCTTACCTTTGAGATCAAATTCCCAAAAGGAGCACTGGCTGGGATTTTTGGGAGGAAGCTAAGAATTCCTTGCCTCCTCCCCTCACTCCCCAACCCAATATTTAAAAGTACCATTTAAAAGGCACTTGGACAGGTACATGGATAGAAAGGATTTAGAGACATGTAGGCCAATTGTGGGCAAATTAGACTAGCTGAGACTGGCCATTTTGGTTGCAGGAACATGTTTGGCCAAAGGGCCTGTTTCTGTGCTCTTTGACACGATGGAGCTTTGGTACTCAGTCACCTCTCCACTACCATCTGAAATTTGCTTATGCTCTGATCAGAGGTGGGCATTTTGGCAGTTATCTGACCATGATGTATTTTAACCAGAGGCTTCAGCTTCTAGAATAACAACTTTATAGACAGCACCTTTGACGTCTTAGAACCTCATCTACCGCATTCGGTGCTCCTGATGTTGCCTCTTTTACATCGCCGAGACCAGGTGTAGACTAGGTGAGCAAACACTGAGGACACTTGCACTCGGTCCACCAAGATCTGCTAGATCTTTTAGTTGCTGGCTATTTTAACTCTCCTTTCCATTCCCGAGCCAACCTTTCTATCCTGGGCCTCCTGCACTACCTCCTCCACATGCAACTGACGGAACAGCATGTTATATTTCACGGGTAACTTACAACACAAAGGTATGAACGTCACGTTTACCAATTTCAAGTAAAAGCCCTCTTACCCCTCTCTCTTTCCTGTTTTCCCTCCACCTCAGTGAGCATACGTTTCATCCACTATACAGGCCCTCTTTCTTCTCCCTGCACCCATCCCCTTCCACCTATGTCCCTCCCTATGGCTTGACATTTCATTTCTCTTCTTTCCTTATTTGACACACTTTTGCCTCCTTCGTCACCTCTGGTCTTTTTCCACACATCTGGCAATCAACCCCCCCATCTTTTCCTCCCATCTCTTTCAAGGCTTTGTCCTGCCCCCATCTTTCTTTTTCAGCTTCCACCCCCTCTAGCACAATCAGTCTGAAGAAGGAATCCGACCTGAAACGTCACCTGTCTATGTCCTCCAGAGATGCTACCTGATCTGCTGAGCAACTCCAGCACTTTGTGTGGGTTTAAGGCTGCCACAAAGTTAGCATCGGCTTTCCATACCTCACTTCTAATTTATAGCTTGATGTTTTCTTTAGTTAATGCAAACAGGGAACAACACATTGCGAATCCTTCATCTTGTTTCCAACTTGCTTTGGGTAATCAAATGGCTGAATGTTGTTTATTTAAAAGTACAGGCATTGCAGCGGCCACTAGGTGGACCTTCGGACTGCCAGAGAAGAACTGATAGCAGAGAATTACGTTCACACAATTATCTCTGGAGATGTTTCTGTAAAATTCTGAGAAATCATAAGCCTGAAATGTTAACCCTTTTCCACTCCACAGATACGACCTGAGTATGCTGGGTATTTTCAGTACAGTTACCTCCCTTTCTACACTCCAGCAGCCACAGTATGTTATTCTCTCATTCGCACTTCACTGAATCATCCCTCTTCTAAGAGATTCAACTATTTTGTTTAGGAAGGAACTGCAGATGCGGCTTTAAACCAAAGACAGATACAAAATGCTGGAGTAACTCAGCGGGATAGGCAGCATCTCTGGAGAGAAGGAATGGGTGATGTTTCGGATTGAGACCCATTTTCAGACTGAATGTCAGGGGAAAGGGAAACGAGTGATATAGAGAGTGATGTAGAGAGATATAGAACAGATGAATGAAAAATATGCAAATATGTAATGATGATAAAGTAAACAGGCCCTTGTTAGCTGTTTGCTAGGTGAGAATGAGAAGCTGGTGCGACTTAGGTGGGGAGGTTATGGAGAGAGAGGGAATGCAGGGGTTACTCAGTATTGCTCCATCTACGCCGCATCTGTGCCCAAGATGAGGTGTTCCATACCAGGACATCCGAGATGCCTTCATTCTTTAGGGAATGGGGGTTCCCCTCTTGCATTATAGATAAGTCCCTCACGCGTGTCTCCTTGGTACCCCGCAGCTCTGCACTTGTTTCCCATCCCCTTAGTCACAACAGGGACATAGTCCTCCTTGTCCTTACCTTTCACCTTATCAGCCGTCGCATACAACACATAATCCTGTGACACAAGGGGATCCCACCACTAGTCACATCTTCCCATCTCCACCCCTTTCCACTTTCCGCAGAGACCATTCCCACACAAACTCCCTGGTTAACTCATCCCTTCCCAACCAAACCACCCCTTCCCCAGGCACCCATCCCCTGCAACCGCAGGAGATGCAACACCTGTCCCTATACCTCCTCCCTCAAATCTGTCCAGGGACCCCGACAGTCCTTTCAGGTTAGGCAGAGGTTCACTTGCACTCCCTCCAACCTCATCTACTGAATCGTTGTTCAAGATGTGGACTCTTATACATCGGCGATGCCAAACGTAGACTGGGCGATCGTTTTGCTGAACACCTTCGCTCAGTCCACCTGGATCTACATGACCTCCAGGTTGCCAAAAAAATGTAATTCCCTTTCCCATTCCCACACTCACTTTTCTGTCCTAGGCCTCCTTCATTGTCAGATGAGGCTAAACGCAAATTGGAGGAACAGCATCTCATATTTAGCTTGGGAAGCTTACAACCCAGTGGTATGAATATTGACTTCTCTAACTTCAAGTAACCCCTGCATTCCGTCTCTATCCCTTTAACTCCCCACCCAAGTCGCGCCAGCTTCTCATTCTCATCTAGCAAACTGCTAACAGTGACTTGTTTCCTTTATCATTGTTATTTTTTTGCATATCGTTCATTGATTTGTTTTATATCTCTCTACATCACCCTCTATGTTTCTCATTTCCTTTTCCCCTGACTCGTCTGAAGAAGGGTCTCGACCCGATACTTCACCCATTCCTTTGCTCCAGAGATGCTGCCTGCCTCGCTGAGTTAATCCAGCATTTTGTGTCCACCTCCTATTGTCTTCCCTCTCTGGAGACTCAAGGAAGTGCAGATGCTGGAATCTTGGACAAAACGCAAAATGCTGCAGGAATTCAGCAGGTCAGGCAGCATCTGTGAAGGGAATGGACAGGCAATGTTTTGGGACCCCCCAGCCTACACCTATTTCTCCCACTATTCTGCCCCAGTCATCCTGCTCCCTTCCCCTCCTCTGTACACTCATTTACCATCCCAGAGTTTCTAATTTCCCTTTTATCCCACTCCTTCCTCTCTCCCCTGTCCCCTTCCACCCATATCTCCAGCTTTACATGTCACTCCTTTTCTCTCCTTATCTGACACCCTTTTGTCTCCTGTCCATTTCTAGTCTTTGTCACTTACTCCACTCCCTTCACCTGTATGTACTATCACATGCCTGACTTTGTTCCACCGCCACCACTATTTTCCAGCTTTCTCCTCCCTACCACAGGCTGAAGGGTCCCGATCTGATACATCACCTGTCCACTCCCTCCATAGAAGCTGCCTGACCTGTTGTGTTCCTCCAGCACTTTGTGTTTTATTGCTTCTCTCTCTCAACTTTCCTTCCGCATCCTCTACAACAAAGAGAAACATTCTTGGTTCAATACCAAGCATACCTACTCTTCACTCATAGTGAACCCTTAACACACTGTCATCCATTCTCTTCCGGGCATATCTTTCCTGTCTACATTTTGCCCGTTTATTTTCGCTCTCTCAAACTGAAGCCCTCTCCCCTCTTGCTTTCTTTCACCATCATTTCCCTTCCAAACTTCTGCTGCTCCTCCTCCTTTCTCCTTCTCTTCTAAGCCCCACTGATTTTCCTGGCCTCCACATTTCAGCCTTTCCCTCCCACTTCCACACTACCTTCCAGTGTGAAGAAATGTCCCAACCGGAAACATCGCCTGTCCATTTCCTCCACAGATGCTGCCTGACCCGTTGAGTTCCTCCAGCACTATGTTGTTTGATCAAGATTCCAGCGTCTGTGGTCACTTGTGTCTCTGTGAAATTGATTAGTTGCTGTTTTATGGCATGGAATTATTTTATGCCCATTGCCATGAAATCATTCCATGTGTTGTCAGTATAGCATTCTTTTAGAAAAAGCAGCTAAATGTCTGGTCTTTTTGGTTGTTACTGTCCTTGGAATATACAAGTCCTTTGTTACATAGACTCAGGTGACCTAGGTACCGACCCAAAACATGGCCTGTCCATTTCCCTCTGTAGATGCTGCCAGACCCAGCACTTTGAGTTTTGCTTAAAATTTCAGCATCTGCAGCTTCTTGCGTCTCCACCCTCTCGTCTTCTTGCACTGTATTTGTTATCTTAGCTTAGTTTAGTTTAGTTCAGAGATACAGCATGGAAGCAGGCCCTTCAGCCCGCTTGTCCCCGCCGACCAGCAATCCCCCCACATATTAATACTATTCTACACACACTAGGGACAATTTTATTTTGACATATACCAAAGTCAATTAACCTACAAACCTGTACATCTTTGGGGTGTGGGAGGAAAACGAAGATCTAGGAGAAAACCCACGCGGTCATGCGGAGAAGGCATATACTCCGTACAGACAGCACATCGTAGTGTCTCCCCTGCTTTCTTCCCTTTCCTTTCTCCACTCTACTGTCCAAGCCTTGCTATCAGAGAATTACTAACTACTGTAAATCTTGATCCACCATGTAGGAAGATACTGCCGATCAATAGTGTTATTCCAGTAATTGAGACTAGTTTTATGTATACAATGCAGCAAGGAGAATATGCTCACTCAGCAACATTACATACAAGATGTGGAGAATATGCTCACTCAGCAACATTGCATGCAAGATGTGGATACTTTGGAAAAGGTGCTGGTGTAGTGCGACAATCCCGAAATGAAGGCGAGGAGCCAGGTGCTTCGGGAGGCATTTTTAATAGTTTAATATTTAATACTCTCCTTACCAGAAGAGTCAGCTAGAGGAAGATGGCACCTAATCTCCTGCCCTTTATCCCTCTAGCTAAGGGCCGCCTCCGGACTCATCCATTCCCGTGCTGGGGGGTTTGATAGTGGGAATGACCCGACCCTTGGGAGCCGCCACAATGGGGAGGTTTAACAGAATCCTGCCTCGATTCGGAGATAATAGCTACAAGGAGAGGTTGGACGGATTGATTTCTATGAGATGCCAAAGGTTAAGGGAGGACCTGATTGAAGTATATCAAGTTATGAGAGGCATCTATAGGGTAGACTGTCAGAACCTTTGTCCCAGGATGGAAATATCAAATACTAGTGATAATATCTTTAAGGTGAGAGAGGCAAAATTTAAAGGAGATGTGAGGAGCAAATTTATTTGACACAGGTGAGTGGAACAGGCTGCCATGGATGGCGATGGAGGCTAACATGATAGTGGGTTTTAAGAGGTTTTTGGATATGCCGGGTATGAAAAGTTATGGGTAATGTGCAGGCATATGCAAATCTGACTTGGCATTATGTTCAGTACAGTTACTGTGGGACGAAGGACCTGTCCCATGCTATACTGTTCTATGTGTAGGAAGGAACTGCAGATCCTGGTTTAAACCAAAGATAGACACAAAACGCTGGAGTAACTGAGCGGGACAGGCAGCATCTCTGAAGAGCAGGAATGGGTGACGTTTTGGGTCGAGACTCTTCTTCAGACTAGCTCATCCATTCCTTCTCTCCAGAGATGCTGCCCGTTCCGCTGAATTACTCCAGATTTTTGTGTCTGTCTATACTGTTCTATGTTCTAAAAGGGATTGAGTGAATAATTTCTGCATGTATTATATTTAATAAAATTGTATTCCCTGTTGATTTATGTTTTCACACTGAATATTTTCCTGAAAGAGAAAGTTTTGAATATTATTTCTATAATTCATTCTTCCTGCTCGTGTGTTTCAATAATAGCTGCTTATATATTTTCCCAATATAAAGCCCCATATTTCTGACATGTAACAGATGTACACATTACCATGTATTTCTCATCCAGCAGCCTCTGTGACCTGACAAGTTTGGTGGAAAACAAAACATGTTTTTAATAGTGAGTGGCATTAGCATTAATATTGAG
The DNA here is from genome assembly GCA_038087875.1 of Malacoraja senta. Taxonomy (NCBI): domain Eukaryota; kingdom Metazoa; phylum Chordata; class Chondrichthyes; order Rajiformes; family Rajidae; genus Malacoraja; species Malacoraja senta. Next base: position 28,230,471 of record CM075978.1, read on the forward strand.
ATGTTAAAAGCATCTCAGTGGTGAGACAGTGCTGCATCTCCTCAAGCATGAATTCTGAAAAATGAGGGTGACGCGATTAATAGTTCAAAGTGATTTTTCTATGTTTTGTGTACTATTATAACTATGTATCTGTGTCACAGCACCACAGATCTTTGGAGAGTAAAAAAACAGAAACTGTCTCAGCGAGACAAGTCATAGGGTCATATAGCACAGAAACAGGCTCTTTAGCCCAACTTGTCAATGCAGACCAAAATGCCCCATCTAAGCTGGTCCCTTCTGCCCACATTAGGCTCATATCCCTCTAAACCTTACCTTTCCATGTATATCTCCAAATGACATTTAAATGTTGTCAGTGTACTCCTCTGAGCCACATTCGCAGACAACTTTTTCCATATATGCACTGCCTCTGTGTGAACAAGTTGACCGCTTAGGTCCTTTTCAATCTTATCCTCTCAACCTAAACCTCTGCTCCCTAATTTTGGATTTCCCAACCTTGGGATAAGGACTATATGCATTCACCTTATTGATGTCACCTTAGGTTAGGGTTATGATTGTTATTATTGTCACATGTACTGATGTACAGTGATAAGATTTGTTTTGTATGCTATCCAAATAGATCAGATATACCATACATTAATACAATCAAATCAAACTCAAATACAATAGAGCCAAGAGGACAATAGAGAGTGTAGAACATAGTTCTCAACATTGTAGCGTATTGTAGCCCATCAGTTGCAGAGACAAAGTCCAATGACTCAATGGGACAGAGGTGAATCAGACAGTATCCTGGTCTATGGAAGGTGATGGACTGGACTACATGTACAACTGCAATTTCTTGTGATCTTGGGCAGAGCTATTCCCAGACCAAGCTTTGATTCAACCCAACAGTCTGCTTTCAATGGTGTATCTGTAGAAGTTTGCAAGAGACACTGAAGACATGCCAAGTTTTTTCAGTTTTCACAGGAAGTAGAGGTGAGGTGTGCCTTGGTTGGATGATCAGATCTGAGTTGGATGATCAGCCATGATCATATTGAATGGCAGTGCAGGCTTGAAGGGCCGAATGGCCTACTCCTGCACCTATTTTTTGTTGTTTCTATGTTTCTATGTTTCTACAACAGATCATTGGTAATATTAACACCAAGGAACATGAAACTCTCAACCATTTTTACTTGCACACCATTGAAATTGATTGGGGCATATACTCTACTGTGCTTCCTGAAGTCAATAAATAGCTCCTACAGATGCTGGTTTAAATCGAAGGTAGACACAAAATGCTGGAAGGAATGGGTGACGTTTCAGGTCGCAAACCTTCTTCAGTCTGAAGAAGTTTCTTCAGGTTCTTCAGAAGCTTATTCACCAAGCTATATTTGTCACCAACCTATCTACCTGTGATGCTGCTGAAAGCCAGTAGCAAATCAAATGAAATATCTGGAAGATCCAGAAACCAAAGTTTTCAACTTCTTCAAAGTGTCTGCAGCAGATATGTAGGATTGGCACAATAAATCATTGTTAAATTCATATGATGAGAGAAAACAATGTTAGGGGATCAGCAAAAGGCTAGTTTGCACTTCACTGTGTGTCAGTGCTCACAATGTGAGCAGCCACCGATGGCTCAGAATTGCTGAAATATGTCCATTAGAGTCATAGTCACACAGCATGGAAACAGTCCCTTCGGCCCAACATGTCTATGCCGACCAAGATGTTCCATCTAAGCTAATATAATTTGCCCACCTGTGGCCCATATCATGGTAAACCTTTCCTCTCCATGTATTTGTCCAACTTTCTTTTAAATGCCTCTATAGGACCTGCCTCTGGCCAGATACATGGATGGATTGATGAATTTGTCATGGATGAATGGCTGATGTTAAAGGATGCTAAAGGGATAAGCATCCATTTCCCTTCCCTGCCAATATTTGGACCACTTCAGAACTCTCCATTCTTCTGCCATCGATGAGAGTGAGAGGAAGTTGTTCTTGAAAGAGGTCACTGTTTTCAGACTCCTATATATTTTCCTGATAGTAGGAGTGAAATGAGAGCATGCCTCCTATAGATCATTTTGATTGTGGGGAGGTTAGTATTTGTGATAGACCGGACAATGTCCTCACTTTTGTAATCTTCTTCATTCCTGGGAAATCAAGTTGCCAAAACAGGGTCAGGACCCTCCATCAGACACTCAGACCCTGACGAAGATCAGTCTAAAGATGGCTCCCAACTTGCAATGTCACCTCTCTGTTTCCTCCTCAGATTCTGTCTGACCCATTGAGCTCCCCCCGCACATTGTGTTTTGCTCAAGATTCCGACAGTTCCTTGTCTCTCTCTATTAAATTAAGTTCATTTCAGGGTTACAATACATAACTGTTCCAACCACAATATTGTAATCATAGAACTGGTGTGAATGGGTGATCGTTGATCAGGGTGGGCTCAGTAGGCCAAAGACCCTGCTTCTATGCTGTATCTTTCAATCAATTTAATAATGTTGTCACAAATCAGGTCTTAGTCTCCCAGATGGTTATTGACCTAATTTCCTTAGGAGACCTTCCTTTCACATCCTACAGCCACATTGTCCCCCACACCACCACTGAGCCCACTTCCACCTCTGCCACATAGAGGAGTTATTGCAACAGCCCACTCTTGGCACACAGCTTTTTCCGATATTGACTCGATTCACACCCACCCTGCCCACCACTTCACCCTTATATCTGTATCTTAGTCATTTGGCATTTAGATTGCAAAACCCCTCCTAATTTCTGTACACTTGTACTCATTTTGCATCATCAGGTCTGTCAAGAGTGTTTAAATTCCATATGTACCGGGAACAGAACAATAACATTCTTACTTGCTGCAGCTTTACAGGCCCATTAATACAATAACACACAATCAAGTATACAATAACCAATAACATAATACATGAATAATCAATAATACCAGGTAACCAGACCATAACAGTCCATAACAGATCATAGTCCCTGGGCTCCAGCTGGGTTTAATGATGTGCTGTGTTACTGGGAAGATGTTGTTCTTCAACTTGGAGGTCATGGTTCTCAGCTTGTGTACCTTCCACCTGATGGTAGTAGAATGATGAGAGTGTGGCGGGGGGGGGGGGGGGGGGGGGGGTTCTGTGTGGATCTTAGATAATATTGGCTGCCTTTTTTTAGGCAGAACCTACTGTAGATCCCTTCAATATTGGGAGGTCAGTACCTGTGATGAACTGGGCAGTGTCTACCACTTTCTATAACCTCCTTCATTCCTGAGCGTTTGAGTTACTGAAGCAGGCAGATATGCCACTAGTCAGTATGATGCACCCTGATTATTGCTTTTTCTCCCCACCACCATGGCAGTAGAAGATACAGAAACTTGGAAGTGCGCACCACCAGACTCGGGAATAGCTTTATCCCATCTGTTATTAGGCTTCTGAATGGTCCTTCCATAAACTGGGCTACTGTCCGATTTCCCTCCACCCCATGGCAGTCATTAGTTTTTCTATGGAACTGGTGCACTGCAAGGCTGAGAACTACATTCTGCACTCTGTATCTTCACTTTTGCTTAACCTAATCCACATGAGTTTGACTTGATTGTATTTATTTATAGTATCCTCTGATCTGACTGGATAGCATGCAAAACTTTCACTGGTAGTCGGTACATGTGACAACAATAAGCCTGAAACTAAACCAAACCTTTGCTCTCTACCATTCACCTGTAGAAATTTGATAAAAGTATTCAGCGATACACCAAATCTCCACATTCTTTGAAGGAACTTGAGGGTTGCAACTAAAGTGTGATCCTGATGAATAACAATACCTCTTTATTATGATTATTTTTAAGATTGTGAGTTAAGCAGAAATTATAAGGCAGACACAAATGTCAGTTCTAATTTCATGAAATTGTGACCTTTTACAATTCTGAACTTTCAGCTAATTGACATCTTCTTGAAAGTAAAAAAGACTGGAATTAAATACAAGCACAGCAAGCATTCGTACACTGTCATCGATAGCAAATTCCACTTTAATTCATATGAAAACGAATGATGTGTATTTTACATTTTGTATAACTTGACGAAACAAAATAATGCTAAAGATCAAACATAATACATAGAACTGTACAGCAGAGGAACAGGCCTTTTAGCCCACAAAGTCTGTGCTGAACAATGTCCTCTATCTGCCAGTGATCCATATCGCTTCAGTCCCCATATATCCATGTGCCTATCCATAAGGCACCTCAATGCCATCATTGTATCTGCCTCCTCCATCAGTCATGTTTCGCCCACCACTCTCTGTGTAAAAAACCTTGTCCTATACATCTTCGTTTAAATGTTGCCCCTCTCACCTTAAAGCAGTGCCTTCTAATCTTTGAATAAAGGGTTAAAAAGGCACTATTATTTGAGGAACATTTCCTCCTTGAAGTGTTACATGCTACAACAGTAACTTAACATATCTATCACATTTATTTCCTGCTTTCCATTAGAACAAATACAAAATAATACATTTGTAGTATGAAACATGGAAAAGTGACACATATTCAATGTAATGTTGATCGCATTATTTTACTCTTATCAACAAATAAAGATGCTGACAACATTGACCTTTAAGATGAAAGGCATGAACATGGTTTACTGCCATTAAGAAAATAACTTTTGTCATTTTTATAAAGCAATATATGAGAGAAAAGGGATTAATGATTAAAATAAATTAGGTCCAAATAACTAGATTAATTCTGTGTGCCGATGTAGTATTAGATGACCCTACACCACACTTGCCCCATTTAGTAATGGCTTTATCAGATTTCACAGGCAAAAGTTGTGATTACATATTTGACTTTTTATTCCATTGTAAATGATGGACATTAGGGGTCTCAGTCAACTTGCCATTGAGTTAATGAAATTCTGAATGTACAGCTGGTAGTAGAGCTTTAGCCTCAGTTTCAGAGACCTGGTTTCGACCCCGACCTCAGATGCTGCATGTATGGAGTTTGCTCCTATATCCCAAAGACCTGTGGGCTTGTAGGTTTATTGGCCTCTGTAAAAATGCCACTAGTGCGTAGGGAGTGAATGAGAACGTGGGATAACATAGAAGAATAAACAGATTTTGTGATATATGCAAGAGGGTAAAAAATCATTGTGGGATATACAATTTTTCAGCAAAGCTTTCTGTGAGATGACAAAACCTTGCTTTCAGTATACAAATCAGGAAGTCATGATGGAGCTTTATAAGACATCCGTTAGGCCAGATTTGAAGTATTCCTTACAGTTCTGGTGACCCCAATACAGGAAGGACGTGGAGAATTTGGAAAGGGCACAGAGGAGATTTACCAGATTGATGCCTGGATTAGGAGGTATTAGCTACAACAATCCAAGTTGGACAGACTTGGATTGTTTTCTTTGGAATGCTGGAGGTTGTGGGGAAACCTGACAGATGTATTTAAAAGTATGAGAGACATAGATAGGGTAGACAGAACATTTTTACCACAATGGAAAAATCAAATACTTGAAGGCATGACTTTAAGGTGAGAGGGGCAAAGCTTGTGCTGGGCAACATTTTTACACAGCGGGTGGTGAGTGAGGGCCTGGAATGTGCCAAAGGTAGTGGTGGAGGCAGATATGATGGTGGCATTTAACAGACTTTTGGGTAGGCAGATGTATATGCAGGGAATGGAGGAATATGGATTATGTGCAAACAGATAAGCGTTGGTCTTGGCATCATGTTTGGCATAGACCATGTGAATGAAGTGCCTGTTCTTGTTCTGTGCTGTTTTATGTTCTAACATCTATAAAATGAATGCAGCTAAACAATCCATATCACCTAGTGCTCCGAGAATCAAACATGTTGATTGGGCATCACAACTGAAACCACATTCTTTGGAGATTTCTAGAGATACAGATTCCAAATGTTACTCAGTAAAAATGAGCCATTTTAGTGAAATGTATTTAAAATGTCAACGTTACAGTGTGGAATATTTACAAAAGATCTGGGTCAAGAAGAAGAAAGGTGCAAACTGCTTTGTTTCTCAAAAAATAGATATTTAAAGATGAAGTGGCTTTAGTGAAGAGTGCATTAAGTCTGCAGGTTCCATCAAAGACCCACACGTCCCTGACCACGCTCTCATTTCACCCCTACCATCCGGGATAAGGATTAAGCCCCTGTCCCACTTTCATGACCTAATTGGCGACCTCTGCCAAGTTTGCCCTTGACTCATACTTGACGCAGCATGGTCACCACGAGGTCGTAGGAGGTCTTCGTAACTCTTCCTCATGCTCGTGAGTGGTCTCCGCGTACTCATGGCCTCAAGTAGGTTGCGGCGTTTTTTCGAGCCTGATAAAAAATGTCCACGAGTAAAAAAAAGGTTGGCATGGAAAAAAGTGATACTTTTTACTTGTAGGTAGGTCATAGGTAGGTCATAGTAGGTCATAATGGTAGTCGTAGGTAGTCATAGGTCGGAAACTGGCCCGAGGAAAAGAAATGCAAACATGACATCATTTTATCATGTGATAATTTTCCACTCGTAGTTAGTCGTAGTTGGTCTTAGGTGTGAAAGACTGAGGTCGTGGGGGGTCGTAGGAGGTCGTAGACATCGTTGTAGGGGGTCGTAGACATAGTGTAGGAGGTCGTAGACATAGTCTTAAGAGGTCGTAGGAGGTTTTTTACTTCAGCGAGTCAACACGACCTTGACATTTTTTTCAACTCGTCTAGGGTCTTCGAAACTCGTGGATTAGGTCGTCCAAGTGTTCTGCATACCATGATCAACTGGTTAAAAAACACATTCTTCCCAACAACGATCGGACTCTTGAAAACTACACAACACCAACCTTAAAAATGAACTATGGTCTGTCTTTGGCTGTACTGACAACAAGTTGTTTTTTTTTGCACTAATACTGTGGTTATTAATTTATTGAATTTTTGTGAATTTGGTTAAATTTAATATAATAGTGCAAGCCTCAGTCCACGCCGACCATTGATCGCCCGTTCACTGGTTCTATGTTATTCCATTTTTGCATCCACTCCCAACACACTCACGACAATTTACATAGGCCATTTAACCCACAAACTTGCACTTCTTTGAGATGTAGGAGAAGCCGGAGCGCCTGAAGGAAACCCACATGTTACAGGGGGAACGTGCAAACTCCACACAGACAGCACTTGAGTTCAAAATCGAACCTGGGTCTCTGATGCTGTGAGGTGGCAGCACTTCCAGCTGAGCCACTTCTAAAGTGGGATTGAAAAAAATTGATGTTTTACTTCGGAGTCACGTGAGTGACTACGTGAAGACCCCGTCCAGCACGCATGCGCGACATTAGCGTTCACGCAGTGCAACAGCGGCGACCGGGAGTACAGGCGCTCCCGCTACACGTCGGTGAAAACTAAACAGCGGACCATCAGGTAAGTCTTACACTGAGGTTGTAATCCGCAAGCTGTGCTCTGCTCTCTATTCCAGAGGAACTGGGAACAGGAGCAGCACGGCAAAGGAGAAAACCGCCCCCCCGTTCGACTCCAACAGAACGGGAGTGCTCCCTGGCGAGAGGCGGCACCTGGACCGCATATGCGGCGGTCCACCCTCATCGAGACCGAGCCGAGCCCAGTCCCGCTAGCGCAGCCTGATGAGCGGCAGCGGGCTGGAGGAAAAGTTTAAAAAAAATAAAAAAAATACCGGCCGGTTATGTCTGACTCCGATGAGGAGGGTCCGCCTTAGAGCGGCAGAGCTAGCCGCCTGAGCCGAATGGAAAGGCTCATGGAGCAACTGCTCCAGCGAGACTTGCTTCAGGAGCTAGAGCAGTCTCGCCAGGGGGATCAGGCACTCCCACAGCAGTGCTCTACAATGCACTGGCCATCGCTTTCCCCTCAAAGCAGGGCAGCGTTGGCGACCAGGGCTTGGCTGGTCAGGAAGAGGGGTCATTGGCTGAAGATGTCGGGAGTACGCTTGGGGTACAGGATCAGGAAGAGCTGCTGGGTGTGGAGATTCGCTACGTGGTTTCACCACGAGCAGGGCGGCCATTGGAGCCAAAACTGGCGGCCAGCATCAACCACCTGTCCCTCAAACCCCTACAAGACAGGTACTTAATGAGGCACTAGAGCTGGAAAACTGCAGTTCGCTCAATGTACCGGCTGTTAACAGCCAAATCTGGGGGGGGGGGGGACAGAGTATCCGGAACCAGGAGCTAAAATCCTCAAGCTCCTGACGACAGGGATAACAGCCTATGCTCGTTCCGCGGATGGGGTGGATATGACCACAAACCAGCAAGACACTCTGGCTCTGCTGTGCTACACCCAATATGAGATAAATAACCTCCGCAAGGAGAGAATAAGACCTGCCCTCAATCCCAGGTTTGCAGGACTGTGTAAAACACCGGCCTCAGAGCCGCAGATCCTGTTATTTGGAAGGACAAGTGAAAGACCTGGAGGAGGAGTCCAAAGCATTTGGCCTCATGAGGGCAGGCCCCGGAATGAGCAGACCCACACAAAAAACCAGACGGCAGTACCCCACCGCGTCCACCAGTCAAGGTCAAATTTATGTAACTGGTGAAAGCTCGGGGTCCGCATACTATCCCCGAAAGCCTTTTTAGGCCAATGCCCAGAGCGGACCCCATGGAAAATGCGCCACCCCCAATCAGCAGTACATCAGCAGTACATCCAGCAGTATAACGACGGATGAAGAAACGGAAGTAAGGAACACTACCGTAACTATGGAGGTAGGTGGGTCTGGTTCCTACCAGCATGTAAATGGGGAACTGTACTAACAGGAGGTGTCTCACGAATGATAGTTATATACTTAACAGTATTCGGTGATACAAAATAGAGTTCATTCACGAAAACATGCCACCAGTTCAGCACGTACCCAAAGGGTCTTTACCCTCTCAGTCAAAGAGAACTAGAGGCTCAAGCAGAACTGGTGAGGTTACTTACAAAGGGTGTCATTGAGAAATCCAAACATGATCCTTTGGAATTTGTCTCAAATATATTTACCAAAAGTAAAAAAGATGGTGGATGTCGCATCATCATTGACTTAACCTCACTAAATACCTTTGTTAAGTATGTACATTTCAAAATGGAAACATTTGTAACTGCTAAACAACTGATTTCCAAAGGATACTTTATGGCAAGCATTGATTTAAAAGATGCCTACTATTCAGTACCCATTCACAAGGGTCATCGCAGATATCTGAAAATTTACCTGGATGGGGCAACTATGGCAGTATAAAGTATTGCCTAATGGGTTGACATCAGCCTTAGACTATTTACCAAGATATTAAAACCAGCCTTGGCAACATTAGCGAAACAAAGACATATTGTCATGGCGTATCTTGATGATATCCTAATAGTTGGCAAAACCATGGAGTTGGCTAAATCAGCTGTATTAGCTACCAAATAATTGTTTGAAACCCTGGGTTTGTCATACATCCAGATAAATCTAAGTTGACGCCATCCACAACTATGGACTATCTGGGATTCAATTAACTCAATCCACATGTCTGTAACGTTGCCAAAAGGTAAAGCAGCAGAATTGGCACAGATGTGCAACAATTTAATGGTAAGCAATCGACCAACCATCCGACAAGTGGCAAGAGTAATTGGCAAAATGGTAGCAGCATTTTCAGCTACACAATTTGGACTCCTGCACTATCAGCACCTACAAAGGGCAAAAGTACAGGCGTTGAAACGACATGCAGGTCACTTTGACAGATCCATGAAACTACCCATTGAAGCAATATCAGAGTTACAATGGTTGATATAACACATTTGGCATAGTTCCAGCCCTATCATCATCAATAACCCAACGTTAACTATACAAACAGATGCCAGTGCTCAAGGCTGGGGAGCAACTAATACCATATCCAGCACAGGTGGTAGATGGACTAACCTAGACTCGTCTTTACTACAAACACTGGGCATAAATTATTTGGAAATGTTGGGTGCGTTTTATGGTTTTAAAGCATATTCTAGGAATATGCACAACTTGCATGTTCATTTACAAATTGATAATATCACGGTGGTGGCCTATATTAACCATATGACCGGAATAAAATCGATATCATGTGACAATTGGGTCAACACAATCTGGTAATGGTGGGTCGGCAGACATATTTAGCTATCAGCAACTTACCTACCAGGTAAGCTAAATACAGTGCCAGGTCACGCAAATTCAATGATAAACACCGAATGGATGTTAAATCCTAGAGCTTTTGCTAAAATTACAAACCAATATGGCACACCAGATATCGATCTCTTTGCATCCAGACTAAATCACCACGTACCAATGTATGTCCCTTGGGAACCACACCCTGAGGCAGCAGCGATAGATGCATTCGCGCTGAACTGGGGGACCGATTTCTTCTATGCTTTTTCCCCTTCTGCCTTAATCTGTAGGGTACTACGCAAAATACAGATGGACTCTGCTTCAGGTATTTTGATAGTACCAACTGGCCTACACAGCCATGGTTCCCAGTGGTCCTCGAAATGGTCATCGAAACTCCTATGACTTTTCCCAGTAGCCCAGACCTATTGATGCACCCTGTATCAGGCATAAGTCATCCATGCCATGCCAAAATTAACCTACTGGGTTGCATATTATCAAAAGACCACTGCTGGGACTGGGATTGTCTGACAGGACCATCAACATGATGACACCGTATGTCCACCAGGAAACAATACCTATCGAGCATCAGGAAGTGGGAAAGATACTGCTCGACTACTGGGACAACGTACTCATCTGCAACCATAACCAATGTACTGGAGTTCCTGGGGGGCCTTCACCATAATGAAGGATTGAGCTACAGCGCCATCAATACTGCCAGACGTGCGCTGTCAGCCTACTTAAAACAGGTGCCAGGACAACAGGCCATAGGGTCTCACCCGCTGGTGATCAAACTCATGAGGAGTATCGTCAACTCCAACCCTCTTAGACCTAGGTATACACAAATCTGGGATGTCAGTGTGGTCCTGACATACCTAAGGGGATGGTCCCCAGCCAGGTCTCTCACCCTGGAAAACCTAACCCTGAAAACGGTCATGCTGATGCTACTAGTCTCAGCACAAAGAGTCCAGTCCCTCCACTTACTGCGACTGGACAACATGGTTATAACACCAGACCGGGTCTCATTCACCATTCAGGAGCTGCTAAAGCAGAGCAAGCAAGGAACTTGAGTCCTAGTTATGGATTTCCGGGCATACGCACCTGACCTACGGTTGTGTGTCATGACTTACTTATTCACTTACAACAACACAACAAGAGATTCTCAAGGGAGAAAGGAAAAAAATATATATATATATATATATATATAAATAAATAAATAAATAAAAAAGCCTTATGGGTCAGCCACAAGAAACCTCATGGTTGGGTGTCGAGCCAAACCATCTCGAGATGGCTCAAGCAGGTACTGGGAGCTGCTGGAGTAGATACTGATGTATATACATCTCACTCCACCAGGGCAGCATCCACATCGGCGGCTAAAAGAATGAACATGGAGAAAACGTTCCAAACGTTCTACCACAAGCCGCTAGCAGAACCTGTGTTATTTGCAGAAAGAGTTTTAAAATCTGCAAAAATATATAATTTAAGCCCGGGGGAGCATTTTGTCTTTTGTTATTGTTTAATAGATACCATTATTGTTTACAAACAGATTATGGTTGATTACGATAACATACTTCCTCCCTTGAATGACTTCGGCAGCGAGTGGAGTATGAACTGTTACACGGTTTGAAATCACAGAGCTTTAAAATCTTCACGTAGTCACTCACGTGACTCCGAAGTAAAATAGTAAGATTAAACGAGAACTTACCAGTTTGAAGTTTGATCTGTATTTTATGAGGAGTTACGATGAGGGATTACGTGCCCTCCGCTCCCACCCTCAAATATATAGATCAACAGGTATCTTAGTTCTCCTTTTCTTTACTATGTTTATTTCAATTATTGTGTTTCCTGTGATTCCACACAGCTGCTTTGAAGAATGTCGCGCATGCGTGCTGGACGGGGTCTTCACGTAATCCCTCATCGTAACTCCTCATAACATACAGATCAAACTTCAAACTGGTAAGTTCTCGTTTAATCTTACTATTTTGCTTGTTTCACTTACTTAAACACAAATCTGAACAGGAATCGCTGCTAATATAAAAGAGAGTTTTAGACAGAAACTCTCTGCAGATAACTTTGGGAAAACTCTAGGAAATATGCCAGGCCACATGATATAAAACAGATTTGAAAGGTAACCTAGTTAAAAAGGCCTGAAGGGTTTCCATGTTCTACTAAGTAGGATGTGCGCCCAATATAATGCAGGATCCTTTGCAGTTTGTCTTCAATCACAGAGTAAAACCAATGCAAATCCCTTGAACTAATAAGATTATCACAAAGTCAGTGGAAGATTGTCCTACCTATCACTCTATTCAAAATGATAAATAGAACATGATTCTGTTCAAGTTTGCCTACACCTTCGGGCATTTGTTAAGTCCTTTGATAATTGGAGGCTATTTTTTTCTGCATAATTATCAGTTTTTAAGGAAATGATCCACTAAAAATAAAGTAACATCTACTTTTTTGTTGATATAATCACTTTATCATATGCATTGTAGAAACAAAGAACTGCAGATGCTGGTTAATACACAAAAGGTCACAGAGTGCTGGAGTAACTCAGCGGGTCAGGCAGCATCTCTGGAGAAGATAGATAGGTGACGTTTTGTGCCAAGAAGTCAGAGATCTCCAGAGATGCTGCCTGACCTGCTGAGTTACTCCAGCACTTTATATCCTTTTTTATCATATGCATTTATGGGCAATTTAATGGAAAACCTGGGTAAATTATATAATTGAAATGGCAGGAGAGATTCTTGTGGAATGACAGAATTTAGGAATTACTAATGATTTCAGGCGTGCCCCATTTGGGGATGATTGGGGTTCAGAGATCTCAGTCCGTGACTGGAGTAATTTGTAGATACAAGGAACTGCAGATGTTGGTTTACAAAAATAGACACAAAGTAATGGAGAACTCAGCAGGTCAGGCAGCATCTCCGGAGTGCATGGATGAGTGACGTTTTGCGTGAGGGCTCTTCTTCTGTCCATGTTCTTCCAAGATGCTACGTGACCCGTCGTGTTACTTCAGCACTTTGTGTCTTTTTATTTAGAAAAATAAATATTTTTAAGAAATATTTATTTCATTTGAATAGTTTTTAAACATTCTCTTCCAGCTTCCTCCCCTCCCCCAACACAAGGATCCCGACCAGAAACCTATCACCTATCCACGTTCTCTGGAGATACTGCCTAACCCGCCGAGTTACTCCAGCATTCCTATTCTTTTTTTAAGTATAAATCAGAACCAGTCTTCAAATTATTTAAATATAACTACATATTGTGGTGTTGAAATTAAAAAGGCAGCCACATGAATAAACGCCACTGTCTGCAAATGGAACAGGAAACAGCGGAAAGACTACATTGTCATGTATATCGAGGTGCAGTGAAAAGCTTTTTGTTAAGGGGTGCTAACCAGTCAGTGGAAAGACTGTGCATGATTACAATCCATGTTCATGACTACAATACAGTTCATGGTGCACAACTAAGACTTCCACAGTGTACAGGCAGGCTACCTACTCAGCGTGAGGCCACTTAAAAGATATACATTGGAAACTGAAATGACCATGCGATATTCTCATAGGCATCAGCCAAATAAATGCACAACAAATGTTTATCAATTGGCATACTTCAGACACATTTAACAAAGAGATTTTGCACCATCTTGATAGAGATCAAGGTAGGATCTAGATTGGCTATCTTGCCACTTAAAGCCCAGTCCTGGACATATTTGTCCTTGGAGGTCAGAAGGCTGAGGGGTGATTTTATAGAGGTCATAAAATCATGAGTTGAAAATATAGAGTGAACACATAGATTCTCTTACCCAGAGTAGGGGAATCAAGAACCAGAGGATATGCCAGTTAAAGATGAGATAGGCAAGATTTAAGAGGAACCTGAAGGGCAACGTGTTCACACAGAGGTTGGTGGGGATATGGAATGAGTTGCCAGAGGATGAGGTTGAGGCAGGTACTATAACAGCATTTAAAATATATTTGGACAGGTACTTTGATATGAAAGGTTTAAAGAGTGTGGCATTGATGATGGTGTTGGGTTCGACAGTGACCACACGGACACTCAAATTAGGGTGAATTTGTGTGTATATTTTATTTACATTGGTAAGAAAATCCAGGACCACATGGGGGGCGCTGTCCGTCGCGGTCACGGCGCATGTGCAGCAGCGCTGGCGATCTCGGGCTTCTCTTAGCAGCTCAGTCCTGGTCTTCTAAGGAGAAGGCGTGGTGACTGCAGTGTGCTCCCTGTAGTCACCCTTGCCTCGAGAGGAGGTGTTGGCAGACTCAGGTTTATCCTGGCGGCTCTGCCTTGGGCTCGAAGAGGCTCTGAGTTATCATGGTAGCTCAGTCTTTGCCTCTGAGAATGGGTGCAGTCCCTCGTTGAACGTGGGCAGGAAGGGGCACTGGTGTCTCTGGCTTGCCCAGGCCACTCAGCTGGTTCCATCGGGCATGGTTATTCTTAATACTTTTTTTGTAGACAAAAAGGTGCCGGTTCCTTGCTGTTGGTGTCCAGGGCTGATCGTTGTCCTATAAACTGTTTAAGCTACTTAAATCGCCTAATTTGATTGATACATTTTATTATTCTAAACTTTAACATTATTTATGCTGACATTAAAATATCTAAAGATTTGAAAATCTTGTTTTTAACTTTTTACGGGTTTAGGTACGCCATACCTCAACCTATGCTCATAAATGAAGCACTGGTTATGATTATTCTTGTTAATATCTGAATCAAGATTCAGTACGAATAATTCAACAAACATGATATTTGTTTCGGTGCAAAACACAAAATGTTGGAGAAACTCATTTAGTCAGGCAACATCTGTGGAAGGAATGAACAGAGGTCATTTCGGATCAAGCTCCTTCTTCACTGATTGCAGTAGGTAGCAGAAAAATGGAAAAGTGTGGCGAGGGCAGGGCAAAGCCAGGTAAGTGTAGAATAAGTGACCATTTCATCAAACACTTGGACTCGGTTCATCAGAGCCTGTTGGATCTCCTAATTGCCAATCATTTTAACTTTCCCATTCCCATACTGAAGAATATGGAATCCACTCTGATGGATGTTTATGTTAAGTTTTATGTGGTTGTGTGTCTTGTTGGTTTTCACTTAGTATGGCTGTATGGTAACTCAAATTTCACTGTACATGGTACATGTGTTAATAAACTGACCTTGGAACCTTTTTGTTGTGGACCTCCCCCATTGCCAGAGTGTGGCCACATGCAAAGTGGAGGAATAGCACCTCCTATTCCACTTGGGTAACCTACAACCCAATGGTATGAACATTGAATTCTCCAATTTTTAGTAACTAATAGTAAGATTAAACGAGAACTTACCAGTTTGAAGTTTGATATTCATTTTATGAGGAGTTACGATGAGCGATTACGTGAAGAAGGCCATCAACCTGCATGCGCGTCAATCTTCAAAGCAGCGGTGTGAAATCACAGATAACAGTTGTTGAACTAAAATAGTAAGATTAGAGCTGACTAGAACTTCCAGAAGATCTTTATGTTACGAGGGTTGGGAGCGGAGGGCACGTAATCGCTCATCGTAACTCCTCATAAAATAAAGATCAAACTTCAAACTGGTAAGTTCTCATTTAATCTTACTATTTTACTTCGGAGTCACGTGAGTGACTACGTGAAGATTTTGAAGCTCTGTCATTTCATGCCGTGGAAACGAGTCCATGCGTCAAACACTGCATCAGTTGATCAGGATGAGTGAGAATAATTAATGCATTCAAACATGACATAAATAACAAATGCTGATGCTTTAATAATCAAAGAAAATAATAGTGACCCCTCTCACGCAGGGGGAAACTGTAAAACAGAACCTAAAACAGAATTAGCAAAAGTCCCCGGTCTGGCGATAGGTTTGTTATAAAACCTTTGGTACGTCATTCATTAGACCATCCCACAGCCGCTAGAATGTGGTCGAGAGGGACGTCCATATCCCTCGCTGCTGACGTAGATGCAGCCCTGGTGAAATGAGGTTTAAAAGTGTCAGTGTCCACTCCTGCACATGCCAGAACCTGTTTTATCCATCTTGAAATGGTCTGCACTATAACCTTCCTATGAAGTTTGGTGTAGCTGATGAATAAGGATAATTCCGAGCCTCTGAGGCTCTTAGTGACCTTAATGTATTGTAGTATGTGAGATACCACACACAACCGTTGTTCTAAGGGGTAAGCCATAAAACTTAATTTGAGCCCCGACATCCCTGGTCTGCTCTGCTTTATTAGATCATCAACAAAAAAGGTGATGTTGTCAAAAGATGTAACCATGCTGTCCAGTCTAAGTTTATTTAACGTCTGGACCCATTGCGCTGACCAGCGCCATGAGCATGACTACCTTAAGTGTGAGATTAGGCAGAGACAGAGATGAAGCTGGTGCCCACTGACAGAGCAGCGTGAGGACCACGCTCACATCCCATATCTGTGAATATCTGGGCCTAGGGGGAGTAGAGTTAAAAATGCCCTTCATAAATCTGGTTATTAAGGGGTGAGATCCGACAGTGTGGTTCCCTGACCCCAGCCATATGTAAAATGATAAAGTGCTCCTAGCACTATTTATGGCACTATAACTGAGTTTCTGATCGTAGAATAGTGTAGAAAGGAACTCCAAAACATCCGTAATGGAAGCCGTGTCATACGAAATATTTGAGAGAGAGCAGTACATCTCCCATTTCCTTATATGAGTGATGTACTGTTTCTGGGTGCTCTTCCTCCAGACCACAGTGATCACATCTACCGTACGATCTGAAAGTCCGAGCCCCAGGAATGGTCTCCTCAGAATCTGCAAACCAATCAATTTATTCGGTCATGAAGAGGATGGCTTTCCCCTGTCACAGGATGTACCAGCAGATATCTGCTTTTGGGGACAGCCATAAAAGGCTGTGTAATCATAGCTAGGATGAGTGGGAACCAATGCTGAGTAGGCCAGTCTGGTACTACCAATATGCTAGAGGCAGAGTCTTGCTTGATCTTGGCCAAGCATCGACTGATGAGGCAAAATGGGGGAAACACATACAAGAACTTTCCACCCCAGTGTAGCTAGAATGCATCCACTGCTACTGTCCCTGGGTCTGGTTCCCATGAAACGTAATTTGGTAACTGATGATTTAGTCAGGATGCAAACAGATCAATGTCCGGTACACCATACCGAACGACAATGTCGTTAAACACTTCATGATTCAACATCCATTTTTTGTTGTCATTGAATTCTCATGACTTGGTGTCCGCCACCATGTTATATCTACCTGGTAAGTAGATAGCTGAAACCCAGATGTTTCTCGTAATACACCAGTGCCAAATGAGGTTAGACAATTTATCACAGGATACAGACTTACTACCCATGTGATTAATGTATCCCACTGCTGTACTGTTGTCAACCTGAAGTTGAACATGCACATGATGCATATTGCTACAATAAGCCTTTAACCCATAGAGTGCTCCCAACAACTCCAAGTAGTTAATACCATGTGACTGAAGCATCGATGATTCCTGCAGATTCCATCTGCCACCGCAGCTTGAGACGGTGTTGGTAGCACCCCAACCTAGCGCACTGGCATCAGTTTGCAGGATAACTGATGGTGTATCAACTAAAATTGTACTAGAGTAATACCGAATATTGGTCACCCACCATTGTAACTCAGTAATGGCTTCAGCTGGCAACTGCATGGGTCTATCGAAGTGACCTCTATGAAGTTTGAGTGCCTGCTCTTTTGTACGTTATAAGTTTTGGTAGTGCAAAGGCCCGAACTGAGCAGCTGGGAAAGCAGCCACTAATTTGCCAATTATACTAGCAACATGTCTAATAGAAGGTTGGTTCTCAACAATGAGGTTGCTGCAGGCTTCAATTAATTCTAATTGCTTGCCCCAAGGCAGAGTCACTGACATGTGAATTGAGTTAATGGTGAATCCCAAATAATCAATTACTCTAGATGGTACCAATTTGGACTTAACTGGATGGATTAGGAATCCCAGTCTCTCAAACATGAGTTTGGTAGTTGACACAGATAATTCAGATAATTCCATAGTCTTCCCAATGATTAAGATGTCATCCAAGTATGCCATGACTATATGACTCTGTGCCCTGAGTAGCCCCAGGACTGGTTTTAGCAATTTAGTGAATAGTCTGGGGGCTGAGGTTAACCCATTAGGCAATGCTTTAAACTGCCACAATTGCCTCATCCAGCTAAACTTCAAATATCTCCTGTGGTCTTCATGAATGGCCACCGAATAGTACGCATCTTTGAGGTCGATGCATGCCATGTAACATCACTTGGAAACCAGTCGTATGTCAGTAACAATGTTTTCCATTTTGAAGTGTTTATACTGCACAAAGGTGTTAAGCTCAGTCAAATCAAGGATGATTCGGCATCCTCCATCCTTCTTTTGCCTAGTAAATATATTGGACACAAATTGGTGAGATTCATGACTCGACTTCTCAATTACCCCTTTCTTGAGTAAAGATTCGATTTCAGCTTGTGCATTCGCACACTCCTGTTGTGAAGGAACAAAAGTGCAGCTCGGTGTATGCTGTGTGGGTGGAGGCGAATTGAAAAGGAACTCAATTTGGAAACCTTGTATACTGCGCAGTATAAACGGGTCAGATGTTATCCAATGCCATTCATGCAAGAAAAATTGTAATCTCCCCCCAACTTGTAACTGATCCATCGAAAATGTGTTGCGCAAACAACCAGATTCACTTACCACAGTGGTTATCGGCGGTATGGTGTTTGCTTCTGCCCCCGAGGCCTGGGGGGTAGGGCTGTTGGAGGGCGCCATCCGCGCATCTTGAACATGGCCCGGCTTGGGCCCTGCCCTAAAAAAGGCCTCTGTGCCTGTTGTTCGTGATGCCCACCATATCCGGCGAACCGTCTGGTGTAGAGAGGAGGATAGGGGTACTGCCGCCAGAAGGATGAAGTCTTGGAAGGTGTTGGGGCCTTCATAAGGCTGACCGTTTTAGCCTCATCATCCAGCTCCCTGACCTGCTTAGGCAGATCTTCCCCGAACAGGAGGTTTGGTGGTTGGATGTTCCCGGCCTTGCACAATGCTGCATATTTTGGATTCAGAGCAGGACGGATGGCATTCTTTCGGAGGCAATTAATCTCAAAATGTGCATTGCACATTAATGCCATGGCGTCCTGCTGAACATCAGAGAGGGGCTCCCCATCCACTGACCTGGCAAAGGCCGTGATGCCTTAGGCAATTAATCTTAACATTTTTTGTAGTTTTACCTCCTGGGCTCTGACGCCCCCTCCAATGTGTCCCCAGATGGAGTGATTCACTGCCGGGACGTTCAATGAGGCACAGTTTACTGGGGTATGGTATTTGGTAGTGGTTTCCTCCATGGCCTGATCTTGGAGCTGGTGAGAGGCCAGATAATTAATGCTCATGGCTAACTGCTCTCCCAGTGGTACCCCTGTTTGGGAAAGGATGGCAAATTTGGATGCCATGGGGGGTACTCCCGAGGCTTGCCCCTCATGCTTTGAAGCATGCTCCCCAGCTGTGCCTCCGTAATCTGAGTCAGTGTAAAACTGGCCTCGTACGCTCCCCTCCTCAGAGGGAGACATTGTGCAGCCCTGAGACAGGTACCGCTGCCGCGGGTTCTCCATAATACCCGGGCTCAGATAGCTCCCTTCTTTGGAGCATAAAGCTTTGGAGCAACCTCTCCATTAGGTGCTCCATGTGGGTCAGTCTCCCAAAAACACTGCCCATAGAAGGAGGAGAATCCTCCTGGCCCACACCTCCGAGTCCAGGGCCCTGACAGACTTCCTGGTGGCTTTTCTCCCCTGCGGGGTAACCAAGGTGCTTACTGTCGGCACCAAGTCTGTAGCCGCTGGCTCCTCTGCTATCGACCCTGAAGACCCGTAGGTCCGCGGTCTTCAGTAGCCGGCTTCGCTGCGGCCCGCCTCTTCACCTTAGACATAGTCTCCACAAAGTTCGAGAACTCTGTGAAAAAATAGTAAACAAACCGGGAGCAACGACCTCAGATAAAGTATAAGCAGTTACCTGAGCGTTTTAAACTTACCGCTGGAAGGAACGACGCGCCCGCCAGTCAGTCGTTGCGCAATGCGTCAGACGTAATGAAGAGCATGCGGGTTGACGGCCTTCTTCACGTAGTCACTCACGTGACTCCGAAGTAAAATCTACAAATACTGCCCACCATCCCTCCCTCCCTTCCCATCCCTGTGCCCTACTTGAATGTGTACCCATTTTTCCTTCCCCCCCCCCTCCCATCCATTCCCCCCTACATTCCTTCTATGGTTTTACATTTTCAGCCACTTCTCTCCTTATCTCACTACCTTTTGACTTTTTATCTCTGGCCTTTGTCCACCTATCTCTCAATCAAAACCTCTCTCACCTATATACACCTTTCAATTTATTTAACTTCAAGTAATCCTTGAATCCACTCTCTCTCTCTCTCTCTGTCCCTCCCCTATCCTAGTTACCGTACTAGTTTCACTGTTGTTCTACTGAGTTTCACTGTTTGTATCATTCATTACTACGTTCCCCACAGCCAACAATGGACCATTGTGCACTCCACCTTTCCTTGATCACTGTTGCTGGCTTTGATTTGTCCTTTTGCATACCTTTCATTCTTTTGTTTTAAGTACCTTATCATATCCCTCGTTTCCCTCTCTCCTGACTCAGTCTGAAGAAGATCTTTGTGTCTTTATCTATGTTGGGCAAGAGATGCTACCTCTTGGGGATGTCCTCCAGTCCCGATGTTGGACTTCCATCACCCCGGCAAGTGGGCCTGGACATCGGGCCGCCCGTAGCGGCGACAGCGGGGGGTTCAGGAGACCCCCGACCACAGGAAGACAACAGAGGAGGATGACTGAATTTTGGAGCCTTCCCTCACAGTGGGAAACTTTGATCCCACTGTGTGGGGATGTCTGTGTTAAAGACTATCGTGTTCTTTGCTCTTTATTATTCGTGGCTCTATGGCGACCACACATTTCACTGTACCAATTGGTACATGTGACAAATAAATAAATGTATCTTGTACCTGAGCCATTGAGTTACTCCTGCACTTTGTGTCTTTATCTATGGAGGGCAATGTTTTGAATCAGAACCTTGCTTCAGGATGATTGTAGTAGTGGGGAGAAAGCTGGAAGAGAGGTGGTGGCAGGACAAAGCCTGACAAGTGACAGGCATTTTGATCAAGATTCCAGCTTCAGTTCTATTTGTGTCCATTAATTCCTTTTACTTGTATCTGCCTCATAGTGTTTTATTAACTCGTGAAGATTTTATGTCAAACTACTTACCCACAGTGGGTCTTGGTTACCAGCTGCCTTTGTCTAACATAATGAATAAGGATTCTTCCTTTCCTGAATGCACTATAGACGCAAGCTCTGCTAGTGAAATCTGCCTCCTGATCTTCTATAGATTTTTTCACATTCCCAGCATGAGGGTTATCAGGATGCCACCCAGCTACTCACTAAATAATGACACACAAATGACAGGTCCATCATTACTGGCCGGTCGAGGTCATTGTTGGTGCCTTTCTCCTCTCTCATTTAGTTCCCTACTCATTCGAGTCTTTTATATATCCTTTGCTGTTTTTTTCCCGTGGCTTGAAAGGGAGAATCAAGAATAATTGGATCACCTGAATGAAGCTCTTTGGATTCTACGCACGTGTGATGTGGCCCAGTTCAAGTCGGAATGGCAATGTTGTAGAGTCCCGTACTCATTTCTAGTCAATCATCTGCCAAAAAGTACTGGTAATACAATAATTCCTGACTGATTATTAAGCACGGGACTCCGTAACGGTAACAATTGCTCGCACAACAGAAACACCTTTCAGTATTGAAAATCCCAATACTCTCTCACATTTCCATACAATTTTCTACCAACAGCATCTTACAGTTTGTCTTGCTTTGCCACGGTTTAATGTCAATGATTTTTCCATTATAAATTCCCAAATACACATTTATAAAAAATAGAACATAAAAGAGCACAGCACAAGAAAAGCCCCTTCAGCTCTTAGCGTCTGTGCTGAACATAATGCCAAAGCTCACCCATATCTGCCTGCAAATAATCCATATCACACCACTGCATGCCTGTGTAGAGAATGAAGGGTTCTGGATCATGTCCAGGCAGATGAGATGAGATTAATTTGGCAACATGTTACTCACAGCACAAAACTGCTGCATCAATATTGATGAATGTGACATAGATTGATTGAAAATTCATTGAAAGATGTAGTATGGAAACAAGCCCTTCAGCCCAACAAGTCCACACCGACCATCGATCACCCATTCATACTCGTTCTATGTTATTTCACTTTCATATTCACTCCCTACACACTGGGGCAATTTAGAGAGGTCAATTAACCTACAAGGCTTGGATAGAGTGGATGTGGAGAAGATGTTTCCATTAGTGGGAGAGTCTAGAACTAGAGGTCATAACCTCAGAATTATAGGGTGTTCTTTTAGGAAGGAGATGAGGAATAATTTATTTAGTCAGAGGGTGGTGTATCTGTAGAATTCTTTGCCACAGTAGGCTATGGAGGCAAAGTCAGTGAATATATTTAAGGCAGAGATAGATAGATTATTGATTAGTACCGGTGACAGGTTACGGGGAGAAGGCAGTAGAATGGGGTTAGGAGGGAGAGATATATCAGCCATGATTGAATGGCAGAGTAGACTTGATGGGCGTAATGGCCCAATTCTGCTCCTATCTCTCATGATCTTATAATCTACAAACCTGCATGTCTTTGGGATGTGAGTCGATACCGAGCACTCAGAGGAAACCCTTGTGGTCACAGAGAGAATAGTGCAAACTCCATAAAGACAGCACCTGAGATCAGGATCGAACATGGGTCTCAGGCGCTGTGAGGCAGCAGTTCTACCAGCTGCTGTATTTTTCCAGCTTAGATAAACTATTCTTTGACAATCTTGGCATCACGGTGAATTGCGAGTCAAAGGTAGACACAAAATGCTGGAGTAACTCAGCAGGACAGGCAGCATCTCTGGATAGAAGGAATAGGTAACATTTCCGGTCATGACCCTTCTTCAGACTGATGTGGGCGATACAGAGATAAAATGTAGTCGGAGACAGTAAGACTGGTGGGAGAATTGGGAAGGGGGTGGCGATGGGGAGAAAGGAAGATCAAGGGCTATTTGAAGTTAGAGAAGTCAATGTTCATACCGCTGGGGTGATAGCTGCCCAAGCGAAATAGGAGGTGCTGTTCCTCCAATTTGTGCAGGGCCTCACTCTGACAATGGAGGAGGACCAGGACAGAAAGGTCAGATCGGGAATGGGAATGGGGAGTTAAAGTGTTGAGCAACCGGGAGATCAGGTAGGTTTAGGCGGACTGAGCGGAGCTGTTCAGCGAAATGAACGCTGAGCCTGCGCTTGGTCTCGCCGATGTACAGGAGTCCACACCTGTTTCTGTGCTCTACTGTTCTATGTTCTATGTTCTATATTCTATGATGATGGTCCTGAATTATTTTGTCCCCAGATCTTCATAGGCTGATGCTGCACATGTAAACAACCTATTGCAATCTGGATCACACAGGTAACATGATGACAAATGCATCTTCTTTTATGAACATGAGCAGTCAATGTAGTGCACAGAAGAATTACAGGTTTCCCATTGTCCAAACAATTCACTTCGAGGGCACAAAATATGAATCTCGAAATGTCCAAGAGTTTCTTTTTTTATTTTTTTTAAATTTTATTTATTAGAAGTAAGTACATTACATTTTGATAGTACCTTTTTACAGGTTCCCAGAATTATTATAACATTCTTTGTACAACTTCCTTTTTTTTTTTTTTAGAAAGAAATGAGAAAGAAAGTAGTGAAGAGTAAAGGAAAGTCTGGTGAGTGTGAGGTAAAGAAAAGAAATAAGTAAGAAAGTGAAGCAGAAAGGAGATTCTCCCTCGCCACAAGTCAATGCTTTTTTATATTCTTAATCATTTTTCGCCCAAACCCAGAATTTTTAAATTTACGATACTATTGCACCACATGAATCCAAAAGGTCAATAAATGGAGACCAACTCGTTAAGAATTGGTCTTGTTTATCTATTAGGAGGAGTTCTCATTTCTTCCATGTTCAAGAGTTTCAATCCATGAATATTACATTTATCTTCCTTATTATCAATTCAAATGAATCTTTTGGGTATCCTGTCTCAGCACTCACAAATCCTATTGCACCTCTGATTTCTGAATGCACTCTCCATTTCGAAAATAGTCTATGCCTTTATTCCTACTACCAATATGCATGACTGCACACTTTGCTACACTGTATTCCATCTTCCACTTCTTTGCCCACTCTCCCAACCTGTCCAAGTCCTTCTGCAGAGTCCCTGTTTTCTATACACTACCTGCCCTTCCACTTAGCTCCGTATCATCCCTAACCTTGACCACAATGTCTTTAATTCCCTCATCAAAATCATTGATATACAATGTGAAGTGTAGCGGCCACAGCACCGACCCCTGCAGAACATGGCTCGTCACTGGCAGCCAACCAGCTCCCTTTATTCCTACTCTATGCCTTTCAGCCAACCTGCTGTCCATGCTAGTATCTTCTCTTTAATACCATAGTCTTCTCATCTTCTTTAGCAGCCTCACGTGCAGCACCTTATCAAAGGCCCTAGTCATAATGCAGATTCAGTAGCTGTCAGTGGCTGATGAACAGAAGGTATTACACATTTTTCTGGATCAGAAATTCCATTGTTACATGCAGCACAAAATTGCTGCCTCACTATTGATGAATATGGCAACAGACTGATCCTTGAGATGTGTTTGGCTGATTGCAGAAAATAGCTTCCCACTGATAGAAAATCTTCAAATGTCTATGGAAGTTCGTTACTGAAATAAAGCTCTGACAAGTTCTCCAGAATTAAGCTTTTTTTAAATGGAAGGTAATGAGTAATTAATCATTCATGAATAAGGATAAAGAATCTTTACAAATATTAGCCTCTAAATTAATGATATATAATGTAAATCGCACCATTTATTTATGTTTCATTGGCTATTCAAGGAAAGGAGCCAGAGGTTTTAGTCATCTGCTATAGGAAGGATTCATTAATGCAGAGATTTAAAAGGATGTTGCCAGGACTTGCAGGGCCGAACTATAGGGAGAGCAGGCTAGGACTTAATTCCTTGGAGTGCAGGAGGCTGAGGGATAATGTTATAGAGGTGCATAAAATTCGAGATTCGAGATTCGAGATTCCTTTATTTGTCATTCAGACCTTTCGGTCTGAACGAAATTTCGTTGCCTGCAGTCATACATATAATAATAAATGACAAAACACACAATAAACACAAATTAACATCCACCACAGTGAGTTCACCAGGCACCTCCTCCCTGTGATGGAGGCAAAAGTCTTAAAGTCTCTGTCTCTTCCCGCTTTGTTCTCCCTCTGCGCTGAGGCGATCCAGGCTTCTGATGCTGTGACCCCGCCGGGCGACGGTAAGGCAGTCCCGCGGCCGAATCCGTGCTCCGCGACGGGCCGGTTCAAACTCCGCGGCCCGGGGTGGTCGAAGCTGCCGAAGCTGCCGCCCCCCCAGTCCAGCGGACGCAGCTGTAGTTGCGGGAGCCCCAGAAAAACAGGTCACCAAC
>CM075978.1:28256299-28296027 GCA_038087875.1 Malacoraja senta
CTGGCATCTGTGGCGGATGGGGACGGGCCATATACCTCCCTGCTCACTGAATTCCCGGAGCTTCTGACCCCCCATTTTCACGCAGCCGCTCTTAAGCACAGGGTGGTCCATCATATCCCTACTGCCTGTCCCCCTCTGCATGCAAGGGCGCGCAGGCTCGCGCCGACAAGCTGCGGTTCGCGAAGGAGGAGTTCTGCCAGATGGGGGACATGGGGATTGTGTGGCGCTCCGACAGCCCGTGGGCATCCCCGTTGCACATGGTCCCAAAATCATCTGGGGGGTGGAGACCGTGTGGGAATTACCGACGCCTGAACGCTGTCAAGACCACGGACCACTACCCTGTCCCGCATATTCAGGACTTTACGGCCCACCTGGATGGTGCTACCTTTCTTTCTAAGGTGGACCTGGTGCGCGGCTACCACCAGATTCCCGTCCACCCCGATGATGTGCCTAAGACCGCCATCATCACACCATTCGGCCTTTTTGAATGGCTGCGGATGCTGTTTGGGTTAAAGAATGCCGCCCAGGCTATCCAGCGGCTCATGGATATGGTTGGCCGGCGGTTGGACTTCATCTTCGTGTATCTGGACAATATTCTGGTCCGCAGCCGCTCCCACCAGGAACACTGCGCACACCTACAGGTGTCTGTTCCAGCGGCTTCAGGACCACGAGCTGGTAATCAACCCTGCCAAGTGTCAGTTTGACCTTCGCTCGATTTCTTTCCTGGGCAACACGTCACTTCACAGGGCGCGGCCCCTCTGCCCGCTAAGGTGGAGGCCATTCGGCAGTAGCCTCGGCTGCTCAACATCAAGGGGCTGCAGGAGTTTGTCGGCATGGTCAATGTTTATCATCGTTTCATGCCGGCGGCGCCCGGATCATACGGCCGTTGTTTCAGTGCCTGGCCGCTAAGCCACGGGACCTCGAGTGGGACGATGAGACCACGGCTGCTTTCAACAGTGTGAAGGAGGCGCTGGCCAAGGCCACCATGCTGGTGCACCCGTGGGCTGCTGCCTCGACCGCCCTCACCGTGGATGCCTCGGATACGGCTGTCGGAGGGGCTCTGGAGCAGTTCATCGCTGGCCGCTAGCAGCCGCTTGCATTTTTCAGCCGTCACCTGCGACATCAGGAGCGGAGCTACAGCGCTTTCGACCGGGAGCTCTGGGCCCTTTATTTGGCAGTCCGCCATTTCTGTTATTTCCTCGTGAGCAGGCCCTTCACGGCTTTCACGGACCACAAGCCCTGATGTTCGCCTTTACCAAGGTGTCCGACCCCTGGTCAGCTCGGCAACAACGGCACCTGGCGTTTGTGTCAGAGTTCACCACCGACGTCCAGCACATGGCAGGCAAGCTGAACCTGGTCGCGGACGCTTTGCCTTGCCCTGTGGTCCTGGCCGTGTCGTCTGTGGACCCCGGTGCGGATTATTTGGGGCTGGCCGCCGCACAACTCGAGGATGGCAAAATGGAAGTTTACCGGACGGCTGCCTCGGGGTTAACATTGACTGATGTCCCGTTCGGTCCGGCAGGTGTGTCGGTCCTCTGCGACGTGTCCACCGGGAGACCATGCCCTATCGTCCCCGTGGCTTGGCGGCAGCGTGTGTTCGACGCTGTCCATGCTCTGGCCCATCCTTCCATCTGGGCGACTTCTGCGTTGGTGGCAGACAAGTTTGTCTGGCTGGGCCCCCGTAAACAGGTTGCGGCTGCAGGATTTTGTGGTCCCCCCTGCCGTTTCCAGCACATTCCTGTCGATTTGGTGGGTCCGCTGCCGACGTCTCGCGGTGCCACCCACCTGCTGACTGTCGTGGATCGCTTCGCAAGGTGACCAGAGGCAGTTCGACTCGCTTACACCTCCGCCACGTCATGTGCTCGGGCTCTCGCGGCCCACTGGATTGCTCGTTTTGGTGTGCCTGCGGACATCTCCACGACCGTGGGCTCAGTTTACTTCGACTTTGTGGTTGGCTTTGGCACAGCTGTATGGGCACAGCTGCATCACACCATCACCTATCACCCTCAGGCCAATGGGTTGGTGGAGCGCTTCCATCGGCATTTGAAGTCGGCGCTGAAGTCACGGCTTACGGGCCTGGACTGGGTGGCCAGTTGCCTTGGGTGTTGCTGGGTAATCACACAGCCCCGAAGATGGATTTGGACAACGTCGTACGCTTAGCTCGTGTGCGGCTCCCCGCTGCGGGTGCCTGGGGATTTCCTTCTGCGGCTCGGGGGCTGCAGGAGCCCACTTCATCTGTGTTGGCGAACCTCCGGGAGAAAGTTGGCGGCATGGCTTCCATCCCGACCTCTCGGCATGGGGCTGCTCCGGTATATGTGCCACCGGAGCTTAACAACTGTTTATTTGTGTTTCTCCGCAGGACTCGCACCGGACTCCGCTGCAGCGGCTTATGAAGGTCCTTTCCGGGTGTTACGCCCCGGCATCGCGACTTTTCTCTTGGATGTTGGTGGTCGGGAGGAGATAATTTCAGTCGCTCCCTCAAGCCCGCCCACTTGGATATCGATAGCCCAGTGGTGGTGCTCAACCCCGGTGTAGACGTTGTCCGCTGGCCATCCCAGTTGCACCTGTTGTGCTTGTTTCCGCTGTGACTTTGCCGATTACTGACTCTGTTTCGCCAATTTCACCTGTTCCACAGGTTGTGCCTGTCCCTCTCGTTTCCACTCAGTCCGGTCGCCTCATTCGGCCTCCCGCTCGGTCCTTACCTCGGGTTCTGGGGGTGGGGGGGGGTCCTGTAGCGGCACATAGTGGTGGCTTGGGAAATGCCAACCCTCGCTATTGGCTGGCACCATCACGGGATCGCGGGTGTGTTTTCGCGGGCTTTTGTTCCTTAATCGACAGAGCTCCTCACGTGTAGCAGGAGCTATTATATATTTGGCTGACCCAGCATGCGGTTTTCGAGTACTGCCTTTTGTTTGTATATTCCAAATAAAAGTTTGTATTACTTAACCTGCCTGTCTCGCTAAATATATATTATAATTTTATTTGAAATTAATTGTTAACATGTTATTGAATATATGACAATCTAATACAGTTTGCACCATAGTTTAAGTTATATCATCATGCTTAAATGTGGTCATAATTTGTTCTTTATGTTACATGTTCATGTAACAATGAACCAGATTGTGGTGCCAGAGAATTAGGAGCAAAATAACACAGGGAGCCAATCATAATTTAGCACCTTTAATTAGGGTTTGATATTTTTTCTTAGGCCCCCTTCGGTCATAGCTGAACATGGGTGTCTCCAGGGTTGGAGGAACGCCAGTGCGTGACATTGTTTAACGTGGGGAGACTGGTGCACAGACAGCCACCACACGGTCCTTGACGGATCTGTGTCAGGATCCAGTGGCATGGAGTCCAAGACGACCGGAGACCTTTTTTCTGCTGCAGCCTTCATCCGCCTTCCCAGCCGTTGTGACGCTCCACTAAGGTCCGCCATCATCTCCGCCTGTTCTACCATTGAGGTCTTGGTTGGATTGCTCTTTGTCAGAGTCCTCCCCCTCGACCTTACCGCCATGGGTGGCCCTACCAGGGGCATAGCTCCAGACGGCATCGCTCTCAGGATCTCAGGACCACACAAGCTTCTCCACCACGACAAGGTAACAATCCACAGAGAATGTCAGTAATAATATAATACATAGTAATACAGTAATAATATTGATATTACAGTAATAATAAACTTAATTTCATATGATGTATTAAAATATTGAAAGATATGATGTATTATTTAATTCAGTGTTACCTCAATCTTTGTAATCATCAGATTAATACGTATCCAGTTGTTAACATGATAAAGAATAGAGCTTTGGATGCTGATATACTACATCTTGTTTTGTTCGTCATCACCAAAATAAAACTCAACATAAGCCTTCTTGCCAATGATTTACTAAACAATATCTGGTCAAACGTGCAAGGATCCAGAGAGAATAAATGAAGGGATCAACTTGTGAAAATGACCAACTACATTTCTCAAAATCTGCTTCATTCATGATGAAGTCTTGTGAAAGTGCAGATGATGGAAACTTGAGCAAAACACAAAGTGCTGGAGGAACGCAGCAGGTCAGGCAGCATCGTAGTTTTTAAAGATGCAGCATAGAAACAGGCCCTTTGGCTAGTTCTACGTTATGCCATTTTATCGTCCACTCCCTGCACAGCAAGGGCAATATGACGAAGGTCAATTAACCTACAAACCCACAGGTCTTTGGGATATGGGAGGAAAGCGGGGCACCCGGAGGAAACCGACACAGTCACAGGGAAAACGTGCAAACTCCACACAGACAGCACCCGAGGTCAGGATTGAACCCTGGTCTCTGGCGCTTTGGCAGCAGCTCTACAAGCTGAGCCATTGTGCCACCTCTGTGGAGCGAATGGACAGAAGACATTTCAGGTTGGGACTCTTCAAACTGATGGAGCAGGGGGAGAAAGCTGGAAAAAGGATGCAGAGATAAGGTATGAGCTTTGTATTCCCCAGTTTCAACTAATACCCCTCCCACTCCTTCTCACCCTTCCCAAACCCGCCTAACCCATTCGTGCACATTTCTACCACCATTTTCCACCCGCTCCTGTCACCCTGCTCCTTTTCCTAGCTCCTTTTCCATCCTCTGTGTATTTATCCCCCATTGTAGTCTTTTTCCATGTCATCCTCTTTCCCCTTCCCCTTAGTTTAATTTAGTTCTGTTTAGTTTATTGTCATGTGTCATGCTTGATAACAACTGGGAAGAAACTGTTGCTGAATCTGGAGGTGTGCATTTTCACACTTCTGCACCTCTTGCTTGTTGGGAGAGGGGAGAAGAGGGAGTGACTAGGGTGAGACATCCTTGATTATGCTGGTGAACTTGCTGAGGCAGCAGGAAGTGATAATGGGATCAATGGAGTTGTATAAAATACTTTCTATGGCACGCAATTGCCTTTGTCTTGCTGACATTGAGAGAAAGGTTGTTGTCTTGACACGAGGTCACGAGGTTCTTAATCTTCTTTCTGTACTCCATCTCGTCAATATTTGATATCCGACCCATTATGGTGTTGTCACAGAAGACAAAGGAGATGGTGATCAACTTCAGGACAAACATACTCTGACAAAACTGAAGTAGAGATGATTGAAAGTTTCAAGTTCCTTGGAGTAAATATCACCAGCAACTTCCTGGACTAGCCTTATTGAAGCAATGGCTAAGAAAGCACACCAACGCCTCTACTTCCTTAGAAAGCTTAGGAATTATGGCAACAACTGTCACCAACTTCTACAAATGCACAGTGGAAAGCATTTTCTTTGGCATGTATTATAGAATGGTTTGGGGGCAGCTCTATCCAAGACTACAATACATTTCAGAGGATTGTGAATGCAGGCCAGACCATTTCACAAACTAACCTCCCTTCCATTGACTCCATCCACATTTCATGCTGCCTCAGCAAAGCCACCAGCATAATCAAGGACCCGTTTCACCCTGGACATTCCCTCTTCTCCCCTATCCAATCAGGCAAGAGGTACAGAAGTGTGGAAACGCATACAGTTTCAGGGACAGTTTCCTCCCAGCTGCTATCAGGCAACTGAACCATCCTGCTTTTGGATGCAAAAGTGGGATAACATGGAACGATTGTGAACAGGTGATCGACACAGTGGGCCAAAGGGTTTGTTATCATAGTCTGTCTTTCAATCAATCAATTCAATCAATCAAAAAAGGAACTCAGCGGATCAGGCAGTATCAGAGGAGGAAATGGACAGGCAAAGTTTTGAGTTGGGATCCTCCTTCACACGGTGAATAAGCCTTTCAGGCCGGAGCCCTTCTCCTCTACCCTTTCTGTGATGAGGTCAATGTCTTTGGCCTCTTAATCTACTGGACATTGATTCAAGCATTTGATGCTGTTCACCACAAAATTGCTTCACATTCAAAGTCAACCTTTAAATCTCACCAAAGCTAACCCCCTAATGGCTGCTCCAACTGAACTTCCAACAAAGCTACAGGTAACCAATGATCCCTTTAAAAGGTAAATTACTCCTATAATAATTTAAAACTATTAAAAATTAATCACACTATTTAAGATTTGTAATTTATGCTCAAAAATTTAAAAAAAATCTTTGAAGCAATGTCAATGAAATATATGCAAAGCTTCACTGCTGAATTAAATAGGTAACCTAATTTTACATTCTCCCACAAGGTGTACATTCTCTCCCCATCCAATCTGTCAAGACACTTTCTGGAGCTCACCTTTTTCAATCGGGTCCCGTCTCATTCTTCTAACCTCTAATGGATGTAAGTCTCGGCATCCTTTTCTCACAGGTTAACCATGTTACAAACTTGTCCAGTTTTTTTTTATAAATTCCAGAAATGTAGCCAGTCCAAATCTTTCTGATAAGACAATACACCCACTCCAGGTATGATGTGTGGGGAGGAACTGCAGATGCGGGGATGAGTCCAATACATTAACATACGTCCTTACATAAGATCAATAGTGGTCTCGGTATTCCAGATACAGTCTCACCAATGCCCTATATACCTGTAACTGGAGCTTAAACTCTGATATAAGAAGGTCTGAAAATTATAATAAAATTGGGGAGATTTGTATTATGTTTAACCCAGCAGCCTTATATATTGGAAACAGATGATGGGAAATGAGGCCAACATAGTGAAGGTAACTTAAAGGTCATGTTAGGAGAGGCAGTAATCAGAATAGAGAAATATTTCAATTGCAAAGTATAGCTAGCTGGAGTAAAGATAAACATAGGGTGTTTGTAAACCAGGCAGAAGGCGATAATATTGGTCATAAGATAATAGTTTAGAAATACAATGTGGAAACAGGCACTTAGAGTCATAATCACAGAGTGATACAGTGTGGAAACAGGCCCTTCGGCCCAACTCGCCCACACCAGCCAACAATGTCCCAGCTACACTAGTCCCACTTGCCTGCGCTTGGTCCATATCCATCCAAACCTGTCCTATCCATGTACCTGTCTAACTGTTTCTTAAACAATGGGTTAGTCCCAGCCTCAACTACCTCCTCTGGCAGCTTGTTCCATACACCCACCACACTTTGTGTGAAAAGTTACCCCTCGGATTCCTATTAAATCTTTTCCCCTTCACCTTGAACCTATGTCCTCTGGTCCTCGATTCCCCTACTCTGGGCCCACTGAGTCCGCAACGACCAGCGATCCCTGCAAATTAACACTATCCTACGCACACTACGGACAATTTACACTTATACCAAGCCAATTAACCTACAAACCTGTACGTCTTTGGAATGTGGGAGGAAACCGAAGATCTCGGAGAAAACCCATGTGATCACGGGGAGAATGTACAAATTCTATACAGGCAGCACCTGTAGTTGGGATCAAACCAGGGTCTCTGGCACTGTAAGCTCTGTAAGGCAGCAACTCTACCGCTGTGCCACCGTGCCACTGAAGATGAGTCACTTTATGACACCCATTCACAGAACACATGCGGTGAATGGTTTTCTAAGTAGAGGAAGACAAGTCTTGGCTGTCAGATGGACAGAGGCTACTCCAGGAGAGATAAAATAAGGATCAATAACTCCACAGAAAATTATATGACCAGTGAATTAGTTCAAACATGTAAAATCCATGCGTAACCATTGTTACGTGAATAATATACTGTAAAATGTTGAAAGTGTTTTGAGTCAGTGAAGGACCTTGGGTTCCCTCAAAGTGCTTCCCAGTATATATCATCAAGGCCTGAATAAATCGACTTGTTCAAGAAATTCACCACTGTATGTGCAGCCCTGATCCGAGCCATAGTTAAGAGGGTGACTGGGCCCCAGGTGAAAGCCAGATTCAGGGTACAGTTCAGACGCACAAATCCCTCCAACAATCTCTCTAGCATTTAATTATGCCCATGATAAGCAATAATATTCTGTCAGCTTTTCCCGGTTTTGGGTGATCAGGACATTATGGAAGTTAGGATGAAGGGAGTGGATGCTCTAACATGGGGCCGGAGCGTGGTTACTCTCTGTAGCAATGTTACAAAATTTTGAGATTTAAAAAATAAAGTCTGCAATTTATCCCATCAGATAAAGCATAAAAAGAAGTTTAATTTGACACTTAATTCACTTTCATATCTTCAGTATTAAAAAAGTTATGGCCATTATCATACTCAGAAATTAGCATCTAGTTCCCTATTGCTTTTCCATTGACTTAACACAAAAGCTGTGATCGAGGACAGTTAAAAGCCCATAACTTTCTTAACAATTATGATAACTGAAAGAAATTTTCAGTTATTATAGATTGAAGCATTCTGAAACAAATATGAAACAATCTTACTTCGAAGACATGAAAGTAAAGCATATAATTAGTTAGTTACCTAATTGTAGCTAATTACAAAATTCAATTTCTAGATCTAAATATCTATCAATTTCTTAAGAATAGATTAACATTTTTAAATAGCCTAAGTGTCCAAATAACATTCACACAATAATTCACAATATAACATAATTTTTAAATCTAATTTTCATGAATTTACAGGCCAAATGGAAGGAATTGAATGTTTAATACCTGTAAATTAATGGGCATTTAATTCATCTTGCGAGTGAGGTTTTCTGGAACGCGATCTTTTGGAACGTTGATTTGCGGTGAATTTAACCCCGTATTGGCATGAAAAATACTGCCGTTAATTCGGGGAATAAAATCACCGTGTCGCATGAAAAAATGTGAATTAAAGGCTTCTTAAGAAGCACTTTTATACATTTAAAGAAACCACTTTCGTTTACCTGTCCCGTGTGTGAAATCCGTCCCCGTTATCGGCGTTGACGCTTCAGGAGCTGCTTTTAAAATAACTCTAGCACTGACATTGACGATTTAATAAAAATAATAAATTCACAAAACGCCGGTAGGAACGATTCATCAGCCAAGGCTTGTACTCCAACAAAATATCAACCAGGACAAGGGAGGAGAAACCCGCGTTTTAACCCCGCCCCCCCTTAAAGGCGCCAAAATCGCGCACACGGCCAGTGGCAGAATTACAGTGCGACTGAAGGTAAGTTTTGTAACATACCTACTCTCTGCGTGCCAGTCCCAGAAGAGGCTCTGCCATCATCCATTACCATCATTCCACTCATTTAAATCTTTGTTTACTCTGTTTCCTTTACCTATGCACTGTGAACAGCTTGATTGTATTCATGTATAATCTTTTCTTTAACTGGATAGGATGCAAACAAAAACTTTTCAAAGTACACGTGGCAGTAATAAACAAAATTGAATTCAACTAAGGAATTTTTAAATGACTCCAACCTTGCAGGAAAATAAGACAAGATGCTAGCCAGTGGTACATGAGGATAGCCAAGTCCAGTATGGCAAAGACAAAAATGAGTGTTTTAGCAGCAACTGAGTTGATGTGAAGCCAGATTTAAAGTTTTCACTGAGATTACAATAATCAGGGAGAATGATACTGTTTGTGGTGAGAGAACACAGCTTGTGTGGTAAGTGTAGGTGACAACTTTGTATTTCCTTACAATTACTTAGAGAAAACTTTGGTACATTAAATGTTGGGGAAGAGATAGGCATCGTCATGGTTTGGGATCCTTCTCCAGATCGAACAAATGTGGCTGTTGGGAATATCTGGTTTTCATTAATTTATGGATTTAAACTTGGTGCCCATTACAAACTACATTCTCTATCCAATAAACAAAGAGCACAAGGAACTCCAGCGATGCTGCTTGCCCTACTGAGTTTGTCCAGCATTTTGCTTTTGCTCAAGATTCCTCATATGCAGGCTCTTGTGTCTCCATGTCCTAACTACTGGCTCCATAACTCCCTCAGCAGCTCTGAGATTTAACCGGAGCAGCTTAATTTGATGCCTTAGTTGACCTTGCAGTTGAGTGTCAGACCACAGAGCTGGGGCATCTATTTTCTGCAGCGATTCATCACTGGTATCGCTGCCTCAGCTCACCTGCTTCTGAAAGTATCGTCCATGTCTTTGTTACTTCCATCCCAATACCTATTTGGACACCTTGAGCATTATATCCTCCAAATCCTGAAGATCATCCAATACTCTCTATGCCATCTCATATGCAGCTTACCCCATTCATCCATCACAACTATATTCACACAAAATGCTGGAGTAACTCAGTGGAACAGGCAGCACCACTGAAAGATGCTCAGAGACAGAGAGATTCTCCAGAGATACTGCCTATCCCGCTGAGTTACTCCAGCATGTTGCGCCTATCTTCATTTTAAACCAGCATCTGCGGTTCCTTGCTACACCACTATATTGACTCTAGTTAGCCAAGCCCAGTGATTTTCCTTAGTGCTTTGACAAAAATACGTTGGTAAGTATATTATTACTCGAACCAAGAACAGTACCGCGCAAGATCAGGCTCTTCAGCCTAAAATGTCTGTGCCGAACATGATGCCAAGTTAAACTAATCTCCTCTGCCTCCATATGATCCAAATTCCTCCATTCCCTGCAAATCCATCTTGCTATTGGTGTTGATGGCAAATTGTTGTCCTATACACTAAGCTGCTTTATGGCCAGACGGCCCAATTTAGTTAATACATTTTAGTTTTTGAACTTTAGTAGCCTTTTTGTATTATTAACAATTCTACAAAACTGAAAAATTGGTCTTTAACTTGTAAGAGGTGACGTTACAAAGTATTGTCACGAGAAAAGCACTGACCAAGACACCATTTAAAATTCCTAGGTACACAAAAATGCTGGAGAAACTCAGCGGGTGCAGCAGCATCTATGGAGCGAAGGAAATAGGTAACGTTTCGGGCCGAAACGTTGCCTATTTCCTTCGCTCCATAGATGCTGCTGCACCCACTGAGTTTCTCCAACATTTTTGTGTACCTTCGATTTTCCAGCATCTGCAGTTCCTTCTTTAGCATTTAAAATTCCTATCCTTTTCTTCAAATCTCTCAAAGCCTTGTTGCTATCAGTTACTTACAATCTGTCTAGACCCACAATGCACTGTACCCATTCCAGTTCTAGTCTGTCGATCCCTTCCAATGTTATTTGTTTGGCAATTGATAGATATGCCTTCAGCTTCCATGGACCCAATCCTAAACTTCCTAAATTCCTATGCCCATTTATATCTTGTACCTACCCAAACATTTTACCCATTTACCCATTTTAAGAATTATCTCGTTGACCAGTCCTTTCGCCATCTGATAAAATATTCTTCTGTGGGTCGTTGACAAATTCTGTATTGTGCCACTCTTGTCAAACATTGTATAAATATGAGTTATACCTCCCCATATGGTCTTTTAAATGACAGCATTAAATTAAGCTCATTATATGATCAGCATTTTAAATTAAGTGAATGCGATACTAAAACGGGCAAATCCACCACATAATACAGATAAATCACGACTGTAATTTTACAAGGCATTGAATTAACCACTAATATTGTCGGTACAGACAGAAGTGTCTTTGTCTGACAACAGTATGTAACACATCATCAGAAACTGTGAAGTGAACAAGATTGATGGTGGAACAGTGAGATTCTAATGGCAGCACATTTTCTTTCAGAATGTTCATTACACAGACACAACTGTAGTCTCAGAGCAAATACGCTCTCAAGTAGGTGCAGTGGAATTGAATCTGAAATAGTATGGATAAATATAAAGAGCCTTTTAGAAAAACACACAGCTATGCAGGGAATGAAGGTATTTGGATCACGTGCAGGCAGAAGAGAGGAGTTTAACTTGGCTTCATGTTCGGCACAGACCTTGTATGCTGAAGAGTCTCTTCCTGTGCTCTACTGTTCTATGAGTCTTAGAGTCATACAGTTATGCAGCTTGGAAACAGGTCATTCAGCCCAACTCATCCATGCTGTTCAAGTTGCCTAACCGAACTAGTCCCGTTTGGAAATGAAAAAGCATTGATTACTTGTCAGCAAGACCATAATTAACCCTTTAGTATATTAAATGTGTTACATTCATCCAATTTCTCACTTTAATTTTGAATGCATTTTTAGCCATCTGTCTTACACAACTTGAAGGGAAGATTTGTACATTGATGTTTCCATTTTTAGGACTTCAAACAATACACTAAAAACCTCAATACCTTACACCAAGATGAGTTATCTATATTACTAAAAGTAAGATCTTGACCACTTCCTGTTTTTCTGTTTCATGATTTTAGAAAAAATGCTGCCACTTACG
Organism: Malacoraja senta; assembly: GCA_038087875.1. NCBI lineage: Eukaryota > Metazoa > Chordata > Chondrichthyes > Rajiformes > Rajidae > Malacoraja > Malacoraja senta. The sequence goes on from CM075978.1 coordinate 28,268,406, forward strand.
GCTATGTTTTCTGGCCATCTTACTCAGAGTCCCCCTCCGCTGCGCAGGACAAGAGGGTTTTCCCCATCGATGAAAAATAAATGAGTTATTAATGTTTTTAAAATGTTGAGATTCTCTCTGCTGCCCCCGCTGGTGGGAGGGGGGAGGGACTATAAAACCCGGAAGTGTTGTGCCTCACTCAGTCTCTGCAAGATGGAGGAAGCAAGAGGGTCATGTCTCTCTGAGCTGTGAATAACACTGAACACATGTCTACTCAACTGTGAGTGCCCTTAATGTGGTTAGAAAATGAAAATGTGGTTGGTTTAAAATGCTGCATTGCAAACGGTTGTTGGTGGTGGTTGCTTTGAAATGCTGCACTGCAAACGGTTGTTGATGGTGGTTGCTTTGAAATGCTGCACTGCAAACAGTTGTTGGTGGTGGTTGCTTTGAAATGCTGCACTGCAAATGGTTGTTGGTTGTGGTTGCTTTGAAATGCTGCACTGCAAATGGTTGTTGGTGGTGGTTGCTTTGAAATGCTGCACTGCAAATGGTTGTTGGTGGTGGTTGCTTTGAAATGCTGCACTGCAAATGGTTGTTGGTGGTGGTTGCTTTGAAATGTTGCACTGCAAATGGTTGTTGGTGGTGGTTGCTTTGAAATGCTGCACTGCAAATTATTAAAAGTCTAAACTTGACAAATTTGTGTTTGCACTGTATATTGGTTTTAGATAAAATGCTACCACTTGCGGCTGTGATTTTTGGCCATCTTACTCAGTCCCCCTCCGCTCATCAGGTGCAGAGGATTCTTCCCATCAATGAAAAATAAAAGTGTTATTAGTATTTTAAAAAATTGAGAATCTCTCTCCTGTCAATCACGCCATGAAGGCCACGCCCCTTCCAGTGGGAGGGGGAGGGATTATAAAACCCGGAAGTGTGGGTGTGGCTCAGTCTCTGCAAGATGGGGGAGGAAGAGGTCACGACTGTCTGAGCTGTGAATCAACTGAACACACTGAATGTCTACTGAACTGTGAGTGTGGTGTTTATGTGATGTTTTTTGTGGTTTTATGGTGGTTTCACCCTGCTTGAAATGGTATGAAACTGCATTTGAATGTGGTGAGCTTGCACCATGCATGAAATGGTATGAATCTGCACTTCAATTTGGTGGCCTTGCACCCAGCTTGAAATGGCATGAAACAGCACTAGCATTTGGTGGCCTTGCACCCTGCTTGAAATGGCATGAAACAGCACTAGCATTTGGTGGCCTTGCACCCTGCTTGAAATGGCATGAAACAGCACTAGCATTTGGTGGCCTTGCACCCTGCTTGAAGTGGCATGAAACTGCACTTGAATTTGGCGGCCTTGCACCCTGCTTGGTGGCATGAAACTGCACTTAAATTTGGTGGCTTTACACCCTGCTTGAAGTGGCATGAAACTGCACTTGAATTTGGTGGCCTTGCACCCTGCTTGAAGTGGCAGGAAATTGCACTTGAGTTTGGTGGCCCTGCACCCTGCTTGCACTGTTAGGAAACTGCACTTGAATTCGGTGGTCTTGCACCCTGCTTGAAGTGGTCGGAAACTGCACTTGAATTCGGTGGCCTTGCACCCTACTTGATGTGGTAGGAAATTGCACTTGAATTCGGTGACCTTGCACCCTGCTTGAAGTGGTAGGAAATTGCACCTGAAGTGGTATGAAACTGCAATTGTATTTAGTGGCCTTGCACCCTGCTTGAAGTGGTAAGAAACTGCACTTGAACTTGGTGGACTTGCACCCTGCTTGAAATGGTAGGAAACTGCTTTTGAATTTGGTGGCCTTGAAATGGAATTTCAAGGAATAGCCGTGTCAACTGCTAGCCCACCAGCCGTGAGTAAGCTGCCAGCACATCAGGCTTGAGTGACTGAGATGCCACCCCAAGAATCCATTTGGCCCACAATGTCCATACTAGCCTCTGGAAACCAGTCCCTTCAGCCCACAATACCCATACTAACGCTCGAGAAACCCCTCCCCCCCCCACTGGCCACCAATATTGGAATTGGTGGAGAGGTGGAATATTGCGTTGGGGGACCAGCCCTCCCGTGTGAACATGGGACCCAACGGGTCCCACTTAGTCTAGTAATAAATATATCTCCCTTCAAGATGTGCAGACCGTGTTTCACTCTTACCGAATTTACCCGATTTATTTTTCGTCGGCACCACCCCTTTAAGAGCTGTCTCAGTAGTCACCCTTCCAAAAGATGACACTTTCTCCTGCTCCTGCTCCTGCTGTTCCTCCTGCTCCTGCTCCTACAGTTGACTTACTGATTCTCCCTGTCCCCGCTCTGAAATGTCCTGAGAAGGATCAGTTCTATCGTATTCTCCTATTCCCAATTTACAAGCCACCATTCTTAGGGTGGACAGCAAAACAATTTATTTATTTATTTTACTTTTAGTGAAGAATATCCTCCACATCCCAATTAACTCGTTTACTTCCTGACTATTCCCAGATTTTTTAATGATTGTCTCTATATACTTTATCCCTATTAAAGACTTTAGTCCCCTCAATGGCCAAAGTTTGTATTTCAAAATTGTATTTAAATTCCCCGATAATCCTCTCAGTCTATCCACTTCATTTGGATGCTCCCCGCAAATTATCCTTATGGGGCTTTTCAATCTGTTTGATCGATCCTTCTCAGTGACATTCCCCATTCTCGGAACAATGGTCAAAACACAAATTACAAAATAAAGGTTCCAGTCACTAACACCTCTTTCAATCACTCCTCCTCTCAGACCTCAGGGTCAATGGAATCTCTCCCACACAATGGTCAACGGTCTTTCCGATTCACACTTACTCTAGCAATCGCTTCCTTTCAACTGTCTCCCAGTCACTCCTATTCAATCACTCCTATTCAATTATTCAAACCATTCACTCATATTCAGTCTCTCTCCCAACTCTCTTATCTGTTAAATCACAATCACTCCATTCAATTCCAAACTTTCAAACAAAGGATCTCAATCCAAGTCTAACTCCCACTTGCAGTCTCTCAAGCAGCAATCTCTCTCTCACTCAATTAACTTTAAGTTTGCACAAACAGAGGAGCCCAAACCACGCTAACAAAACTATAATTAAGAATGAAAATATTCCCCCGATTATCAATAACCCAAAACACACCCCAATATAAACTATATGCATCCAGTAAACTCCACTCTAATTAATCTTCCTCATGGCGCAATAATACAGCGGGATGACTCCTCCCCCGACCCAGTGATCGAAGGAGCACAACCCCTGATCGAACTACCCCGATTCAGATTCTTACAAAACAATCTTAAACAAATACGAATATCTAACTTAAACACACTCTTAAGGGCCTGTCCACGGGCATGCGACTCCATGCGGATAGCGCAACCTAACCGCAAGCGGGGGCCGCGCGGAGGTCGCGGGGCCGGTCCCACTTCGATTGCCAGAGCCGTATGGAGTTGTGCGGAGCTGGTCCCGACATCGCGCGGGGCTCCGAAAAACTGACACCGTTCCAAAATTCCGTGCGGCAACGGCCTGCCGCCCCGCAGCCGCATCGAGGCCGTGCGCATCGCATCGACGGCCGTGCGCACTGCCTCGACGCCAGATGCAGCCGCTTCGAGGCCCTGCGCACCGCCTCAACGGCCGTGCGCACCACCTCGCTGCCGTACGCACCGTCTTGACGTCACTCGACCTCCGCGCGGCCAACCAAATAAAATATCTCTGCTATGTCTACAAATATTCTGTGGGCGGGCCAAGAGCTTGCCAATTTATAATAATGATACAGAAAAAAACATGGACATAGAATATTACCTTCATTTTATTTCAGATGATCTGTTTCCAACAGAAGACACAATTTAAATAGGTAATTTAACCTTAAATATTCCTTCGCTTTATCATGATTAATTGTGAAACCTTTAATCACAACTTTGAACGCAGTCTATTGAGTTTTTACAACCTCCACTTCACTTCTAAATCTATTAATTCCAGACTTCACAGGCTTTACTCAGCAATTCTCTTTTTTAACAATAAATTATTCATCCCCTAAACATTTCATTTGTCAATTCTTGACTGCAGGATGAACAAGAAGAGAACTGATGTATGCTCAAAGTAATTAATTCTAGTCAAGAGTCAAGAGCGTTATTGTCATATGTACAGTCAATGGAACAATTACATTTTTACTTGCAGTAATGGTAACAGGCCTGTAAAAAGAATAAACACACAAGAAAGAGAGAGAGAAAATTAGGGAGTACAATGTTCATACCGTTAGGATGTAAGCTACCCAAGCAAAATTAGAGGTGCTGTTCCTCCGGTTTGCATGTGGCTTCACCCTGGCAATGGAAGGAGAGTTATAATGGGTAGCAACCGGGAGATTCAGCATCAAGTGGCGGACCGGGTGCAAGTGTTTGATGAAATGGTCGCCTGGTCTTGCTTGGTCTCACCGATGTACAGGAGGCCACTTCGGGAGCACTGAATGCAGTAGGCAATGGTTTGAAGAGGTACATGTGAACCTCCGTCTCACCTGGAACGGATCCTGAGGTCCCTGGGCTGATCTAAGGAAGGAGGTGTAGAGACAGATGCTACATTTCCTGTGGTTGCAGCGGATTCAATGATTTAATGATACATTATTGTTGCATGTACCGAGGTAAAATCATACAGCAGACTTTGCTTAGGCAGTACACAAAGAGTCTGGCGCCAACAAAGTTCCAAAAGTTTTTTTTTGCAGCAGTGAACCAGGCCTGTCGCCACAAATGGCCCCAGGCGGCCCACAGGGTCTCCCTTCATTCTCAGCCACTCACTGCTGCTTCCCTCTACGTTCTTGGCGGCCCTCCACCAGGACCCTCTTTGTTCTCAATCCCTCCCCGCCGGGTCCCTCTTTGTTCTCAGTGGTCAGCCCGCCGGGTTGCTCTTGGCCCAATGGTCTTTCGGCTCCGCGGTGCTTCCCGAGAGCCTTCTGCTGCCCTGCAGTGCACCTGGGAAGCCTTCCTGGGGAATGTACCTGGGATGGGTACAGTTTGGCTGGGAAGGGATGAGTGAACCAGAGATCACGGGGAGGTGGTCTCTACAGAAAGCAGAAAGGGATAGGGATGAGAAGGTGTGACTGGTGTTGGGATCACATTGAATGAGGTGAAAATGCCGAAGCATAATGTGATGGATGCAGAGAGTCGTAGAGAGAAAGGTGGGACCATGGGAACTATCCTTGTTCTATCAGTAGGGAGGGGAAGCAAGAGCAGAATTGCAGGAGACACGTATGACGGATCCATCCATAGCAGCAGGGGAGAAACCATGTTTACTGAAGAAAGAGCAAATCTTGCATGTCCTAGTGTAGAATACCTCCTATTGGGAGCAGATGCAGTGGTGCCAGAGAAATTAAGAATAAGAGATAGCATCATCACAAGCGGCAGGTTGGGAGGAGGTATAATCAAAGGAACTGTGGAGTCCGAGGGTTTGTAGTAGGTGCCGATTGAGAAACAGTCCCCTGTGATGGAGAGAGCGGATTGAGAAAGGGAAGAGAGTTGTCAAAGTGAATTTGAGGGCAAGGTGGAATGTAATAGTCAAGTTGAATGAAAATGATGAGTTCTGCATGGGTGCAGGAGGCAGCCCCAAAGCAGTCATCGATGTAGTGGAGAAAGATTTGGGGAATGATGCCAGGGTATGTTTGGAACAAGGACTGATCAGCATAACGTAGCTGGAGTCCATGCAAGTCCCATGCAAGTCCCATGACTTGAAGAAAGTGAAAGGAGTCCAAAGAGAAGTTGTTCAGTGTGAGGACAAGTTCTGTCAAGTCTCTGCCAGGCAGAGGAGAGTGTTAGTAGAGGGGACCTGATTGTGTCTCTCTATAAGGAAGAACCGGTGGGCCATGAGACTTTCCTGGTGGGCAATGGGGGTCATGGACAGTAATTGCTGGTCAGTGGACTGGACAATCCAGCTCATGCATCTGATAACTCTAAGTACGGAAAGAATTAATGCAACATCTTGGATTGCAAAGTCACAGGATCAGCCAGTCATTAACACTTACACTTTGCCCCTAAACTCTCCTTGCAGTTTTCCCAATCAGGTTTGGTAGAATTTATTTAACAAGTACAGCATGCAGGTACAGCAGGCAGTGAAGAAAGTGAATGGCATGGTGGCCTTTATAACAAGAGGAGTCGAGTATAGGAGCAAAGAGGTCCTTCTGCAGTTGTACAGAGCCCTAGTGAGACCACACCTGGAATATTGTGTGCAGTTTTGTTCCCCTAATTTGAGGAAGGACATTATTGCTATTGAGGGAGTGCAGCGTAGGTTTACAAGGTTAATTCCCGGAATGGCGGGACTGTCATGTGCTGAGAGAATGAAGCAGCTGGGCTTGTACACTCTGGAGATTAGAAGGATGAGAGGATATCTTATTGAAACATATAAGATTGTTAAGGGTTTGGACATGCTGGAGGCAGGAAACATGTTCCCGATGTTGGGGGAGTCCAGAACCAGGGGCCACAGTTTAAGAATAAGGGGTAAGCCATTTAGAACGGAGACGAGGAAACACTTTTTCTCGCAGAGAGTTGTGAGTGTGTGGAATTATCTGCCTCAGAGGGCGGTGGAGGCAGGTTCTCTGGATGCTTTCAAAAGAGATCTGGATAGGGCTCTTAAAGAGGGCGGAGTCAGGGGATATGGGGAAAAGGCAGGAACGGGGTACTGATTGGGGATGATCAGCCATGATCACATTGAATGGCGGTACTGTCTCGAAGGGCCGAATGGCACCTATTGTCTATTGTCTATTGTCTATAGCACCCTGTACAAGCAATTTCCTTCCTTATACAAACGAATATCTGACTTAAATTGTAGTCAATAATGGCAAAAGCCACGTATACTTTATGGCAAAACTCAACGATAATTCTTATTATTTATCAGTGTGAATACCAGTGAATTCCATGCATCCAGCGCTGGAGGTTAATTTTTCACTTTCCTGAAGTAGACTTTAATGTGATTCAGGAATAAATAAATTATTGGCTTCCTAAAGAATTGACTGTAAATGGCAAATGCATTTTAACTTTTTGACACAGACATTTCTATCATTTTATCACAGTGGCACAGCTGGTAGAGCTGCTGCCTCACAGTGTCGGAGGTCAGGGTTTGATCCTGACTTTGATTGCAAGGGTTTCCTTCGGATGCTTCCATTTCCTGCCACATCTTAAATTTATGCGGGTTTGTTGGTCAATTGGCCTCTGTAAAATGCCCCAGTTGTGTAGGGAGTGGCAGAGAAAGTGGGATTACAAAGAACTAGTGTTCAATTCAATGATTCAATGACACTTTATTGCCACATGTACCTAGGTACAGTGAAATGCTTTGTTTTGCATACAATGGGTAAAATGATATAACAGATCTCACCTAGGCAGTACACAAATGTTGCCAGGTTTCTGGTGCCGACAAAGTCACAAAAGTTCACTGAACAGTCCTATGTGTTCTAGGCAATCTCCCCCGCCGGGACCCCCCTTCATTCTCAGCGACCCCCGCTGGGTATCTCGTGGCCCTCCTCCCTGTCTGATGGCCCTCCTCCCTCTCTGACGGTCCCGTCACTTTCGACGGTCCCTTCACTCTCAGCAGCGCGAGTCCCATCAAATATGATGTAAATTTGTCTTATTTAGTTCCTTGTTGCAACTGATATTACACAAAATGACACACAACAACTTAGTTTGGAGTGGGAATCTGATGCTTCACAACTTGTGGTGTTGGTATTTGAACTTGAACCCTGAGTGCTAATACCTGTTACTAAACAGTTGGGCTGTAGGTTTAGTTTTAGGTTCATTATTGGCATGTGTACAATGATACAGTGAAAAGCATTGTTTTGCATTCAATCCAAACAGATTAGATAATCCAACAAATAAATACATTCGTGAAACTAAAGTAATGGGGAAGATGCTTAGTGCAGAACATAATTCTCAGCATTGCAGCACACCAGTTCCATTGGCCACTAATACTGTAGGCACCACCTCAGTACCCATTATTGTGTTGTTTGCTTCTAATTCTTATGATGTTGCTGATCCCAGACCAGCTCATGGGAGTGAGACTTGTGAAATCTTGTTCCATTTCACCATTTTCTTGATCTATAATGTGAAAAGTGCTGTATGGTGTAAATCTTGGTTTGGCAATCACATGCAAGATATAGATTTGTATGTGTATTGGGAGTTTAACTGTACTGTTGTCTTCTCATGCAGACTAACTTTAGTTTCACATGGGAAAAGAGATTCTGAAATACTTAAGCTCAATCTATAACCTTGCATAATAGTTCCGAGTTTAGAAATAGTTTAGAGACACATCATGGAATCAGGCCCTTCAGTTGACTAAGTCCACACCATCCACATCGTTCATATTCGTTCTATGTTATTCCACTGTCACATCCACTCCATTTGCAGAGGCAAATGAACCTACAAACCCATCTTTGGGATGTGGGAGGAAACCAGAGCACCCAGAGGAAACCTACAGGGAGAACGCGAGAACAGGCAGCATCCAAGGTCAGGATCGATCCGAGGTCTTTGGTGCTTTGAGGCAGCGGAGCCACCAGCTGTGCCACTGTGCTGCTGATTAGAATATTTAATTTTATCAGAAGATAGCAGAACTGTAGCCTAAAGTTGGTTCAATAGCCTGTTACCAACTTCATCAGTTACATTGAATGCAACCAGAAGATCAATGATGTACATTGGAATAGCCAGGTATGAAATCAGCCAATTAGCCGACAAATCTGTATGTCTTTAGAGTGTGGGAGAAAACTTGACATCCTGGGGAAAACCCACACAGGTCATGGGGAGAACATACAAACTCTGTACAGACAGCACCCGTAGTCAGGATCGAACCTGGTTCTCTGACGCTGTAAAGCAGCAACTCTACTGCTGCATCACCATGCCATCCACAGTGTGGACTCAGTGGGGTGAAGATCCTGTTTCCATGCTGTGTCTCTCAAATAAACTAAACTAAAGTATAAGCTAATTATTTTACAATCATGCAAAAGAATATACAGTTCCATTTAGTTCGACTTCAGGAACAAAAGTTAGTCTAAATAAAGTCTGCTGAAACTTTTTAAAATAACTTTATGAATCAATTTGCCTTGATGTATTTTCAAGATATCACATGGGATGCAAAGCTGGAACTGTTGGATCTGACCTTAATGTTATCACTTCATCTTAATGCTAACACTTGGCAAATCTAAGAGAGCAGGAACATCCACTGTTAACAGTGCAGTTTAAGTGCTGATGACACGGAATGGCCTTCCGTTCTCTGAAAGCCCTACGTCTGTGTCACTTCCATCAACACTTTCTGCATCATCGGATTCAAATGCATCAGGCTGGAGTTCATGAACTTGCACTGCTCTATTAACATCCCTTCCAATGGCCCTTTGATCTCCGTCTAATTCATTTCGATCCTTTTTACCAGAAAGGAAAGTGGATTTGTGAAGCTGTCGTTTGTCGTTCTTGTGAGGCAGAAAATGTCCCTAAATGTCATGTGAAAACCCCATTTGCAGGTTCAGCCTTTTCATCATGAAAGAATAGCCAGCACTACAGCTGAATTAAACAATTTATCCTCAGCTCAATAAATGAATTCAGTTTATCTCATCTGGTCCAAAGCCTTAAATATTCCTATTATCTGCCAAGAAATTACATTTCAAATCCTGCAGGTGCAATAAGTAGGTATGTTACAAAACTTACCTTCAGTCGCGCTGTAATTCTGCCACTGGCCGTGTGCGTGATTTTGGCGCCTTTAAGGGGGGGCGGGGTTAAAACGCGGGTTTCTCCTCCCTTGTCCTGGTTAATATTTTGTTGGAGTACAAGCGTTGGCTGATGAATCGTTCCTACCGGCGTTTTGTGAATTTTTTTTAAATATTAAATCGTCAATGTCAGCGCTAGAGAAATTTTAAAAGCAGCTCCTGAAGCGTCAACGCCGATAACGGGGACGGATTTCACACACGGGACAGGTAAACGAAAGTGGTTTCTTTAAATGTATAAAAGTGCTTGTTAAGAAGCCTTTAATTCACATTTTTTCATGCGACACGGTGATTTTATTCCCCGAACTAACGGCAGTATTTTTCATGCCAATACGGGGTTAAATTCACCGCAAATGAACGTTCCAAAAGATCGCGTTCCAGAAATCCTCACTCGCAAGATGAATTAAATCACCATTAATTTACAGGTATTAAACATTCAATTCCTTCCATTTGGCCTGTAAATTCATGAAAATTAGATTTAAAAATTATGTTATATTGTGAATTATTGTGTGAATGTCATTTGGACACTTAGGCTATTTAAAAATGTTAATCTATTCTTAAGAAATTGATAGATGTTTAGATCTAGTAATTGAATTTTGTAATTAGCTACAATTAGGTAACTAACTAATTATATGCTTTACTTTCATGTCTTCGAAGTAAGATTGTTTCATATTTGTTTCAGAATGCTTCAATCTATAATAACTGAAAATTTCTTTCAGTTATCATAATTTTTAAGAAAGTTATGGGCTTTTAACTGTCCTCGATCACAGCTTTTGTGTTTAGTCAATGGAAAAGCAATAGGGAACTAGATGCTAATTTCTGAGTATGATAATGGCCATAACTTTTTTAATACTGAAGATATGAAAGTGAATTAAGTGTCAAATTAAACTTATTTTTATGCTTTATCTGATGGGATAAATTGCAGACTTTATTTTTAAAATCTCAAAATTTTGTAACATTGCTACAATAAGAGAATAAAACTATTACTAAAATATGATTATATTTATTATTTCCCATCTATAATGAGGTTGCATAATCTTGAGTGCTGGAGAAACTCAGCAGTTCAGGGAGCATCTTTGGAGGAAAATGGATAGAAAACATTTCAGGTTGGAACCTGACTGATAATGTAGGGATGCGAAAACTGGAAAGGAGGTGTGGATCAAAAATTTTCAATGGATAAATACTCCATATTCTTTGCACAGAGCTGGTAGAGCTGCTGCTTCACGGCACTAGAGACCCGGGTTCAATCCTGATCTTGAATGCTGCCTGTGTGGAGTTGGCACGTTCTTCCTGTAACCACGTGGGTTTCCTCCAGGTGCTCCAGTGTCCCCTCACATCTCAACGATATACGGGTTTATCGGTTAATTAGCCTCTGTGAATTGCTCCAAGTGTGTAGGAAGTGGATGCAAAAGTGGGATAACCTTGAGCTGATGTGAATGGGTAATCAATGGTCAGTGCACCCATTTTTCCCATTATCCCACCCCCCCTTCACTCCCATTCCCTGACCAGTCCCCTTTCACCTTTATCCCTCCCCTGGTTTTACACTTCACCGCCCCCACCTCTCTCTTCCAGCTTTCTCCTGCCCACTATAATGTCTGATAAAGTTTTCTGACCCGAAACGTCACCCATCCATTCCCTCCACAGATGCTGCCTGACCTGCTGAGTTCCTAGTTTTGAAACTGATTTCAAATATAACTTTGGAGTAAGTCAGCGGGTCAGTCAGCATCTCTGAAAACATGGATAGATGATGTTTTGAGTCGAGACCCTTCTTTGGACTGATTGTTCTTGGAAACCAGGGCGAGAGGTGAGGGCAGGTCAAAGACTGGAGAGTGATAAGTGGATACAAGTGAGGGGAGTTTATAATTGGGCAGATGGTTGGACAAAGACACAAGATGAAAAGGCAAAATGCGTGAGGTAACCATAGACAAGGTGCTGCGTTAGAAAGTAGAGAGATAGATAGATAGATAGATAGATAGATAGATAGATAGATAGATAGATAGATAATGGTTAAATAAATAAGTATAGAAACAAGGAACTACAGATACTGGTTTATACCAAAGATAGACGCAAAGTGCTGGAGTAACTCAGCAGGTCAGGCAACATCTCTGGAGAAAAAGGATGGGTGACATTTCGGGTCAGGACCCTTCTTCAGTCTGAATGATGAAAAGAACTGAAATTTGTAAATTTGACGTAAATTTGTATTACTTAGTTCCTTGTTGCAACTGATATTGCACAAAACGACACACACCAACTTAGTTTGAAGTGGGAATCTGATGCTTCACAACTTGTGGTGTTGGTATTTGAACTTGAACCCTGAGATAATACCTGGTACTAAACAGTTGGGCTGTAGGTTTAGTTTTATGTTCATTATTGGCATGTGTTCAATGATACAGTGAAAAGCATTGTTGCACATTCAATCCAAACAGATTAGATAATCCAACAAATAAATATATTCGTCAAGCTAAAGTAAAGGGGAAGATGCATAATGTAGAACATAATTCTCAGCATTGTAGCACACCAGTTCCATGGGCCACTAATACTATAGGCACCACCTCAGTACCCATTAATGTGCTGTTTGCTTCTAATTCTTGTGATTTTGTTGAAATCTTGAGAAATCTTGTTCCACTTCACCATCTTCTTGATCTATAGTGAAAAGTGTTGTATGGTGTAAATATGGGTTTGGCAATCACATGCAAGAGATGGATTTAGACGTGTATTGGGAGTTTAACTGTACCGTTGTCTTCTCATGCAGACTAACTTTAGTTTCACATGCGAAAAAAGATTCTGAAATACTTAAGGTACATAAACTGCTGGATAAACTCAGCGGGTGAGGCAGCATCTATGGAGAGAAGGAATAGGCGACGTTTCGGTCACGACCTTTCTTCAGACTGAAGTCGGGGGGGGGGGGTGGGCGGGAAAAATAAAGGAAGAGGCAGAGTCAGTAGGCTTGTGGGAGAGTTGGGAAGGGGAGGGGAAGGAGGGAGAAAGCAAGGACTACCTGAAATTGGAGAAGTCAATGTTCATACTGCTGGGTTGTAAACTACCCAAGCGAGATATGAAGTGCTGTCCCTCCAATTTGCGCTGGGCCTCACTCTGGCAATGGTGGAGACCCAGGACAGAAAGGTCTGATTCGGAATGAAGAGGGGGAGTTGAAGTGCTGAGCACCGGGAGATCAGGTTGGTTATTGCGAACTGAGCGGAGGTGTTGGGCGAAGCGATCGCCAAGCCTGCGCTTGGTCTTACCGATGTAGAGAAGTTGACACCTGGAACAGCGGATGCAGTAGTTGAGGTTGGAGGAGGTGCAGGTGAACCTTTACCTCACCTGGAAAGATTGCGTGGGTCCTTGGATGGAGTCAAGGGGGGAGGTAAAGCGACAAGTGTAGCATTTCCTGCAGTTGCGAGGGAAAGTACCAGGGGAGGGGGTGGTTTGGGTGGGAAGGGACAAATTGACCAGGGAGTTACGGAGGCAACAGTCTCTGCGGATAGCAGAAAGGGGATGAGATGGGAAGATGTGGCCAGTGGTGGGATCCTGTTGGAGGTGGCGAAAATGTAGGAGGATTATATGTTGTATGCGACGGCTGGTAGGGTGGATGGTGTGGACAAGGGGGACTCTGTCCTTGTTATGAGTAGAGGGGTGGCGAGTGAGAGCAGAGCTGCGGGATATAGAGGAGACCCTGGAGAGAGCCTTATCTATAATAATAGAATAATTCCCTAAAGAATGAGGACATCTCCGTTGCCCTGCTCTGGAACACCTCATTCTGGGTATTTCATTCTGAAATACTTAAGCTCACTCTATAATCTTGCATAATAGTTCAGAGTTAAGAAATAGTTTAGAGACACATCATGGAATCAGGCTCTTTGGTCGACTGAGTCCATGCCATCCACATCGTTCATATTCATTCTATGTTATTCCACTGTCAAATCCACTCCATTTGCAGAGACAAATTAATCTACAAACCCATCTTTGGGATATGGGAGGAAACCAGACCACCCAGAGGAAACCCACAGGGTGAACGTGCAAACTCCACACAGGCAGCATCCAATGTCAGGATCGAACCTGGGTCTTTGGTGCAGTAGATCCACCAGCTGTGCCACTGTGCTGCTGATTAGAATATTTAATTTTATCAGAATGATAAATTTTATCAGAAGAACTGTAGCCTAGTCTTGGGTCTATAGCCTGTTACCAACTTAATCTGTTACATTGAGTGCCAACAAGAAGGTTAATGATGTACATTGGAATAGCCAGGTATGGAATTGATAAATACAAGTGAAAGGTTTAGCAGTGGGCAGGCTGGGTGGAGAAGATGGTGCAATGTTTTTATTAGGGAGACCAATTAAAGATTCCCGATTTAAGACAGAATAGTGTAATTGATAAACAAATGAAGCATAATATAAACAAAGGGCCTACTGTTTTCCTACTAAGGTGGAGAAAGCCCACCTATATTAAGAAGTCTCTAAAGCTCTTTTTGAAGTTAAGTAAGTAAGTAAGTAAGTAAGTAAGTTTATTGGCCAAGTATTCACATACAAGGAATTTGCCTTGGTGCTCCGCCCACAAGTAACAACATGACATATAGTGATAGTTACGTATGACTCAGAAAACACGAAACATTAATAATAATAAAACATTAATGATAAAACACCATTGATCAACCATGTGAATCAACAAGAAGTTGAATACAATACTGTAGTTGTGAAAAATTTGATGGAGCTTAAGACATCGGTCGCAAACGAGAATCAAAATTGAGGTAAGATTACAAAGCTCATACCAAGATCCAAATATAATTTCAACTCATTCAAGAGGCACGGTTGTTGTCAGTTGGACAGCTAATTTCAGAAAGAATTCCAAAAGCATGAAAGAGAACCTTGAAGAATACTTGTATCATACAGCATGTTCATTTCTGATAGACTTGTTATTTGCTGGGACCTAACCATGTGGTACCCGGACGTGGCATCGAAGGACGAGAAGCCGAAGCAAAGAAGTGGAAGCCAAATAACCGAACGGAAACGAAGCCGAAAAGCCAAATAACTGAAAGCGTACGAAGCCGAAAAGCCAACTCACCCAGAGTCACTGACCGTGATGCACTGCCACCGCCACCAGACCCCAACCCCCACACCAGGGTGATTCACTCCCCCGACCCCCGGACCCCGACCCACACATGGGGTGATTCACCCCCCGACACCCACACCGGGTGATTCACCCCCCCCCCGGCCGCAGGGATAGATGGCTCGGGGCATTGGCAGCCATAATAAATCGCTTTTAAAACATGGGGGGGTCCACAAATTCCCTGGCGGGCTGATGACAAGTGTGCATGACAACGAACAATTTTATCTCCTCCCACTTCCCCCCGCAAAGATGTGAGATTTCATTAAGTGGGAGTGATAGGCGATAAAATTGTTCATTGTCATGCACACTTGTCATCTGCCCACCAGGGAATTTGTGTCCCCCCCCCCCCCCCCATGTTTTAAAAGCGATTTACTATGGCTGCCAATGCCCCGAGCCGTCTTTCCCCGCGTCCGTGGGGGAGGGGGGGTGAATCACCCAGTGTGGGGGTCGGGGGGGAATCACCCTGTGTGTGGGTCGGGGTCCGGGGGTCGGGTGAATCACCCTGGTGTGGGGGTTGGGGTCTGGTGGCGGTGCATTACGGTCAGTGACTCTGGGTGGGTGGAGGAACCAGACTGTCGCCAACTCTGCTCCACCCGGCTCCGTGTGTGTGTGTGCGCTGCTGACCCACAGCCTGTCACAGTGCGGTCGCATGGGGGAGGCGAGGCGGAGGGCGGCCGTGGTCGTGGGAGAGTGGGGGCTGTCCCGAGGGATGCGCTCCTTCGGCCGCTTCTAACTTGGTACTCGGGTTCAGAGTGCCCAGTCACCCTCCAGCCCGGGGTGGTCTTGTGTGGGAAAATGACCCCCATCTCCCCCGGCCAGTGATGTGATGGAAGCAGGGGTCTGGACCAATCGCTGACAAGTCCCGCCACCCCGGCGACGTCATGTCCGTTATTTGGCTTTTCGGCACAGTGGCCTTTCAGTGAGTTGGCTTCTAGGTGACATGGCCTTTCAGTTAGTTGGCGTTTCGGCATCCCGCCCTTTCGGTTATTTGGCTTTTAGTCTTCATTTCCATTCGGTTATTTGGCTTCCAATTCTTTGCTTTGGCTTCTCGTCCTTCGACGCAACATCCGCACACAAACCATGCAGTCAGCACACAGAAGACAACTTTAGAGCAGGAATGCATTAGACAATGTTAAAAAGAAAGACTAATTTAATTCTGAGAAAATATACAGTTGTAAATATACATTATTTGAATAATTAAGATTCAACTTAATTTATGAAACATTAAGATGAATAAAAATATCTAGGTTGTATCAAAAACCCAGACTATTGTTGAGCCTCTACAACTGAAAAGGCTGTAGAAATGACCACCAGGTTCAAGAACATTTTCTTCCCGCAACTGTGTGAGAAGGAACTGCAGATGCTGGTTTAAGCCGAAGATAAACAAAAAGCTGGAGTAACTCAGTGGGGCAGTCTGAAGAAGGGTCTCGACCTGAAACGTCACCCATTCCTTCTCTCCAGAGGTGCTGTCTGTCCCGCTGAATCACTCCAGCTTTTTGCGTCTATCTTCCCACAATTATCAGGTTCTTGAACACTACTCAACGCTCACCTCAACTATGAATTTCTTTAGACTGTCTTTGGTTGCACTAAGGACTTTGGATTTTTGCACTTGTATTTGGGTTATTAATTTATTGAATTTTTGTTCATTATTTATTGTGAATATTGTGCTTACGGGCCTGTTATGCTACAGCAAGTAATAATTTCAACATTCCATTGTCCATACAGTAATATAAGAATTGAACACTCTTGACTCTTGATTCTCGACTTGAAATTATTCTGTGCAATTTATTCTGTCAAACAGATAAAAAAGCACCAATGATGACGGATTTTAAATATGAAACCCATTATTGGGTTGATGTTGTTTTGTAATCCATAATGCTTTCCATATTGGAATATAAATAATAAAATTATTTCCTGTCTGCAACTAAAAATGTCACTATATGGTTATGTATAGATAAAATATGTTCGTTGTAAGTCTTTCCTTGTAAATGATTCAGATTGTTAATCTGACTCTCACGGAAAAATAGTTACATACTACTGCCAGTGGCAACTGAAATGCATAATTAATTTTCAATTTTCAGGATGATATCTGTCAATAATTACCTGCAAACATTACCATCCATCAGCATTAATTACAGTAAATTGAACAATAAATCACGTCGGTGGCACTTCTTAAACCTTTTTTTGCTAATTTACACCACTAGACATTTTTACACCCTGGTTAATCAATATCTCCAACGCAGTCTTATTGATTAATGATGCCGTAAAAGCATTGAGTAATTTCCAGACCATTGTGAAAACTGAGGACAGATTAGTTGGTATTGGGAAATTATTTGCACTAACCAAATTCCTAGCTGTCAAGTCAAGCATGTTTGGAGAGATGTTAATTCTATGCGATGGTGTAAAATGGGTGATAACAAGTTGACAATCTCCGCAGTGGAATGCAAAACTTGTTTTTACATTGTGTTCAAACAGGCATATGTAAAGGATGCAGAAAAGAGTCCACAAGGATGTACCCATAACCGAAGTGCTTGAGTTCTATGGAGAGTCTGGATAGGCTGGGATTTTTTCCCTGGAGCATGGGAGGTTGAAGGTGTAAATCACTTCAGACTGTATAAGATTTACACACATCTTTAATCAGCACAGTAACTTGGCAGCATTACAAAACGAGGTGTTGTCAGTACATCCTAGCTGCTTCAACTAACGGTGCTGGGAATGGGCGTTACTATAAATGTTATAATGGGGTGGAGTTAGTGATGCTGGCTAAGTGTGATTGATACACATGCATCATCAATCTACATCCTTCCCCCTAAAGATTAAATATGGAAAGAAAGTGTATTAAACATACTCGCCATACCTGTCTGGTTGTCTACTAACACAGCCCGAGCGCGTGCGGACCCAACCATCCCGTCCCTCAACTGCAGGATTAGGCGGAGAGGCTGAAGGTGAAAATCGCACGGGAGAGGATTGTGGTGACCGAGGGGGGAAACATGCAGTGGGTGTAACCCCGTGGTTAGTGGAGACAGAGGGACGTGGGGGGGTGCAAGGCATGCGGGGACGGGCGGGAGACATTGCGAAAGGCGGCTGGAACTGGAGCGGCGGACCATAGGGATCAGCAGGCGGTGGTCAGGGCTCCTTCACAGCAAGGAGGTGTTGTCGACTTCTCCGGTATACCGCTCCCTCACAGTCCACAAGGTACGATCGCGGCTCATCAGTCGGGCGTACAACAACGCCCAGATGAGAATATCCAGTTGAAGTTCGTAGATGGACGACCTGGCCCGGCAGTAGAGGCTGGAGTGGTCTGCTGGAACTGTCGTATGACCGTTTCTGGATGTCGTGCTTCTCTTGGAGACGTTGCTGGATAGTGGCGGGCTTCAACACGTAGAACAGCTGAACTTGTCGACCCCGACCCGTAATCTGAGCCCCGCACCGATTGTCATTTGCCATGACTGACAGGGTTCACTCTATGCTGAAGGACATGGTCTCCAAAGGCGTAATTGAAGCAGTCAGCGACCCCACCGACTGGGTCTCAACCATGATTGCCACAGTCAAGAAGGGAAAGGATGAAATCCGCCTGTGCATTAATCCCAAAGACCTGAACACTGCCATTAAGCGCCCACACCATCCCACTTCTGACACCATGTAAATCACTTCAGACTGTATAAGATTTACACACATCTTTAATCAGCACAGTAACTTGGCAGCATTACAAAATGAGGTGTTGTCAGTACATCCTAGCTGCTTCAACTAACGGTGCTGGGAATGGGCGTTAGTATAAATGTTATAATGGGGTGGAGTTAATGATGCTGGCTAAGTGTGATTGATACATGCATCATCAATCTACAGAAGGTGACATTATAGAATGATGAGGGGTTGGGTTAGATTCAGCTTATTATTGCCACATGCACTGAGACACAGGGAAAAGCTTTGTTTTGCATGCTATCCAATTCAATCAGATACTGCAATCAAGTGAAACTCTAGTACAATAGATAGAGCAAATGGGAAGATACAGAGTACAGATCTCAGCATTGCAGAGCACCAATTTCACAGATAGGAGGGAGAGATAGATCAGCCAAGATTGAATGGGTAGATATGATGAGCCGAATGGCCTAATTCTGCTCTGATCATTTATGACCTTATGAGTAAGACCAATGTCCGCAATGGGTTAGAGGTAGATGTAGCCTAACTAGAGGTAGCTGAGGCCACGCGCCAACTCTCGGACACCTCCTCCTACTTATCCCTGGACCATGACCCCACTGACGAGCAGCAGGCCACTATCTCTAGCACCATCACTGACTTCATCAACTCCAGCTCCCTGCCCCCTCAAGCCTCCAACCTCATCATTCCCCAGCCCCGCTCGGCCCGATTTTACCTTCTCCCAAAATCCACAAACCTGACTGTCCTGGTTAGACCCATCTTACCCCCCCTGGTTAAATCCCTCCCTACCTATGTTCAAGACACCTCAGACACTCTCCATCATCTCCGGGCATTCCATTCTCTAGGCCCCCATCCACTCATCTTCACCATGGACGTCCAGTCACTCTACACCTCCATCCTCCACCAGGAGGGTCTCAAAGCCCTCCGGTTCTTCCTTGACCGGAGAACCAACCAATCCCCGTCTACAGATACTCTCCTCTGCTTAGCGGAGCCGGTCCTTACCCTCAACAACTTTTCGTTTGACACCTCCCATTTCCTCCAAATATTAGGCGTAGCTATGGGCACGCGCATGGGCCCCAGCTACGCCTGCCTCTTTGTAGGGTACGTCGAACAATCCTTATTCGAGATGTACCAGGGCCCCATCCCTAACCTCTACCTCCGCTACATCAACGATTGCATTGGTGCTACCTCCTGCACCCACACACAATTCACTGACTTCATCAACTTCACCACTAACTTCCATCCGGCACTCAAATATACCTGGACCATTCCGACACTTCCCTACCATTTCTTGACCTCACTATCTCCATCGCAGGTGATAGACTTCTTACCGACATCCACTATAAACCCACTGACTCCCATGGCTATCTGGACTACACTTCTTCCCACCCTGCTTCCTGTAAGGACTCCATCCCCTACTCCCAATTCTTCCGTCTACGCCACATCTGCTCCCAGGATGAGATGTTCCACACCAGGGCATTGGAAATGTCCTCATTCTTCAGGAAAAATGGGTTCCCCTCCCCTACTATAGATGAGGCTCTCACCAGGCTCACTTAAATACCCCGCAACATTGCTCTCTCTCCCTTCCCCCACTCGGAACAAGGGCAGAGTCCACCTAGTCCTCACCTTCCGCTCCACTAGCCGTCACATACAACAAATAGTCCTCCGACATTTTCGCCACCTCCAATGTGACCCCACCACTTGCCACATCTTCCCATCTCCTCCCCTGTCTGCTTTCCACAAAGACCGCTCCCTCCGTAACTCCCTGGTCAATTCTTCCCTTCCCACCCGCACCACCCCCTCCCCGGGCACTTTCCCTCGCAACCGCAGGAGATGCTACACTTGTCGCTTTACCTCCCCCCTCGACTCAATTCAAGGACCCAAGCAATCTTTCCAGGTGCGACAGAGGTTCACCTGCACCTCCTCCAACCTCATCTTTTGCAACCGCTGCTCTAGATGTCAGCTGATCTACATCGGTGAGACCAAGCGTAGGCTTGGCGATCGTTTCGCCGAACACCTCCGCTCGGTCCGCATTAACCAACCTGATTTCCCTGTGGCTCAGCACTTCAACTCCCCTCCCATTCCGAATCCGACCTTTCTGTCCTGGGCCTCCTCCATGGCCAGAGTGAGCACCACCGGAAATTGGAGGAGCAGCACCTCGTATTCCGCTTGGGCAGTTTACACCCCAGTGGCCTGAACATTGACTTCTCCAATTTCCAGTAACCCTTGCTGTCTCCTCCCCTTCCCAGCTCTCCCTCAGCCCTCTGGCTCCTCCTCTTCCTTTCTTCTTCCCGCCCCCTCCCTCCCCCCCCACCCTGCATCAGTCTGAAGAAGGGTTTCGGACCTAAAAGTTGCCTATTTCATTAGCTCCATAGATGCTGCCGCACCCGCTGAGTTTCTCCAGCACTTTTGTCTAGCCTAACTTATGATGGGACCATACAGAAGCCTGATAACAGAGGGGAAGAAGCTGTTCCTGATTCTGGTGGTGTGCACTTTCAAGCTTCTGTATCTTCTGCCCAAAGGGAACAGGGAGAAGAAGACAAGCCTTTGATTATGTTGGTTGTGTAAATGAGATGGATAATCACAGTATTTTTCTGTGTGTAGGGGAGTCTAAAGGCTCTGTCTCACGGTGTTGCGGTCATCGGCGGTGAAGCGCGGCTTCGCCTGTAGAGGGACCGCACGGCAACGGCGAGAGCACCGAGCCTATGCCACGGGAGCACCGCACGGATGCTGCGTGGGGGCCGAGTGATTTAAGGACGGCTGGTCCCACGAGCTTGCGGTAAGTAAAAAAAAGGGGCGGGCCGACTGCGATGACGTCATTTTGGATCTGCGGGGCTGTGGCGGCGGCCGTGCTGATCGCGGCGCTGTAGCGGTGGCTGTGGCGGCGGCCGTGCCGCACACGTGCCTCACTGACGGAGGCTGTGGCGGTGCAAGTTCGACGCACGGTGCACGTGCCACACTGGCGGTGGCTGTGGCGGCGCCGTGCCGCGCTCGTGCCTCACTGGCGGAGGCTGTGCGGTAGGGACATATTTTTGAACAGTGTTGGTTTTATTTTAGCACCGTGCGGTGTTGGGAACAACGCCGCACGGCCCCGGAATTGTGCGTTTGACCGAGTGCGCGGTCTATGGCGGCCCAGGAGCGATAGATTCTTCCCGTTTCGCCGCCAATGACCGCAGACTCGTGAGACAGGTCTTTAACTGTAAAGGGCATAAATTTAAATTGAGAGAGGAAAGATTTAAAAGGGATTAGAGGATGGTGGGTATATGGAACAAGCAGCCAGAGGAAACTGTTGAAACAGATGTAAGTAGAATGTTTAAAAAGAGATTGGATAGGTACATGGATAGAAAAGGTTTAGAGGGAAACAGGCAAATAGGATTGTTTAAGAAAGAACTGCAGATGCTGGAAAATCGAAGGTAGACAAAAATGCTGGAGAAACTTGATTAGCTTGAGTAGACATTGTGGATGCATAGCTAGGTATGGCTGAAGGAGCCTTTTCTGTACTGTCTAACTCTGACTTTTAACCAGACTGATAATCATTCTATCATTTTCAAACTTTCCATTCAGTGAAGATCCATCTCATTGTAGCCAAATTTTATTGAACAGGCAAAAATGCATTAATTGCTTAAATCCCTGGGGATAAAGCAGCAAAAGACATAAATTAGCTCTGTAGGTCCAGGCTAATGGAGATCTTAGTAAGTTTGTAGTCCGATAATTCTACTTTGCATCCACGTTTCTATGAGTTCTGAGGTTATATTGCATTCACATTCTGCTGGTTTGTTCATCATGTGTTCACTATTCTCATGTGAAACATTAGCCACCCTCTGCGGTGCATTGAGAAGTTGTCACAAAGAACTCATTTGATTGCTCAAGCATTTCATGCTTGCTCAAGCATTTCATGCTAATGGATGTGGGTTGTCCCTCTCTGTAGATGGGGCTGTCATCTTTGTGCCACATGTAAGGCTAACATGGGTGGCATAAATCATGGAAATCATGCATTCAACGTTGTTATGGAAGTGCTTTCTCATTCAACATGCTCTGAAGACTGACTTCAACTGATTCAATGTCTTGATCTCAAATGTCTAGCTGCAAGACATAACAATGTCATTCAGCTGGAAAGAATGCAGAGGACACTTACAAGGATGTTACAGAGTTAGGTTGGGAAGGCTCGGACTTGCTCTTTGCAGCTCAGGAGGCTGAGGGGTGATCTTACAATGGTGTATAAATCTATGAGGGGAACAGATGGAGTGAATGCACAGTGTCTGTTACCCAGGTTAGGGGAATCGTGGGTTTAAAGTGTGAAGGGCAATTTAATACAAACCTGAGGGATAACTTTCTCACTCAGAGGGTGGTGGGTATATGGAACAAGCTGCTGAGGAGGTAGTTGAGACAGGCATTTAAAAAAAAACACTTCCACAGGATAGGAAAGATTTAAATAAATAAGGACCAAATGCGGCCAATGGAACTAGCTTATATGAGGCATCTTGATTGGCGTGTAGTTGAGACAAAGAGCCTATTTCTGTTCTATATTGCTCTATGTCTCTACGAGAGGAGGGGAAAGAATGGAGGTAAGAGATCTTTTAGGCTTCATATATGGTTTGTAACAAGATTACATGCATTTCAGCAGAGACATGGAAGGAATTCTGGGTGCATTTAATGCCATTTTTGATTGCACTGAATTCTGATGCACTCATGCCATTTTTAAAAATTAAAATGAATCACCACAGGAGTGCAGAATTCCAGCAGAAGGGAAAACATTCCAAATTATATTTATTTTCCCAGTATATAAAGTTATGAGAGGCATAGAAAATCTGAATCTTTTCCTGGGTCAAAATGATAGAGACCAGAAGACATGGAATTAAGATGTGGGCAAAGTTTAAAGAAGATGGGCAGGGAAAGTTGTTTGTAGACAGGGAGTGGTGGGTGCCTGGAACGCGCTGCCAGGGGTGGTGGTGGAGGTAGATGTGATGGTGGCATTTAAAACACTTTTAGAAAGGCACATGATATGCAAAGAAAGGAGGGATATGAATCATGTTTAGCATGGACATGTGGACCGAAGCGCCTGTTATTGTGCTGTACTGTTCTATGTTCTCTAATTTCCCTGCCAGAAACAACCACACTCTCTGGACAACCATTGTCAATGCGCAAACTTGTTTTGAGCTAAACAAAATGTTACATTTAGCAGTATTCACCTACTTTAGTTTAACTACCTGCATGTGTTCCACGGAATGCCACTTTGAAGCTCAGCGGCATTCCAGGTGTCAGACCAAATAAATCAATCAATATGTTTCATCCATAGACGCAAAGACAGGTACTCAATTGTGGAACACATAATCAGAGGTGGTTGCTTATGCCTTTTTATTGTCTGATTTAATGTCACATCATAACATCAGTCATTCCGACCACCAGTTCCATCTATTATCTATCAACTGTGAATGTGTTGCTACAGTGTCAGAATAACTCGAGACGGCATCGCTGAAGGCTTTATAGCTCTGATGATTGCAAATGTGACAATGAAATAGTATAAACTGGCACAAATTTGCCTCCAAATCCATGGTGTAATAAAAGGATCATGTGTTATCTATGATATCAACAATATCAGGCACTCTCTGCAGTATTATGCATTGCAAACACGACGCCATCTTTTTTTCGCCGATTTTCTACGATTTTTTCCGAAAACGACGCCATCTTTTTTTCAGCAGATTTTCACCCCGAGGTCTGAAGCACGTTCGGGAACAACACCCCGCGGTGTCAAGCACTTTCGCGGACCAGACCCAACGGGTCTGCACTTGGTCTAGTATATACTTAAAAGTCTGATCTTGGATGTGTGTGTGTGTGTGTTTGTTTGTGTATAATCACATCTTCTCGAAAAAACGACGCGCTAACGGTAACATTTTTAGAGATTTTTCCCGTGGAGTCCGAAATCGCCTTATTTGAAAAATTCATGCTTTATTTCTCAAGTTATTTCTGAAAATATTCAAAAACCTGACAAAACTTTGAAATAAAAATGACTGTTTTTCGCTGAAGACATCACAATGAATCTGCGTGCAGTCTTCTTCGGGATGCGAGTGACGTCACTGCCCCCCACCCCTCCCTCCTCCCCGTTATTCAAAAGACGCAGAAAGAACTCGCAGTCCTTTGGTTGACACGCTGCCCGTTGCCCGCTGCCCGCCCTGCTTCCCTCCTCCTCTCCCTCCTCCTCCTTTCCCCCTCTCCTCTCCCTCCCTCCTCTGCTCTCCCCTCCTCTCTCACCCTCCTCTCACCCTCTCCTCATCTCCCCCCTCCTCTCCCCCTTCTTCCCCCCTCCTCTCCCCCTCTCTCCACCCCCTCTCTCCCCCTCTCTCCCCCTCTCTCCGTCTCTCCCCTCTCTCCCCCCCTCTCTCCCCTCTCTCTCCCCCTCTTTCTCTCCCACCTCCCTCTCTCCCCCTCTCTCTCTGTTTCTGCCCCTCTCTCTCTGTCTCTGCCCCTCTCTCTGTCTCTGCCCCTCTCTCTCTGTCTCTGCCCCTCTCTCTCTGTCTCTGCCCCCTCTCTCTCTTCCCTCTATCTCTACCCCCCCGCTCTCTCCCCCTCTAGACGCGCCTGCGAGTTGGGGGCTATGCATGAGTGGATAGGGTGGCAATGGGGTAAGAGGAGTGAATGAATAATATTAATATAATATCAAGGGGGGTGGTTAGTGTGTGTGTGGGGGGTGGTTAGTGTGTGTGTGTGTGGGGGGGTGGTTAGTGTTTGTGTTTGTGGGGGTGGTTAGTGTGTGAGTGACGCCGCAGCCCCCCCCCCCCCCGCAACCACGCATTGAGGGGATAGGACCCAACAGGTCCCACTTGGTCTAGTTTATATATTGTGGCGGCACCTGGTGGTAAGCCACGGGCACAACGAAACCTCGGATCTGGAGGGCGGCGTCTCGGTGTGGGAGGCGCTAGTCACAGGGTTGGTATCAGAAGTGGTATTTAAGGCCGGGCAACGACTGGCCATTCATCATCGCGGACGTGGCCCAGCCGCTGCTGGGCGCTGATTTCTTGCGGGAGCAGTCGCTCCTCATGGATGTGAGGGACCAACATCTCGTCCATGCTTCAACATTCGAGAAGATCTCCTCGCACTCTATTGCGCCCACCGTGCCTGTCAGCAACCCCGTAGTGATGGTGGACAATGTCTACGCCCAGGTACTAACTGAGTTTCTGGACATTGTCACCTCCCAAGTTCGGCTCGGCCAGCCTGAGGCACAGTGTCATGCACCATATTCTGACATCGGGTCCACCGCTCCACGCCCGCGCCCGCAGACTCGCCCCCGACAAGCTCATCATAGCAAAGGCGGAGTTTCAGAGTATGAAAGCCATGGGCATCGTTCAACGCTCCCACAGCCCATGGGCCTCCCCGCTGCACATGGTGCCGAAGGCATCTGGTGGCTGGAGGCCGTATGGAGACTGCCGCCGCCTTAACGAGGTCACGACCGCTGACCGTTACCCCATTCCCCACATACAGGACTTCTCAGCCCATCTGGCCAGGGCTAGGTTCTTCTCGAAGATCGACCTAGTCCAGGGATATCACCAGATTTCCGTGCGACCGGAGGAAGTCCCCAAGACGGCAATTATCACCCCGTTCAGGTTGTTCAAGTCCTGCGAATGCCCTTTACCCTCAAGAACACCATGCAGGCCTTTCAGCGCCCCTATGAAGGTCCCTTTCACGTGTTGCGGCACGGGCCTACTACATTTGATTTGGACATGGGAGACCGGCACGAAACTGTGTCCGTGGCTCATTTGAAACCGGCCCACTAGGACCTGAGCGAGCCAGTCCAGGTGGCTCAACCACCCCGTCGGGAGCGTCCGCCGTCCCGGGCTCCCGAAGATTCTTTCAAACCGAGCAAGGCCCCCGGGGCGTGTGGTGGCATCTACGCGTTTTGGCCAGCTCATTCGGCGTCCCGTCCCGTTCAGTGCCTCGGATTCTGGGGGGGAGGTCATGTGGCTGCACCTGGTGGTAAGCCACGGGCACAACAAAACTTTGGCTCTGGAGGGCGGCGGCTCGGTGTGGGAGGCGCTAGTCACGGGGTTGTTATCTGAAGTGGTATTTAAGGCCGGGCAACACCCGTGACCTTGAGGGAGTCGGGAGCTGTATTGGAGAGAATAAACACATCCAGTGCACACAACTCATGTCCACTTAATTTTTGGCTGGACTCCTGCGAGTCCCCGCTACAATATAAAGTTTTACTTTGACTTTCTATCAAACTCGGAGGGAATCATTCTTTGCCACATTAAATGTTAAACCAGGAATGCAATTTTATTATTAAGTGGCCACATTTTCGTTTTGGGTTTTAGTTTTAGAGATACAGTGCGGAAAGAGGCCCTTCGGCCCACCGAGTCCGCATCGATGAGCGATCCCCACACATTAACACTATTCTACTCACGCTAGGGACAATTTACACTTATACCAAGCCAATTAACCTACAAACCTGTACGTCTTTGGAGTATGGGAGGAAATTGAAGATATTGGAGAAAACCCACGCGGTCATGGGGAGAACGTACAAACTCCGTACAGACAGCACCCGTAGTCGGGATCGAACCCAGGTCTCCAGCTCTGCAAGCGCTGTAAGGCGGCAACTCTACTGCTGCGCCACCGTGCCGCTCGATGTAGAATTTAATTTCACCATTTTGGATTCTTGCATTCTCATTATCCTGTACCTGGAAAATGATATCTGCAATGATGTTTCTTGCTCCACTATTTTGCTTGCTGCCATAATTAAAGAGAGTATCAAATTAAATTTGGTTGACTGTTTTTTCCTAAGCATTGAGTTAGAACATAAAAAATAGAATGGTACATGCTCAGAATGTCTGTGTTGAAGATAATACCATTATCATCTCTAATCTGCTTGCACATAATCCATATCCCTCCATTCCCTGCATGTCCACAAGGTTACCTAAAGGGCCTGTCCCACTTAAGCTATTTTTAGGTGACTGCCGGCGACTGTGATAGTCATAGCATGTCGCTGAAAAAACGGCAACTGACCCCCTACGACATACAATTTGAAATAGAATCATTACTTTAATAACAAACAAAAAACAAAGTCAGCACCGGCAACAACCTACGTCACCTGGCGGCAACCTAGGTTAACCTGGCGACAACCTACACTAACCTGGTGACAACTACAACAGCACCTACATCAGGAGAAGTTAAG
>CM075978.1:28296227-28341788 GCA_038087875.1 Malacoraja senta
AATAATTCAATCAATATGTTTCATCCATAGACGCCAAAGACAGGTACTCAATTGTGGAACACATAATCAGAGGTGGTTGCTTATGCCTTTTTATTGTCTGATTTAATGTCACATCATAACATCAGTCATTCCGACCACCAGTTCCATCTATTATCTATCAACTGTGAATGTGTTGCTACAGTGTCAGAATAACTCGAGACGGCATCGCTGAAGGCTTTATAGCTCTGATGATTGCAAATGTGACAATGAAATAGTATAAACTGGCACAAATTTGCCTCCAAATCCATGGTGTAAATAAAAGGATCATGTGTTATCTATGATATCAACAATATCAGGCACTCTCTGCAGTATTATGCATTGCAAACACGACGCCATCTTTTTTTCGCCGATTTTCTACGATTTTTTTCCGAAAACGACGCCATCTTTTTTTCAGCAGATTTTCACCCCGGGGTCTGAAGCACGTTCGGGAACAACACCCCGGGGTGTCAAGCACTTTCGGGGACCAGACCCAACGGGTCTGCACTTGGTCTAGTATACTTTTAAAACTCTCTGGCTGTCGTCCATCTGTACGTCTGTACGTCTGTACGTCCGTACGTCCAACGTTCTGCTTGACCTGTGCCGCCTTTAATACCGCCCCGGCCCACACAGCGCGCGGAAAGGCCCATATTTTTTACCAATTCCAAAGAGATGATATTTATCTTTACGAATAGCCACTCCTGATTACATTTGGTCGTGTTTATGTACACGATTTTTAAATAAAATCCATCCCCCCCCACCCCCATGTGATTTTCTCCGATTGTCTCCGATTTTCTCCGAAAACGACACCATCTTTTTTTCGCCGATTTTCTCCGAAAATGACGCCATCTTGTTTTCGCCGATTTTCTCCGATTATTTCCGAAAACGACGCCATCTTTTTTCGACGATTTTCACCCCGGGGTCTGAAGCACGTTCGGGAACAACACCCCGGGGTGTCAAGCACTTTCGCGGACCAGACCCAACGGGTCTGCACTTGGTCTAGTATATACTTAAAAGTCTGATCTTGGATGTGTGTGTGTGTGTGTGTTTGTTTGTGTATAATCACATCTTCTCGAAAAAACGACGCGCTAACGGTAACATTTTTAGAGATTTTTCCTGTGGAGTCCGAAATTGCCTTATTTGAAAAATTCATGCTTTATTTCTCAAGTTATTTCTGAAAATATTCAAAAACCTGACAAAACTTTGAAATAAAAATGACTGTTTTTCGCTGAAGACATCACAATGAATCTGCGTGCAGTCTTCTTCGGGATGCGAGTGACGTCACCGCCCCCCACCCCTCCCTCCTCCCCGTTATTCAAAAGACGCAGAAAGAACTCGCAGTCCTTTGGTTGACACGCTGCCCCGTTGCCCGGCTGCCCGCCCTGCTCCCCTCCCTCCTCTCCCCTCCTCCTCCTTTCCCCCCTCCATCCCTCTCCTCCCCTCCTCCGCTCTCCCCCTCCTCTCACCCTCCTCTCACCCTATCCTCATCTCCCCCCTCCTCTCCCCCTTCTTCCCCCTCCTCTCCCCCTCTCTCCACCCCCTCTCTCCACCCCCTCTCTCCCCCTCTCTCCCCCCTCTCTCCCGTCTCTCTCCCGTCTCTCCCCCT
Source organism: Malacoraja senta (assembly GCA_038087875.1). Lineage (NCBI taxonomy): Eukaryota > Metazoa > Chordata > Chondrichthyes > Rajiformes > Rajidae > Malacoraja > Malacoraja senta. Next base: position 28,297,849 of record CM075978.1, read on the forward strand.
CTCTCCCCCCCTCTCTCTTCCCCTCTCTCTCCCCCCTCTCTCTCTCTCCCCTACCTCCCTCTCTCCCCCTCTCTCTCTGTTCTGCCCCTCTCTCTCTGTCTCTGCCCCTCTCTCTGTCTCTGCCCCTCTCTCTCTGTCTCTGCCCCTCTCTCTCTATCTCTGCCCCCTCTCTCTCTTCCCTCTATCTCTACCCCCTCTCTCTCCCCCTCTAGACGCGCCTGCGAGTTGGGGGCTATGCATGAGTGGATAGGGTGGCAATGGGGTAAGAGGAGTGAATGAATAATATTAATATAATATCAAGGGGGGTGGTTAGTGTGTGTGTGGGGGGTGGTTAGTGTGTGTGTGTGTGGGGGTGGTTAGTGTGTGTGTTTGTGGGGGTGGTTAGTGTGTGAGTGACGCCGCAGCCCCCCCCCCCCGCAACCACGCATTGAGGGGATAGGACCCAACAGGTCCCACTTGGTCTAGTTTATATATTGTGGCGGCACCTGGTGGTAAGCCACGGGCACAACGAAACCTCGGATCTGGAGGGCGGCGTCTCGGTGTGGGAGGCGCTAGTCACAGGGTTGGTATCAGAAGTGGTATTTAAGGCCGGGCAACGACTGGCCATTCATCATCGCGGACGTGGCCCAGCAGCTGCTGGGCGTTGATTTCTTGCGGGAGCAGTCGCTCCTCATGGATGTGAGGGACCAACATCTCGTCCATGCTTCAACATTCGAGAAGATCTCCTCGCACTCTATTGCGCCCACCGTGCCTGTCAGCAACCCGTAGTGATGGTGGACAATGTCTACGCCCAGGTACTAACTGAGTTTCCGGACATTGTCACCTCCCAAATTCGGCTCGGCCAGCCTGAGGCACAGTGTCATGCACCATATTCTGACATCGGGTCCACCGCTCCACGCCCGCGCCCGCAGACTCGCCCCCGACAAGCTCATCATAGCAAAGGCGGAGTTTCAGAGTATGAAGGCCATGGGCATCGTTCGACGCTCCCACAGCCCATGGGCCTCCCCGCTGCACATGGTGCCGAAGGCGTCTGGTGGCTGGAGGCCGTATGGAGATTGCCGCCGCCTTAACGAGGTCACGACTGCTGACCGTTACCCCATTCCCCACATACAGGACTTCTCAGCCCATCTGGCCAGGGCTAGGTTCTTCTCGAAGATCGACCTAGTCCGGGGATAGCAATTATCGCCCCGTTCAGGTTGTTCGAGTCCTGCGAATGCCCTTTGGCCTCAAGAACGCCATGCAGGCCTTTCAGCGCCCCTATGAAGGTCCCTTTCACGTGTTGCGGCACGGGCCTACTACATTTGATTTGGACATGGGAGGCCGGCGCGAAACTGTGTCCGTGGCTCGTTTGAAACCGGCCCACTAGGACCTGAGCGAGCCAGTCCAGGTGGCTCAACCACCCCGTCGGGAGCGTCCGCCGTCCCGGGCTCCCGAAGATTCTTTCAAACCGAGCAAGCCCCCGGGGCGTGTGGTGGCATCTACGCGTTTTGGCCATCTCATTCGGCGTCCCGTCCCGTTCAGTGCCTCGGATTCTGGGGGGAGGTCATGTGGCGGCACCTGGTGGTAAGCCACGGGCACAACAAAACTTTGGCTCTGGAGGGCGGCGGCTCGGTGTGGGAGGCGCTAGTCACGGGGTTGTTATCTGAAGTGGTATTTAAGGCCGGGCAACACCCGTGACCTTGAGGGAGTCGGGAGCTGTATTGGAGAGAATAAACACGTCCAGTGCACACAACTCATGTCCACTTAGTTTTTGGCTGGACTCCTGCGAGTCCCCGCTACAATATAAAGTTTTACTTTGACTTTCTATCAAACTCGGAGGGAATCATTCTTTGCCACATTAAATGTTAAACCAGGAATGCAATTTTATTATTAAGTGGCCACATTTTCGTTTTGGGTTTTAGTTTTAGAGATACAGTGCGGAAAGAGGCCCTTCGGCCCACCGAGTCCGCATCGATGAGCGATCCCCACACATTAACACTATTCTACTCACGCTAGGGACAATTTACACTTATACCAAGCCAATTAACCTACAAACCTGTACGTCTTTGGAGTATGGGAGGAAATTGAAGATATTAGAGAAAACCCACGCTGTCATGGGGAGAACGTACAAACTCCGTACAGACAGCACCCGTAGTCGGGATCGAACCCAGGTCTCCAGCTCTGCAAGCGCTGTAAGGCGGCAACTCTACTGCTGCGCCACCGTGCCGCTCGATGTAGAATTTAATTTCACCATTTTGGATTCTTGCATTCTCATTATCCTGTACCTGGAAAATGATATCTGCAATGATGTTTCTTGCTCCACTATTTTGCATGCTGCCATAATTAAAGAGAGTATCAAATTAAATTTGGTTGACTGTTTTTTCCTAAGCATTGAGTTAGAACATAAAAAATAGAATGGTACATGCTCAGAATGTCTGTGTTGAAGATAATACCATTATCATCTCTAATCTGCTTGCACAAAATCCATATCCCTCCATTCCCTGCATGTCCACAAGGTTACCTAAAGGGCCTGTCCCACTTAAGCTATTTTTAGGTGACTGCCGGCGACTGTGATAGTCATAGCATGTCGCTGAAAAAACGGCAACTGGACCCCCCTACGACATACAATTTGAAATAGAATCATTACTTTAATAACAAACAAAAAACGAAGTCAGCACCGGCAACAACCTACGTCACCTGGCGACATCCTACGCTAACCTGGTGACAACTACAACAGCACCTACATCAGGAGAAGTTAAGCTACGCTCATTGGCGTCAACCCACTGTCGCCGACTGTTTCCGAAAATGTTTCAACATGTTGAAAATCCAGCGTCGACCAGAAAGACGCTACGACCTCTTTGGGTGACTGAGGAGACTTCTCATGACCATACAGGCAACACCCCGGCGACCATGTGGCGTCAGCCTAGTCGCCTGTAGTTGCCTAAAAAATAGCTTAAGTGGACAGGCGCTGAAGTCTTTTAAATTCCACTATCGTATCTGCCTCCTCCATCACTTCCTGGCAGTGCATTCCAGGCACTCACCATCCTCTGTAAAAAAATATGACCCACACAACTCTTTTAATCTTTGACCTTCTCACCTTAAACTTAATGCCCTTTAGTCTTTGACATTTCCATTCTGGGAAAAAGGTTCTGACTGTCAACCGTACCTATGCATCTCATAATTTTATACAGGAAGGAACTGCAGATGCTGGTTTGAACTGAAGATAGACCCAAAATGCTGGAGTAACTCAGCGGGACAGTCAGCGTATCTGGAGAGAAGGAATGGGTGACGTTTCGGTTTGAGACCCTTCTTCAAACGGGTCTCGAAGACAGTTTGAAGAAGGGTCTTGACCGAAAACGTCACCCATTCCTTCTCTCTAGAGATGCTGCCTGTCCCACTGAGTTACTCCAGCATTTTGTGTCTATCATAATTTTATATGCTTTTATCAGGTCTCCCCTCAACCTTTACCAATCCAGAGAAAACAACGCAACTGTCTAACCTCTCCCTGTAGCTAATGCCCACTAATCCAGGCATCATTCTGGATCAGCAAAACGTAACCCCATTTTTTAAGAAGGGAGGGAGAGAGAAAACGGGGGAATTACAGACCAGTTAGTCTAACATCGGTAGTGGGGAAACTGCTAGAGTCAGTTATTAAAGATGGGATAGCAGCACATTTGGAAAGTGGTGAAATCATTGGACAAAGTCAGCATGGATTTACGAAAGGTAAATCGTGTCTGACGAATCTTATAGAATTTTTCGAGGATGTAACTAGTAGAGTGGATAGGGGAGAACCAGTGGATGTGTTGTATCTGGACTTTCAGAAGGCTTTCGACAAGGTACCACATAAGAGATTAGGATACAAACTTAAATCACACGGTATTGGGGGTTCAGTATTGATGTGGATAGAGAACTGGCTGGCAAACAGGAAGCAAAGAGTAGGAGTAAACGGGTCCTTTTCACAATGGCAGGCAGTGACTAGTGGGGTACCGCAAGGCTCAGTGCTGGGACCCCAGCTATTTACAATTTATATTAATGATCTGGACGAGGGAATTGAAAGCAACATCTCCAAGTTTTGCGGATGACACTAAGCTGGGGGGCAGTGTTAGCTGTGAGGAGGATGCTAGGAGACTGCAAGGTGACTTGGATAGGCTGGGTGAGTGGGCAAATGTTTGGCAGATGCAGTATAATGTGGATAAATGTGAGGTTATCCACTTTGGTAGCAAAAACGGAAGGAAGACTATTATCTAAATGGTGGCCGATTAGGAAATGGGGAGATGCAGCGAGACCTGGGTGTCATGGTACACCAGTCATTGAAAGTAGGCATGCAGGTGCAGCAGGCAGTGAAGAAAGCGAATGGTATGTTGGCCTTCATAGCAAGAGGATTTGAGTATAGGAGCAGGGAGGTTCTACTGCAGTTGTACAGGGTCTTGGTGAGACCACACCTGGAGTATTGCGTACAGTTTTGGTCTCCAAATCTGAGGAAGGACATTATAGCCATAGAGGGAGTGCAGAGAAGGTTCACCAGACTGATTCCTGGGATGTCAGGACTTTCATATGAAGAAAGACTGGATAGACTTGGCTTATACTCGCTAGAATTTAGGAGATTGAGAGGGGATCTTATAGAAACGTACAAAATTCTTATGGGGTTGAACAGGCTAGATGCAGGAAGATTGTTCCCGATGTTGGGGAAGTCCAGGACAAGGGGTCACAGCTTAAGGATAAGGGGGAAATCCTTTAAGACCGAGATGAGGAAAAACTTTTTCACACAGAGAGTGGTGAATCTCTGGAACTCTCTGGCACAGAGGGTAGTTGAGGCCAGTTCATTGGCTATATTTAAGAGGGAATTAGATGTGGCCCTTGTGGCTAAAGGGATCAGGGGGTATGGAGAGAAGGCAGGTACGGGATACTGAGTTGGATGATCAGCCATGATCGTATTGAATGGCGGTGCAGGCTCGAAGGGCCGAATGGCCTACTCCTGCACCTTTTTTCTATGTATCTATGTATCTATGTATGTGCGGATCCAGGACTTTTTTACTGAACACTTGCGCTTGATCCATCAAGGTCGACCGGATCTCCCAATGCTAACCATTTGAAATGCCCTTCCCATCCCCATACTGACCTTTCCAACCTGGGCCTCCTCCATTGCTACAGTGAAGCCACACGCAAAATGGAGGAACAGGCACCAATATAGTACCTATTTCTCCCCTATCCGCCCCCCTCCACTTCCCCCCACTAACATTCCTTCCCTCCTCTTTCACCTGCTGGTGCTTCTTGCTGTCAGCGGCGGCTTTGTCCACTCCACTAGTTTTAAGGTGAAACAACACAAAGTGCCAGAGTAACTCAGCAGATGGATTTATTCTGAAGAAGGGTCTTGATGTCACCTATCCATGTTCTCCACCGATGCTGCCTGACCCGTTACTCTGGCACTTTGTGTCCTTTTGTTAATTAACCATTATCTATCTATCTATTTATCTATCTATCTATCTATCTATCTATCTATCTATCTATCTATCTATCTATCTATCTATCTATCTATCTATCTATCTATCTATCTATCTATTTATCTATCTATCTATCTATCTATCTATCTATCTATCTATCTATCTATCTATCTATCTATCTATCTATCTATCTATCCCACCCACTCCCGCCCACACCCCCTTGCACCCACAACCACCCACAACCACCCCCCCGCCCCCACAACCCCCCCTCACCCACAACCCCCCCTCCCCCACAACCTCCCCTCCCCCAAAAACCCCCCGCCCCCACAACCCACCCCCAACAACCCCACCCCCACAAGCTCCCCACCCCCACAAACCCCCCCACTACCACATACCCCCCACCCCCACAACCTCCCCACCCCCACAACCCCACTGCCCCCCACAAACCTCCTCGCCCCGACAACCCCCCTGCCCCCACACACCCTTTCCCCCACTCACACACCACTCCCCTCCGCTCGCACACCCCTCCCCCCACAGCCCCCCCCCACACACACACACCCGCCCACACCCCCCCACACCCACACACCCCACCCACACACACCCCCTCCTACATCCCTCCTCCCCCACTCCCACACCGCTCCCACCCACATACACACTTTCCCCCCAATCCCACCCCCCCTCCCCCCACACCACCCTCTCCCCCCTCCTACATCTCCCCGTCCACACACACCCCTCCTCCCCTCCCATTCCACACTCCCCCCGCCACACACCCCACTTATCTCCCTCCCTCCCTTCCTCCCCTCCCACACATGAAGAGGAGGGGGAGGGAGTGCTCGGGGATGAGGGGAAATGAGCCGCACCTGCGCAGTTAGGGGCTATGGGTGGGTGGTGGAATATTGCGTTGGGGGAACGGGTGAGTAGTAGAATATTGCGTTGAGGAATGGTATGCATTGGGGGACCAGGCCTCCCGTGTGACTGGGACCCAACGGGTCCCACATTCTAGTCTTAATGATAATACCTTACTCGGTTATAGCAGACAATCGGCAATAATGGACACCTCTCAGTGCCAGAGACCTGGATTTGATCCTGACCTCAGGGGCTGTCTGTGTGGAGTTTGCAGTTCTCCCTGTGACCGCATGGGTTTCCTCCCAGTAGCCAGTTTCTGACCACAACCCAAACACGTGCAAGTTTATTGGTTAATTGGCCTCTGTAAATTGACACCAATGTGGTTGCAAAAGTGTTATACCAGAATCAGTGTGAACGGGTGATCGATGGTCGGCATGTACTCACTGGGCTGAAGGGCCTTTTTCCATCTGTATCTTTTAACTAAATATAACAAATGTGGGATACTGGCCAAATGCAGGTAAATGGGATTAGGTCCGATGGGCACTTTCGTTGGCATGGACGAGATGGGCTGAAGGGCCTGATCCGATGTGGTATAAATCTATTACTCTATGCCATCTCTCTGTCAACTAGAATCAGCACCAAATCAGCAGTTAACTCCTGTCAACAAACTCTTAACAACGAACTGTTAATTTGCCATTTAATAAAATAATTGTTATGTTCCTCCTTATTTAATCATATTTATTTAGTATGATAAAATAATAATAATTCTCTCAAATTAAAAAGAAACAAAATCCCTCACTTTAATTCTGGAAGACAAAATCTAGGACGTGACCATCATTGTATTAAAAAAGGTCAGCAATCAATTCATTCCTATCATGCATCAGAAAATTGACGGACTCTTGTGGTGAATGCTCTGCCTTTCTACTTTGATTTGCTTGATTGATTCAGATGCCCACATCCCGTTGCAGTGGTGTGGAAGGCTATTGAATGTCATCAATGCTACCTGATGTCTCCAAGCCTGCCGTGTTACTGAGGGGCCAATGAACAGCACGTAGCATTGACATCCTGACAATCATGATCAAATTAAGCCGGCTGGTGCTTCTCCGAGACATCACTTGGGGCTGGACCATGTCCCCGTGTTTGCTCCAGTCTTAAGAAAAAGATGCAAAGGAAGCCTGATAATCATATCATTTGCTAGAAGGGCAGCTCAGTGGTGCAGCTGGCAGAGCTTCTGCCTCACAATGCCAGAGACCCGGATTCGATTCTACCCTCAGTGCTGCCTGTGAGGAGTTTGCGCATCTTCCCTGTGACCGCGTGGGTTTTCTCTTGGTGGTCTGGTTTCCCCCCACATCTCAAAGATGTGTAGGTTTGTAGGTCAATTGGCCTCTGTAAAATTGCCCCTAATGTGTCGGGAGTGGATACAAAAATTGGAATAATATAAGACTAGTCTTCTTTTCATGTCCATCTTGTTACAAATGTTGGCCTCGCTGTCATCGTCCGTCCTGAAAAGGATGCAAGCTTCTGGCGACAATCAGTGGAAGCCATCACTTGTCGCAATAGATGATGGTGGCAGCAGAATTAGCTCAGGATGCTTCCAGTTTCCAGCCCTGCGACGTGGACGCTTCTGCTATGGGGCCATAGGACTAGTGTAAACGGGTGATAAATGTTCACTGTGGGGCGCCGTCCTGTGTGGTATGGCTGCCCAGCCTGCAGCAGTTCGTTTTTTCACTCTTTTTTTTTAATTTTTAGTGAGTTTTAGTGTTTTGTTTTTGGAGTTCTAGTCTTTTTTATGTGGGGGGTGGGGGGAAGGGGGAAACTACTTTTCAGGGTCCCTACCTGGTTGGAGAGGCAGCTTTTCTCCGGGCTGCACTTTCGACCCGTCCTCGCGGCCTACCAGCGGGCCTGGAGCGGTGTTTCCTGAGGGGACCGCCCAGAACCTCGAGTTCGGCGGCGGCGTCACAGCGCTGGAGCGCTATCGCGGAGCGGGCGATGCCTTGCCCGGGTCGCCGCGCTGAGACCGCCGAGAAAAACATCGCAGAGCTGCGGGACTGTGGAGCGGCCAGCTGCGGGCGGCGGCACTGAACTTTAACATCGGGAGCCTGGGATCTCTCACCGAGATCGCCAGTGGTGGAGCTCCATCCAGCGCGGCCTTGTTGGCTTCGGAAGCCGCGGTCTCCAGTAAGGAAGCGGCCGTTCCAGGTGTCCCAAGCCGCTGAGAGGATTCTCCCATCGCCGGAGCACCATCAACCGGCGAGAACGGCCTGGAACATCGGGCCTCTGTAGAGGCGACTGCGGAGGCCTCAATAGGCCCGACTATGGGTGGACATGGGGATGGGGACTGGACTTTGTGCCTTCCCTCATTATGGGAACCATTGTGGGGGGATGATTTTTATGTTTAAATCTCTTTATTATTGTTATGTCTGTATTCTTTTTTTTATGTGCTGCATTGGCAAGAAGCATTTCAGTACACCTATGGTGTATGTGACCAATAAATAACCTTTTTTTTTTAACTTGGTGGGCCTGAGGATCTGTTTCCATGCTGTATCTCTACACTGAACGAAATTGCTACTGTCAATAAATTGACTACAAGGAGAGGATGGACAGACTGTGATTGTTTCCTCTGAAATGTCGAAGGTTGAGGGGACATCCCATAGAAGTATATAAAGTTACCAGAGGCATAGATAGGGGAGACAGTCAAAACCTTTCTCTCAGGGTGGAAATGTCAAACTCTAAAGGGCGTAGTTTTAAGGTGAGAGGGCAATGTTTAAAGAAGATGTTTAAGAGGTTTGAGGTATTTAGGTAGGCACATGGATATGCAAGGAATGGAAGGATTTGGAATATGTGTAGGGAAATGAAAGAGGTTTATCTTGGCATCATGTTCGGCATGGTCACTGTGGGCCGATGCGCCAGCTCATGTGCTGCAATGTTCAATGCTCAATGTTTTATTAAATATTCAAATACGCAAGTTACCACAATGGAGTTTTTGTTGGATGTGATTGACAATAAGAAAGAAAAAAAATGTGGAAGTTAATGATAAATAGCAACAAAAAAATATCTTGTGATTGTAGACAAGCGAAGGGCAGAATGAAAACAATTCAAAGGTTTGGGTTTGGTTTATTTATTGTCAAATGAAAAGAGATACAGTAAAATGTTTCTTCTGCATGTAATCCAGTCAAATCATACTCATCATGACTACAATAGGTCCTCTCTAGTGGAGGCCAATTCACTGGATGTTTTCTTGCAAGAGATTTAGCTCTTAGGGCAAACAGAATCAAGGGATATGGGGAAAAAGCAGGAATGGGTTACTGATTGAGGATGATCAGCCATAATCATATTGAATGGTGGTGCTGTATCGAAGGGATGAATGGCTTACTCCTGCACCTACTTTCTATGTTTCTATGATTCACTGGAACAATACACATAGAGTCGCCACATTCAGGCACCATCTTCAAACTTCCAAGTCTCTGAAAAGTCAGATCTTGGCCCAAGGAGAAAGGCAATTTCTTATATATTTCACAAAAAGGCCCAGTGTCCTGGCAGCACTGGATCAATGAAGTGGGGGTCGGCCTGGCCAAACACATTGCCGCTGACTTTCTCCACTGCTGCTCCTAGCAGCTGCTGAATGCTGTACTCAATCCACTCACTACCATATATAATTTATTGTTATGGAGAAAAAGTCCAGTATCATCAATGAAGATAGGTTAGAAGATAAGGACTACCCCCCTAACTTATGGAAGGACCGATCAGTAGTTTGATAACAGCAGGGGAAAGCTGATCCTGAGTCTGGTGCCAAGCACTTTCAAACTTTTGTACCTTCTGCCCAACAGGAGAGGGGATAAGGGGAAAAGACAGCAGTAAAAAGGTAATTAATAATGCTGGCTGCTTTTCCGAGGCAGCGTGAAGGATAAATGGAGTTGATGGTGGGGTCTGGTCCATGTGGTGGACTGGGTTACATTTTCAACTCTGTCACATGCACAAATTGTCTGTGAACATGGCTTGGATCCCCACCTGGCCAAATACTGTCCATCAGGAACGTCGCTCTGACACCTACAATGGTGACTATGATTGCAGGTGCACCAGAGGCTGTGGAGCGGGTGACATCAACCCATTGATGTTATATTCCAATGTAAACCACTCCCCAACTCTTTCTCCACTACATTGATGCCTGTATTGAAGCTACCTCCTGTACCAGTGCAGAACGCATTGATTTCATCAACTTCAACGTCTTCCACCCTGCCCTCAAATTCACTTCTCTCCAACACCTTACTCCCCTTTCTTGATCTCTCGGTCTCCATCGCAGACATCTGTAACAAACCTACTGAAACCCACAGCTACCTCCTGCACATACTCCCATTCTGTCTCATGCAAGGATGCTATCCCTTTCTTTGAGTTCCTCCCTCTATGCTGTATTCATTGCCAAGATGAGGCTTTCCATTCCAGTGCATGTGAAGAAAGAGCATCTTCTTTCTTCAAGAACCATGATCAGCCCCCCCACCCCCCCTCCAATCCCCACAGTTGTCAATAGTGCCAACACTCAAGCCTCCTCTGTTCCCTACAGTTCTGCTTGTGCCAGCCTACTCTGACAGAATAGGGAAAGACTTTCCTGGACCACGACTTTCCTGATCCAACCAGCGTCCACATCCAACACATCATTCTCAGACCATGTCTGCCAGCTTCAATGCGGTCCCATCACCATGCCTAATAAATTACTGCCACTCAACAGACCAAAGAAAATTCCAATGTAAAACTAAAAATAGTAACAAAATATCCAGAGCTGCACTAGTTTGAACCCAGTTTACTTGCTGTAGATGCTGAATGATTTATGCCAAAATTAGATTTACATTTAAAACAAAACTTTGCCTTAATTAACATGGATTGGATAGAGGACATCATTGAGGAAATTTAATGAAAAGACCAGCAACCTAATTAAATGCAACAAAGGACTGTCTCACCGGGGACATTTTTACTCTGTATTTGACTTTTTTTAAAGAATTCTTTTGATGAGTGACCTTCCTCTGTGAAGCACTGCAGGCATTGTGAGTTTTGAGAGATTTTACCCTCATTCCGCAAAACTTTAATTTCCTCATAGATGCTCATAGAATATGCTGGAATGTAATAAAACATTGATTTACATATTAATAGTATCACATTATTTATTCATATCTCAAAAGAGAGTTAAGATAGTGGAGAATCGCAGACTGGCAGTAATAGTCACCACTGAATGGTAGTAAAATACTGAACTGCAGGATACAAACCGATGAACAGATATTCATTAAAATAAGTTTGCATACGGTGCCAAATGTAATTCTTATAGTGGAACAGCACTTCACGCATTCCAAAGTGTATGGAGAATCGTATTTTTCACAAATTAATTATTTCAATAGTTCGACTGATGACTGTAGAAGGAGAGGGTTGAGTATGACTGAGAAAGAAGAACCGTGAAAAAATGCCCAATTTTAAAAGCGAAATGTATTTTTTTAACATATGAAATGCATTTAAAGCATATTCTGTCAGCAGCAGTTGGGATATTTAAAGCGTCATCAGAAATAAGTCATTATGTACAAGTATCTCATTCCATTTAGAAAACCTTTGTAGCTCGTATTTTGTTAAATGGACCATTCAAAATCATAGAATTTGCAGCTTGATGTGACAGGGAACCAACTTATTTTTGGGTCACATAGGGCTTTGAAAGATTATAAACTAAGCAGACTATTTAAATATGCCTGGAAGCAATTGTTGCATTCAATTTGTAACAAGGAGAAATTACCTCCGACCGTGGCTCCTGTTGCTTTTGTCGGATGCTGAAGGTGATTGCTTGATTAGGTGTTGCTTTAAATTACCACTTAACACCGTGGGTACCTTGCAAAGAATATCGACTTTTATTTTCATCTTGTAGGAGGAGAAAATTCTGAAAATTCACAAAATTAAATGGGAAGCACGCTTTAAATAACTTAATTTTAACAGTGATTTTAGACTGTACCTAAACCGTTCCAAATAAAAATATTTGATTTTCTCCCAATTTTCGAGTTGCATGGAATTTCTGTTGTGCTGCTTGTTTAGACGGTAAAGCCAGCATTTGTGTTGTAATATTTGGACACAGTACTTGGGAGCATCCAGTGACTCGGAAGTATGAATCTAAGAAAAGATGTGTTAGCCATGTTGATCACATCACAAGTGGAGTTTTGCAATTTTTCTCGCAATTTTCACTCACAAAAACTAATCACAGCTAGTGAGGTAGCAAATTTCCACATTTTGCACACAGAGAGTGCGCACATGAAATTCTATTGAGGTGCTTATAAGAATACATGAAAAATGATGCAGCCACAATTCTGATCACCCTCCACTGTATAATTCAGATGGACTCACAACAAGGTGTGAAAATCATATTGAAGTTCAGATACAATCAAATCATACTGGATGAGGTCTAAGTTACTTAAACATTGAGTATCCTTTGGAAAGGTTGGCCCAAGCATGAGCAATCTAAACCATCTACAATTCAAATGGAAAGACTTATCCAATAGAACTGCTGATTGAATAGACTAGGGATCCAGCAGATAGACACAAAATGCCGGAGTAACCAAGCGGGACAGGCAGCATCTCTGGAGAGAAGGAATGGGTGAGTTACTCGCTGTCTGACCCACTGAGTTACTCTAGGTTTTTGTGTCTATCTTCAATTTAAACCAGCATCTGCAGTTCCTTCCTACACATTTTGTCAACAGAACCACTGATTAGATAGAGCCCTGATCGAATAAAACCACTGATTGCATAGAACTACCGATTCAACACAACCAGGGCAAATGATTTCAGAAAATCCTTTCAGATTTCGATTTTTCATTGTCAACGCTAATGTTTCCCATTGGAGGACTAGGTCAATGTCATTGACTGGGCCTCAACTTGATATGCTGTGAATAGACAGAGACAAGACAAAGCATTAGGCTACAAACTCCAGCTTTAGTCTGCCCAAGTCATGGCCCAAGTCATGGCCTCTAACTGTGCTGATCCACATCTCATCTCCGGACGTTCCCAGGTAGGGGTAAATGTTTTGTAATGAGATCAATACACAGAAGTTCACAACTCATAGTCGTTTATTGAAATACATGCGGAGGTAACATTACATGTTATCGTCTCCGTAGTCAGCATCTAACCTGACAGCAAGCTTGTGTGGCTCACTAATGTCAGTGGTCTGGTTATACTGAAGATCCGGACTGGACTTTATGTGGAATGTTTAATGATAGATATAATAAAGGTAGGCTAATATAGTTAATCTACAGTCAACGACACTGCTCACCCCCACCTCACCCACTCCCAGGCTGGGGCCACTGATCCACACCATCTCCCAACAGCTCTCAGGTCAGGGGCAATGATAGTGCTCACCACCACTCAACCGTTCCCAGGCCCGGGTCACCGATTCAACTGGAGTTGGCAGTACCACTGACCACTTCCAGACAGGGGGCATCGTTGCTGCCGCCTCCAACTGCTTACCTCCTGATTCCCTCTCCTGAGCTCTCCTGTTTCCCCAGCTGTTTCCAAACCGAGGATCTCAACACTAAAAGTCTGAAGAAGGGTCTCGACCTGAAACGTCACCCATTCCTTCTCTCCAGTGATGCTGCCTGTCCTGCTGAGTTGCTCCAGCATTTTGTGTCTATCTTTGGTTTAAACCAGCTTCTGCAGTTCCTTCCTACACATCTCAACACTGACACTGAATCTGCTGCCCTCCCCAACTAACCCGCACCGATTCACCCTCCTGGGTCCTACTGTTTGCCTGGCTGTTTCCAGACTGAGGACCACAACACCGACACTGCTGGGTCCTGCTACCCTTCCCCCATTCCAACCATGCCACTTCTTCTACCCTCCCACTCGAACACCACCATGCATACCCCCCTCCCCTCAAAGCCTCCATCCACCCTCCATGGTACCTCTCCTGGGTCCCCCTTCACCCCTTCCCCTCCTCAGAGCCAGTGTCTGACCTCAGCCCCTACCCCTATGCCCTCACCTCACCAAGAAAGTCTGAAGAAACGTCCCAACATGAATTGTCATCTACCATGTGTCTTTTAAATGCGGTTATAGTACATGCTCAACTATCAACTGTAACAGGTTGATTCACATACGCACCAATCCTCAGTGAAAAAGTCTGTGTGAACTGTGGGTGCTTGCGGACTTAACATCACTGAGTCCGCGGTCTCTGGTTAGAGACCGACTTCGGGAACTCCAAGCCGCAGGAGCTTCGATCACCCCAATGCGGGAGCTTCGATCGCCCCGACTCAGGAGGTTCGTCTGCCGGCTGCGGGGGCTTTGATAGCCCCGACGGATGGTTCGACTGCCCGAACGCAGGAGAATAAAGAGGAAGAAGAGTGGACTTTTTTGCCTTCCATCACATTGAGGAATGTGGGGAATCTGCTGTGGTGGATGTTTATGTTAACTTTTATGTAGTTGTGTGTTTTGTTGCTTTTTTTTCATATGGCTGGATGGTAATTCGCTTATCACTGTACCTTAATTGGTACATGTGACATAAATGACCTTTGAAACCTTTGAGAAGTAAGGACGTTTGCTGATGATTGCACAATGTTCAACATCATTCATGACTCCTCAGATAAAGAAGCAGTCCACTACCAAATGGCGCAAAACCTGGACAATATCCTGGCTTAGGCTGATAGGTGGCAAGTACTCTTTGTGTCACACAAGTGCCAGGCAAGGGAGAAGGCCCAAATGCAGGCAAATGGGATTAGCTTAGGTGAGGCATCTTGTTCGACATGGATGTGTTTAGCCAAAAGGACTTGTTTTCATGCTGTATGACTATACGACTCTCTATCATTTAAGGCAGCTCACCACCACCTTCTCAAAGAAAGGTCTCGACCCGAAACATCACCCATTCCTTCTCTCCAGACAGGCTGCCTGTCCCGCTGAGTTACTCTAGCATTTTGTGTCTATGTACAACCTTCTCAAAGGCGACTAGGGATGGGCAACTTAATGCTCAGCTTACGAAGCACACACCCACCTAAATAAATGTTGGAAAAACTGAAATGCTTAGCTCTACTGCAAGGTATAGGTTTTCCTGGAGTACAAGGGATCATTCAGAATCTCACACCAAGCAGATATCTGCAGTAAATCTATTTCTATCATTTTTAATATAAGCGTTGCTAAAAAGTCATTCTTTAAATTTATTGAGAAGTGTAGACTTAAAGAAACAGAGAATTTAAATGCAACATATGGTGCACATATTCCAAATGTTTTAATTAAACAAGTACATTAAATCTGTAGACATAAGAAACAACAGATGCTGGAATCTTGGGGCAAACCACAAAGTGCTGGAGAAACGTGGGCAGGTGGGACAAGCATAAATGGGGCATCTTGGTTGGCATGGTAGTTTGAATTCTATTGTCATAACTTGCATTCTAGGATGAGTCGTTCAAGCCTTGTTATTTCTTTTCTGGTGTTCTTTATCTTATCCTGTTCTCTTTCTGGTATCTGAGCACTATTTCTAGCAGTCTAGGGTCATTACGCTATAGTTCAGTGACTATTTATATTCTACACCATCCCTTATTTGATATTTGCTTTCTAGCGCTATTTCTCATATTCTGCGCACTGTTATGTGTTTTATTACAGTAGTATTCTAGAACTTTCTCATATGGTGTGATTAGTTAGTTGTATGTAAAGTTACGATGCATTGGATGTTTCCATATTGATATGTTCCTCTCAGGGCAAAGTGATGAGATGCAATTAACTGTGGCAGAGAGAAATAATGAAAATGTTTGTTATCTTTTGTAGATTGGTTTATGCATGACAACCAATCATAGTAGAATAGCATCACTAACCCCACCCTACTGTACGATTTATATTAACACCCACTTCCTACACTGCTCAGTCTTGGAAGCGGTTATGATGTTCTGACAACTAACAACCTGCTGTACCGCTATAGTTTGAATGTTGATTAAAGAGGATCTTGGACCTTAGATTGTATAACTCAGTTGTTTACATGGTGTCAGAAGTTACTCTCCTGCATGCTTCCCCTGTCGGCCACCACGGGTGTCCCCTGCTGCTTTCTCGCTACCGGGTTCACCACCTCCTTTTAATCTTTCTGGCGAAGGGGGAGAGGGCTTGGTCCGTACACGTTCGGGCCGTGTTAGTAAACCGCCTGATAGATATGGCGAATATGTTTACTTATGACATGTGTGCTCACTATACTCACTCTTTAAGGGAAGGATGTAGATTGGTTTATGCATGACAACCAATCATAGTAGAATAGCATCACTAACCCCACCCTACTGTATGATTTATATTAACACCCACTTCCTGTACTGCTCAGTCTTGGAAGCAGTTATAATGTTTTGACAACTAACAACCTGCTGTACCGCTATAGTTTGAATGCTGATTAAAGATGATCTTGGATCTTAGATTGTATGACTCAGTTGTCTACACCTTTTAATGGAAACTAGACTGTCACACAGGAGACTTGGTCCCCCAACGTAATATTCCACCACTCACCCATAGCCCCCAACTGCACAGGCTCAGCTCATTTCCCCTCATCCCCAGCACTCTCTCCCTCTCCTCTTCACCTTCCCTCTTCTTTCCCCTCTCCTCCTCCCATCCCCAATACCTCCCTCACCTTTCCTTTCCCCTACCCTTAGTCACTCACTCCCTCCCCATAACTCCTCTCCCCTCCCTACTCCCCTCCTCTCCTTCTATCCCTTCTCCTCCCCCACTTTCCCTCCCCAGGATCTCGAGGTTGCCACTCCTCTCTATTCTTGTGTGCCCCGGAGGAGCATCAGCCATCAGCGCCCTCAGAGCCAGGCCTCTGATCGGCCCGGAAGCGCCAGCAGCTATGGCTGTGCCGGTGTATGGGCGGGAGGGGGGTGTGGGGTGGGGGGGTCAGAGCTCGGTGAAAAGATGGGGGAAGAGCCATGGGGGAGAGTGGGGTATCACGGGGAGGGGGCATGAGCCAGCGAGGGGGACCAGAGAGGAAGGGGCTGTGGCGGTGTGTATGGGACTCACAGTGGGTGCTGAATGCTCTCCTCCGCCTGGATCAGATTCACCGCTTTCCGTTTGGCGACAACTCCGACTCCGCGCCGCTTCTGGTCCCTCCGAAAATTGGAGATCTCCGCCGGCCACTCACAGCATCCCTCAGGTCCAGTAAGTTGCAATGGCGCAGGAAGGGGTGGACCGTCCCGGGGAGTGACAGGAGAAAAGACTAATCCGAGCAGCACTGACTGGCAGGAGAGGAGATCGATCTGCGCAGCGCGATTTTTAAGATTTTTAAACCTCGCTAACTTTTACAATGTACCACAGATCGGAACAAAACTTGTTGCACTTGCAGCCCAGGAGAACGGTGAGTGAGCTGCCAAAAAATCATAGCGCTAGCCCATACTTTTTTTGCGCAAATAGAAAAATCACACAAACTGGAAGAGCACAAGATTAGAGTTTTAGTTATGTATAGATAGATAGATGGAGCTCTGATCAAATCTATTAAAGTTGTGAAAACCATTTTGATGAATCCTTTTTCCTGATAAACATGCTTTTGATTCAATGTTTAATGTACTCAATATTCAGTGCACTGTATAATTTAGTTTCTTACCTCTGCAATAATTATTATAGATTTGTCACCATTTGATATTTATTGGCCATATTTCCTATAAATCTTTTTGAAAGCCTAACTTAAAGAATCAAGGACATCTCATGCTGTAATTGTTTGCTTCAAGGCTCCTTCCTTTGCATCAAGGAACCTAAATTAAATATTGTGTCTTTCCGAACCACAATAGCGTGATTTATCATGGAAACAAGTCCTTTGGCTCAAACTGTCCATGCTGACCGAGATGCCCTATCTAGGTTAGTCCCATTTGCTGCATTTGGCCCATATCCCTCTAAACCTTTACTATCCATGTACGTGTACAAGTGTATTTTAAATTTTGTTATTGTACCTGCCTCAACCATTTTGCCTGGCAGTTCCATTATTGTACCTGCCTCAACCATTTTGCCTGGCAGGTGCCTGCAACATACTTCTAGGGGTGGTGGTCTAGGAAGATATGATGGTGGCATTCAAGAGACTTTTAGATAGGCACATGATTATGCAGAGTATGAAAGTATTTGGATTATGTGTAGGTAGAGAAAATTAGTTTATCTTGGTATCATGTTCGGCATGGACAAAGTGGTTCCAGGGGCTTGTTCCTGTGTTGTAATGTTTTGTGATTGCTGACAAACATTCTAAAGCTAGCCATAGCTGATAAGACATTGGCAGCCAAATAATCATCCTGGAACAAAACATAACAGATAGTACCTACTAACAAGACAAGACAAGACAAGCATGGTTGAATTTAATTTGACACAAAGAACAGTAGATACTGGTTTACTAAAAAAGACAAAGTGCTGGACTAACGCAATGGGTCAGGCAGCATCTGTGGAGGCAATAGACAAGCAGATCGGGACCCTTCTTCAAACTGATTGTATTAGCGGTGTGAAAGCAGGAATAGAGGTGGTGGCAGGACAAAGCCTGGCAAGTGATAGGTGTATACAAGTGTCATAGAGTCATAGGTGATGGTGGGTTTAAAACTGTATGATTTATGGTGAAATTATAATCTCCCATTCTTCAGGTTTACCTTCCCCACTATCTGTTGGTTTCATAGAATCTTCCCCATATTAAAACAATCAGAATATGTAATTAGTTATAAATATTCAAACAAGAGCCGCAGGTGTTGATTTTCTCACTTGGTTGGATGCATTCTGTTTTGGATCTATGTTCCGAAGGTTTAGATACCCCTTCAAAAGATAAAATCTGTAACTGAGGTGGGTGAAGCTCGGTAACACAAGAAGTTGCCTCTGCCTCAGTGTACGATAACATTTTTGATGAAGAAGGGAATGGCACAGAGGGGGTGATAGATGCGAGGGTGTTCAAGAGTTGGATGTTCAAGAGTTAACTCACGTAGCCTCCGAAACCTCTAACTTTCTTTGTATGATCCAACCTCTACCCGAGAGCCTGCCGACCGTCGAAGGGATCTATACGAGTTGCTTCCTCTAAAAGGCAGCCAATATCATCCAAGACCAACAACCCCTTTCTGGGCTCTCATATCACCCTATCAATGGGGAAAAAGGTGCAGGAGCATGAAAACCATTGAGATGAATAAAGAGATCTAGGGTGTATTAAAAACCCAGACTATTGTTCAGCCTCTAATGCTGAAAAGGCTGTAGAAATGGCCACCAGGTTCAAGAATAGCTTCTTCCCAGCAATCAGACTCTTGAACACAATAAAACACTAACCTCAGCAACTATGATCTTCTATGGACCGTGTCCTCAGATGCATTTTTTACTTCCGTTTTGCACTATTTTGCTTACCTAGTATTACAATTATTAATTTATTGTATTTTGAATTATTATACACGTCCACCATCGATATTCCAGCACCCTTGGTTCTAGAGCCTTTCTGGATTATCTGTTTTGCCGGATCAACAGAGGTCACTGCCTCCAAGAGATGTCCAATGGTATCAGAATGGTTCGCCTAGGCTGCCGAGGAGACGAGATACTGGCCCACTTAGTCGACCTTGGAAGTCAGTTATAGGAACGGATCTGCCGGCTTCAGAGACCCGGCCGCAAGGAGCAAATTCATCCCACCAATCGACGTGGAAGTCCTGATGAGGTTGAGATTTGCCGCCTCACCAGGTCTCAGCACCACAATTTTGGCGGGACTTTTGGGGGGGATTTCAAGTGCGCTCTCATAATTTTGTCTTAGGTTATTGGCTTCTTAAGCAGTAGTATGTAAGAATTTCATTGATTAGTATATATGACAGTTAATTCTCTGATCTAAAACTATTCTAGGTTATTTTCCTTGTTTCAAAACCCTCAAAGTTATTTCTTTAGTTTAAAAATCCTAATTTTTACTCTTCTAAAGGATGTAACATGTACTCTAGTCTCCTTAATTTTACTTGGAAACAGTTAATTCACATGGCATTTAATCAGGCCTCCAACACATCTAGACAACATAACTATCTTTCGGAAAGAGGTAGTACAGCGGATATAGGGGTGTATAAAATCATGAGGGGTATAGATAGCGTGAATGAAGAGACAAGGATCGACAGATGCTGGAATCTTGAACAAAACACAAAGTGCTGGAGTAAGTCAGTCAGGCAGCAACTCTGGAGGACACGGATAGACAACATTTTGGATCGGGACCCTTCTTCACTCAGGATGAATGTAGTATCTTTTTTCCCAGGGCAGGAGAATCAAGAATTAGAGGTCATGGTTATAAAGTGAGAGGTGAAAGATTTAAAAAGAATCTGAGAAACTTGATATTTAATAGGAACACAGGGTGTACAGATGGGTGTATGGTATGAGCTGCGAGAGACAGTAGTCAAGGTACAATAACAACATTTAAGAGACATTTGGACAGGAAAGATTTTGAGGAATATAGGCCAAATGTGGATAAATGAGATAGACACAAAATGCTGATTAAATCAGCAGGACAGGCAACATCTCTGGATAGAAGGAATGGGTGACATTTTGGGTCGAGACCCTTCTTCAGACTGAAGAAAGAAGAATCTGAATGAAGAGTCTGAAGAAGGGTTTTGACCTGAAATGTCACCCATTCTTTCTATCCAGCGATGCTGCCTGTCCCACTGAGTTACTCCAATATTTTGTGTCAATCTTCAGTTTAAACCAGCATCTGCAGTTCCTTCCTACAACATGTTGATAAATGGGACTAGCTTAGATGGGGCATCTTGGTTGGCATAGATGAGTTAGGCTGAAGGGCCTGTTTTCCATCCTGTATGACTCAATAACTCAATGAGTAGAAAATCCCAACTAAGTTTGGAACCCAGCTGGATCCCATTTTCCTCACTTAGCAAATGTCACCCAAATCTCCCGGAATTTCTGAACAAAGTCAGCAGAATGCCTGAGCAAATTAGGCACAGTTTTTTAATGCAATTCCTGCATTTCTTTGGCTCCACCCCCTCCTTAGCATTGCTGCATAATACCTGTCCCCTCTTCCCATAACCCTGCAAACCAGAAGATCTCAAGGTCTTCAACCCATGTGCCAGAGCCTGCGTTATGCAGTGGCTTGGAAAAGTGTAGCGACACGACAAGAAGAAGCAGTTGCTAATAAAAATACTTTACTCTTTGCCATCAGGGGAATGTATTTTATTCTTCATATTTAGAGGCTCAGAGGGATATAGACCAAACATTGGCTAATGGTACATGCTTAGATAGCGCATCATTGGCATGGATAAGTTGGGCCGTAGGGCCTGTTTCCGTGCTCTATGACATATTAGAGAACATGAAAAACTTTAGTTTATTTGTTTCAACAAAAAATATATATTATTTCAAGCAGATATATCCAGATTATTGATGCTGAACTTAATTTAGGGCCTAAAACAGTTAATTTAATCATTGCTTTCAGATATCAATAAATAATTGAATAAATCTCAGAAAAAAAATATATGATGAAATTAAATTGCAGCAGACAGCTACAGTTAAAGACCAGTAGCAACATATTCTGCTGTGGAGGATCTGTTAATGCTGACCGAATTTCTAAGTATAAGCACATCAAGGACACACTGGAAAGAAACACAGGGAGCTGTGAGATCAATGTGTGATGCTGCAAGCAGCTTGTTACTATCCATCATGTGGCACAATGCCATTTACTTTGTTTCCACTTAGGCAGTCTTGTTAAAGTAACAGAAAAATGAACCAGAAAATATTCTGAACGGGATGCAACCACAGACTTTTTGAATTTCCGACACTTGAATAAAGCAAGGAAGAACCGAGTGGCTCCTGAGCAGAATAAAAACTTCTTGTTTTGTCATCTGACATAAAGTAACCAGCATCAAGATTTATTAGAAGTATTTTTCTGATGGTTTTATTTGCACTAAAAATGATTTTGCAATATGAACATGTCGTGTGCAATTTTCTAATAAAGAATGACTTAATTTTCAATATTTATTGTTTCTGATTAATGGTTCCTGAGGGGGAGATCAAGGAATTTATCTTATTAATGTTAAATGTTTATGTGAATTTCAATAGAACAGATTGAAATCCAGTTCTCTGAGATACGTAAATCGCAGAAAAATGTAAATATCAGGAAAGATATCAGCTTTTCGTACTTTGCCGTAAGACACGCTGAAGTCTGAATATTCATTTGGTCAAAGATGGAATTTAACAAAAATAATAATAATAATTGAAAATTGAAAATCAACTGATTCTGGAAATCCAAATTAAAAAGACCCATGACAGCTATTCGCACAAACACAGCTTCATTTTTCATAGAGGTTGCCTGATCTGCTGAATTTTTGCATAAATTTCTCATTTAATTATGGAGTTTGATCATTCTCATTTCAATTTAATTCAATCGCTTTATTTAGTTTAAAATCTCAGAGAACTTCAGTAAATTGGTTCAACCTAACGTCAGGTACTAAAACGAATATATGCAGACAAGCAGAATCAGATAGGAAACAGTGAGTATGTATGGACATTTTGAACACAGATCACTTACCCCAAATCATAGGGAAAGCAATTGTACAATATTTCACAAAACAACCATAAATGTGTTCCCAGGAGACATTTCGCCTGATCTATTCTGCTTCTCCTGTATTTATGTGCTTTTGTTCAAAAAAATTGACACCACCCAAGTTTAGTTTAGTTGAGTTTAGAGACACAGCGTGGAAACAGGGTCTTCAGCCCACTGAGTCCCCACCGACCAGCCACCACACATACACTACCTCTATCCTACTCACAAGGGGCAATTTACAGAAGTTAATTAACCAACAAACTTGCTGAAATCTCAATTTAAAATCTCAGAGAACTTATATGGGAGTGTGGGGGAAAGCAGGAACACTCGGAGAAAATCCATACAGTCACAGGGAGAACATACAAATTCCATACAGACAGCACCCTAGTCTACCATTGCACCACCGTGTAGACCTTGGGCCTCAGGCTGGGAGTTTCCTGGCTGCTCATCCTCAGTCATCACCTGATTGTTCTGTTGGCCCAGTTATGAGGCATTTGACACTGTGCAGTGAAGCCACCACACATATAGGGTCTGCTGCAGCATTGATTAGACTGGGACAGTGGAATCTCATTTTTGACATTCTGATAGGATTCTCAAGACCATCCTTGTTCTTCCAACACTGTTGTTATGTCAACACTCCACTGAAACAGCAAGAGGGTAATCATCGGTCAACAGCCATGGAGTGACACTTGCCCTCCATGAATCAGTCCTGAGGACAGCCCTTGACAATTGACCATGTTTTCAATGTTATTCTGGACAATTCAGTTTTGAAGTGTTGTAAGTGGTGTGAACTCTGGAGAAATAGTTGAGATATTGAGATATAGAGTCATAGATCTATAAATCACGGAGACAGGTCCTTCAGCCCATCTTGTCCATGCCAACCAAGTTAACCTACTGGGCTTGTCTCATTTGCTTGCATTTGGCTCATGTCACTGTAAACCCTCCTTGTTCATAGATCTGTCCAAATGTATTTTAAAAGTCATAATTGGATTCACTTCATAGCTTCCTCTGGCAGCTCATTCCAGATCTGATCTAGGCTCTGAGTGAAAAAGCTGCCTGAGGTCCATTTTAAATGTCACCCCCTCACCTTCAATTTCACCCCCCTCAGGTTACTGGAGAGTATTCTGAGAGATAGGATATACAGGCATTTGGATGGGCAAGGGCTGATTAGGGACAGGCAGCATGGTTTTGTACGTGGGAGGTCGTGTCTCACAAATCTGATTGATTTGTTTGAGCAAAAAGGTTGATGACAGACTGTAGATGTTATGTACATAGACTTTATTACGTGGGCAGTCACGGTGGCACAGCGGTAGAGTTGCTGCCTTACAGCAAAATGCAGCGCCAGAGATCCGGATTCGATCCCGACTACGGGTGCTGTCTGTATGGAGTTTGTACGTTCTCCCCGTGATCTGCGTGGGTTTTCTCAGAGATCTTCGGTTTCCTCTCACACTCCAAAGACGTACAGGTTTGTAGGTTAATTGGCTTGATAAAAATGTTAAATTGTCCAAGTTGGCGATATGCAGAGTACTGCCCTGCCGACTACAAAATTCAGAAGATTCAGAAGGTTAAGGCATTCGACAAGGTGCCGCATGGTAGGCTGCTCTGGAAGGTTAGATCTCATGGGATCCAAGGAGAGATAGCGAAATGGATAGCAAATTGGCTCCATGGAAGGAAGCAGTGGGTGATGGTGGAAGGTTGCTTCTCAGAATGGAGGCCTGTGACTAGTGGTGTGCCTCAGGGTTTGGTGATGGGCCCGTTACTGTTTGTCATCTACATCAATGATGTGGATGAGAACAAACACGGCAAGATTAGCAAGTTTGCTGATGATACAAAAATTAGTGGTAGACAAAAATGCTGGAGAAACTCAGCGGGTGAGGCAGCATCTGTGGAGAAAAGTAATAGGCAACGTTTCGGGTCGAGAGAAGGGTCTCGACCCGAAACGTCGCCTATTCATTTTCTGCATGGATGCTGCCTCACCCGCTGAGTTTTTCCAGTATTTTTGTCTACCTTCGATTTTTCCAGCATCTGCAGTTCTTTCTTATACAAAAGTTAGTGGTTTTGCAGATAGTGAAGAAGGTTGTGAACGATTGCAGCAGGATCTGGATCGATTGGCCAGGTGGGCGGAGGAATGGTTGATGGAATTTAATACAGAAAAGTGTGAGGTGGTGCATTTTGGGATGTCGAACAAGGGCAGGACCTACACAGTAAATGGTAGGCCTCTGGGTAATATTGTAGAGCAGAGGGATCTAGGAGTACAAGTGCATGGTTCATCGAAGGTCAACTCACAGGTAGATAAGGTGGTCCAAAAGGCTTTTGGCACTTTGGCCTTCATCAGTCAGAGTATTGAGTATAGAAGTTGGAAGGTCATGTTGCAGTTGTATAAGACGTTGGTGAGACCGCATTTAGAATATTGTGTTCAGTTCCGGGCACCATGTTATAGGAAAGATATTGTCAAGCTTGAAAGGGTTCAGAAAAGATTTACAGAGATGTTGCCAGGATTAGAGGGTGTGAGCTATAGGGAGAGGTTAAGTAGGCTGGGTCTCTATTCCATGGAGCGTAAGAGGATGAGGGGAAATCTTATCAAGGTATACAAAATCATGAGAGGAATAGATTGGGTAGATGCACAGAGTCTTTCACCCAGAGTAGGGGAATCGAAGACCAGAGGACATAGGTTCAAGGTGAAGGGGAAAAAATTTAATAGGAATCCGAGGGGTAACTTTTTCACACAGAGGATGGTGGGTGTAATAGTTGAGGCTGGGACTATCCCATTGTTTAAGCAACAGTTGGACAGGTACATGGATAGGACAGGTTTGGAGGGTTATGGACCAAGTGCAGGCAAGTGGGACTAGGGTAGCTGGGACTTTGTTAGCCGGTGTGGGCGAGTTGGGCCGAAGGGCCTGTTTCCACACTGTATCACTCCATGGCTCTATGACCTTAGTCTATACCGTCTAGTTTTAGAATCATCTACCAGAGAAAAAGACTATGAGCGTTTACTTTATCCATGCTCCTCATGATCTTGTACATCCTAATATGTTCACCCCTCTGCTTCCCACGTTCCAAGGAGAAATGACCCAGTGTATTCAAACGCTCCCCATAACCCAAGCCTACAAGCCCCAGATGAACCAGGAGTTGATCAGATAAATGTTGCAGTAAGTTTGCCTGATAGTCTTGGCACACTCTTGACTCTGGAATAATTTTGGAACAGGCTGTAATCACTGTGGGATGTGCTTTTCGACCAGATATTTTGGTCAAACGCCACCTCTTTGAGATATTCTAATGACCACAACATTTCTCAGAGTTTTAAGAAGGTGCTGCATTGATCTCCTCTCTCTCCCTTGACATTTCACAATGCACAAAATGCTGGAGTAACTCAGCGGGACAGGCAGCATCTCTGGAGAGAAGGAATGGATGACGTTTTGGGTTGAGACCCTTCTTCAGATTGTTTTCGAGACCCGTTTGAAGAAGGGTCTCGACCCGAAACATCACCCATTCCCTCTCTCCAGTGATGCTGCCTGTCCCGCTGTTATGCCAGCATTTTGTGTCTATCTTTGGTTTAAACCAGCATCTGCAGAATGCACCTTGTCTGACAGAAAAGACTGAATGGCGTATTACCCAATAATCAACATCATTAATGTGTCATAGAGTTATAGAGTGATTCAGTGTGGAAACAGGCCCTTCAGCCCAACTTGCCCACACCAGCCAACATATCCCAGCTACACTAGTCCCACCTGCCTGCGTTTGATCCATAACGTTCTAAACCTATCCTATCCATGTACCTGTCTAACTGTTTGTTAAATGTTGGGATAGTCCCAGCCTCAACTACCTCCTCTGGCAGCTTGTTCAATATACCCACTACCCTTTGTGTGAATAATTTACCACTCAGATTCCTATTAAATATTTTCCCCTTCACCTTAAACCTATGTCTTCTGGTCCTCGGTTCAGCTATTCTGGGCAATAGACTCTCTACATCTACCCAATCTATTCCTCTCATGATTTTATACACCTCTATAAAATCATCCCACATCCTCCTGCACTCCAAGGAATAGAGTCCCAGCCTACTCAACCGCTCCCTCTAGCTCAGACCATCCAGTCCTGGCAACATCCTCGTAAATCTTCTCTGTACCCTTTCCAGCTGTCAGTCAGCCATTGTTAAAATGTCCGACCCTTGTTTATATGCTCCTTGTGATTTTATATACCTCTAAAAGGTCACCCCACAGCCTTGTTCACTCCAGGAAGAAACGTCCCGGATGATCAAGTCCTTTTTTACTAATTCCAAGCCTACCCATCCCAGTAATATCCTCGAGAATCTTTTCTGCATCCTTTCCATCTTGAATATATTTCAAATATTTAACATTGGGGTTCCATACAAGCTTCTTAGAGCAGTAAAGGAGTTGGGACATCATGTTACACCCTATAGATGTTGCTGGATCTGGAGGATTTGAGTTATAATGAGAGGCTGGACCATTTTCCTGTGCAGTGTAGAGTCTGGGCCTTTTTTCTGTGCAGTATAGGTGGATTATAGGTGACCATGTAGAGGTTTATAAAATCATGAGGGGCACTGGTAATGTGAATAGCCACAATCTTTTCCCCAGGATAGGGAAGTCTAAAACTAGAGGTAGTAAGTGTAGGGTGAGAAGGAAAAGGTTTAAAAGGGATTAGAAGGGCACATTTTTCACAAAGAAAGTGGGGTGTATATGGAACAAATACTAACTTGCAGAGGTGGGCAAAATTACAGCATTAATAAGACATTAGGAAAGGCACATGGATAGGAATGGTCTGGAGGAATATAGGCCAAGTACAGGTATGTGGGACTCACTTGATTAGGCAACTTGGTGGGCAGGGACAATTTGGGCCGAAGGGTCTATTTTTGTGCAGTATAGCACTATAACACAATGACATATTTAATGCTTCATTATGATTTGGCAAGTTGGAAAGACTGCACCGCAAATCCACAAGAAAGCAACAAGAACTTAATTGCGTCTTTCAGAAATGTCATTTTACCAAAGCTAAAAGAGGTAATTTGAATGATCCACTGGTATATAGTTGTTCACATAATAGAAATGAAAGGTCAGGCCCATGATGCCACAGCTGCTCTACGTTAATGACAACCCATGCATAATATTTTAATTTTGAACAAAAGTTCATGCTTGGTTTCTTTCTCAATTCATCTGTTGCGGGCTAAACAGCTAATATTAATAGGCTGCAAATGAATATGCTCAAAATGTATCTGTTTGAGGTATTGACTCTCGAAAGCAACTATACTGCTCCCTAGGATGCCGCTAATTAAACTTGATATTTCTTTTTCACAGTGGACTATCATTGAGGATTGTGGAATAATGTGAACCATTTCTAGTCAGAAAAGCTGTTGCTTAGCAGGAGATTATGATCGTCGCACTGCTCAAAAGCAGAACACTTTAATTGTTTGAAAACGTTTATACTAATAATGCCCTTACATAGCATGTTGCCCTTTTGCTTCTGGGCATTAACGTTCATTGGCTCGACATACAGATGGAAATGCCCTCAATTAAGCTCATCTATCTATGAATTAATATGGATGAAAATTCTAAGAGTGTAGCTGGTGGGGTGGGGAGGGCAGAGCCCTCCTCATTGGTCGGTGTGGTCATGTGACCTGCCGGATTTCGCAGGCTTTTGGGATGTGTCAGTTAGTTAGTCAGCGCTCCTCCCAGCGACAGGAGCTTATTATTGTTAGTGCAGACAGACTAATGAACTTCACGGGTTTTCTTTGTTCATCTACAGTATATAATTAAAAGTCTAAACTTGACCACTTCCTGTTTGAACTTTATATTGATTTTAGAAAAAACGCTACCACTTACGGCTGTTATTTTTTGCTATTTTACTCAGTCCCCCTCCAGCTGTCAGGGCAAGAGGATTTTTCCCATCGATGAAAAATATAAGACTTATCACATTGAATGGTGGTGCTGGGTCAAAGGGCCGAATGGCCTACTCCTGCACCTATTGTCTATTGTCTATTGTCTATTGTCTATTGTCTATTATTAATGTTAAAAAAATGTTGAGATTCTCTCTCCTGTCAATCACACCATGAAGGCCACGCCCCTTCCGGTGGGAGGGGGGAGGGACTATAAAACCCGGAAGTGTGGACGTGCCTCAGTCGCTGCAAGATGGGGGACCGAGAAGTCACGATTCACAGTCTGAGCTGTGAATCAACTGAACACTGAACACATGTCTACTAAACTGTGAGTGTGGTTTTACTGACCTATGAGTGCCCTTAATGTGGTTTGAAAATGAAGTTTGAAAATGAAAATGTGGTTGGTTTGAATTGAAAATAAACTGTGGTTGGTTTGAATTGAAAAGAATCTGTGGTTGGTTTGAATTGAAAAGAAACTGTGGTTGGTTTGAATTGAAAGGAAACTGTGGTTGGTTTGAATTGAAAAGAAACTGTCGTTGGTTTGAATTGAAAATAAACTGTGGTTGGTTTGAATTGAAAAGAAACTGTGGTTCGTTTATCTATATAATTAAAAGTCAAACCCTGACCACTTCCTGTTTGCGCTGTATATTGATTTTAGAAAAATCACTATCACTTATAGCTGACTAACTAACTGACATCCCAAAAGTCCGTGAAACTGGCACCCTGCGTTCACATGACCACACCGACCAATGAGGAGGTTTCTGCCCTCCCCACCCCACCACTAGGTGCTGCTACACTCTTAGAATTTTCATCCATTTAATTCATAGATAGATGAGCTTAATTGAGGGCATTTCCATCTGTATCTTGAGCCAATGAATGTTAATGCCCAAAAAGCAAAAGGGCAACATGCTATGTAAGGGCATTATTAATATAAACGTTTTCAAACAATTAAAGTGTTCTGCTTTTGAGCAGTGCGACGATCATAATCTCCTGTTAAGCAACAGCTTTTCTGACTAGAAATGGTTCACATTATTCCACAATCTTCAATGATAGTCCACTGTGAAAAAGACTTTTGGTCAGGGCCAGAGGATTTTTACCATCCATGAAAAATAAAAGACTTATAAGTGTTTAAAAAATGTTGAGTTTCTCTCTCCTGCCAATCACACCATGAAGGCCATGCCCCTTCCAGTGGGAGGGGGAGGACTATAAAACCCGGAAGTGTGGACGTGCCTCAGTTGCTGCAAGATGGGGGAGGGAGAGGTCACGACTCTCAGTCTGAGCTGTGAATCAACTGAACACTGAACAAATGTCTACTAAACTGTGAGTGTGGTTTTATGTGCTTTTATGTGGTTTATTTGAAACTGTATTTGGAAGGAATAAATGTTTTTATGTGCCTTTGAACTGTGCCTTTTAACTGTGCCTTTTACCTGCGCCTTTTACCTGCGCCTTTTACCTGCGCCTTTTACCTGCGCCTTTTACCTGCGCCTTTTACCTGCGCCTTTTAACTGCGCCTTTTAACTGCGCCTTTTAACTGCGCCTTTTAACTGCGCCTTTTAAAGTGTGGCTAATTGAAAGGTGTGGCTAATTGAAAAGTGTGGCTATTGACTGTGCCTTTAAACTGTGCCTTTATTTTAAAATGTGTTTTGCTTTTTAAATGTGGCTTGCCTTTTAAATGTGGCTTGCTGTGCAACAGTTTTTGGAAGGAAAACCCGTGAATAAACATTTTATTAGATGAGGACTGTGTTTAATGCAAAATTACCGCTCATTCCGTGACTTCCGCTTAGTGGAGAGGTGGCGCTGATTGCATAATTTCCGCTTAGTGGAGAGGTGGCGCTGATTGCGTAATTTCCGGTGAGTTCAGAAGTGGCGCTGAGTGCTGAAGGCCCTAAGTGGAGACGCCGCCCTGCCATTTGAGTAATTCAAGAGAGCTTACTGCCATACATATGGTGAGTGTGTGTGTGTGTGTTTGTTGAAAATTATTTAAAGCACGTTTTTGCAGTAGCAACAGCTCTAGAGGAGTGTTTCAGAATAAAAAAGGCTTTAAACATTTGAATCATTTGGTTTAGACACACCTGTGTTCTTATTTTCCAACTACTTACATAGAGTATATAGATGGTAACAGGATTCAGTATGCTTAACACGTTCTGAAGGTACTTGGCATTTTAGTATTGGTGCTGTGTGTGTGTGTGTGTGTATGTGTGTGTGTATGTGTGTGTCTGTGTGTGTGTCTGTGTGTCTGTGTGTGTGTGTCTGTGTGTGTGTGTCTCGGTGTGTGTGTGTCTGTGTCTATGTGTGTCTGCGTGTGTGTGTCTGTGTGTGTGTGTCTGTGTGTGTGTGTGTGTGTGTCTTTGTGTCTGTGTGTGTGTGTGTCTTTGTGTGTGTGTCTTTGTGTGTGTGTCTTTGTGTGTGGGTGTATGTATGTGTGTCTTTGTGTGTGTGTGTGTGTGTGTGTGTCTTTGTGTGTTTGTGTGTGTGTGTGTGTGTGTGTGTGTGTGTGTGTGTGAGTGTCTTTGTGTGTGTGTGTGTGTGTGTGAGTGTATGCGTATTTGTGTGAGTGTCTGTTTCTGTGTGTGTGTCTGTGTGTGTGTCTGTCTGTCTGTCTGTCTGTCCGTGTGTGTGTGTGTCTGTGTGTGTGTGTGTGTGTCTGTGTGTCTGTGTGTCTGTGTGTGTGTCTGTGTGTGTGTGTGTCTGTGTGGCTGTGTGTGTGTCTGTGTGGCTGTGTGTGTGTCTCTGTGTCTTTGTGTCTGTGTCTGTTGGAGTGCGGGGAGTGCTGTGAGGTTGGACTTGCTGCCTGCACTCTGCTTGGAGTGCTGTGAGGTTGGACTTGCAATGTTTTAAGAGTCATTCACATTTTAAACTTTAATACATCCTTTTTCCACTTGCCATGTTTGCGTGTTCTTCATCACAATGGGTACCTGATAGGCAAGAATGTCGGAGAGCCACTGCTGAGCAGTCGGAGAGCCACTAAGAGTGCATGGGGCGGAGTTTGAATGGAGATGGACTGAATGCGTGGGGGGGGGGGGGAATGGCAAGGAGCAGAGTTGGGGGTGAAGGGAGGAGGGGTAACTGAGTGAACTGCCACCACACCAGCTGTAAGTGACTGAAGTGCCAGCCCACCAGCTATGACTCATTGAACTACAAGTCCAAGAATCCATTCAGTCCACAATGTCCATACTAGCCCTCTGGAAACCAGTCCCTTCAGCTCACAGCACACATACTAGCGCTCCAGAGATCCACGCAAGGATAGACTTTCCTCCTTCATTGCTGTGATCTGTAAAAATAGATGATAATGTCTAAAATTGATTGTCCCCCTCTCTCCCTTCTCTCTCACAGTCAGTCACCTGTTTTCAGCAGATTTCTGGCAGTTTCTGAGCTGCCAGCCCGCCAGGACTGAGTTTCTGAGCTGCCAGCCTGTCAGGCCTGAGTGACTGAGCTGCCACCCCTCAGTGACTGAGATGCCAGCCCAAGAATCCATTCGGCCCACAATTTCCACACTAGCCCTCTGGAAACCAGTCCCTTCGGCCCACAAAACCCATACTAGTGCTCCAGAATGCACCCCCCCCCCCCCCAGCAATATTGGAATTGGTGGAGAGGTGGAATATTGTGTTGGGGACCAGCCCTCCCGTGTGAAGCTGGGACCCAACGGGTCCCACTTAGTCTAGTTTTTACTAAAAATAAAAAGAACTTTTCGCTCAACCTGTCTGGTCTCACTACATTTGGTGACCAGGACGATCCCGCCATGTACGCCGATGAGAAATTCGACGACTCGCCCGCTGAGCAGAATGAGGTCGCACTTAAACTGCCCGTGTTCTGGGCGACACAGCCTCATGTGTGTTTCACACACATCGAGGCTCAGTTTGAGCTCCGCCAGATCGTTGCGGATGTGACCCACTACTTCTATGTGGTGGGCGCTCTCACCCAGGAGATGGCATCATGGTTGCTGCCATTCCTGCAAAATCCGCCGGCTGTTGGCAAGTACGAAGCCCCGAAGGCGTTGGTGCTGCACTACTTCGGGCTCAGCCGCCGTGATCGCGCGGCTCGGCTGCTACATATGGATGGTCTGGGTGATCAGCAGCCGTCGGTTCTCATGAGTGAGAAGTTGGTCCTCATGGGTGAGCATAAGCCTTGCCTGCTGTTTGAGCAGGCGTTTTTGGAGCAGATGCCTGATGACATCCGCCTGCTTCTCGCTAGGTCCGATTTCACCGACCCCCTGCAGCTCGCTGAATGGGCGGATGAGCTATGGCTTTCCAAGCAGCAGGATGGTGATTCCATCAGCCGGGTGTCGGCACCGTCGTCACAGCGGCCTCGCCGGGCTGTTCCTCCTTGGGATGACTTCACTGGCTCACAGTCCACCGCCGTGGTTCGCAGTATTACCAGCAATGCTGGGGTGCGGAGGCCCGCCAATGCCGCGCCCCCTGCTCGATTTCAAGAAATGCCTCGGCCGATCGCCAGTAGAGGCCAGTTGGCCAGAAACATTGCCTCTACGTCAGGGATCACCATTCCGGGCCTCGTTTCCTCATGGACTCTGAGGCTGAGATCAGCATTATTCCTGCCACCGGCCTCGATTCCCGTGCTGGTACGCATGGCCCCGCCCTGACCGCCGTTAATGGCAGCCCCATTCGCTCCTACGGGACTCGGACGGTTTTGTTTGTCCTCGATGCTCATCGTTATTTGTGGCCGATTTTTTGTGGGCTTATTCCCTTATGGTGGACGTCCAGGGCCAGAGCCTCTTTCCTGCAGGTCCCCCCCCCCCCCCAAGCCTGTGGCCTCGCAGCCCGGGGTTGCTCCAGATCCACAACTCGGGTCTGTGTCAGATGCGGGCGGGGCCTATGCCCCCATCCTGGCAGAGTTCCCGGAGATACTGACCCCACGATTCCTTTCGGCTGCACCTAGGCATGGGGTGATGCATCATATACTCACCGCTAGCCCTCCACTGCGTGCTGCCTCCCGCCTGACAAGTTACGTTTAGAATGAGAGGAGTTCCAGTGCATGGAGGACATGGGGATGGTGCAGCATTCCATAGAAACATAGAAACATAGAAAATAGGTGCAGGAGTAGGCCATTCGGCCCTTCGAGCCTGCACCGCCATTCAATATGATCATGGCTGATCATCCAACTCAGTATCCCATCCCTGCCTTCTCTCCATACCCCCTGATCCCTTTAGCCACAAGGGCCA
Source organism: Malacoraja senta (assembly GCA_038087875.1). Taxonomy (NCBI): domain Eukaryota; kingdom Metazoa; phylum Chordata; class Chondrichthyes; order Rajiformes; family Rajidae; genus Malacoraja; species Malacoraja senta. The sequence continues at coordinate 28,331,661 of CM075978.1, forward strand.
CATCCAACTCCCTCTTCAATATAGCCAATGAACTGGTCTTAGCCAATGGACTGGCTTCCCCACTTCACATGGTTCCTAAATCGTCCGAAGGGTGGTGGCCGTGTGGGGATTATCGCCGCCTGAATAACGTCACGACCGCCAATCGCTACCCGGTCTCGCATATCCAGGATTTCACGGCTCATCTGGACGGTGCTACCATATTTTCGAAGGTCGATCTAGTGCATGGCTACCATCAGATTCCTGTCCACCCTGATGATTTGCCCAAGACTGCTATCATCACTCCGTTTGGCCTGTTTGAGTGGCTGCGGATGCCTTTTGGACATAAAAACGCCGCGCAGGCTTTTCAACGTCTGATGGACATGGTCGCTTGTGGTTTGGACTTTGTTTTCATTTACCTCGATGACATTCTGGTCACTAGCCATTCTCATATCGAACACTGTACGCACCTCCCCATGCTGTTCCAGCGGCTCACGGGCTTGTGGTTTGGACTTTGTTTTCGTTTACCTCGATGACATTCTGGTCACTAGCCATTCTCATATCGAACACTGTACGCACCTCCCCATGCTGTTCCAGCGGCTCACGGATCATGGTTTTGTCATTAACGGCCAAGTGCCAGTTCGGTCTCAACTCTATCTCCTTCCTGGGGCATCACGTTACCCCACAGGGTGCTACGCCTCTTCCCTTCAAGGTGGAGGTGATTCAGCGGTTTCCTCGGCCATTTACCGTCATGGGTCTGCAGGAGTTCGTGGGAATGGTGAACTTTTACCATTGTTTTGTGCCGGCGGTGGCTCGGATCATGCGGCCTTTGTTCCTGTGCCTGGCCTGTAAGCCACGGGATCTCGTGTGGACCGCCGAGTCTGACGCCGTTTTCGAGAGTGCCAAGGAGGTTCTAGCTGCGGCCACGTTGCTGGTGCTCCCACGGGCCATGGCCCCCACCACCCTTACCGTGGATGCTTCTGATGCTGCTGTCGGAGGGGTCCTCGAACAGTTCATCGGTGGTCGTTGGCAACCGTTCGCTTTCTTCAGTAGGCACCTACGCCCTCCTGAGTGCAATTACAGTGCATTTGACTGTGAGCTATTGGCTCTTTATTTGGCGGTCCGACATTTCCGTTATTTTCTGGAGGGCAGGACATTTACCGCGTTTATGGACCACGAACCGCTCACGTTTGCCTTCGCGAAAGTGTCTGATCCCTGGTCTGCACGGCAGCAGCGGCACCTGGCTTTCGTTTTTTAGTTTACAACTGATGTTCGACACGTGGCCGGCAAGCTGAATCAAGTGGCTGATGCTTTGTCCCGCCCTGCTGTACACGCTGTGCTGTCCGTCGCCCCGGGACTGGACTATGCTGTGCTCGCTGCAGCTCAGCAAGGATATCGTACTGCTGCATCGGGTTTGGTGTTGGCCGACGTTCCATTCGATCCTGCAGAGGTGACAGTCCTGTGCGATACTTCGACATGCCAGGCGCGATCGGTCGTTCCGGTTGCTTGGCAGAGGAGAGTTTTCGACTCTATTCATGGACTGGCTCATCCTTTCATCCGGGCGATTTCTGCATTGGTGGTGGCCAAGTTCATGTGGCATGGCCTGCAGAAGCAGGTTGCAGCGTGGGTCAGGGCCTGCATTCCTTGCCATGCAACTGGCCTCAACTACCTTCTGTGGCAGAGAATTCCAGAGATTCACCACTCTCTGTGTGAAAAATGTTTTTCTCATCTCAGTCCTAAAAGATTTCCCCTTAATCCTTAAACAGTGACCCCTTGTCCTGGACTTCCCCAACATTGGGAACAATCTTCCTGCCTCTAGCCTGTCCAACCCCTTAAGAATTTTGTAAGTTTCTATGAGATCCCCCCCTCAATCTTCTAAATTCTAGCGAGTACAAGCCGAGTCTATCCAGTCTTTCTTCATATGAAAGTCCTAACATCCCAGGAATCAGTCTGGTGAACCTTCTCTGTACTTCCTCTATGGCAAGAATGTCTTTCCTCAGATTTGGAGACCAAAACTGTATGCAATACTCCAGGTGTGGTCTCACCAAGACCCTGTACAACTGCAGTAGAACCTCCCTGCTCCTATACTCAAATCCTTTATTTATGAATGCTAACATGCAATTCGCTTTCTTCACTGCCTGCTGCACCTGCATGCCTACTTTCAATGACTGGTGTACCATGACACCCAGGTCTCGTTGCATCTCCCCTTTTCCTAATCGGCCACCATTCAGATAGATACATAGAAACATAGATACATATGTTTCTATGTACTTGTTCCCCATGATCAATTCACCTGTTTCTGACTGCAATGGACCTACATTTGTTTTAACTAATCTTTTTCTCTTCACATATCTATACAAACTTTTGCAGTCAGTTATTATGTTCCCTGCCAGTTTTCATTCATAATCTATTTTCCCTTTCCTAATTAAGCCCTTTGTCCTCCTCTGCTGGACTCTGAATTTCTCCCAGTCCTCTGGTAGGTTGCGTTTTCCGGCTAATTTTACGCTTCATCTTTTGTTTCGATACTATCCCAGATTTCCCTTGTTATCCACGGATGCACTACCTTCCCTGATTTATTCTTTTGCCAAACTGGGATGAACAATTGTTGTATTCATCCATGCAGTCTTTAAATGCCTTCCATTGCATATCCACCGTCAACCCTTTAAGAATGAATTGCCAGTCAATCTTGGCCAATTCACATCTCATACCCTCAAAGTTACCTTTCTTTAAGTTCAGAACCCTTGTTTCTGAATTAACAATGTCACTCTCCATCCTAATGAAGAACTCAACCATATTATGGTCACTCTTGCCCAAGGGGCCACACACAACAAGACTGCTAACTAACCCTTCCTCATTACTCAATACCCAGTCTAGAATAGCCTGCTCTCTCGTTGGTTCCTCTACGTGTTGGTTTAGAAAACTATCCCGCATACATTCCAAGAAATCCTCTTCCTCAGCACCCCTGCCAATTTGATTCATCCAATCTATATGTAGATTGAAGTCACCCATTATAACTGTTTTACCTTTGTTGCACGCATTTCTAATTTCCTGTTTGATGCCATCCCCAACTCCACTACTACTGTTAGGTGGCCTGTACACAACACCCACTAGCATTTTCTGCCCCTTAGTGTTTCGCAGCTCTACCCATACCGATTCCACATCCTCCAAGCTAATGTCCTTCCTTTCTATTGCGTTAATCTCCTCTCTTACCAGCAACGCTACCCCACCTCCTTTTCCTTTCTGTCTATCCCTCCTGAATATTGAATATCCCTGGATGTTTAGCTCCCAGCCTTGGTCACCCTGGAGCCATGTCTCCGTGATCCCAACTATATGATAGTCATTAATAGCTAACTGCACATTCAACTCATCCACCTTATTACGAATGCTCCTTGCATTGAGACACAAATCCTTCAGGTTTGTTTTTACAATGCTCTTACCCCTTATACAATTATGTTGAAAAGTGGCCCTTTTTGATTTTTGCCCTGGATTTGTCTGCCTGCCACTTTTACTTTTCACCTTGCTACACATTGCTTCTATCCTCATTTTACACCCCTCTGTCTCTCTGCTCACACATTTAAGAAACCCACCACCTCTTATTCTCTGTTTATTATTTTCTTCTTCTTTCCCCCCTACATGTTGTGTCTGAGTGCTTCCCTTCTCTGCCTCCTGCCTCACACACTGTCTACTAGCTTTCTCTATTTGAGTCACTCCCCCAACTGGTCTAGTTTAAAGTGTCCGCAGTAGCCTTTGCAAATCTCCTCGCCAGGATATTGGTCCCCCTCGGGTTCAAGTGCAACCCGTCCTTTTTGTACAGGTCACACCTTCCACAAAAGAGGTCCCAATGATCCAGAAATTTGAATCCCTGCCTTCTGCACCAGTCCCTCAGCCACACATTTATCCTCCACCTCGCTCCATTCCTACTCTCACTGTCGCGTGGCACAGGCAGTAATCCCGAGATTGTTACCTTTGCTGTCCTTCTCCTTAACTCTCCTCCTAACTCCTTAAATTCTCCTTTCAGGACCTCTTCTCTTTTTCAACCTATGTCATTGGTACCTATATGTACCACGACATCGGGATCCTCTCCCTCCCATTTCAGGATATCTTGGACACGTTCAGACACATCCCAGATCCTGGCACCAGGGAGGCAAACTACCATCCGGGTCTCCTGACTGCGTTCACAGAATCACCTATCTGTCCCCCTAACTATGGAGTCCCCTATTACTACTGCCCTGCTCTTCTTTTCCTTACCCTTCTGAGCAACAGGGCCAGTCTCTGTACCGGAGGCCCGGCCACTGATGCTACCCCCAGGTAGGCTGTCCCCCCCAACAGTACTCAAACAGGAGTACTTATTGTCAAGGTGTACAGCCACCGGGGTACTCTCTAGTCCCTGCCTCTGCCCCTTGCCCCTCCTAACCGTGACCCATTTGCCTGCCTCCTGTGGTCTTGGAGTGACCACCTCTCTGTAACTCCTCTCTATGACTTCCACGCTCTCCCTGACCAGACGGAGGTCATCGAGCTGCTGCCCTAGGTTCCTAATACGGTCCCTTAGGAGCCCCATCTCAATGCACCTGGCGCAGATGTGGACGTCTGGAAGGCTATCAGACTCCTTGACCTCCCACATCTGACATCCAGAACAGTAAACTGCCCTGGCCCTCATACTCCCCCTTACCCTGGATACAATACAAAGTACAATACAATACAATACAAACTGCTGGAAGAAATCAGCAGGGATCTGTCTCCCAATCAGCTGCTCTCTCTTGTCCGCTTCCAGCAATCAGTGGCTTCCTCAAGCCCACTTGTTTTGAAATGCGAATGGAACGTTGGAACGTTACAGATTTGGGTTCCTCCTCCCTCTGCGACCGCTCCAACCGCTCCTGGGCCTCTGAAAAAAACAAGCCCCGCGCTCGGGTTTTAAGCCAACCGCTCAGACGTTCCTCCTCCCTCTGCAACCGCTCCAACGGCTCCTGGGCCTCTGTCTGCAGTACTGGTTGCCCCATTATGGGAAGGATGTGGAGCCTTTGGAGAGGATGCAGAAGAGGTTTAGCAATATGATGCCTGGATTAGAGGTTATTAACTCTAGGGGGAGGTTGGACAGACTTAGATTGTTTTCCCATAGAATGCCAGAGGTTGAGGGGAGACCAGATAGAAGTATATATAATGTTGAGATTTATATATAGGGTAGATGGTCAGAACCTTTTTCTCAGGACTGGAGTATCAGATACTAGAGGGCATAGCTTTAAGGTGAGAGGGGCAAAGTTTAAAGGAGATGTACGGAGCAAGTTTTTTACCACGGAAGGTGGTGAGTGCCTGGAACACGCTACCAGGGGTGGTGGTAGAGGCAGATGCAATAGTGGCATTTAAGAGACGTTTAGATGGGCATGGATATGCAGGGAATGGTAGGATATGCATTATGTGCCGGCAGATTAGAGTTGGTCGGCATCATGTTCGGCACAAGCATTGTGGGATGAAGGGATTGTTCTTTTGCTATACTGTTCTATCTTCTAAACAGCATTAATGGCTAAACCACATCATTGTGGTGGGATTAACATAGGATACCGAGACCTTGTTATTTTCTGTCAGATGAAACAGCTAGTAACCAGGCGCAAATTCTGGGTTGCTATGGAATAAGTGGGACCTGGTCAGATAACCTCAAGATTGAACTTTAAGAAATGTAATATGAAATATTGTGATCCGACTGAATTTCAATCCAGGTATGGCTGTGCTTCAAAATGTTTAGCAGTTAGATGTAGATACACCAAACATGAAGGAAAGGTGAACATAACAACCATAAAAACTGGAAACATAAGAAACTGGCAATGCTAGAATCTTGAGCAAAAAACACAAAGTGCTGGAGGAACTCAGTGGGCCAGGCAGCATTTATGGAGGGAATGGATAGATGGATAGATAGCAATTCTTCCTTGGTTAAACAATGAGCAATTGCCACTCTGGCCCAGGGAAACTTGCAGCAGTTGCAAGCTTCCATCTGCACCTTTTCTGCCATTTGAAACCAAATGAATTTGTATCAAGAGGAACACAGAATTCTCCTTTGCTAAAAGGATATTATAAGTGACGCATACTTTTGTCATAACTGAGAAAAGACGGAGGGATAGAAGTGTCCTTGAATGCCATTCATAAACATGGGCCTTGTCCTTCCCTGGGGTTGTGTATGGAATGAGTTGTGTGTAAGTGTGTGCGATTGTGTGAGCAACAGTAATTTGTCAGCTATAAGACCATTCTGTGAGCTTGTCAATTCCTGTGTGGCACAATGTGAAAACAGAGTGATTGAACTTGGTAGCTAAAAGTAAAATGGGAAAAGACAGATCATTAGTCATTGGTAGAAGTTTGTGAAGAGAAACATGCTGTGTGGAGACAGTGACAGGTCATCAGGTTGAAGGTCATGATCATGGGTCTGCATGGGATCCAAATAAAGGATCTGTCAGCTGTGACCACCTCCCTGCTTCCCTCTAAACAAACTGATAACAATGTGTTAGAGCAGTTACTTTGCCTCCGTCACTACAGGCCAGCAGAGTGTGAAATTCCAACCAACTGTGGTCTAAAATCCTCTTCAAATAAGTGACTGACAGCTGAAAAGTTGAAAGCAGCCTTGCCACCTGTACATTGCATGATGAGTTATATACTTGTCAGGGATTTTACCCTTGCCTTTCAGATAAGTGTGTCAAATACTTTTCAATAATTTTCAATAAACCTGAATTCATACCTTGGGCTTTTAGTGATATTGGTTTATCGTTGCTACATGGACTGAGATACAATGATAAGCTTTTATTTGTGTTCTGTTCAGTTATTTCACATAATACTATACACAAGCATGATCAAGCCGTACACAAGTACACAATGGAATAGAGACTTAAAGAGTGGGATGTGTGGGAAGGAGCTGCAGATGCTGGTTTAAACCAAAGATAGACCCAAATGCTGCTTCACTGGAGAAATGGAATGTGTGGCATTTCGAGTCGAGACCCTTACTCATAAGGTCATAAGGTCATAAGGAATAGAAGTAGAATTAGGCCATTCGGGGCATCAAGTCTACTCTGCCATTTAACCATGGCTGATCTATCCCTCCCTCCTAACCCCATTCTCCTGCCTTCTCCCCATAACCTCTGACACCTGTACTAATCAAGAATCTATCTATCTCTGCCTTAAAAATATCCACTGACTTGACCTCCACAGCCTTCTGTGGCAAAGAATTCCACAGATTCACCACCATCTGACTAAAGACATTTATTCTCGTCTCCTTCCTAAAAGAATCTTATAACTATTAGAACTCTCGTTGGTTTGTTGGTTTGTAACGGATTCTATTTCGCGAATATTCATTTACGGCATTTGTAGATTTAATCCTCCACTCTTTGCTGTAAGGGAGACATTTTTACATATTCCTGTAGTGTTTTTCATCCTCCACATTTTGTTTTGAAAATGAGAACATTTTGATATTAATTTCCCTGCTTTTTTTTTAGTAAAAATCATCATTTTTTATAAAAATCAAACCGCTGCATGAGTCACAGTGCCATCTCACAGATGTCAATCACAATGGATCTCATTTACATATGATATCACAGTGGGACAGGGGTGGGAGATTGCAACCTTCACATGGTCCCACGAATGCAATCAACCTGCCATGCACAATCAAATAAAATCAAATTGAGCAAGTTGTCCTACCACCCTCCCTATCTACCCCCTCCTCTCTACCCCCTCCCTCTCTATCCCCCTCCCTCTCCACCCCTCCCTCTCCACTCCCTCCACTCCCCCTCCCCCCTACACCTCTAACCCTCCTATCCTCCCCCCCTCTCCACTTCCCCATCCGCTCCTTTTCACCCCTCCCTCCACCTCTCCCTCTTTTCTCCCCCCTCCAACTCCCCCTCTTCTCTCCCCCTCCCATCTTCTCTCCCCCTCCCCTCTCCTCCCTCTCCCTCACTTACCCCCTCCTCTCTCTCACCCCTCCCTCTCCCCTCTACTCTCTCTTCCTCTACTCTCTCTATCTCCCTCTACTCTCTCTCTCCCCCTCCCTCCCTTCCACCCCCTGCCTTTCCCCCTCTCCCCCTCTCTATCTCCCCTTCTCTCTCTCCCCCTTCTCTCTCTCTCCCTCCTCTCTCTCTCCCTCCTCCCTCTCCCCCTCTTCTCCCCCTCCTCTCTCTCCTCCTCCAATCTCTCTCCACCTCCACCTCTCCCCGCCACCACTACCACCCACTCTCCTCCCTCCTGTCTCCCTGCCCCTCCCCCCTCGCCTCTGCCCCCTCCCCTCTACCCTCCCCACTCCCCCTCCACCCCCAATTCTCCTCCCCCTCTCCACCCCCTCTCCACCCTCCCCTCACCTGCCCCCCTCTCACCTCCCCCCCTCTCCACCCTCCCCTCCTTCCCCCCTCCAACGCTCCTCCTCCTCTCTCTACCCAAAACTCCCCCTCCCCTCCCCTTCACTCACCCCCTCCTCTCTCTCCCCCCTCCCTCCCCCACTGCCTCCCCCCTTACCCCTCTATGCTCTCTCTCCCCTCTCTCCCCCCTCTAATCTCTATCTCCCTAATCTCTCTCCCTCCCTTCCAACCCCCTGCCTTTCCCCACTCCCCCTTCTCTCTCTCCCCCTTTTCTCCCTACCCACTTCTTTCTTTCCCCCCTTCTCTCTCTCCCCCTCTCTCTCTCTCCCCCTTCTCTCTCTCCCCCTCTCTCTCCCTTTCTCTCTCTCTCCTCCTCTTCTCTGCCCCTCCCCCTCCTCTCTCCATCCTCCACTCTCTCCCTCTCCTCTCTCCCCCCTCCATTCTCTCTCCACCTCTTACCTCCCCCTCTCACCCCTCCCCCTCTCCTCTCCCTCTCCTCTCCCTACCCCCTCTCCTCCCTCCCCCTCCCCCTCCCCTCCCCCTCCCCCTCTTCCCTCCCTCCCCTCTCTCCCCACCCCCCACTCTCCCCTCCCCCTCTCTCCCCTCCCCCTCTCTCCCCTCCCCCTCTCTCCTCCTCCCCCCTCCCCTCTCTCCCTCCTCCCCTCTCCTCCCCCACCCCTCTCTTCTCCACTCCCCCTCCCCCACCCCTCTCTCCCCCTTCATCCACCCCTCTCTCGCTCCACCCCCCTCTACCACCTCCCCTACCCCTGTCTCCCCTTCACCCTCCCCCTCCTCCTCCCCTCCCCACCTCCAACCCCCTCTCTCCCCCTTCCCCTCCCTCTCCCCCCCCCCACTCTCTCCCCCAACTCACCCCCTCCCCTCTCCCCTCCTGCTCCCTCCCTCTCCCCCATCTCCCCTCCACCCCTCTCCTCACCCACCTCTCCCCCACTCCCTCTCCTCACCCCTCTCTCTCACCCTCTCTCTCCTCACCCCTCTCTCCTCTCCCCTCACCCCTCTTTCCTCCCCACTCTCTCCCCCCATTCCCTATTCTCCTCACCCCTCTTTCCTCACCCTTCTCTCCTCACCCCATTCTCCTCACCCCTCCCTCATCACCCCTCTCTCATCCCCCTCTGCTCACCCCTCTTCCCGTCTCTCCCTCTCTCCCTCCTCCATTCCCTCCCCTCTCTCTCCCCTTCCACCCCCCCACCTAGCCCTCTCCTCCCTCCCCACTTTTCCCCTTCTCTCCCCCTCCACCCCTCTTCCCCCCCTCCCCTACCCTCTCTACCCTTCCTCATCCCCTCTCTCCACCCCTCCACCACCACTCTCACATCCCCTCCCCACCTCTCCCACCTCTCTCCCCTTCCCATCCTCCCTGCTTGCCTCCCCTCCCCATCCGCCACTCTCTCCCTTCCCCCCTCCTCCCCCTCCCCAATCTCTCCCCCATTTCCACCCTTCCTCCTCCCCCTCTCCTCCCCCTCTCTCCTCACCCCTCTATCCTCCCCCTTCTCTCTCCCCCTCTCTCCTCACCCCTATCTCCTCCCCCCCTCCATCTCCCCCTCCTCCCCCCCTCTCCCCATCTCCTCCCCCTCCTCCCTCCCCCCTCTCTCCCCCTCCTCCTCCTCTCTCCCCTCCTCCTCCTCCTTCCCCCTCCCTCCTCCCTCCCGCTTCTCTCCACCCCTCCTCCTCCCCATCCCCACCCCTCGCTCCCCCCCTCCCCCCTTCCCTCCCCCTCCCCTTTCCCCTCCCCACTCTCCCCCCTCTCCATCTCCCCTCTCCATCTGGGTCCCCCTCTCCTCCTACCTACCTCCCTCCCCCTCTCTCGCAACCTCTC
>CM075978.1:28341988-28375461 GCA_038087875.1 Malacoraja senta
CTCTGGACTCAGCCTCTTCCGGAAGTGGCGGCGCTGTCGTACAGCAGCAGCTCGCCTGCAGTCCGTCTGTTTTTACTTTTTTTGTTGTTTTCTTTTGTCCTGTTTCAGTTAAATTTTAGTTTATTGGGTTGTGTATGTGTGGGGTGGGGGGGTGGGGGGGTGAAACATGACTTTTGTCTCTTCCTTCGGGGGAATGCGACTTTTTCTTGTCGTATCCCCCTTCTCTGCCTCCGTCTGCGCTGAGGCCAAAATGGCGGAGCTGCCGGCCTCCAACTCCAACTGCGAGCTGCCGGCCTCCAACTCCAACTGCGAGCGACCGACCGACCTCGAGGCTCCGGAGGCAGAGCCAGGACTTACCAGCGCGAGGCTGGCCAACTTCGGGGCTGCGGTGGCGTTCCGGCGGTGGCGGTGGCGTTCCGGCGGTGGCGACTGAGGACACTGGTGGCGACCTGAAACCGGAGGCTCGGCCGCAGCTGGCCCAGTGGACGACATCTTTGGGAGCGCGAGGCTGGCCGGCTTCGGAGCTGCGGTGGCGTTCCGGCGGTGGCGACCTGAATCCGGAGGCTCGGCCGCGGGCCCAGTGGACGACATCGTCGGGAGCGCGCAGGTCACAGGTTGGTGACCTGTTTTTCTGGGGCTCCCGCAACTACAGCTGCGTCCGCTGGACTGGAGGGCGGCAGCTTCGGCAGCTTCGACCACCCCGGGCCGCGGAGTTTGAGCCGGCCCGTCGCGGAGCACGGATTCGGCCGCTGGACTGGCTTACCGTCGCCCGACGGGGCCACAGCATCAGAAGCCTGGATCGCCTCAGCGCAGAGGGAGAAGAAAGCGGGAAGAGACAGAGACTTTAAGACTTTTCCCTCCATCACAGTGAGGAGGTGTCTGGTGAACTCACTGTGGTGGATGTTAATTTGTGTTTATTGTGTGTTTTGTCATTTATTATTATATGTATGACTGCAGGCAACGAAATTTCGTTCAGACCGAAAGGTCTGAATGACAAATAAAGGAATCTCTCTAATCTCTAATCTCTTCCAATGCCAGGATGAGGCGATGATTGAAACTGAGAAAAAGCGCCCAATATTCTGCCTCAGTAGTCTACAACCTGAAGACACAAATATTGAAGTCACTAATGTTAGGTAACTTTCTCTCCCCAATCATTCTATCACATAGACCAGACTCTCCACCATTAACTCCATCTACACTTCATGATGCTTCAGAAAAGTGGCCAATATAAGCCAAGACTTGTCCCATTCTGGACATTCCTTCTTCTCCCCGCTACTGTCGGGCAGAAGATACAGAAACTTGAAAACACACCACCACACTCAGCAACAGTTACTAGTCTTCTGAATGGCCCTTCCATTAGCTAGAATACAGTCTGATTCACTGCTACCCCATTGTGGACATTGGATTTTACCTTTGGAATTGATGCACCACAATGCTGAAAACTATGTTCCATAATCTGTATCTTCCCTCTACTGTACTTGAATTATGTTTGATATTATTTCTGTATAGTATTATCTGATTTGATCGGATAGAATACAAAACAAAGCTTCTCCCTGTACCTCAGTACATATGACAATAATAAACCTAAACCTACCAACTATAAATATGTGGATTTCAAATATGTTTGAAACACTACACCTTGAAGAGATAAGACTCCTCCTAGCAGGTAAACCAGATCACTTCCACCTGACGTGGTCTGCATTTATAGAATTATTACAAACATAGGGTGCAAAAGTACTTTAAAAAAATAAAAAATTGAGGTCGGGTAAGGGGGGATGATAGTTGAAGAGTTGGTATGTCCTATTTACGTGATGCTCAAAAAAAAAAACATTTGTTTTTCTTTTTTTCTCTCTCTCTTTTCTTTTCTTAGGGCCTATTTCTTAACTCTTTTTCTTTTTGTTTTTAATTTCGCTCTCATAGGGTCCTCGTCCTTTTTTTTTGTTGTTACATTTTCTACACTTTTCTACACTTGCACTTTTTCCTTCACTTTCTTCTCTCTTTCAATCTTTTCTTTCTTTAGTGTAAAAAAAATAAATAAAGGGAGTACATTAATTGTAAGAAGATATAAATGACGAGTATTAATGTATGTGGCTGTGATGTAATGTACTTCTAATAAATAAAAATTAAAAAAAAAAAATTAAAAAAAAAAAAAAAATAAATAAATAAACCTAAACCTAGATCCTCCCTCACGCATACTCTGTCTCAGAACTCTGTGCCTACTCTGATTCAGTTCCTTCCCACCCACTCCATCTGCTTACCACCCCCACACTGCTCCCTTTGGGTCCCTTTCCTCCATCCCACCTCCCTCATTTGATCCTATACTTTCCCATCATCGGCAGCTCCTGGTTACCTCCATCAATCACATCCCACCTTCTGGTATTGTCTCCACTAGAGTGGTAAGTTCATATTATCTCATCAGCCATGACCTTAGTAAATGGCAGAATAGGCTATAGGAGATGATTGCCTTGCCCTGTTGCCAGTTCAGATGTTTGTATGTCCATATGCTCACAATGTAGTCTCCGATAGACTGGAGGAACCAACGGATCACATTGTACACTCCCTTTGTTCAATCACCAATTGCTACACTAAGCATTCTGTCCCATCCCACTCCCACTCCAAACTCCCTCTCACTTAATCCTCCTCTTGAGGACTGTGAGGACTGGAGAGAATGAATAGGTGATGTTTTGAGTCAAGACCCTTTTTCAGACTGACAAAAATCGCTTGCAACAAGCACCATGAAGCGTAAGACTGGGGTATAAATCTACAGCTCCCTGTAAGCGGAAACTCATACATAGAGTGGTAAAGAAGGCATGTGGTCTGCAAACCCTCATTGGTAGAGGCATTGAGTCTAAAAGTCAGGAAGTCATGTTGTAGCTTTTTTGGACTTTAAGTCACATTTATTGTATTGTGTGCAGTTCTGGAGACCTGATTACAGGAAGGATGTGAAGGTTTTGGAGAGGTTGCAGAAGAGGATTGCTGTTTATCTTTCGATAGGTCCTATGTAACCTGCTGAGTATTTCCAACTTTTTTTCTGATCCATTTGCTGTTACAAGGACCTTTGTCAATGACAGTATTGTGGTAGAGTACCTCCTTGCAGTATTGGAAGAAAAGTCCTGTTTCCATCCTGAGAACACTTACCACTGTGACATCTGACAATACACCCATGAGCTGTTAATACACAGCAGTGTTAATAACAACATCAGGCTTCTCCCATGCGTCATGGTTATTGGGAGCAGCAAATTGCATTCCAACACAAATTTTCACCTCATGTTCTATTATATTCTTCATTCTGGCATCATTCTGAAGCCGATGAAGCTATAATACGAGGAAATGGAATAGGAATTGGCTTATTATTGTCAGTGAAAACTTTGTTGTACCTGTTATCCAGGCAAATTCTGCCATACATCAGTCTATCAAGGAAGTGTAAAAGGGAAAAGGACTGAAATGCAGAAGAGGTACAGAGCTACAGAGAAAGTGCAGATAAAAAAAAGTTCAAGGGCCACAACGGGATGGATTGGAAGATCAATAATTCATCCTTTGCATTTGAAAGCTCTGTTCAAACATTTGATTTTAAAAAAAAGGGAAGCCACTGCTCTTGAATTTGGTGGTATATACTTTCAAACTTTTGTACCTTGTGCTTGATGGGAGAACAGGGATGGCCGAGTAAACGTGGTCCTTGATAAAGTTGGCTGCTTTCTTGAGGCAATAGGAAGTGTAGATGGGGTTGATGATGGGAGATGGAGGGGGGGTGGGGTGGGGCTGGAGGATGTTGGTCTGCATGATGGACTGGGTTGCATTCACAACTCTCTACAATTTCATCTTGGCTATAGCATCAATGTGGTTGGACCAGGACAAATTGTTATTGTTATTTATATCTAAGAAATTGAAGTTCTCGACCATCTCCACTTCAGCACCATTGATACGGACTGGGGTGCTTACTCCACCTGCTTCCTGAAGTCCATGGTCAGCTCCTTCACTTTGTTGACATTGAGGGAGAGGTTGTTGTCTTGACACCAGTTTTTCTCAACTGTTATCAGGCGACAGAGCTGTCCTCTCATCAACTAGATTGCGGACCTTTAAACTATCTTTAATCATACTTTACTGGACTTTATCTTGCATTAAATAATATACCCTTTATCCTGTATCGGAGTACCGTGGACATTTGATTGAAATCACAAATAGTCTTTTCGTTGCCTGGATAGCACGCTACAAAAAGCTTTTCACTGTACCTCGGTACATGTGACAATAATAAATTAAACTAAACTAAGCTCTCTATCTTCCTCTTGTACTGTTTTAAGAAACAATTAGACAGGTACATGGATTGGTCAGGTTTAGAGGGATATGGGCAAAATGCAGGCAGGTGGGACCAGTGTAGATGGGATGTGTTGGTTGGTGTGGGCAAGTTGGCCGAAGGGCCTGTTTCTACACTCTATGACACTGTGACTCTAAGTCCTGTATATCCTTTGGCATAAAACAATTTCCCATCAGGACAGCTGAAACTATTATTTGGCATTTAGCCCAGCTATACCTCCAGCTTAACTAGTTGTCAAAATTATTGATATTTTCTAAATATTTATAGCATTGACATTTTCAGAGTGATTGTAAATGTTTTAAAATTTGAAAAAAAAAATTCTGATGCAAATAAAAAGATTTTAAAAAACTTGAAATCACAACATTTGAAACCATTCAAATAAAATTGCAAATTTGATGTTTACCTCAATCCACTGCAGTTCCAATCTCCCAATGGAAAAGAAAACCAAATCCAGTGCAAGTCTGTGATGGTATACTGTATGCTGGTACTGTCAAAAGAAAGAAAGAGAACATCTCAGATGTTCCAAAATGGAAAGTATCAACTTGGGAGCAGATGAGGTGGAGATGAAAAAATGAGAATAGCGGATAGTGCCTTTGTGAGGGGCAGGGTTATAGGAGGTGTTGCTCAGATAGCAGTGGATGGAAGTTGGTGGATGAAGAGCAGGAGATGCTGCCTGGCCCACTGAGTTATTCCAGCACTTTGTGTCTCTTGTTGCAAACCAGCATCGGCAGTTCTTTGTGCCTTCTTCCTAGTGACTGCTTCTTTGTGATTGCTACAGGAATTGTCCTTGCCAGATGCAGAAATATTGTAAGCTATTTATTAAAGAAATAAAGCACGGGTGACTGATAGAGAAAAACAGATAAACGCCAGTGCAGTGCCATACACTTCAAGCTATGCCCTTCAAGCTATGTTGTGCACTGACAGGCTGTCATAAGCATAGTTGCCCAGCATGGGACAATGAAAAAGCAATTTTGCTTGTAGATATTCCTTAAAGTTTAGGGGCAAAGAATTCTTCTGAATAAGACTGTTCACCCTTTATTGTTGATATTCTGGTTGAGAGATTACCTACTGTAACAATCAATTTTACTATTGTCCATCCTAGAATGGATTTTGAATTACTCAGTGGGAAGGAAAAATGTCGCTCATAAATATTGCAATATTTTGACATATACAAAGGTACGTTTTCCTTAAATCTTTTTACAAATGGCAGTGCTGAAAGTCTTCAAGTATTTGGACTGTAACAGATATTTTTAGTTTTCCTAAATGGGAGCAATGCCATTCCATAAAACATTAATAAACATTTTATGGCATTTTGCATTCATCATAATGCACAACCTTTCATTATTTCAGGAGAGGGCTCAAAGGCACCCACATCGTTACACACACAGCCTTACAACAGACGAGAGGGTTCATAGCAGCCCCCTCTTCTCCAGATAGACCAGTGGAACAATGGACAGAGCATGTACAACAAAATCCACAAAATCGAAACTTTCAAACTTAGTTAGAGGCGGCAAGAGTTAAACATTGCACTCCTGTGGAAGATGCGTGCTTACCATTGGATTCATGAAGATGGAGGTGGTGGTGGAGAGAAGAAAGAAATGGTGTTGGTTAGCAGGCTGGAGCTTCCCACCCTGAGCTGCTCTGGGTGCTCCAAGGTCAGCTGCAGAATGCGCCCCAGTGCACCGTCACAGACAGACGTTAGTGGAGTTGCTATTACTGAGGAGAAAGTGCTTGGGAAGCTTAAACATCTGGCGGTGGATAAGTCAAGAGTACCTGATAGTCTGCAGCCCAGGGTTCTGAAAAAACGTAGCTTTAGAGATAGTGGAGGCTACTATATTTTGAACGATCTTTCAAAAGCCTTAGCGTAAAGAGTGGTTCCAGTGGCTTCTTGGTCCGCATGGACAGGTTGGGCCAAAGGGCCTGTTTCTGTGCTGTGTAATTCCATAACTCGTTGACTCTCAATATATGAAAATCATGTCACTAGTTTAAATAGTTCATATTTCAGCACAAAAAAAAACAATTAGCACATTATACAATATCTGGAAATAGTTGAAGAGAAACCAAAGAGATGGTTAATACATACACCAACATTAGCAACCTTGAAAGCATGGCCTGCAATTCATGTGTTCTTTGTCAGAGCTTGAGAGCAGGGATTAAACAGAGTCACAAGCTCAAGAGCTCAGCACAGCACTAGAATTAATTCCACGAATTTCTTCAGCCCGATACAACAAGGCTCTATGGACAATTGCAGCAAGCCGGGGACCAGTCAAATACATGACCCATATTTAATGAGCTAATAACCTCAAAGCCACAGTCAGCCTTTTACAGCAAAATATAAAAACTGCACTCCACTTAAAGGAGACAGATAGGACACAATTTACATTAATGCAAAACAATTAGAGATTTAACTGTATAATAGATATTAACACCCTCTGAGATCTCTGTAATGATAGGGATGTGACCAAAGTCTCTTGCTTTTTCCCTGAATGTCAGCTGGTCATTCCCTTGAGTGCTCTCTGCAGCCACCCCCCCCCCCCTTTGTGTCTTCATTTTCTATAATAACGGCACAGAAAACACCGAGAGTGACCCTGATGGCACGCTGACCTTCATCAGACAGGGCATTGAGTATAAATTGGAACATCATGTTACAATTGTACAAGATGTTGGTGAGGCTACACTTGGAGTATTGTGCTTAGTTTTGATCTCACTGCTACAGGAATGGTGTTGTTATGTTGGAAAGAGTGCAGAATATTAATAACGATGTTACCAGGACTCGATGGTCTCAGCTAATAGGAGAGGTTGGGCAGGCTAGTACTTTATTCCTTGGAGCGCAGCAGGCTGAGGGGTGATCTTTTTGAGGTGTATAAAAGAATGAGGAGAAGATATAAGGCGATGCACAGTTTTTTTGGAGGCATCAAGAACTAGAGGACACAGGTTTAAGATGAGAGTTTAAATATTTAATAGGACTGTGTTTGGGAACTAAAGCAATAGCTGTACAACCTCAGGAACATCCCTGAGACTGAGGAGGTCACAGATAGGAGTTACAGTGAGGTGGTCACGCCTAGGCTATTGGCAGAAACTAAATGGGTGACGAACAGGATAGGGAGTAGGCCAAGAGTGCAGCAATCCTTCGTGGTCATTCCCCAACAGATATGCCTCTGTGGATACTGTGGGGAGGGGGATGAGCAGCAGTGGTCAGGGAAGAGCAGCAGTGGTCAGGTCTGCGGCATCGAGCCTGTCTCTGAAACACTGCAAAGAAGAGTGAAGACAGTCAGAGCCATGGTGAATGTTTCGACTAGTGAGAGAGTCACTGGGCATAGCCTTAGAATAAAATGATGCACCTTTAGAAATGAGACGAAGAGGAATTTCTTTAGTCAGAGGATGTTGAATCTGTGTGGAATTCATTGCCACAGACGGTTGTGTCGGCCAAGTCATTGAATATTTTTAAGGTGGAGTTTAACAGATTCTTGATTGTGTCAAGGGTTATGGGGCGAAGTCAGGAGAATGGGTTTGAGAGGGAAGGGCAGATCAGCCACGATTGAATGGCAGAGTAGATTCGATGAGCTGAATAGTCTACTTCTGTTCCTACGACATGAACTTATGAGAGGAGACATTAGTTAGAGGGACAGACAAGAGATTCAGTGTCAGCAATACAGATGGTGTGTAGCCTCCCTGGAACCAGGGTCCAGGATATCTCGGGGCAGCTGCTGAGCATTCTAAAGGAATACAGCGAGCAGCCGGACGTTGTTGTGCATTTTGGCATAAAATGACTTCATTAGGAAAAGGGAGCAAGGCAAAAGGTTAAAGCAGGACCTCGAGGGTAGTCATCTCTGGATTGCCACCAGACCCACGTGCTAGTGAGGGTAAGAACAGGAAGACAGGACAGGTGAATTAGTGGCTGAGGAGTTGCGGCAAGGGGCAGCTTTTCAGATTTGTGCACCATTTGGACCTCATCTAGAGCAGGTTTGACATACAAGAGAGATAGAGTGCACTTGAACTGGAGGAACTAATATATTGGCAGGGAGGTTTGTCAGTGTTGTTTGGGAGGGTTTAAACTGGATTGGGAAGGGGATGGAATCCATTGCAGGAGTAAGGCAGGTGAGAGGCTGGAGGTTGGTATGGAAGGTGATGAAAGCAAGTTCAGTAGACAGGATAGACAGAAACATGACAACACAAATTGCATTTATTTCAATATAAAGGTAGAAAATCTCAGGGCACAGATAGGTTGTTACAGAAACCTGGCTATGGGAGAACAAACCTAGCAGCTTAATGTTCCAGGGTACAGATACTACAGACAAGATAGAAATGGGGGGCAATAAAGGATGGGGAGTTACTTTGTTGATTAAGGAGAACATTACTGCAGTAGTCCAAGATTATATCACTGAAGCCTCGTCCAGTGAGGCTATATGGGTGGAGCTGAGAAATACTGTGGCTGACAAGAGAAGTTAGGAATAGAATCAAACTAAAAGAAAAGATGTATAACACAGCAAAGAGTAGCCAGAAGCCAGAGGATTGGGAAACCTTCATAGGACAACAAAAGGAAGCAAAACTGCAATACGGGCTGAAAAGATGAAGTATGAGGGGAAGCTGGCCAGGAATATAAAGAAGGACAGTAAAAGCTTCTTTAGATATGTTAAGGGAAAAAGAATAGCAAAGTCAAATGTGGGTCCCTTGAAGGCAGACACTGGTGATATTATTATGGGGAATAAGGAAATGGCAGAAGAGTTGAACAGGTACTTTGGATCTGTCTTCACTAAGGAAGACACAAACAATCTCCCAGAAATACTGGAGGACAGAGGATCTAAGGGGGTAGAGGAAATGAAACAAATTTTCATTAGGCGAGAAATAGTATTGGGTAGGCTAATGGGATAGAAGGATGATAAATCACCTAGACCTGATGGTCTTCATCCCAGGGTCTTCAGGGAGGTGGTTCTAGAAATAGTGGACGCATTGGTGATCATTTTCCAATGTTCAATAGGTTCAGGATCAGTTCCTGTGGATTGGAGGATAGCTAATGTTATCCCACTTTTCAAGAAAGGAGCGAGATAGAAAACAGGGAATTACAGACCAGTTAGCCTGACTTCGGTGGTGGGAAAGATGCTGGAGTCAATTATTAAACAGGTAATAATGAGGCATTTGGATAGCAGTAAAAGGATTAGTCCAAGTCAGCATGGATTTATGAAAGAAAAATCATGCTTAACTAATCTTCTGGAATTTTTTGAGGATGTGACAAGTAAAATGGATGAAGGGGAACCAGTGGATGTAGTGTATCTAGACTTTCAGAAAGCCTTTGATAAGGTCCCGCACGGGAGATTGGTAACTAAAATTAGAGCACATGGTATTGGGGGTAGGGTGTTGAAGTGGATAGAAAATTGGTTGACAGACAGGAAGCAAAGAGTAGGAGTGAACTGGTCCTTTTCAGAATGGGAGGCAGTGGTGAGTGGAGAGCCGCAAGGCTCGGTGTTGGGGCCGCAACTGTTTACCATATATATTAATGATTTGGAAGAGGAAATTAGGAGCAACACTAGCAAGTTTACGGATGACACAAAGCTGGGTGGCAGTGTGAACTGTGAAGAGGATGTTAGGAGGTTGCAGGGTGACCTGGACAGGTTGAGTGAGTGGGCAGATGCGTGGCAGATGCAGTATAATATAGATAAATGTGAGGTTATCCACTTTGGCGGCAAAAACAAGGGGGCAGATTATTATCTCAATGGGGTTAGGTTAGGTAAGGGGAGGTACAGAGAGACCTGGGTGTCCTTGTACACAAGTCACTGAAAGTTGGCGTGCAGGTATA
Source organism: Malacoraja senta (assembly GCA_038087875.1). NCBI lineage: Eukaryota > Metazoa > Chordata > Chondrichthyes > Rajiformes > Rajidae > Malacoraja > Malacoraja senta. The sequence goes on from CM075978.1 coordinate 28,352,095, forward strand.
GCAGGCAGTGAAGAAAGCTAATGGAATGTTGGCCTTCATAACAAGAGGATTTCAGTATAAGAGTAAAGAGGTTCTTCTGCAGTTGTATAGGGCTCTGGTAAGACCATGTCTGGAGTATTATGTACAGTTTTGGTCTCCTAATTTGAGGAAGGACATCCTTGTGATTGAGGCAGTGCAGCGTAGGTTCACGGGATTGATCCCTGGGATGGTGGGACTGTCATATGAGGAAAGATTGAAAAGACTAGGCTTGTATTCACTGGAGTTTAGAAGGATGAGGGGGAATCTTATAGAAACATATAAAATTTAAAAGGGCTGGACAAGCTAGATGCAGGAAAAATGTTCCCAATGTTGGGGGAGTCCAGAACCAGGGGCCACAGTCTTAGAATAAAGGGGAGGCCATTTCAGACTGACATGAGAAAAAACGTTTTCAACCAGAGAGTTGTGAATTTGTGGAATTCCCTGCCACAGAGGGCAGTGGAGGCAAAATCACTGGATGGATTTAAGAGACAATCAGATAGAGGTCTAGGGGCTAGTGGAGTCAAGGGATATGAGGAGAAGGCAGGCACGGGTTATTGATTGGGGACGATCAGCCATGATCACAATGAATTGCGGTGCTGGCTCGAAGGGCCGAATGGCCTCCTCCTGCATCTATTTTCTATGTATCTATGTAAATAAAAATGGGAGAACAGCACCTCATATTTCGCTTAGGTAGTTTACACCCCAGCGGTATGAACATTGACTTCTCCAATTTCAGATAGTCCTGGCTTCCTCCCTTCTTCTCCTCCCCCTTCCCAGCTCTCCTACAAACCTACTGTCTCCTCCTCTTCCTTTCTTTTTCCCGCCCCCCCCGACATCAGTCTGTAGAAGGGACTCAACCCGAAACTTCACCTATTCCTTCTCTGCATAGATGCTGCCTCACCCGCGGAGTTCCTCCAGCATCTTTGTCTACCTTCGATTTTTCCAGCATCTGTAGTTCTTTCTTAAATAAAAATGGGACGATCACTTGTTGGGAGTGTATTATAGGCACCTAAATAATCAATGGGGATTAGAAGAGTAAATATGCTGGGAGATTGCAGCAGTTGGAAGACTATTAGGCTCCAAAAAGGGGGCAGGAGATCAGGGCCGGCCCTAGGCCGATTGAACCGATTTTTCCAAATTGGGCCCCGCGCCCAAGTTGGGCCCTGCGTTAATTTTCCGTATTTCATATGGAAATACAAATTCGCTTTGTTAAATAAAGATTTTTTTTTTAAACATTCGCCATACAGATTTTTTTACAAAACTTACATGGTTTTGTACATGGAATACCAGCGCTGTACGGTCATCAGACACAAACGATGTGTTAACAGCCTGAAGTTAACAAGTAGTTATCCAATGCATCATCAATGCATCGATCCACATTCCTCAGTAAATGTGTAATTGTGTTTTGGAAGAAGTATTAATGATGCTGCGTTCCTTTGAATACAATTCACGCGGCGTCATTAACACTTCTTCAAAACATAATTACATTTACTGAGGAATGTAGATTGATGCATTAATGACACATTGAGAATTTCTTAAAACTCACCATCATGATTGAGAAGATACACAAAAATGCTGGAGAAACTCAGCGGGTGCAGCAGCATCTATGGAGCGAAGGAAATAGGTAACGTTTTGGGCCGAAACCCTTCTTCAGACTTGAGAACTTCTTCTTGGTGACATTCTTGGTCTGCAGCATGTTAGTCATTCAATTTACCTACCGACCCACGTTGTGTCTCTCTGTCTTTCGCTCTCTCCCTCCCTCCCTCTCGCGCGCTCTCTCTCCCCCGTGCGCTCTCTCTCTCTCCCGTGCGCTCCCTCTCTCTCCCGTTCCCCACCTCTCTCTAGCTCTCTCGGCATTCCCGGAATCATTGACGTTTTGCGGTATACAAAAATGCTGGAGAAACTTAGCGGGTGAGGCAGCATCTATGGAGCGAAGGAATTATGCGACGTTTCAGGTCGAAACCCTTCTTCAGACCCGGCTATTTCCTTCGCTCCATAGATGCTGCCTCAAGCCCTGTCCCACTGTGCGAGTTCACCCAAGACCCAAGAGCTTAAAATCTCTGTGTAGCATCTCTGTCCCTATCTTCAAATTCCCACTTTGAAATAAAATACAGTTTTCGACTTTAAAACTTCGCAGCAGGATCGCGATTAGTCGATTTCCACGCATTTTCAATCATCGTTCGATTCAGTGTAATTTTCACATCTGATTGATATAGTTTTTTTTTAAAGATACAGTATATTACAATAAATAGTTTCAAGCATACCCGGTACTAAACGCACGAACATTAATGTGGTTACTGATGTTACAAACGGTTATAAATGAATATAATTTCAAAGTGAAATAGGAGATTTCCATGGAAAGAATATTTAACCAGAATATGGCGAGGTCGCTGCAAAATGCTCACTTAAAACAATACGCCATCAACTCAGGATTGTTTCTTAGCCCTCTGACAGGTGTTTCAATCTAATCTCGTAGCTCGCTGTTAATCGATTCATAGCTATTAATTATCTTTCATGGTCCGTATCGAACTTCTCCAAATGTAAACGCTTCAAGTTACGCTTCTTGTGTGGTGGTAAGGGGGGGGGGGGGATGCTAGGATAAAATACCATATATTTGTATTTATATAGCGATCCTGCTGCAAAACTTTTGTCGAAAGTTGTATTTTATTTCAAAGTGGGAATTGGAAGATGGGAGAGAGATGCTACACAGAGATTTTGATAGGAAGGAAACCTTACAGCAGCTGAGTAAAATATTAGTCAAATGGTAGGGTCAATGAAGATCGGGCGAGGGGGATTGGGGGTGGGGGAAAAGTATCTATAGCTTGGGACTTGCCTAAATGAGTACTGAGATGGATTATCATTCCACACCAAATTTCTTGGACAATAATACATTTTATGCAATTATCACAACATTTTGTTGGATATGGATCAACCTATGGTACATGCCCATAATTAAGTAAAACAAATGTTCTTTAAGTACTGTTGTTTCTGGGATGGGATTTCTGATAACAAATAACCTACATTCTATATTTTGCCATAATGTGGCTGAAACAATGGCATATTTCGTGATATTTATTGAGATAGAAAGATACAACTAAGTTTGTGCAAGATATTACCTTGCAACATTCTGTATGTCTGATAGATATTGTGAAATGGAACTCAGAAATTATGGGAGGATTACATAAAACTACAATTCAAAGGTAATGAATATACAGAGTATTCTTATTTCCATCATGAACATACAATGGTGATATAGGACACCAGGTCCTACTACGGTAAACTCACGAGCAACTACGGTATGACTACGTGTTAAAAAGTATCAAATTTTTACATCCTGAGTATATTTTACATGTGGACATTTTTCAACATGTTGAAAAATCTTCACGAGTTACCACGTTTCCTGAGTACCTGCCGTTAGCGCTAAGAAATGGCATGTTGGCCTTTATAACAAGAGGAATCGAATATAGGAGCAAAGAGGTCTTTCTGCAGTTGTACAGAGCCCTAGTGAGACCACACCTGGAGTATTGTGTGCAGTTTCAATCCCCTAATTTGAGGAAGGACATTCCTGCTATTGAGGGAGTGCAGCGTAGGTTTACAAAGTTAATTCCCGGGATGGCGGGACTGTCATATGCTGAGAGAATGGAGCAGCTGGGCTTGTACACTCTGGAGTTTAGAAGGATGAGAGGGAATCTCACTGAAACGTATTAGATTGTTAAGGGCTTGGACATGCTAGAGGCAGGAAACATGTTCCCGATATTGGGGGAGTCCAGAACCAGGGGCCACAGTTTAAGAATAAGGGGTAAGCCATTTAGAATGGAGACGAGGAAACACTTTTTCTCACAGAGATTGGTGAGTCTGTGGAATGGGCGGTTGAGGCAGGTTCTCTGGATGCTTTCAAGAGAGAGCTAGATAGGGCTCTTAAAAATAGCTGAGTCAGGGGATATGGGGAGAAGGCAGGAACGGGGTACTGATTGTGGATGATCAGCCATGATCACATTGAATGGCGGTGCTGGCTCGAAGGGCCAAAAGGCCTGCTCCTGAACCTGTTGTTTATTGTCTATTGAAACGTCCCGAGCTCCGACGTACCCGCTACGTTCATCCTACGTGTTTACCACGAGTTTTGATTTTTTTTAAACTCGGGAGAGCTCTTGGGTGAACTCGCACAGGGGGACAGGGCTTCACACCCGCTGAGTTTCTCTAGCATTTTTGTCTACCTTCGATTTTCCAACATCTGCAGTTCCTTCTTAGACGTTTTGCGGTGATGGCTGCATCTGCGGTTCCTTTCTGTTGGGAGGGGGGGGAGGAAAGAGTCCTGGCCCGTGGCGGCTCCTGATAAGTGATATGTTCCCGCTGAGTTCCTCCTTTTTTGTTTGGCTCTGAAGTATGAAAATGGCCATAACTTTTTTTAATACTGAAGATATGAAAGTGAATTAGGTGTCAAATTAAACTTCTTTTTATGCTTTATCTGAAGGGATAAATTGCAGACTTGATTTTTAAAATGTCAAAATTTTGTAACATTGCTAGAAAATGTAACTGTATCTTGGAGGCCGATGGTTAGGTTGTTAGCCAAGAAAGATAGACTTCGTTATCCCTCATACAGCAACATCAAGAACGATGTTGCTGTACTGAGATATAGCCAAGTCTATCCCTCATTGCTAGCAGCTGATGGGAAGCGGCTGTAAAGTGGGAAGCGGCTGTAAAAGCACAGCGCTGCTGGGGGGGGGGGAGTTCCTTTCACAGCGTGTGGGTAGTCTGTCCAGGGGTAAAGTTGCCGGGATGGCAGAAGGGTTGAGAAGGAGGGGGTCGGCCGTGCATCATCCAGCTCACGAGCAGGTCAGCGGGCGGTGGAGCTTACTCTATATGTCAGGGCGAGTAACCTCAATTGATCCGTTGTTCGCGCTGACACAAGAGTAAGCTCCACCGCCCGCTGTGAAGTTATCCATCACCCGCTGTCCCACTCCGCTCTAAGATATTTGCTCTTGAGCTGATCCCCTCACTGTTCAGATGGAGAGCACTGCCAGCGGTGAGCGGGCCGGCAGAAGGCGCTGAGATGGCAGTCGGTTCCGCTGTCCGGTGATGGCGGCCGCTCATAGGCGAGCTGCTTCCCTCCCCGGCCACAATGTGGTGGCTCCGCGCCCGGAGAGCCGCGGCAGCGGTGAGTGAGAGTTACTGGCATGAACACCGACCCCCTCCTTCTCAACGCTCCTTCCCTCCTCGCAACTTTACCCCTAGCTAGACTCCCCACACGCTGTGAAAGGAACTCTCCCCCGAATTCTCATGTTACTCACGACACGTGACTCATTTATAATTATTTATTTATATTTCTACTAAATTTTTTCCCAATTGGGCCCCGCACCTCCTAAGGCCGGCCCTGCAGGAGATAGTTCCCAGATAAAATTAAAGATAATCCAAAGATACTTTATGTATGTTAAGTGAAAGAGGGTAACTAATGACAGATTAGGTCCCCTCAGATGCCCAAGCTAACATCTATATGTGGAGCAGCGGGAGATGGTCAAGGTCCTCAAGGTCCTCAGATGGTCAAGGACCTACCTAATCTGTCATTAGTTACCCTCTTTGTTTTTACTGTGGAAAAATACATGAAAGATAGGGAACTGGGGCAGTCAATGGAGTCTTGAGGATGGTCTGCATTATGTAGCAATGTTACAAAATTTTGAGATTTTAAAAATCAAGTCTGTAATTTATCCCATCAGATAAAGCATGAAAAGAAGTTTAATTTGACACCTAATTCACTTTCATATCTTCAGTATTAAAAAGGTTATGGCCATTTTCATACTCGGAAATTAGCATCTTGTTCCCTATTGCTTTTTCATTGACTTAACACAAAAGCTGTGATCGAGGACAGTCAAAAGCCCATAACTTTCTTAAAAATTAAGAGAACTGAAAGAAACTTTCAGTTATTATAGATTGAAGCATTCTGAAACAAATATGAAACAATCTTACTTAGACGACGTGAAATTAAAGCATATAATTAGTTAAAGGCCTGTCTCACGAGTCTGCGGTCTATGGCGGCGAAACGGGAGGAATCTGCCGCCATAGACCGCGCACTCGTGAGAAAGTACAATTCCCGAGCCGTGCGGCGGTGTTCCCAACACCGCGCGGTGCTAAAATAAAATTGACAATGTCCAAAACACTATACTCACCGCACAACCTCCACCAGTGATGCACAAGTGCGGCACGGCCGCTCGCACGGGCCGCCGCCAGTGTGGGTCGAGCGCCGTGCGTCAAACCTCCTCTGCCACAGCCTCCGCCAGTGACGCACATGCCGCCGCCAGTGAGGCACGTGTGCTGCACGGCCGCAGGCACAGCCACCGCTACAGCGCCACGATCAGGATGGCCGCCGCCACTGGTGAGTCACGTGCGGCGGGCCGACGTCATCGCAGTCGGCCCGCCCTTTTTTTACTTACCGCAAGCACGTGGGACCCGCCGTGTTTGAATTAACTCGGCCCCCGCGCAGCATCCGTGCGGCGCTCCGTTGGATAGGCTCGATGCTCTCGCCATTGCCGCGCGGTCCTAGCTACCGGCGACCGATGACCGCAAACAGGTAAGACAGAGCCTTTAGTTACCTAATTGTAGCCAATTACAAAATTCAATTACTAGATCTAAACATCTATCAATTTCTTAAGAATAGATTAACATTTTTAAAAAGCCTAAGTGTCCAAATAACATTCACACAAGAATTCACAATATAACCTAATTTTTAAATCTAATTGTCATAGATTTATAGGCCAAATGGAAGGAATTTAATGTTTAATACCTGTAAATTAATGGCCATTAAAATCATCTTGCGAGATGGTTTTTCTGGAACGCGATCGATTGGAACGTTGCATTTGCAGTGAATTTAAACCCGTATCGGCATGAAAGATACTGCCGGTTCGATCGTGGAAAAAAATCACCATTTCGCAACTTAAAATGTGAATTAAAGGCATCTTAAGCAGCACGTTTATACATAAAATAAACGGCTTTCGTTTACCTGTCCCGTGCGTGAAATCCGTCCCCGTTGTCGGCGTTGACGGCTTTAGACGCTGATTTTAAAATACACAGAACACCCGTCGGAACGATTCTTCAGCAAAAGCTTGCACTCCAACGAAATATAAACCAGGACAAGGTAGGAGAAACCCGTGTTTTAACCCCGCCCCCCCCTCAAAGGCACCAAAATCGCGCACACGGCCAGTGGCAGAGTTGCAGCGCCGCTGATGGTAAGTATTGTAACATACCTACATTATGGTTAAGGAGGTACTGACAATCCTAGGGTATATGAAAGTCGATAAACCTTGTGGGTCTGATCAAGGTACATAGGACAATTAAACACTCTTGACTCTTGACTCTTGAATAAAAGTTATTTGCTTCACATTTCTCCATTTAATTTTAAAAAGTATTTTTCTTAATAAATAGATTAATAAATAGTTTCTATTTTTTATTAAATGAATTGTCATGTGTGTATTAAATATTGAAACATTTTAATTATTTAATTTTATGATCAGAGAATTATATAACCAAGGATGCTGTGGAAAGCTGGAGAATAAATTCCCAGCCTACTTCCTATAAGACCCAAGCATTCTAGCCAGAGGAGAGGATGAGAGAAGTTGGAGAAAAAGAGGTAGAAGAAGGAAGAAAGAAGAGAGTCAGGAAGAGAAAGAAAATTCCCTACTAGCTGTGTTCCCCTATTGTAAGTTCGAGGAAGACTAAGCCACCGGGACAAACCCAAGACTACCAGCGTCACCTTGTGATCAAGACTGAGCTGCCAGGAAGAAGCCTAGACATCCAATACCTCTACTGAGGCTAAGACTAGGTGGCTGGGACAAACCTGAGATGCCAGTACCTCTTCCTGTCAACGGACATTGAGGAATTGCGCCCACACACACAGCGGCAAAGACTGAGCCACCAGGTTAGCCCAGAGACTGCCAGCTCTGCCTATTCGATCCCAAAGCAAAGCTACCAGGATAAACCTAAGATCGCCAGCACCTCCTATCGAGGCAAGAGTGAACTGCAAGAGTGAACTGCAAGGTGAAGCCAGAGATCGCCACTCATCCTCCTTCGAAGACGAGGACTGAGCTGTCGGGACAAGCCCGAGATTGCCAGCACCACCACAAATGTGCCCTGACGGCAAGGAACAGCCCCCATTCTTTCTCACCACTGTAAATAAAATATATCAACTGATTTCTGCGAGTGTGGGTGTGATCAGTGCCGAACCCGGTGTCATCTCTGACACCACAGAACGTAATGTTCTTTTTTGTTTATTATATATTCTGTGTGCATTATTGAATTTACGGATCTGTTAAGCTGCTGCAAGTAAGAATTTCATTGTTCCATTGTCGGTACATAGGACAATCAAACACTCTTGACTCTTGAATGTGGTCACTTGCCTACTAAAAGTTATTTACTTCACATTTTTCTATTTAATTAAAAATATATATTTTTCTTGATAGATAGTTTATATCTTTCAATAATTAATTAAATCAAATTAATTATCATGTTTATTTTAAATATTGAACTATTTTAAATATTTAACATTTTGGTCAGAGCACAGAAACAAGCCCTTGAACACCACATGTCCACGCTGACCATCAACACATCTAATGAAGTCAATTAAAAGAACGCCGGTCCACATTAATAATTGAGCAACGGCACACAACTGATAATTCAAAATACAATTTGCCATCTTGCTTCCCATTGTACACAGACAACAGTAATTGAAAAATAAATAATAGACAAATAAATGATCTGATCTGCATCAATTACAAATGGAGATAAAGGAGGAAATTAATTTTAGATCCTTCATTTTCTGTTCACAATAATAAATCAACTCCAGCTGGTTTTAGTTCATGTGTAAAATACAATCATGTGTGACTATTTTTTAAAGAGAAATGTATGTTTCCCAATTCATAGAAAATCTCAGTTTGCTGTATTCTACAATCTTGTCAGCAAGTCAGCATTTACACATCATGCAGAACACAAAGCGCTGGAGTAACTCAATGGATCAGCCAGCATCTCTGGAAGACACAAACAGGCAATGTTACAGGTCAGGACCCTTCTTCAGACTGAATAACGGTCCCAACCCAAAACATCACATATTCATGTACTCCAGAGATACTGTCTGGCCTGCAGAGTTACTCCAGCACTTTGTGCTCTACCGAAGAATGCAGCATTTGCAGTTACTTCTGTCTTAAGCATTTATGCATATATTGACTTTAACTATAATTCTGGCTAAAATTAGATTACAAGAAATAGGAGGAATCTAAGCATGCTTCACCATTCAGTACCTTTTCCCTTGTTGGTCCCTTTCTTTATCGCATGTCAAAACTTTCCTGAACACACTCAACAAATTCCACCTCTGATGAGTAAGAGCACAAAACACTTTAGCTGTCCAAATCTGTATAGGTAAAGTTAAAATCCTCTACTATGATAACTCTTTTATTCTTGCAATTCTCTGGTATGTCTCAGCCTATTTGTTAGTCTAATTCCTGTTAAATATTTGGGTGTGTTTAGTACAACCCCAGCAAAGTGATCATCCCTTTCCTATTCCTCAGCTCTGAGAGATCTATAGAGTCTCACTAGGGTCATAGACACTATCTGGATGATCCCTGAGAAATGTTGTCTTGGATTACTGCCATGGTGTTCTCCCTAATCAAAAAATAAACTCCTCTCCTCTGTGTCCTCCATATTTCCTGAACCACCTGTACCCTGCAACATTAGGCTGCAAGTCCTATTCCTTCCTTAGCCATGCTTCTGCAATGGCTTGAATAGCCGAGAAAATATACTGAGCCACACCTGAGTTCATCCACCTTACTTGCAATGCCTCTTGTTATTAAATAAATGTGATGTAATCCAACTGTTTTTCATTGCTCCCTGCCATGCCCCTGCCTGCCTGCCTTGTCTATTAAGCTTGCTGTTGTTAACAGAATCAGGGTCCTTCAGCCAAACTTGCCCACACCGGCCAACATGTCCCATCTACACTAGTCCCACCTACCTGCGTTTGGCCCCTATCCCTATAGATACATAGAAAATAGGTGCAGGAGTAGACCATTCGGCCCTTCGAGCCTGCACCGCCATTCAATATGATCATGGCTGATCATCCAACTCAGTATCCCGTACCTGCCTTCTCTCTATACCCCCTGATCCCTTTAGCCACAAGGGCCACATCTAACTCCCTCTTAAATATAGCCAATGAACTGGCCTCAACTACCCTCTGTGGCAGAGAGTTCCAGAGATTCACCACTCTCGGTGTGAAAAAGTTTTTTCTCATCTTGGTCTTAAAGGATTTCCCCCTTATCCTTAAGCTGTGACCCCTTGTCCTGGACTTCCCCAACATCGGGAACAATCTTCCTGCATCTAGCCTGTCCAACCCCATAAGAATTTTGTACGTTTCTATAAGATCCCCTCTCAATCTCCTAAATTCTAGCGAGTATAAGCCAAGTCTATCCAGTCTTTCTTCATATGAAAGTCCTGACATCCCAGGAATCAGTCTGATGAACTTTATCTGCACTCCCTCTATGGCTATAATGTCCTTCCTCAGATTTGGAGACCAAAACTGTACGCAATACTCCAGGTGTGGTCTCACCAAGACCCTGTACAACTGCAGTAGAACCTCCCTGCTCCTATACTCAAATCCTTTTGCTATGAAAGCTAACATACCATTCGCTTTCTTCACTGCCTGCTGCACCTGCATGCGTACTTTCAATGACTGGTGTACCATGACACCCAGGTCTCGCTGCATCTCCCCTTTTCCTAATCGGCCACCATTTAGATAATAGTCTGCTTTCCTGTTTTTGCCACCAAAGTGAATACCCTCACATTTATCCACATTATACTGCATCTGCCAAACATTTGCCCACTCACCCAGCCTATCCAAGTTACCTTGCAGTCTCCTAGCATCCTCCTCACAGCTAACACTGCCCCCCAGCTTAGTGTCATCCACAAACTTGGAGATGTTGCCTTCAATTCCCTCATCCAGTTCATTAATATGAATTGTAAATAGCTGGTGTCCCAGCACTTAGCCTTGCGGTACCCCACTAGTCACTGCCTGCCATTGTGAAAAGGACCTGTTTACTCCTACTCTTTGCTTCCTGTTTGCCAGCCAGTTCTCTATCCACATCAATACTGAACCCCCAATACTGTGTGCTTTAAGTTTGTATACTAATCTCTTATGTGGGACCTTGTCGAAAGCCGTATGAAAGTCCAGATACAACACATCCACTGGTTCTCCCTTATCCACTCTACTAGTTACATCCTCAAAAAATTCTATAAGATTCGTCAGACATGATTTACCTTTCGTAAATCCATGCTGACTTTGTCCAATGATTTCACCACTTTCCAAATGTGCTGCTATCCCATTTTTAATAACTGACTGTAGCAGTTTCCCCACTACCGATGTTAGACTAATTGGTCTGTAATTCCCCGTTTTCTCTCTGCCTCCCTTCTTAAAAAGTGGGGTTACATTTGCTAACCTCCAATCCTCAGGAACTACTCCAGAATCTAAAGAGTTTTGAAAAATTATCACTAATGCATCCACTATTTCTGGAGCTACTTCCTTAAGTACTCTGGGATGCAGCCTGTCTGGCCCTGGTGATTTATCGGCCATTAATCTATTCAATTTACCCAACACCACTTCCCGACTAACCTGGATTTCACTCAGTTCCTCCATCTCCTTTGACCCGCGGTCCCCTGCTCTTTCCGGCAGATTATTTATGTCTTCCTTAGTGAAGACAGAACCAAAGTAGTTATTCAATTGGTCCACCATATCCATGTTCCCCATGATCAATTCACCTGTTTCTGACTGCAAGGGACCTACATTTGTTTTAACTAATCTCTTTCTCTTCACATATCTATAAAAACTTTTGCAGTCAGTTTTTATGTTCCCTGCCATTTTTCTTTCATAATCTATTTTCCCTTTCCTAATTAAGCCCTTTGTCCTCCTCTGCTGGTCTCTGAATTTCTCCCAGTCCTCTGGTATGCTGCTTTTTCTGGCTAATTTGTACACATCATCTTTTGCTTTGATGCTATCCCTGATTTCCCTTGTTATCCACGGATGCACTACCTTCCCTGATTTATTCTTTTGCCAAACTGTGATGAACAATTTTTGTAGTTCATCCATGCAGTCTTTAAATGCCTTCCATTGCATATCCACCGTCAACCCTTTTAGATCTAATTGCCAGTCAATCTTGGCCAATTCACGTCTCATACCCTCAAAGTTACCTTTCTTTAAGTTCAGAACCGTTGTTTCTGAATTAACAATGTCACTCTCCATCCTAATCAAGAACTCAACCATATTATGGTCACTCTTGCCCAAGGGGTCACGCACAACAGGACTGCTAACTAACCCTTCCTCATTACTCTACATGTTGGTTTAGATAACTATCCCGCATACATTCCAAGAAATCCTCTTCCTCAGCACCCCTGCCAATTTGATTCACCCAATCTATATGTAGATTGAAGTCACCCATTATACAGTGGCTTGCAAAAGTATTCATACCCCTTGAACATTTCCACATTTTGTCACGTTACAACCACAAACGTAAATGTATTTTATTGGGATTTTATGTGATAGACCAACACAAAGTGGCGCATAATTGTGAAGTGGAAGGAAAATGATACATGATTTTCAAATTTTTTTACAAATAAAAAACTGAAAAGTGTCGCGTGCAAAAGTATTCAGCCCCCTTTACTCTGATACCCCTAAATAAAATCCAGTGCAACCAATTGCCTTCAGAAGTCACCTAATTAGTAAATAGAGTCCACTTGTGTGTAATCTAATCTCAGTATAAATACAGCTGTTCTGTGAAGGCCTCAGAGGTTTGTTAGAGAACATTAGTGAACAAACAGCATCATGAAGCCCAAGGAACACACCAGACAGGTCAGGGATAAAGTTGTGGAGAAGTTTAAAGCAGGGTTAGGTTATAAACAAATATCCCAAGCTTTGAACATCTCACGGGGCACTGTTCAATCCATCATCCGAAAATGGAAAGAGTATGGCACAACTGCAAACCTACCAAGACATGGCCATCCACCTAAACTGACAGGCCGGGCAAGGAGAGCATTGATCAGAGAAGCAGCCAAGAGGCCCATGGTAACTCTGGAGGAGCTGCAGAGATCCGCAGCTCAGGTGGGAGAATCTGTCCACAGGACAACTATTAGTCGTGCACTCCACAAATCGGGCCTTTATGGAAGAGTGGCAAGAAGAAAGCCATTGTTGAAAAAAAGCCATAAGAAGTCCCGTTTGCAGTTTGCCACATGCCATGTGGGGGACACAGCAAACATGTGGAGGAAGGTGCTCTGGTCAGATGAGACCAAAATTGAAGTTTTTGGCCTAAATGCAAAACGCTATGTGTGGCGGAAACCTAACACTGCACATCACCCTGAACACACCATCCCCACTGTGAAACATGGTGGTGGCAGCATCATGCTGTGGGGATGCTTTTCTTCAGCAGGGACAGGGAAGCTGGTCAGAGTTGATGGGAAGATGGATGGAGCCAAATACAGGGCAATCTTGGAAGAAAACCTGTTAGAGTCTGCAAAAGACTTGAGACTGGGGCGGAGGTTCACCTTCCAGCAGGACAACGACCCTAAACATACAGCCAGAGCTACAATGGAATGGTTTAGATCAAAGCATATTCATGTGTTAGAATGGCCCAGTCAAAGTCCAGACCTAAATCCAATTGAGAATCTCTGGCAAGACTTGAAAATTGCTGTCCATCCAATCTGACTGAGCTTGAGCTATTTTGCAAAGAAGAATGGGCAAAAATGTCAGTCTCTAGATGTGCAAAGCTGGTAGAGACATACCCCAAAAGACTTGCAGCTGTAATTGCAGCGAAAGGTGGTTCTACAAAGTATTGACTCAGGGGGGCTGAATACTTTTGCACGCGACACTTTTCAGTTTTTTATTTGTAAAAAAATGTGAAAACCATGTATCATTTTCCTTCCACTTCACAATTATGCACCACTTTGTGTTGGTCTATCACATAAAATCCCAATAAAATACATTTACGTTTGTGGTTGTAACGTGACAAAATGTGGAAAAGTTCAAGGGGTATGAATACTTTTACAAGCCACTGTAACTGTTTTGCCTTTGTTGCACGCATTTCTAATTTCCTGTTTGATGCCATCCCCAACTTCACTACTACTGCTAGGTGGCCTGTACACAACACCCACCAGCATTTTCTGCCCCTTAGTGTTTCGCAGCTCTACCCATACCGATTCCACATCCTCCAAGCTAATGTCCTTCCTTTCCACTGCGTTAATCTCCTCTCTAACCAGCAACGCTACCCCACCTCCTTTTCCTTTTTCTCTATCCCTCCTGAATATTGAATATCCTTGGATGTTCAGCTCCCAGCCTTGGTCACCCTGGAGCCATGTCTCCGTGATCCCAACTATATCATAATCATTAATAGCTATCTGCACGTTCAACTCATCCACCTTATTACGAATGCTCCTTGCATTGAGACACAAAGCCTTCAGGCTTGTTTTTACAACGCTCTTACCCCTTATACAATTATGTTGTAAAGTGGCCCTTTTTGATTTTTGCCCTGGATTTGTCTGCCTGCCACTTTTACTTTTCACCTTGCTACCTATTGCTTCCGCCCGCATTTTAAACCCCTCTGTTTCTGTGCTCACCCATTTAAGAACCCCACCACCTCTTATTCTCTGTTTATTATTGTTTTCTTCTTTCCCCCCTACACGTTGGGTCTGAATGCTTTCCTTCTCTGCCTCCTGCCTCATGCACTGTCTAATAGCTTTCTCTATTTGAGTCCCTCCCCCCCACCATTCTAGTTTAAAGTCTCCCCAGTAGCCTTTGCAGATCTCCCCGCCAGGATATCGGTCCCCCTCAGGTTCAAGTGCAACCCATCCTTTTTGTACAGGTCACACCTTCCACAAAAGAGGTCCTTATAAACCTGTCCAATCCATGTACCTGTCTATCAACACAAAAAGCTGGGGTAAATGAGCGGGATAGGCAGCATCTCTGGAGAGGAATGGATGACGTTTCGGGTCTCGACCCTTCTTCATATTCAGGTCTTCGGGTCTCGACCCGAAACGTCACCCATTCCTTCTCTCCAGAGATGCTGTCTGTCTCGCTGAGTTACTCCAGCTTTTTGTGTCTATCTTCAGTTTGAACCAGCATCTGTAGAGTCTTCTTACACCTGTGCATATCTAAATGTTTCTTAAACATTGCGATGGTACCTGCTGCAACTAACTCATCTGGCAGCTTGTTCCATACACCTACCATCCTTAGCATGAAAAAGTTACCCCTCAGATTCGTATTAAATCTCCCCCCCCCCCCCCTCACCTTAAACCTATGTCCTCTGGTTCTCGATTCCCCTACTCTGGGCAAGAGACTACATCTACCCAATCTACTCCTCTCATGATTTTATACCCCTCTATAAGATCATCCCTTATCCTTCTGCGCACCAAGGAATATTGTCTTAGGTTGCTCAAACTCTTCCCATAGCTCCTGCTCACGAGTCCTGGCAACACCCTGGTAACTCTTCTCTGCTCCCTTTCCAGTCTGACAACATCTTTCCTGTAACATGGTCCCAAAACTAAACATAATATTCCAAATGCGGCCTCACCAATGTCTTATACAACTGCAACATGACCTCCCAACTTCTCTACTTAATGCTCTGACTGATGAAGGTTAATATCCCAAAATGCTTTTTAAACACCCTATCTACCTGTGATGCCTCTTTCAACAAACTATGTACCTGTACTCCTAGACCGCTCTGCTCCACAACACTCCCCAGAGCCCTACAATTCACTGTGTACGTTCTGCCCATGTCAGTGCTCCCAATATGCAACACCTCACATTTTTCAGTATTAAATTTCAGCAACCATTCCTCAGCCCACATGCCCAACTGATCAAGATCCTATCCTATCTTCCTATCTTCACTATACGCAACACCACCCGCTTTTGTGTCATCTGCAAACTTGCGAACCATGCCATGTACATTTTCATCCAAATCATCTGCTTTATCATGTTGCAGCCTCTCATCTGCCCCACCACTGATCCCAATCCCTGCCAATCTAGTTTACATCCTCCCTTGTAGCACTAGCAAATATGCCTACCAGGATATTGCCCCTCCCCCCCAACTCCAGTGCAACCTGTCCCTCTTGCACTGGTGTTTTATATGACAATAAAACACTCTTGACTTCTGACCCAGAAGAAATCCTAATAGTTCAAAAATCTAAATCCCTGTCCCCTGCACCTACTCTTCTGCCACACATTTATCCATCCTATCTTCCCATTCCTACCTTAACTAGCAAGTGGCACTGGGAGTCATCCAGAGATGCTAAGGGTGGCATGGTGGCGCAGCGGTAGGGTTGCTGCCTTACTCTGCCAGAGACCCGGGTTCGATCAAGACTATGGGTGCTGTCGTATGGAGTTTTGTACGTTCTCACCGTGACTTGCATGGGTTTTCTGCAAGATTTTCAGTTTCCACCCACACTCCAAAGATGTACAGGTTTGTAGATTAATTGTCTTGGTATAAATGTAAACCATACTGACTGGTTGCATCGTGGCTTGGTTTGGTAACTTGAACATCCAGGAGCAGAAAAGATTGCAGAAAGTTGTGACCACTGCCCAGTCCATCATCGGCTCTGACCTCCCCATCATCGAAGGGATCTATCGCAGTCGCTGCCTCAAAAAGGCTGCCAACATTATCAAAGACCCACACATTCATCTCTCCATTGCCATCGGGAAGAAGGAACTGGAGCTTGAAATCTGGAACATCCAGGTTCTGGAACAGCCGCTTCCCCACAGCCATCAGGCTATTAAACTCGCCATCAAACAAAGTCTGAACAATAACAGCCTATTGCACTTTATCTGTTTATTTATTGTGTATATATATGGTCTATGGTATATAAACACACTGAACTTTAATCTCCTGTTCCGTATTATGTTTACATATTCTGTTATGCTGCAGCAAGCAAGAATTTAATTGTCCTATCTGGGACACATAACAATAAAACTCTCTTGACTTGACTTGAATTGTCGCTAGTATGTAAGAGTGTTAATGTGCAGGGATCGCTGGTTGTCGTGGACTCAGTGGGCCAAAGTGCCTGCTTCTTCTGTGAAACTAAACTAAACTAAACTAAACCCGCCTCCCTCTTTCCCTCCCCAGGGCCCAACCTGGACTCCCACCCAAAGATCCTATAGCGGAGCAAGATAGATCACTCCTGCTAAATGCAATGGGCTGATGTGTAGTACGCAACGGAGCGGAACGTGGGCCTTTTTTTCGTCCATTTCGGTAACCCGACCCGACCCTCTCGCAGTGTAATCAGCGTTGTGGGGGAACAGTTTGTGTGTGTGATATAGGGTTAGATTCATAATTCTGTTAATTAATAATTCTGTTAATTTTTGTTAAAGAATAATATGTTAAAGAACAATATGTTAAAGAATAATATGTTTATAAATTTTGATTCTATTAATTTTCTTTTTTTAATGTTTTTTAATGTTTTTTAAATAATTTATTTTTAAATGGTTCATGTGCTGTGTTTGAGTTGATTTTGTATTACACTGGCACTCTGTAATTCATCTAATCACACTGTTCACAACTGCAGTATTTGGGAAAATAATAGCAATATGAAGATTGCAGTTGCTCTGCTCTTGGAATGTTCCTTAATGTTTTTGAGTCTATGGAGTTGTTTCTCAACAATAAAATGGGTCTGGTCTTCCCAATAGCCAGAGAGTGGAATGAGATCTGTCTGTAATGGTGGGGTTATCTAAATGAAGTATTTCACAAAATAAAATTTGTTTTGAGCAAGATTTACACAAGATGTATAACTTAAGGATGGTTTTATTCAGCGAGCATACAACTGATTAGATTGTGCTGGAAAGAACACACATACACACATATATGAATGTGATATAGATGTATATAATCATATAACACACACATTTATATTTCTCCTGATTTTTATATCCAATGATAAACTTTATTTCGGACTAGACAAGGGACAACTTCTTTCTGGTGTCTCAGCCATGCTGATCCGGGCCAGACTCCCCGCATGCTGTGGAAGGAACATAGGCATCTTTTTGCTTTTATTGTGATTTATTTCTCTTTTTAACGGTCAATATCTGATAGAACGCTGAATAATAGAGAGTTGTTTCAGCGGATTAGGGATGTCAAAGAGCGTTGGAACTGCATTCCAATTTAGCCTGTTCTTGGTCTGCTTGTTGGAAAACTGGTCAAGTTCGAAGTGCTCAGAACAAAGACGGCAGTTATTTGACAAGTACTCCGCAATTCGGTGTAGGAGATCATATCGACGAGTATTCTGGACCCACTGTCGACATCTGAAATTACAGAAAATATCATGCAGGCTAAATAAAATTCTCAGTACAAAACAGAGTCAATATGTTCTTATCCTGCATTAAATAACAGAGAGGTAGAAAGAAAATGCTCTTGAGGAGAAGATTTTTACAAGGCTGTTGCCATGAGGCCTCGACTGTATCCGAGACAAAGGGGAGCACCCAGCTCTAAGATCTGAGCTATAGTGAGAATTCGGGCAGACTTAATAAAATTCTCAGTACATAACAGAGTCAATATGTTCTTATTCTGCATTAAATAACAGAGGCAAAAATAAAATGCTCTTGAGGAGAAGATTTTTAAGAGGATGTTGCCATGAGGACTTGACTATCTGAGCTCTTTGATCTAACTTACAGTGAGAGATTGAACAGGCTAAATAAAAATTTCAATATGCCACAGAAAGTAATATATGTTTTCTTACCTTTTCTCCTTAATGGGGAACCTGAAGAAAGCAAGTCAGGTCGCCTACATTGGCGATTGGGGCAATTTAGAGCAGAGCAGTATGCAAGACTAGTAGACGTGGATGCCATGGCCAAAGCAAAGTTACGAGTGCGGAGACGGAAGCAAAGACGGAAGCTGGTTACGGAAATGGGGCCAAAAATTACCCATGAATCTGCCCATGACCATACTACGTCTTTTTTGTCGAGTGGTCTATCTTGCTTGCTATAGGATCTTAGGTCCCACCTATTTCTCCCCACCAACCCCTCTCCTGCAACGTATTCCCTCCTGGCTTCACATTCTACAACTGCTCAAGCCTGCCTCACACCTATTATTCTTATCTCTGGCCTTTGTCACAACCATCTGCCTGTCAAAAGATGCCCCTCGCCTATGATGACCTATTACCTGCCATGCTTTGTCCTGCCTCTCCCCTTTTCCAGCTTTCTTCTAACCCTAACCCCCCACCCCCAGAAAGGTCTCAACCCTGAAAGTCACCTTTCCATGTGCTCCAGAGATGCTGCCTGACCTGCTGAGTTACTCCAGTCCTTCTTTTGTAATGCTACACACTGTTACGATGTACTGGCACCTCTAAAGAGGTAAAAACTAGACAGATGTACAGCAACTAATCACTTTGTGTGAACTGTTATATGTATACCAGCACCTTCTCGTCTACGAAAAAAAGACTGTTTCTGACTATTTACTCTGTGTTGCTTTACTTCTAAGAACTTTCTCACATAATTCTTCATCGTGCATGGATTCAGCTTATAATATTAATGGGTGACATGGAGCGTATGGTTTGTACTGGTAATAATTAAATTAGCTGCAGGCAGGAAGAGGCAAAGAGTCAGCTGATGAGAGAAACTCAAACCAATTATATACATAAGCCGAGATAATGCAGATGAATTTTAATGCAAATATTATCACAGGGCAGCTGATGTGTGACTAGATAGCAGTTAGAATGCAAGTAATTCATTTCAAACAGGCAAGTGTTCCCCACTGCCAATTCTGTAAAGGAAAGATTAAGATCTGATTGAAGTAAGCAAGTAATTTAGCTGATTAACATAAGAAGTTAGCACTAAACTCATGAGCCTGAAACAAGATCAAAGATCAGAGAGAAACAAACACTTACAGGACATGAATCATGTACAATTGATTTTGAGAACTGGTTATGGAGTCAAGCACAATTAGTTTGAGGCCAATTAACACCTTCAGATGATATGTGGATCCATATCTACAGAGAAGGAATATTGAGATGATACATAATCATAAAATAACACTGGTGCTCCAGAAAACAGGTGTTATCAAAATGGAACCAAAGAAGAAGTGATTAGGAAAAAGGGTATTGTGAAAGACAACATTAAAAGTGGTGACACAAAATGCTGTAGTAACTCACAGGTCATGCAGCATCTCTGGAGAACATGAATAGGTGACATTTCGGGTCGGGACCCTTCCGACGTCACCTATTTATGCTCTCCAGTGATGCTGCCTGACCCAATGAGTTACTTCAGCACTTTGTGTCTTTTTTTGGTAAACTAGCATCTGCAGTTCCTTGTGTCTCCATTAGAGGTAGAGTTAAGAGGCAGAAGATCAGTCGCTTATACTAAACTGAAAAGAGAAACGAGGCAGAGAAAGCTTTGAGTCAGATGAATAGTCTCAAGAATCAAGAGTTGAGAGTATTTATGTGCCAGCAACAGAATAAAATGAATTCTTACTGGCAGCATCATAACGGTTCCGTAAACACAATACACATAGATAATATATACTGTAATAATAACAAATCCAAAACATTTAATAAATTCAAGTGTATAGGAAGGAATAGTAAGATTAAACAAGAACTTACCAGTTTGAAGTTTGATCTTTATTTTATGAGGAGTTACGATGAGCGATTACGTGAAGAACCCCGTCAGTCGGCATGCGCGTCAATCTTCAAAGCAGTGGTGTGAAATCACAGATAAAACGTAACTGAAGTAACATAGTAAGAATATAAAACAGACCTTCCAGTTGACCTTTATAATATTGAGGGCTGGGAGCGGTGGGCACGTAATCGCTCATCGTAACTCCTCATAAAATAAAGATCAAACTTCAAACTGGTAAGTTCTCGTTTAATCTTACTATTTTACTTCGGAGTCACGTGAGTGATTCCGTGAAGAATTCAAAGCTCTGTGATTTCATGCCGTAGATACGAATCCAGGCTTCTCACACTGCATCAGTTGACTCAGGAGGAGGAACCACCATAATTGGCTGAGTTATAATGTCCAAAATGAGAGGGAACCATGGCGGTGTAGGCCAGTCGGGCACCACCAAAACTCCTGCAGCGGAGTCCTGCTTGATTTTAGTCAAGCACAGACTGATGAGGCAGAATGGGGGAAATGCATATATAAACAGTCCTCCCCAATGTAGCGCAAAAGCGTCCACCGCTACTGCCCCCGGGTCTGGTTCCCATGAAACATACTTCGGCACCTGGTGATTGAGTCTGGATGCAAACAAATCGATATCTGGCATCCCATATCGAACAACAATATTATTAAATACTTCATGATTCAACATCCATTCTGTGTTGTCATTGAATTTGCGTGACCTGGTGTCTGCCACCATGTTGAACCTGCCCGGCAAGTAAACAGCTGAAACCCAAATGTTTCTTTTAATGCACCAATGCCAAATTAGGTTAGCCAATCTGTCACAAGATTGCGACTTGATTCCACCCATATAATTCACATACGCCACTGCCGTGGTGTTGTCAATCTGAATCTGAACATGTAAGTGATGCTTGGTGGTATAATAAGCCTTAAGCCCATAAAATGCTCCCAGTAACTCTAAATAATTAATTCCATGTGATTGAAGAATAAATACCTCATGCACATTCCATCTGTGTCCACAGCTAGAGATGGTATCAGTAACCCCCCAACCTAGGGCACTAACGTCAGTCTGTAAAACAACTGAAGGTGCTTCAATCAAAGTTTTGCTGGAACAATTCAAAATGTTCCTAATCCACCATTGAGTTTTCAGCAATTGCTTCCGTTGGTAATTGCATGGGTCTGCTGTAATGGCCTGCATGATTCCTTAGTGCCTGTACCTTTGATCTCTGTAAGTGTTGGTAATGCAAAGGTCCATACTGTGCAGCTGGAAAGGCTGCTACCAATTTGCCAATCAAGCTGGCAACATGCCTAATTGAAGGTGATTGCTCTGCTAGGAGCTTGATACTGCCTTCAATTAAATCTAATCTCTTGACCTTGGGTAGAGTTACAGACATGCGAGTTGAATTAACTGTGAAACGCAGATAATCAATAACTTTAACAATTTTGATTTAGTTGGATGAATTAGAAACCCTAGACTCTCAAACATGAATTTAACAGCTGCAACAGATAACCCAGCTGCTTCCCGAGTTTTCCCAATTATTAAGATATCATCTAAATAAGCCATTACAATATGACCCTGAACCCGGAGAAGCCCCAATGCTGGTTTCAGCAGTTTTGTAAATAATCTAGGGGCTGAGGTTAACCCATTAGGCCGTGCTTTAAATTGCCACAACTGCCTCATCCAACTAAATTTCAAATACCTCCGATGGTCTTTATGAACAGGCACTGAGTAATATGCATCCTTAAGATCTATACATGCCATATAACATCCTTTGGAAACCAATTGCTTGGCAGTGGCAAAAATTTCCATCTTGAAATGCCTATACTGCACAAATGGATTAAGGTCTGTCAGGTCCAAAATGATCCGACTACCACCATCTTTCTTTGGTCTAGGAAATATGTTAGATACGAATTGATGAGGTTGCCAAACTGTCTTTTCAATTACACCTTTGAGATATAATTTCTCAATTTCTCAATTTCAGCCTGAACCTCCATATTCTCTTTTTGTGAGAACACAAGTGCCCTCCTCGGTGAATGTTGTGTAGGTGGACACAAATTAGAAATGAATTCAATTTTAAACCCCTGTATCGCTTGCAGTATAAACAATTCGGATGTTATCCAATACCATTCTTTCAGAAACCAGTGTAACCTTCCCCCAACTGGTAGGTGACTCTCACTGAACATGTTTCTACAAGCACCAGACACACCTACCTCCATGGTTATTGGTGGTCTTTGTCCCCTGGCTCTGGTGGGAAACGGCATAGTTGTTCGTGCTCCTGCAGGAGTGCGCCAGTTGCGCACATTGAATGGCTGACTTGGTCCTTGCACGGCCCCAGTTTCGGCAAACCGCTTGTAGGGGCTCATTAAAGTGCCGGTCATTGGCACTTTAATGAGCCCCACGGTCTTTGCCTCGTCGTTCAATTCCTTCACCCGCTTCACGAGGTCTTCTCCAAATAAAAGATTTGGTGGCTGGACGTTGGTGGGCTTACAGAGGGCAGCGAATTTCGGATTAATCGTAGGGCGGATGGTGCTCTTTCTAAGGCAGTTTATCTCAAAGTTCACATTGCACAGGGCATCCTGCTGTATATCAGACAGGTGCATCCTGCTGTATATCAGACAGGTGCCCCCCATCCACCGACCTCCCAAATGCCGTAATACCGGAAGCCAGTAGCTTCAGTACCCTCTACAACTTCATCTCCTGTGCCCTGATGCCTACTCCCATGCCGGCACCTTCAGTAGAA
>CM075978.1:28375661-28412398 GCA_038087875.1 Malacoraja senta
TGGCATTCTGCTGGAACCATTCCTCAAGGTCCCCCTCCTGCTGCCTGGTGAAGGTGTAGGGCATAACCTTCCTCCAGCCCTCCCTCACCACCAATGGAGCATCTGCCTCTGATGCTGTCAGACACAGGAGAAAGGGCTGCTTTGCTGCCTTCAAATGAGGCAGTGAAGGATGGGGTGGTGGTGGGGACATATACTACCACCCTGGTCTCCTCCTCCAGGGGTCTCTCATGCAGGGCTACCTCCTCCTGCATTATCACCTCCTGTGGCATCACCTCCTGCCACTCCTCCTCCTGGGTGGGCAACATCTGCATGGCAGGTTTTTTTGAGGGTTGTGCCCTCCCCCTGCACTGCTGCCTTTTTGGTGCCATCTCTAAAACACAAGTCTCCTCTCCAAAAAACTCTCCAGCTATTAATGAACATGCCTTGGAGTGAAAGAGGTGACGTTCTGCTGTTTAAATTACCTTTTTTTTCTACTGACCTTTTTTCACCCCGGAGCTATTACCTTCGACTACCATCGACTACAAAAATATCGATTTTTCCCACGGCACCTATTTTTAGTCACGGTCAATTTTTAACATTTTGAAAAATACGGCGCGACCTAGCTGAAGCCTCGACTACGCGGAAACCACTCTCGACCATGAAGGAGAGTGACGAAGACCTCCTATGACCTCGTGGCGACGTTGCCGCGACTATGGGTCACGGGCAAACTCGCCAGAGGTCGCGGTGGAGGTCGCCCAAGTGGGACAGGGTCTTTATTCAGCTGATGTTGCTGACCCTGTTCATGCATTAGCAAGAGCTGCAATGGAATTATCCAACAAATACAAGGTCAACATATATAATTTATTGGGAGTCCCAGGATCTGATGCATTAAAACTTTGTGATACTTCTTTGAAAGTAAATATTTCAAAGAGTTTTCTGACACAACAGAAGTGGATGCTTCACCTAGAGGGTGAAGATGGTTGTTGGCAAGATAACAAGATAAAACTGACAACTGTGGAAGAGCAGCTTGCTTACAGCATTTTAATCTCCTCAAAGCACCCTTTCATCCTTCCAATCAATGCCATCTCCAAAACTTGATAGGCTACTGGCACACATCTATTTTGCTGCATAAAAAAGAAAATAAACATAATCAAGTATGAACGTAGCAGGCAGACTTTCAGTTTGCCACTTTCTTCAGACTCCTTTCAGATAAGTGCTTTTGAAATGCTGAATCTTTAGGAAGTATAACAATGGGAGTAAGTATCTTTGTCTGCTCTGAAAGACAATAGGCCCCAGAAATATGCAGACACGAGAGACTGCGGGTTCTAGAATCTTGAGCAAAACACAAAGTGCTGGAGGAACTAAATGGGCCAGGCTGCATCTGTGCAGCAGATGCTGCCTGGCCCTCTGAGTTACTCCAATGCTTTGTGTCTTCTTTCGTAATATAATAGTTCATTTACTGAATTTTGAGATGACAGGGCAGAGGACTGAAGGACATGGAGTTACCTTCTGAAGAGCATCTTATAAGAGACAAAAATGTCACAGAGGATTTGGAAGCAAATTCCAAAGGTTAAAGATTTGGAGCTGAATTCATACTCGTCAATGGTAAAGCAATTAATTTAAAGGTTACCTGGGAATCTAGGATCATGGAAGCAAGGATATTTTTGAGGCTGGAATCAAAGTGCTGGAGGAATTCAGTCTTGCTGAGTTTAGTTTAGTTTAGTTTAGTTGTAGTTTTGAGATACAGCACAGAAACTGGCCCTTCAGCCCACCGAGTCCGCACCAACCAGTGATCCCCCCACATAAACAATAGGGACAATTTACAATTTTACCAAGCCAATTAATCTACAAACCTGTACGTCTTTGGAGTGTGGGAGGAAAACAGAGCTGCTGGGGAAAACCTACACAGATCACGGGGAGAAAGTACAAACTCCATACAGACAGCACCTGTGGTCAAGATTGAACCCGGGTCTCTGGCACTGTAAGGCAGCAGCTCTACCGCTGCACCACTGTGCCGCCCTCCCTGATGTTCCTCCAGCACTGCCGCTCAATGGGCCATGTGAACATGGATAGGTGACGTTTCGGGTTGGGACCCTTCTTCTGACTGATATTATGTCACGGATATATCATTTCTTTTTTATTTTCCCTGAATCTACATAACATCAGAAAATAAGAAAGAATCAGAAGCACAGTGCAGCTTTAATGTACTGAGTAGCTCACTCCTGCTTCTTTCTTGTTCTAATGCTATGTAGATTCAGGAAGAAAAACATTTAAAGAAGAAATGCTACATTCGTGACATAATATCACTTCACACAACCTGAAGAAAGCGCTGTGCCCAGGGGCTACAATGTGAGCTGCAGCAATAGTCATGTCACCAGTACATGAAGTGCATGTAGAAGGGCTCACTGGTGCACCTTGTGAGTCAGGAGTGGGGTCAGAAATCATGGGTCTAATCAGCCGGGGAGATGGTGGGAGCCAGGGATGGGTCGGCAAGTCATTCCGTTCACATTCAGTTTACATTTTATTTGTTTCTTGCGCTCCATGGTGCATTAAAGATACTAGAGGCGTGTCATTAGCGGGCCAGGGGTGTATTGTTGTTGCATTATCACGTGACCTCTGTTGTTCCAGAAAAATGAATAATCCAGAAAGGCTCTGGAACCAAACTGAAGCGGTGGTCAACCTGTATCCAGATATCTGTCAACCTGAGATCTAAATCTATTCATTACCTGAGAGAGTAAATCCAATGAATTTCCACCACTTAAATGAAGAGTTTTTTCCAGATTTCAGTCACAGCTGACCTGCCCCTGAATTTGAGACGGTGACTTGTGGTTGTGGATTCCATAACTCATCCGTGTTGACCATAGCTGAGCTAGCCCCGTTTGCCTGCATTTGTCCCATATTCTTCTAAACCTTTCCTGTTATAGCACATGTCTAAATGTCTTTTAAACATTGCCATTGCATACGACTTTACAGCCTCCTCTGGCAGCTCATTCCATACACGCATCACCCTCTGCATGAACAAATTGTTCCTGAGGTCTCTTATAAATCTTTACCCACTCACCTGAAACCTATGCCGTAGTGTTCTGCACTCCTCTACAATTGAACCATCCTCTCACAAACTAGAGAGCAGGCCTACCCTCCCATCTAACTCAATGGAGACCTTTGACCTTAGGGCAGTCACGGTGGTGCAGCAGTAGAGTTGCTGCCTTACAGCAAAATGCAGTGCTAGAGACCCAGGTTCGACCCCGACTACGGGTGCTGTCTGTATGGTGTTTGTGCGTTCTGCGTGGGTTTTCTCCGAGATCTTCGGTTTCCTCCCACACTCCAAAGACCTACAGGTTTGTACGTTAATTGGCTTGATTAATTGGCTTGATAAAATGTAAAATTGTCCAGTGCTGAGTGATGCTCTACCTAGAGCCTTTCAGCGTACTACATCCAGATCCTGATCCAGATCTTTGAACTATCTTTAATTGGATTTTATCAGACTATTTGCACTACATCCTTTATCCTGTATCTGCACAATGTGGGCAGCTTGATTGTAAGCATGTGCAGTCTTTTCATTGACTGGATAGCATGTAACAAAAAGCTTTTTACTGTACCTCGGTACACGTGACAAAGATAATCTAAATTAAACTAATACTGGTATTTACATACTCACATGAGAAAAAAATGTACATCCTATTGACGCACAGGAAACTGCAGATGCTGGAATCTTGAGCAAAAATCAAACTGCTGAAGGAACTCAATGGGTCAGGCAGCATCTGTGGCGGGAAATGGACAAATGTTTTGAGTTGGGACCCTTCTTCAGTTTCAAGTCTGAGGGTCCTGACCCAAAATGTTGTCTGTCCATTCTCTCTTTGGATATACAGTATATCTTGTGATTATATGATCAGTAAGACCCAAATTGTTCAGTTTTAATTTTGGACCAATTCAGTGATGTATTCTCAGATAATAGGCTGGATCACAACAGATCTGGCTCAGATCTCAAGACCACTATCCCCATCTTCTCTCACTCTATGTGATCCATGCAGCCACATCAATCATTGAACATGTGTCCACATTGATATTGCCCCATAGAGTAGAACAGTCCATGTGCAGTGATAAGCTAAACAATGTATTTGCATCTCAATGTTGTGTTAAACAGATAAAGCAGTTGTCATCTTAACCCTGACAAGTATTCATTACTTCTTCAACTGCCTTAGGAGGAAAACATACATGTTCAGGTTACTCTTAATTAATTATATAGGAACTTAAACTTGGAAATTCAATTGCACAGGGGATGTATCTCGTTAGTGATCTTCTCTGGGTGAAATTATACCAATTGACATAATGGACCATTCATACTAATGTGCTTGAAATTTTCCATCATCAGGCAGACATGAAGTGACATTGTTATTGCTGAAAATACCATTTCCACTCATAACAACATACATTTATGCTCAGAGCCCCACATTAGAACAGGCTTAAGAGAAATGTTTAATATGAAATTGCAATATGTGGTAAAGAAGATATATGGTAATGCTATCCTTCATTGGTTGAAACATTTAGCACAACAGTCAGGAAGCCATGATGCAGCTTTATAGAACTTAATTTAGGCCAAAATTGGAGTTCAGCATGCAGTGCTGGTCAGCCCAATACAATAGTACATGGAGGCTTTGGAAGGGATGCAGAGGTGGTTTACCAGAATGCTGCCTGGATTAGAGGGTATTAGTTGGAAGGAGAGGTTGGACAGACCTGGATTGTTTTGAATTGAATTGAATGCTATTTATTGTCATTCAAGCCTAGGCTTGAACGAAATATCATTACTACAGTTTTTTTTAACACATTACAAAAAAAAACCAAGACCCACACTTAACACAGTTTACATAAACATCCATCACAGTGAGTCTCCAACACCTCCTCATTGTGATGGAAGGCAAAGTCTTATCTCTTCCCTTTATTCTTCACCAGCAGTCCAACTGCAGCGTCTAGGCGAACTGGGGCTCCGGTGTTAAAGCCCCCGGCGGACGATGGCAAGTCCCGTGGCCATTCAGCCACGCCGGGCGATGCTAGCCCCGGCTCCGCGCCCTTCAGGCTCCGCGCCCTTCAAACCCCGCGGTTCAAGCAGTCCAACCCGCAGTCCAACTGCAGTGTCTAGGTGAACTGGGGCTACGATGTTAGAGCCCCCGGCGGGCGATGGTAAGTCCCGTCCATGTCCTTTGAACCTCGCGATTCCAGCGGGAGAAGTTGCCGTTGCGGGTGCTCCGAAAAACCGTCTCCCACCAGGGACCTGGAGCTCCCGATGTTCCTGTCCACCGGGTCCGCAGCCGGAGCCTCCAAAACTCCAAAATCGGGTCGCAGCAGCGCGCCACCACAGCTCTCCCCACTCCAAAGTCGGCCAGCTCCGCGATGTCAGGTCCCAGGCTCCGCGACTGGAGCCCTCAGGTTGGTCCCGGCTGGAGGCCGCCGCCGGCTCCACATTGTTAGGCCCAACGACATCGGAGATCCGACAGGGAAAAAGTCGGGTCCCCGTACAGGGATGAGATTAACGGTTTCCCCAACATCCCCCCCTCCACCCACCACATATACACAGCTAAAAAATAATAAAAACTAAGCTCCAGACATACATTTAACAAGACAAAAAATAAAAAAAAGACGGACGACTGTAGTTGAGCCGCTGCCGTTAGGCGCCGCCACTCCCACGAATGGAATGCTGGAATGCTGGAGGTTGAGGGAGAACCTGTTAGAAGTGTATACAATTATAAGAGACATAGATAAGGTAGGCAGGCAGAACCTTTCCCCCAGGATGGAAATATCAAATATATGAGAACACAGGTATGACAGTGGCATTACAGATGCTTTTGGATAGACATACGGATATGGATATGGATATGGATGTGGATATGGATATGGATATGGATGGAATGGATGGATATAGATTATGTGCAGGCAGATAAGTGTTTATCATCATGTTCACAAATACATTGTGGGCCAAAAGGCATGTTCCTGTGCTGTACTGATTTATGTTCTATGTTTTATGTTTAATGTTCTATGTTCCTATTTAAAGGGGTGGTTTGTTGACTCTACGAGGTATGACCATCCAGCACAGACTATTGAAACACTTTCAAAAGCATGAAATGCTCTTAAAATAACACTGAGGATTGTGTTCAATCCTCAACTGCTGAGATAGACATTCAGTGGGTGCCTAGATAGTGACACTGCTGGGAGCACTGTTACTGGAAGCTTCATAAGTGCGAACCAGCTACCTTGGACCAGGAGAAAAGATATGTCTGTTGATGGACAGCTTCCTTCCATACAGTCTTCAGAGATGCTACACGCTAGAATATAGAGCAGTACACCACAGCAACAGGCCCTTTGGCCCACAGTCTTTCTGGGGGAACTCTCGATTTGGGATAGCACAATGTTGCAGTGCTGCTGCCTCACAGCACAGAGACCCAGGTTGAATCCAGACCCTGGGTGCTGCCTGTGTGGAGTTTGCACATTGCCCCGCTGACCGCACAGGTTTCCTCTGGGTGCTCTGGTTTCCTCCCACATCCAAAAGAAATGTGGGTTTGTAGGTTGATTGGCCTCTGTAAGCTGTGTAGGGAGTGGATGAGAAAGTGGGATAATGTAGAACTAGTGTGAATGGGTGATCGATGGTCAGCATTATGTATTATAACTGGGCAGTAAATATTAAAAATATGATTCACCTGCTGGACAATTCTGCCCAGCAGGTGGACTGGATTATAATGGAAAAAGGGGATTGCTCCCCGAATAATATAGGAGCGATTATTCTCTCTCCAATAAATTTGAATAATAAAAATTATAATAAAAATAATAAAAATCCAATTATATATAGCACTATTAGAACATGGAAGCAAATAAAACAGAATCTAAAATTAAGAAACCTATCTCTCTTAATACCAATAGTCAATAACCCATCGTTTAAACCTTCAATCATAGATAAAGCATTGATACAATGGGAAAGAATGGGAATTAAAACGCTCGAAGATCTGTATGAATTAGAAAAATTACTATCATTCCAACAACTACAACTGAAATATAATTTGAAAAATAATCAATATTTTAAATATATACAAATCTGTGACTATTTGAAAACACACACAAAAGATTATTATAATATGCCTTCCGACTTACTAGATGAAGCAATGAAGATAAAGGCGGAATCAGTTAATTTAATATCATACTTATATAATATCATCTTAAATATAGAAATACCCACAACAGATGGAATTAGAAGAGATTGGGAACAAGATCTAGGTATAAAAATTTCAAAAGAGAGTTGGGATAATCATTTATTACAGGTGCATAAATGCTCGATCAACGTACGACATACGCTTATCCAATTTAAAACATTACATAGATTATATTATTCAAAAACCAAACTAAATAAAATCTTTCCTAACGTCTCACCAATCTGTGATAAATGTATATGTCAAGAAGCTACCATAGCACATTCTTTTGTTTTTTGTACAAAAATCCAAAAATTCTGGTTTGAAATATTTGATATTTTTTCAAAATTAATCAAAATAAAACTGGTACCAAAACCAGAATGGATTATTTTTGGAATATCGGAAGGTATTCCTGAATTAAACGTGTATCAGAAGAATTTACTCAATTATGGGCTAATAATGGGAAAAAAGCTTATACTTAAATTCTGGAAAAATGCGCCCACACCAACAATAAAAATGTGGACATCAAATATGTTGGAAACATTACATCTGGAAGAGATGAGATTCCTCCTAGTAGGCAAAGTAGATCAATTTCAAAAGACGTGGTCTACGTTTTTGGACCTATTACAAGCATGAGGTGCAATAGTAATTTAGAAAAACAAATAAATAAATAAAAGGTATCTGGACCTGGTAATGGGAGGTAAAATAAAAATAGACTTGGTTGGTAGTTCCTTCTCTATGAAGTATGGTATAAGAGTTATAATAGAGCGATTGTTCCTTCTTTCTTTCTCTTTTTTTTCTAGGGTCTATTTTCTAACTTTACTTCCTTCTCTAACCTCTTTTCTAAGGGGCTTTCTTTTCCCAACACTCTTTTGCACTTCACAACCTTTGCGCACTTTCTTCACTTTTCTTACTTCTTTCTTTTTCTTTCTTAAAGTTTAAAAAAGTGAAGCGGTACAAAAAATGTATTAATATATACGTGTTGTACATTACTGTAATCTACCGTACTTCTAAAAAAAAAAAAAAAAAAAAAAAAAATAAAAAAAAAAAGCATGGTCTCAGTTGGCCAATGAGCCTGTTTTCGTGTTGTATCGCCAAACTAAACTAAACAATGTATTTGCAGGATCAGGCTTTGCAACGCTATCATCAATCACTCTGTTTGTGGAGGTCAAGTGATTCCCAATGCCCTTACAGCAGGCAATGAATCTCTCCTTGGTCTTCCAATCTGCCACTCAATGCAGCATCAGAGAGGTCATTCAGGCATTCATGGAAACATTATTTGATCTAATAAGAAGAGGGAGGGGAAAGGTGGGATGCAAGTTAGTGGAAGAAACTGGTGCGCATCCAGGTGGGGCTCAAGGAAGATATGGGGAAGAAAAAAAGGCCGGGGGTGAGGGAAGGGGTGAAGGGGTGGGGAGGTTTGCTTGTTAGTTACCTTTCAATGTTCAAACCTTTGGGTCGCCAGCAACCCAAGTGGTGCCATATGAGGTGCTGTTTCTTCAGGTTGACAGTTGAATTTGACTTTGCATGGAAGGTGGTTCTGAGTTACACCGAATGCAATGTATATTTTATTATCATTATTTTTAATTACTAATGAAAACCCACAAAGCATTTTGATGTACTTTGTTACTTTCCTTATTTTTGTGTCTCCCAAGATGGAAAAGAAAAAATACAATTTGATTCTCATCCATTAATCTTGGACTAGGTTAGATGAGGAGTTTGTTGTGGAGGGGAGAGTGTGAGGAATAGTTAACTGCCGACTGTAATTGTTTACGTAGTTTAGTTTAGAGATACAGCATGTAAACAGGCCCTTCGGCCCATCGGGTTCACACCGACCAGCGATCCCCATACACAAAACTATCCTACACACACTAGGGACAATTTTACATTTATACCAAGCCAATTAACCTACAAACCTGTACGTCTTTGGAGTGTGGGAGGAAACCTAAGATCTTGGAGAAAACGCACGCAGATCACGCGGAGAACGTACAAACTCCATACAGACAGCACCCGTAGGCGGAATTGAACCCGGGTGTCCGGTGCTCTAATTTGTTGTTGTTTGTTGTTGTCATTAATTCATATGACCCCCACAGAGTTAATATATGAAAATAGTAGCAAATATTCATTATAACTTTAGCATAACAAATTATAAAAAAGCACAAAGTCAGAAAAATGTGTTAAATATTTAAAAGTTTCCAGCTTCTTTTAATTTACTTTGAAGTAGGCATCATGTGTAACCACAGTGTGTTTGTAGCAGAACTGTACAATGAATTTAGAATTTGGAAAAAGTGCAGAGAAGATTTACGAGGATGTTGCTCAGACTTGAGGGCCTGAGTTAAAGGGAGACACTGTGCTGGACTAACTCAGTACATCATGCAGCATCTCTGGAGAACATGGATAGGCAACTTTTTGAGTCGAGACCCTTCTTCTCCAAACTAAAAATTACCTGTCCATGTACTCCAGGGTTGCTGCCTGACCACTAAGTTACTTCAGCACCTTGTGACCTTTTTAGTAACCTAGCAGCTGCTGTTCCTTGTATCTATAGGGAGAGGTTGGGCAGGCATGGACTTCATTCATAGAACATAAAACAGAGGGCAGTACAGCACAGGAACGGGCCCTTTGGCTCTCAATATTTGTACCTAATATGAGGCCAAGTTAAACTGATCTCACCTACCTGTATATGTTCCATACCCCTCTATTCCCTGCAGTTCCATGCACCTATCTAAAACCCACTTAAACACCACTATCATAGTCTCCTCCACCACCTTTGGGTAACGTTTTCACACAAAGGGTGGTGGGTGAATGGAACAAGCTGCCAGAGGAGGTAGTTGTGGCTGGGACTATCCCAGCATTTAAGAAACAGTTAGACAGGTACATTGATAGGAAAGGTTTGGAGGGATATGGACCAAACGCAGGCAGGTGGGATTAGTGTAGCTGGGACATGTTGGCCGGTGTGGGCAAATTGGGCCAAGGACTGTTTCCATACTGTATCACTCTATGACTCTATGACTCTCTACAACACCCCCGGCAATGCGTTTCAGGCACCCACCACTCTTTATGTAAAAAACGGTGAAAACATACGAATCTTCAGAGACTTTCTTGCCGAAGTCATTAAGAAAAGAGCACTCTTCTCCAAGTCAAGAGCTATTCTGAGGGACATACCTGACCTCTGATTTGGCCTATTATATCCTGCCAAATTGCGAGTTACTTATAAAGGGACTGAATCCTTCTTTACTGATCCTGATAAAGCATTCAAGTTTGCCCAGGACACTGTGGGATCCGTCAAGGAATAAGTAATACTCTACTGAGTTTATACTGATGATGATAATCAATAAGTTTATACTGTGTTTGTAATCAATAAGTCGTTATAAATCTACTGACTTAGAGTTGGTTAATATGTCAAAACAGAATTAATAGAAAGTTACATAATAAGTGCCGTATGTCAGTTAAACTTCTCAATATTCAACTACTTAGTTAGATCCCACCAAGATACTTATCTTCTTGCGATTTAAAATATTTTTAAGGTTTGTTCCGTTTAGTTTTTATTAACTCCTTAAGGTGCGGAGTTATCTAATATTATCTATCTTACGGAAGCTTTCACTAACTTAACCACTGTTGGGTGGTATTCACCAGCAGCATTCTTATATGCTGTCATTTCTGTTGATTTTACTTTTCACTTTCTAATTTCTTTACTAAATATCTTATCTATCTTTACTAATGCACATTTTTCTTGGAGATATCTCTGGGGGATAGGGGAAAAGGGGATAGGGCTCACCCACCCAGCATTTAAAGGAAATATTTCAAATAATGTGTTGGACCATTTAAATCAAAAGAGACCATGTAAGCTTTAAAATGCAAGATGATGTAGCTAGGAAAATAGGAGGAATCACATTTTGTAGTTGGAATGTGAGGGGCGTTAATGAGCCAATTAAAACAGGTAACGTATTAGCCCATTTAAAATCCATTAATATTGATATAATATTTCTTCAGGAGATGCATCTTAAAAATGGAGCTCACAACAGGCTGAAGGGTAGGTGGATTGGACAATTATATCACTCTACGTTTTCTTCCAAAGCAAGAGGAAAAGCAATTGTAATTCGTAAAGATATACAATTCAAACATAAATCCACTATAGCTGATAAGGAAGGCAGGTACATTATAATATCCTGGGAATTGTATTCAACTCCATTGACCATGGTGAATATTTATGCTCCTAATTTCGATAATCCCCAATTTTTTAATAAAATATTTAATACAATTTCTGACTCTGGTCAGCATAATTTGATAATTGGGGGATATTTAAATTGTGCATTAGATCAATACTTGGATAAATCTTCACTTCAAAGAAAAAGTACATTAAAATCGGGTGACCTTTTAAACACCTATATTGTGGCGGCTCCCAAGGGTCGGGCCAATACTAACTGTCAAACCCCTCGGCACGGGAGTGGTTCAGTCCGGAGGCGGCCCTTAACCAGAGGGTTTAAAGGCAGGGGTTTGGGTGCCATCTTTCTCTTGAGTGGACTTCCCTACAACCGGGAGGAACACAAATAAAGGTGCCTCTCGAAATACCTGACTGCTCTCTTTCATTTCGAGTCCTACGCACCACATTGGTGACCCCGATGCTCCATTGTCGTCATGATGGAGAAAGCAGAAAGCCCTTCCACCTCACAGGCTGGCCAGGCCCTGAATCTGGACGCGGTCTCTGTAAAATTGCCTACCTTCTGGACCACCCGGCCACACATCTGGTTCCAGCAGGCGGAGGCCCAATTCAACCTGCGGGGCATCACAGTAGATGCCACCCGTTTCTATTACCTGGTGGGGGCCCGCGACCAGGACACGGTTGAAGAGATCACGGACTTCCTCGCAGCCCCCCAGGCCACCGATAAATATCTCGGCCTTAAGGAGCTCCTGCTCCAGATTTATGGACTCAGCAGGATGGAGCATGCTGCCAGGCTCCTTCATATGGAGGGCCTAGGCGACCGACGGCCATCAACCCTCCTAAAGGAGATGGTTGCTCTCCTGGATGGGCACACGCCGTGCCTGCTGTTTGAGTATACTTACCTCCATCTGCTGCCAGCCTACATCTGTCTTCAGACGCCTCCTTCGCCGACATCAGGGCCCTCGGGAGGCGCGCCGATGTGCTGTGGATGGCGCGCCCTCTTGACGTCAACGTGCTGGCCGTCAGCAGACACAGGGACGCGCTGAAGACGACGTGGCCTGATGACGTCAACGCGCTGGCCGTCGGCAGGCGCACCGATGACGTCACCCCGGCAGCTCCCGATTTCCTCCGGTGGGGCGGGGGAGCTGTGGAAGGAGTGACAGCTCCAGCCCGACGGCCCGTAAGATCGCCCCCCACGGCCATGTCGGGTACTGCACCTGCAGTCCAGCACCAGCAAGCTGCAAGTGCCACCAACAGGAGCCAGCAAGCTCCAAGTACCACCAACATGAGGTGCTGGTGCTACTACCATCAGCATTGGGGTGCTGCAGCCCGACTATGCCGCCAGCCGTGCACGTTCCCAGGAAATGCCTGGGCCGGCTGCCAGTAGTTCCCGCGGCGGCCGGCCAAATTCACCGCCTTTTTGCCTGGGATCGGCGCTACGGGACCCGCTTCCTCGTTGATACTGGAGTGGAGCTCAGCGTCCTGCCCCCTTCGCTGGCCGAAATTCGTTGTGGTAAGCGGGGCCCGTCCTCACCGCGGTGAATGGCAGCCCTATCCGCACGTATGGAGCGCGCATGGTCCCGATCGTGTTAGGCTCCAACACAAATAAAGGTGCCTCTCGAAATACCTTACTCCTCTCTTTCGTTTCGAGTCCTACGCACCACGATATAAACAATACAAACATAAGAGACGTATGGAGGATTGCCAATCTGGAAGAGAACACTCTTTTTATTCAGGTGTTCATAAAGTTTATACACAAATTGACTATTTCTTGGTTGACGCCAAACTTATCCCTTTCACCTACAACCCAAAATATCACGACATTATTATTTCGGATCACTGTCCTCTCACTTTTTTAGTAAAATTGGAATGTATAATAAACAACCATTTTGGAGATTTAATCCACAAATACTAGCTTGTCGTGACTATCTGAAGCTACAGATGAAAACACTTTTTGAGACAAACGACACCCCCAGTATTCTCCAGCTTTGCTGTGGGAAACTTTCAAAGCCTATGTCAGCTGTATTATCGCATACCAAGCTTTTCAAAACAACAAATATAAGACTGAACAATTGGAATTAGAAAAACAGATATAACAGTTAGACCTAGAAAACGTGGCTGACCCAACCATTGCAAAACATAATAAGATAGCTGCACTAAAATTTAAATTAAACCAGATTCTCTCTGCAAAAATTATTAGGGTATTTCAATATACTAAACAAACAAATTTTGAATTTGGTGATAAACCACACAAGCTACTAGCACGCCAACTCCGCAAATTAGAGAATAACCGTACAATACACAAAATTAGATCAGAAAAAGGAGATTTGCTTACATTGCCTAAAGATATTAATGAAAGATTCTTACAATTTACCAAACACTATATTCATCAAAAACAACAGTTGATCCTGCAAAGATGAAAAGCTTTCTTGAGAATTGCAATCTCCCATTTCTTAATGAGGGGGAACGGGATGAATTAGGTGCAGAGATTACAACAAAAGATATCGTAGAGACTATTAAATCATTGAAAAGTGGAAAAACTCTTGGCACCTGTGGGTTTAGTAACGAATTTTATAAAAAAATTAATGATTTAATTTCTCCACGCTTACAAGCCCTTTATATTCAAGCATTTAAAGAACAGACTTTACCACAAACTCTTGCTGAATCAACTATTATATTAATTCCAAAAAAAGATAAAATCTCAAAGAGCCTGGATCCTATAGGGCAATAGCCATTTTAAATATGGATCAGAAGATACTAGCTAAGACTTTGGCTCGTAGATTAAGCCTAGTTATCGGTAAACTAATACATCCAGATCAAACTGGGTTTATACCTAAACGACACTCGTTTTATAATTTGACACATTTGTTTAACATTATATATTCACAGAGAATGCCAAATGAAGATCTAACAATTATTTCTCTAGATGCAGAAAAAGCTTTCGACCAAGTGGAACGGTCTTATCTTTTCACAATGTTGGAAAAATTCCAACTGGGAGAAAGCTTTACTTTATGGGTGAAGCTTTTATACACTAATCCGACAGATAGAATACTGACAAATAAAATGCTTTCACCTAAATTTTATTTATCTAGGGGTAACAGACAAGGATGTGCTCTATCTCCAATGTTATTTGCTTTAGCCATAGAACCCCTTGCCGAGAGTATCAGGTCCCATTCAGGCATTTGTGGATATAATACCAAATATACCTCCAATAAAATTTTGATATATGCAGATGATGTACCTTTATACATTACTAATCCCCAAGTTAGTATTCCAAATGTTCTAAACATTATAGAACAATTTGGTTCTTTTTCTGGATACAGAATAAATTGGAACAAAAGTGAAATAATGCCAATAAAAGAACAAGACCCTTCTCAACTCTGACAATTTCCTTTCAGAATCGTTACTAAAAAGTTAAGATATCTTGGAATTTACGTGACTAGAAAGTATTCCTCTTTGTTTAAAATAAACTTCCCACCATTAATCACTAAATTGTATGCCTACATCCAATTTTGGAAAACACTTCATATCTCCCTTATTGGTAAATTAAATGCCATAAAGATGATCTTCCTTCCGCAACTTTTATATTTATTTCAATCAATACCGATATATCTCCCTAAAAGCTTAATTTAAAAAAAAATTCTATTGTCACTAACTTTATTTGGGACTACAAAACCCATAGAATACACAAAATACATTTGTGCAAATCCAAATAAAATGGAGGATTAGCTCTACCCAATTTTCTTTTTTACTTCTGGGCAACTAATATTAAAAATATAACTTTCTGGTTGGACGATACATGTCAATATGTAAATTGGTTAAAAATGGAGAGGGAAGATTGTTTGCCTTTTTGTATAGGCTCGATCCTCCTATCTCCAATACATTTGAATAAGTCAATGTATGAGCAAAATCCGATAATACATAGTACTATCCGTATCTGGAAACAGCTGAAATTCTGTCTTAAATTGAGAAATATGTCTCTCCTTCTTCCTATTGCAAATAATCCCTTGTTTAAACCGTTTACTTTAGATGTGGTGTTTGTTCAATGGAAGAACCTGGGAATCAATACTGTGGGAGACCTCTATAAGAAGGGGACTCTCTCTTATGTTCAAGAACTACAGGAGAAATAGCACTTGAATGCCAATAATTTTTTTAGATACCTTTAAATCCGAGATTACGTGAAAACATATACACAAGACTGTCCTCTTATGGGTCCAGATATATTGGACGATTGTTTGAATAGACATGCCGATACAAGTAAGTTGATATCTTACATTTATAACACTCTTATAAATATTGACACCCCACCCTCTGAGATTTATAGGCGAGCATGGGAGGACGAGCTGGGTTTACCCATTTCGAAAGATATATGCGAGGAAAGCCTACAATAAAAACACTACTGTTCTTTAAATGCCAGGCATTGCCTGATACAATTTAAAGTATTGCATAGGTTATACTACTCAAAGACCAAATTGAACAAGATCTTCCCAACTGTCTCTCCTCTGTGTGATAAATGTCACTTTCAAGAAGGCACCCTAACTCATTCTTTTATATCCTGTATAAAAAAACAAAACTTCTGGACGGAAATATTCAATATCATTTCTAAATCACTTTAAATTAAATTGGAGCCAGATTCAAAATAATAATATTAGGAATATCAGAGGGCTGCCCTAATCTAACGATATCTCAAAGACGCTTCCTTGACTATGGTTTAATAACTGCCAAAAAAAACTATACTTCAATTCTGGAAAAAAATAACAGTCCCCACAGTGAAGATGTGGATCACAGAAATGAGCGAGACACTACATTTAGAAAAAATAAGGCTTGTCTTGACTGACAAACCAGATCAATTTTCCAAAATATGGTCTCCTTTCATTGAATTTCTTCAACAACATAATGGTTGAACACAAATTCAAAACCAACGCTAGGGTCGGGTGAGTGGGCGTAGGGAAGGGTAGTGGGATATAACTCCGCTTCTTTCACTTCTTCGTTAGTTCTGGGGGTTTTCTTTTTTCTTTTTCGTGTCTCTCTCGAAATCCTTTCTTTTCTTTTTCTTTTCTTCTTTCTTTCCCTTTTTTCCTTTTTCCTTTTTTCCGATCAAAAAACTCCTCCAAAAAAACAAACCAGGGTATAGCTATAAAAAAACTTGGCCCACACAACTCCATTAATCTTCCCCCTTCTTACCATGTAGCTATACAAATAATGTTGGACATTTCTACCTTGGGAAAAAAGTTCTGACTGTCTACCCTATCTATGCCTCTCATACTTCTATCAAGTCTCCCTCGATCTCCGATGTTCCAGAGAAAACAATCCAAGTCTATCCTACCTCTCCCTGTTGCTGAAACCCTGCAATTCAGGCAGCATTCTGGTAAATTTCCTTTGCACCTTCTCTGAAGTCTTCACATCCTTCCTGTAATATGATGACCAGAACTGCATACAGTAGCCAAATTAAGTCAAGTCAAGTCAAGTCAAGTTTATTAGTCACATACACATACGAGATGTGCAGTGAAATGAAAAGTGGCAATGCTTGCGGACTTTGTGCAAAAAACAAACAGACAAACAAACAAACTACAAACAGAATGGAACAGTATCACATATTCTTAAATATTGTGGGCGGAAGGAAAAAGGGAAAAAACAAACAAAACCCCCCAAGCAATTTAAAAAACCACCAGTAGAGTGGTACAGTAAAGTTAGTCCCTGGTGAGATAGGAGTTTACAGTCCTAATGGCCTCTGGGAAGAAACTCCTTCTCATCCTCTCCGTTCTCACAGCATGGCAACAGAGGCGTTTTCCTGACCGTAGCAGCTGGAACAGTCCGTTGCAGGGGTGGAAGGGGTCTCCCATGATCGTATTGGCTCTGAAGTTGCACCTCCT
Organism: Malacoraja senta; assembly: GCA_038087875.1. Classification (NCBI taxonomy): domain Eukaryota; kingdom Metazoa; phylum Chordata; class Chondrichthyes; order Rajiformes; family Rajidae; genus Malacoraja; species Malacoraja senta. The sequence goes on from CM075978.1 coordinate 28,392,845, forward strand.
GATGTATAGATCCTGCAGAGGGGCGAGTGAAGTTCCCATAGTGCATTTGGCCAAACGCACTACTCTCTGCAGAGCCTTCTTGTCCTGGGCAGAGCAATTCCCAAACCAGATTGTGATATTTCCGGACAAGATGCTTTCCACAGCCGCTGAGTAGAAGCATTGGAGGATCCTCGGAGACACTCTGAATTTCCTCAATTGCCTGAGGTGGTAAAGGCGCTGCCTTGCCTTACTCACGAGTGCTGCAGCGTATGATGCCCATGTCATATCCTCAGAGATTTGGACTCCCAGGTATTTAAAACAGCTCACCCTATCCACAGTATCCCCATTTATCCTCAATGGTGTGTACGTCCTCGGATAATGTGCCCTCCTAAAGTCCACGATCAGCTCCTTAGTTTTTTGGATGTTCAAGAGGAGGCTGTTGTCCTGCCTCCTAATTTATCCAATGCGGCCAAATCAGGTCCTGTTTTGGCAACGAACGCCCAGGAACAAAGAAGACTGCAAAAAGTGGTGAACATTGCCCAACCTGTCACGGGTACTGACTTCCCCACCATCAAAGGGATTTACAAGAGTCGCTGCCTCAAAAAGACAGCCAGCATCATCAAAGACCTACACTACATAGATACATAGAAAATAGGTGCAGGAGTAGGCCATTCGGCCCTTCGAGCCTGCACCGCCATTCAATATGATCATGGCTGATCATCCAACTCAGTATCCCGTACCTGCCTTCTCTCCATACCCCCTGATCCCTTTAGCCACAAGGGCCACATCTAACTCCCTCTTAAATATAGCCAATGAACTGGCCTCAACTACCCTCTGTGGCAGAGAGTTCCAGAGATTCACCACTCTCTGTGTGAAAAGGTTTTTTCTCATCTCGGTCTTAAAGGATTTCCCCCTTATCCTTAAGCTGTGACCCCTTGTCCTGGACTTCCCCAACATCGGGAACAATCTTCCTGCATCTAGCCTGTCCAACCCCATAAGAATTTTGTATGTTTCTATAAGATCCCCTCTCAATCTCCTAAATTCTAGCGAGTATAAGCCAAGTCTATCCAGTCTTTCTTCATATGAAAGTCCTGACATCCCAGGAATTAGTCTGGTGAACCTTCTCTGCACTCCCTCTATGGCTATAATGTCCTTCTCAGGGTCTATTGCAGCCCTAGCCTAGTCACACACTCATTTCACCCCTACCATGAGGTATGAATCTGAAAAAACGGGTTGATTAATAGCTACTTCCCAACAATCATCAGTCTATTGAACACCACACAACACTAACCTCAACAATGAACTATGGACTGTTTTTAGTTGCCCTTTGGGTTTTTAAGCGCTGGTAATGGGGTTATTAATCTAGTGATTTTTGTTGATTATTATATGTTAACTATATGTATTGTGTTACTGACCAGTTATGCTGCTTCAAGTAAGAATTTCATTGCTCTGTTGTTGGTACATATAATAATCGATCCACTTCTTGACTCTTAACTCTTGATAGTCCAGGTTGGTCCGATATGGATATGCAAAGGACAGAGAGCTGATTCAGACACAAGAGCCAGTTCGCTATTACTAGGAAATGTACCAAAATCTTCTTCCTGTAAAGTAGAAATGCTGGAGGTACTCAGTAGGTCAGGAGCCTGCTGAGTTCCTCCAGCACTTTGCATTTGACTTAAGATTCCATAATTTGCAGTTCCTTGTATCTTTCCTTCTTGTTAGATTTGACATTTTTGACATCCTTGACATTTCCAGCACACCATTCTGTTGCTTGTTTGAATTGTTATTGACTGGTGAGTGTTTTGCTGCAACAGACCCTGAGTAGCAATATAGGAGTACATATCACCTTCCTGCAGATCTGTATTTATTATGTATCTCAGATGTATAAGTAACATATTTAAACTGGCAATGGGCCAATCAAATATAACCTTTCAAAATTATATTAGCTTTAATATTTCAGTATTGATTCTAACTATAACTGTCACATTTGCCATTTTTATTGCTCCAGGGTAACTTTATCCAATGATTTCAAGCGTCATTCATGTAGTCTGAAATATCTTTCATAAAATACTGATTTAACTAAATCAGTCTAATGGGAATAAGGAAGTAGTCCTCTAATTACCAAGTAACAATGTGAGAACAAACAAAAGTATAATTATAATGCAAAAAAAATTAATACATGCATCTTATTTCAAGTTGCAACTGTATAAAAATGATACTTCAAAACTTCAGTTTGTAAGGTCTTATTTCCTCTTCAAAGTGGGGGTGTCAGTGTTCAACATTGAGTGTTTTATATGGGGGTTCCTGTTGAGCTGTATCACATGTGCAAAAATTAATTGGATAAAAGATACAGCATGGAAACAGGCCCTTCGGTCCAGCGAACTATCGATTACCCGTTCACCCTAGCGCTATGTTATTCCTCTTTTGCATTCACTCCCTACACATTAAGGGCATTTTGCAGAAGACAATTGACCTACAAACTTGTGTCTTTTTAGGGTGTGGGAGGAAACAGATCCAAAGGAAACCCACACGGTCACAGGGAGAATGTGCAAACTATGCACAGCCAACACCCAAGGTACGGATCGAACTGGGTCTCTGACATTGTGAGGCAGCAGCTCTACCAACTGTGCCACTGTGCCACTCTAAAAGAGATCAGGATCTGGCTATTTGATGCCATTCTGGTTACCATAATGAACAATCTTCCTCTTTTCGTGTTCATCTTGTTAGAAATGTTGACCTCGCTGTCATCGTCCGTACTGAAAAGGACGCAAGTTTCTGGCGACAATCAGTAGAAGCCATCACTTGTCGCAATAGATGATGGTGGTAGCAGAATTAGCTCAAGATACTTCCAGTTTCCAGCCCCGCGACGTGGACGCTTCTGCTATGGGGCCATAGTGAACAATGACAATGGTGACGTTGAATAATCTCTCTCAATAAATTTTGGGGAATTCTAGCTCCTTGTCATCTGTTCCATGTTTCCAGGCAATTTTCAAATTACTCTTGTAGATTTTGCCAAATATTTTTTTCTAAAGGAAGTCAATCACATTTCCTTTCATTTTCCCAAGACATACATTTCACATATAAACAGCTCGATGAAGTAGTGGAGGGAAGTTGTAATCCTCAGACGTAAGTGGGTTTAGGGTAAAGTCAGAAGTCGGAAGTAACAATGGTGAGATTCTAAATGAAGAACCCAATCCAACTTGTACTCACATCCGATTTTAACTGAGACAGGATGAAGATTGGATGCCCATTCTGTTCCCAAAATATCATTCAAATGTTTATGGAGTGCTGGTCTTTTCAATTTAACAGTTCCTATTTCTAATCACTTAATTCTGGGTTTTCCAAGCCTCAGGGAGTTTGAATAGTGAAATGGATCAAGAAGGGCAGGATCCATCAATTAAGTGATGGAGCACTGCTTCTTTTCAGGAGGAGTTAGATCTTTAGCTTCAACTAATTGACCCTCTAAGCATTTCCTTGCCACAGAGCTTCATTGTGATATCTTTAGTTTAGTATCAAGGAGCACATCCCCTTCATTTCCCATGAAGGTTATGTTCTTGGCAGTAAAGTAATGATTTCATTCTGGGTCTGTTTTTCTCCCAATGAAGAATCTAACTGTAATTGCATGTCTAGTTCTAACAAAATCTTCCCATAGCTTATTCTGTTCAGCTCTGATGCTCCACAGTTTATTTTGCAAAAAGAAAAACAGGAGATGCTGGAAAGATTAGGGCAGCACAGTCGTGCAGCTGGTATACCTGCTGCCTCACAGCACTAGAGACCTGGGTCCGATCCTGAGCTCGGGGACTGTAGGTGTGGAGTTTGCATGTTCGCCCTGTGACCATGTGGGTTTCCTCTGGGTGCTCTGATTTCCTCACACATCCTAAAAAGGCGCACGGGTTTGTTTGTTAATTGTCCTCTGTAAATTTTTCACTAATGTGTAGGGAATGGCTACGAAAGTGGGATGACATAAAACTAATGTAAACGGGTGATTGGAGTTTGGCATGGGCTCATAGGGCTGAATGGCCTATTTCCCTGCTATATCCCTAATCTAAAAAAAGTAAAGCATCCAGCAAATTAAGCAACACAAGTAGAATGGGAAATAGAGTTAACTTTCCAGGTGAAAACAGCAGAAGTTTTTACTTCAAGCAAAAAGTTTCTGCATTATTCTTACAAACGTAGCAATTTATGCTTGACATTCCTAGCTAGAGATAATGGATAAAGGCATTAAACAATGGAGACACTAACACAGATCCCTAAAGAACACTGTTGGTAATATTCTCCTGTGCTAACAATGAATGCTGGGCCATTACCCGCAGGGTTACATTGGACAAGTAATTGCATATCCAGTTAAAATATTTCCACCAAATCCCTAGTTATGTATTTCAAGTACCATACTAACTTTATCAGAGGAGCTTTTAAAGGTGACTTACTGCTCAAATTCAATACATACAATAGCCTATCACGATTAACCTTCTTCATTATCTCCTCAAAGAAATTCCATTCATTAGATTAAAAATATTTCCCATTAATTAACTCATAATTGTTATTTTCTTTTACAATTTGAGTTCTATTCAAGCTTATTAATAAGAGTAACAGCAACTTTTTCTAGAATGGATTCCATCTTCCCTGGTTTACAGTTTTACTTTAGTCACTTTGTAAAAAGAGTTTAATTTGCCTTCTCTAGTCTCTCGACATCTCTCCATTATTCAGAATTTTGAACGTTTATGTTAGAGTTCCTGTGATTGTCTCTCTTTGTTTCCTGAGACTCTTATAATACTTCATGCCCGAGAAAACAATCCAGGCATTAAGACATTGACTAAGCCAGTACAACAGATAGATAGACAGTAGTTTGTGCCGATGCCATTTGCATATGATCTTCTTGCAAGGACCAATGTGCTTTGGAAGTGCCAGATTGATGTTGTCCCTACTAGTAGGTATGTTACAATACTTGCCTTCAGTGGCGCTGTAATTCTGTCACTGGCCGTGTGCGCGATTTTGGCGCCTTTAAGGGGGGGAGGGGTTAAAGCGCGGGTTTCTCCTCCCTTGTCCTGAATTATACTTTGTTGGAGTTCCAGCCTCTGTGGAAGAAGCATTCCGAGTGCCGTTTTGCGTAGTTTGTTTTAAAAATCTCCCAACAAGTTCAGCGTTGGAATCATTTTAAAATCATCTTCTGAAGCGTCAACGCCAACAACGGGGACGGATTTCACACAAGGGAAAGGTAAACGAAAGTGCTTTATTTTAATGTATAAAAGTGCTTCTTAAGAAGCCTTTAATTCACATTTTTACATGCGACACAGTGATTTTATTCCCCGAACTAACGGCAGTATTTTTCATGCCAATACGGGGTTAAATTCACCGCAAATCAACGTTCCAAAAGATCGCGTTCCAGTAATCCTCACTCGCAAGATGATTTAAATCCCCATTAATTTACAGGTATTAAACATTCAATTCCTTCCATTTGGCCTGTAAATTCATGAAAATTAGATTTAAAAATTATGTTATATTGTGAATTATTGTGTGAATGTTATTTGGACACTTAGGCTATTTAAAAATGTTAATCTATTCTTAAGAAATTGATAGATGTTTAGATCTAGTAATTGAATTTTGTAATTAGCTACAATTAGGTAACTAACTAATTATATGCTTTACTTTCATGTCTTCGAAGTAAGATTGTTTCATATTTGTTTCAGAATGTTTCAATCTATAATAACTGAAAATTTCTTTCAGTTATCATAATTTTTAAGAAAGTTATGGGCTTTTAACTGTCCTCGATCACAGCTTTTGTGTTAAGGCAATGGAAAAGCAATAGGGAACTAGATGCTAATTTCTGAGTATGATAATGGCCATAACTTTTTTAATACTGAAGATATGAAAGTGAATTAAGTGTCAAATTAAACTTCTTTTTATGCTTTATCTGATGGGATAAATTGCAGACTTTATTTTTTAAATCTCAAAATTTTGTAACATTGCTACTACTAGTGCTGGAGTCCTGAATGTTAGGGCTCATTAGGTGGGTGATGTCCTTCAAGAATGACAGGGGTAGCAATCGGTACCCGGACGTGGTGTCGAAGGACGAGAAGCCGAAGCAAAGAAGAGGAAACCAAATAACAGAACGGAAACGAAGCCAAAACGCCAAATAACCGAAAGCATACAAAGCCGAAACGCCAACTAACCGATAGGGTGGGATGCCTAAAAGCAAACTAACCAAAAGGGCGGGACGCCTAAAAGCCAACTAACCGAAAGGGTGGGACGCCTAAAAGCAAACTCATCGTAAAGGCCGCTCTGCCAAAACGTCAACTCACCGAAAGGCTGCGTCGCCTACAAGCCAACTCACCGAATGGCCGCTCTGCCGAAAAGTCAAATAGCGGACATGATGTCGCAGGGGGGGGGGGGGGCGGGACTTGTCAGCGATTGGTCCAGACCCCCGCGTCCACACATCACTGGCCGATGGAGACGGGAGGGTGGGGGTCATTTTCTAACACAAACCATAGGTGACTGGGCACTCTGAACCCGAGCACCAAGTTGTAAGCGCCCGAAGGAGCGCATCCCTCGGGACAGCCCCATTCTCCCACGACCGCCCTCCACCTCGTCTACCCGTGCGGCCGCACTACTGCCTGCAGAGAGAGTCTTCTTGCAATGTAGTAAAACATGGTTGTTTTTTATGTCTAGATCTGTAATGAAGGTTGTGACACAAGATAATGCTGGAATCCAAAGCAAAAATACAAAGTGCTCGAGGAACTCAGCGGTCAGGCAGCATCTGTGGAACGAATGGGCAGATAACATTTCGGGTTGGGCCCCTTCTTCAGATTAATTGTAGTAGAGGGGATAAAGCTGGAGGAAAGAGGTGGGGATAGGACACGGCCTGGCAAGTGATAGATGGATACAGATGAGGTAGGGTTTGAATATACAAGGTTGCTATTGTCAGTTGCAATATGCTCCAATTTAGTGTCATAGTCAAAGAGTAATTCAGCATGTAAACAGGACCTTCAGCCCAACTCATCCATGTCGACCGAGATGCTCCATTTAAAATAGTCCCATTTGCTCGTGTTTTACCTCCTCTGACAGCTCGTTCCATATACCCACCATCCTCTGAAATTTGCCGCTCTGGTTCCAACTAAATCTTTCCCTTCTCACCGTAAACATGTCCTTTCATTCTTGATTCCCCTACTCTTGGTAAAATATACTGTGATTTCACCTTATTTATTCCAAACCATGTAAACTATTATAATTATGTAAATTCTAAAGAACCATTTGCCCATATCCAAGTTGTTGGAGTTGAAACTGGATTTAATCACCTGGCTGTTATCTTGTGTGCAAAAGTGTACAAAGCCTCATTGTACATTAAGATCTTTTTGAGTATCATCCAAGAGATGCTCTTCTAGAATATCCGCTTGCCATGCTAAATAAAGACCCATTAGATATCTACTGTTCGAATCTCCGCCTGGCTCATTCAAAGGCACAATTTTGAACACCAGCCCCACCCAACCCTGCTGGACACAACAAACAACATGCTGGAGGGACTCTGAGGATTACGTTTTAGGTTTAGGTCAATTATTGTCACATGCACTGGGGTTCAGTGGAAATCTTTGTTTTGCATGATATCCAATCAGATCAGATATACCATAAAAAAAAATACAATCAAGTCAAACTCAAGTACAGTAGATAGAGACAAGGGAAAGATACAGAGTACTGGATATAGTTCTCAGCATTGTAGCACATCACATAGTTACCTGGTAACTTATGTAGTTTCATAGACAAAGTTTAATGTCCACAATGGGGTTGAGGTGAATCGGACCTAACTTATGGGAGGATCGTTCTGTATCCTGACAACAGAGGGGATGAAGGGTTAACAGTATTGATGAGGCAGGGGGTGGAAAGGAATTGTCAACTTTTTGGCTTGAATGTAGGGCAGCAAAATGGTGCAGCTGGTAGTTGCTGCCTCACAGTGCCGGAGATCCAGGTTTGATCCTGACCTTAGGTGGTGTCAGGGTGGAGTTGGCACATTTTCTCCGTGACCACAAAGGTTTTCTTCCAGGTGCCCCTGGTGTTTTTTTCCCAACAACCCAAAGACTTCTGGATTTGTAAGGAGTAGGCACGAAAATGGGATAACACAGAACTAGTGTGAATAGCTGATTGGTGGTCGGTGTGCACTTGGTGGGCCGAATGGCCGGTTTCCATGCTCTATCCCTAAAACTAAAAGTAAAACTAAAAGTAAAATTTAAAAAAAGTGGAAAGGGAAGATTGTCAGTATGAAGAGGAGAGGGAGTGAAACAGGGGCCAGTGGGTGATTTGTGGATTGAGGAGGGGGTGAAAGATGACAGGTAGAGTGGAAGGGTGGGTGTTGGGAGACAGGTAGGTAGATAATAAATGGAGACAAAAGAAACTGAAACAAGGAGGAGTTGGTGCCAGCTTAGTGGGGGGAAGGGTGAAGGTGGGATGGCTGCTGGAAGGTGTGCAAAGGAATTTCTTGGGAAAGATAACTCCAAGCATATTATTTAAAGTTTAGGTGCTTATTTTTGGCATTGGACGACACTACACTGTCATCCCACAAATCAACAAAGAATAACTCACAAAAATACGACTTCACTCAATCATGCTTGTCCTTTCTTTGCATCAGAACGTGCTGTGTGTTTAAACATCTATAGTCGTATCCTGTCTCCACAAGAAAATCCTGCACTAATTTGTAAATGTTTCCATAGCAACCATTCCACCAGTTAAACAATCAAATTAAGTAATTCCTAAGCCAGAGTCAAGGCAGCAACGAAAAAGGAATCTCAAAACCTCCCTCACCCTCCCCTCCTCGCACCGATGATCATGTTATTATACAAGACACAAATCTGACACCTCATTCCCATCTTACAGAGAATTGATGATCAGTTTGCATGGCCTGGCATTTGTTGTCCTTGTGTGATACAGGAAAATAAAGATTTGTTAACGATAGAAATAATTTGGATTGTTAGCTATAGAAATAATTTATTTGACAAAACAAATAGGCACATCTGATGGTATTTTGTAAAACATTGATGGACTGGATTTTTAACCTGTGAAGTTAAAACAATGCAAGGGCTTTGATATGATTCTGCATCACAAACTGCTCTGACTGGTTAGATTGAATGGGGTCCAGGAATGGGGTCCAGGGTGCTGGCTCGAAGGGTTGAATGGCCTACTCCTGCATCGATTTTTCTATGTTTCTTCACCCTTCTCTTTTTCCACCTAACATCTGCCAATTAACTCTTTTTCATTTGGATCTACCTGTCGCTTGCCGGTTCTTGCCACCCTTCCCCTCATCTCTTTCTACCAGCCATCTGCCCTCTACTCCATCAGTCAGAAGAAAGGTCCTGACTTAAAACGTTATCTGTCATCTCCTTCCGCAGATGCTGCCTGACCTGATGAGTTCCACCAGCACTTTATTTCTTGTTCCAAATTTGAGCATCTGTCTACTCTTTTAGTGTAGACAGGCCCTTTGGCTCAACTGGCCAATGACCCAGCTGTACTAGTTCCACCTGCCCGTTTTTGGCCCATATCCCAACTACCTCCTCTGGCAGCTCATTCTATACACCCGCCAGACTTTGACAACATTTAACAGACATTTGGGCAGGTACATGGATTGGAAAGCTTTAGAGGGATAAGAGTCAAATATGTGCAAATGCGGCTAGCTTACAGTAGATGGGGCATCTTTGATTGGAAAGGCTGGTTACTCCGCAGCATTACTCTGTCTAATGTCAATCTCTTTGCTTTTCCCAGATAGCATTAAGTTCTTGCTGCTTGCAGTTGCGCTATGTACAGAGTCATTAAAGTTTAATGTAAGATGCAGACATCTGATTTCCCACCAGAACTCGAAACGAAGCAGTCTCAACATTTGCAAATTTGCTGCTCTCGTGCTCTCTGCTCTGTTTTCATTTTCCTTTTCCCCAGGAACCCAGTCCCTGCAGATCCCTCTGCCGATGCTCCAAGAAAACGTTCATGATCCAGAACGAGCAAGCTATTTCCCAACCGTCCAACAATTGCATACCAATTTCATAAAATTCTCAAACAATTCATGAACTTGTGGAGATATCCAAATGCCAAAACTAGCTGATGAATGAGTTGCTGGAACGTGCTACCAGGGGTATTGGTAGAGGCAGATATGATAGTGGCATGCAAGAGGCTTTTTAATAGGCACAATGCTAGACCTTGGCCTCAGCAGTCAACTGTGTAGGTGAATATTGGACTTTCTCAGTGAACGCCCACAGACGATGAGACTTGGACCCTACACCTCGACATCCCTGACCCTCAGCACAGGAGCACCGCAGGGCTGTGTGCTCAGTCCACTCCTCTACGCCCTATACACACATGACTGCTTGCCCCATCACCCCGCAAATAGGATCATAAAATTTGCGGACGATACAACCATGGTGGGGCTCATCTCAAATGGGAACGAGGACGCCTATAGAGAGGAGGTGCACAGACTTTCTGAGTGGTGTGCTCACAACAATCTCTCTCTGAACACTGAAAAGACAAAGGAGATCATCACTGATTTCAGGCGACATAGAGCAGAGCTCAGGCCACTGGAGATAGGGGGCGAGGAGGTGGAGAGGGTGCCTAGTTTTAAATTTCTGGGGATCAACATCAGTGAGGATCTTAAATGGTCTGTGAACTCTGCTGTAGTTGTAAAAAAGGTGCAACAGAGACTTTACTTCCTCAGAACACTGAGGAAGGCCCATCTGTCTGCTAAACTGCTGGAGTCTTTCTACCGCTGTTCGGTAGAAAGCATACTGACTTACTGCATAACTGCCTGGTTTGGGAACAGTTCAGTAGCTGACAGAGCAGCTCTCCAGAGGGTGATAAAAACTGCCCAGGGTATCATTGGACTCCCCCTGCTCCCTCTGGAGGACATTTACCACTCCAGATGCCGCAGCAGGACCTGTAATATCGTGAAAGACATTACACATCCTTGCCACCACCTTTTCACACTGCTGCCCTCAGGAAAAAGGTACAGATTCAGATCAGATTCAGATTCAACTTTATTGTCATTGTGCAGTGTACAGTACAGAGACAACGAAATGCAGTTAGCATCTCCCTAGAAGAGCGACATAAATATGAGCAGTAAATAAATAAATCTAATCTAATAAATCCTGGTGGGAGGATTGTCCGGGGGGGTGGGGGTGTGATTGGCAGTCACCGAGGTACAGTGTTGAGTAGTGTAACCGCCGCAGGGAAGAAGCTGTTCCTGGACCTGCTGGTCCGGCAACGGAGAGACCTGTAGCGCCTCCCGGATGGTAGGAGGGTAAACAGTCTGCGGTTGGGGTGAGAGCAGTCCTTGGCGATGCTGAGCGCCCTTCACAGACAACGCTTGCTTTGGACAGACTCAATGGTGGGGAGTGAGGAACCGGTGATGCGTTGGGCAATTTTCACCACCCTCTGCAGTGCTTTCCGGTCGGAGACAGAGCAGTTGCCATACCATACTGTGATGCAGTTGGTAAGGATGCTCTCGATGGTGCAGCGGTAGAAGTTCACCAGAATCCGAGGAGACAGATGGACCTTCTTTAGTCTCCTCAGGAAGAAGAGACGCTGGTGCTAAAGTCACGCACTGCCAGACTCAAGAACAGCTTTTATCCATCAGCAATCTTGGAACTGAACTCTGTCTCGGGAGTGGGTTATGGGGGAAGGAGGGGGGGTGGGAGACAGTGTTAATTTATGTTAATGTGAATCCATGGGTGGGTTTGGGGAGCGAGGGAGTGTAAAAAGTTTGAGTATGTGAATGTTTGAAGTTCTTTTAAATGGAGATACACAGTAATCTCGTTGTATGTGACACATGCAATGACAATAAAGCATTCTGATTCTGACAAGGATATGCAGGGAAAGGAGGGATATAGATCACGTGTGGTCAGAAATTAGTTTAGCTTGGCATCATGGTCAGCATGGATATTGTGGGCTGTAGGACCTGTTCCAATGTTGTTCTGTTCTATGTTCTTTCAATCAATGAAGCACAGGGAATAAATAAAGTGTTCTAGTCCAAGGGCTTAATCACATTTAAAACAACTGAATCTGATCTGTATTTTTGGTCTGGTACAGCAGCTGTTATTATGTCCCTGCATGCATCTTTAATTGCCAGAATACTTATTTTCTTTATTGTTCTGAACTGTGTAATGTTGGATTTACAAGCAGTTAGGTTCCAGATAGAATGGCATAGAAATTCAACTGTATAGCTTAGTTTTGTTTGAGTCTAAAAGAGATACAAAGTGCTGCAGTAACCCAGTGGGACAGGTAGGATCTCTTAAGAATATGGATAGGCAATGATTCAGGCACAACTATTCTTCAGTAAACCAGCATCTTCAGTTCCTTGTGTCCACATCTTTGGTGCACTGTTACTTCTCCAAGGATCACCACCTTATGTTGTTAGAGAAACTTGTTTTACCTAAGATCATGAGAGCTAAACCATCCGGAGCTTTTGCTCCCAGCAGGGTCACCCATGGTGGGCAGGTCGAGGGGGGAGGTTTCTGACAAAGTGCAACCCAAGAAGAAGACCTCAATGCTGGAACAGACAGAGGATGGTGGCTGGCCAGCAGGTGGAGCACCACAACAGCTGAGAAAGTGGAAGAAGGCTGCAGCAGGGAGATACTCCCAACCGTCATGGAGTCCATGTCGTTGGACCTGGGTCTCTCTCTATCAAGGACCGTGTGGTGGCTTTCAGTGCACTAGTCTCTCCACGTTAAAAAGACGTCACAGATAAACATCAACTTGGAGGGACATATTGTCTACACACCCTTCTGCAATAATATTTGTGGCCGCAGGAGCGGCTTCTTCAGCATCTCAAGACCCAAATTGAAGATCCACTAGGAGGACAATCATACAAAACTCCGAGTGATCATCGATGATGATACGCTGCCCGTTTGTGAAATGGGGAGTTCTAAGGAATCACAGCACTCTGAGCAGAGAAATTTATTCTTGTCTCACACATAATTAATGATAGGTGTGTTGCAACCATCTTTGGAGAAATGGGGCTTCCCAAATTAATGGTCCCACTATACCTTCTGAACATGTGGGCTTCCTGAATCTATGATTGGACTTTCAACAGACAAGGTCATCAATCTCTGGATATATGAGTATACTATTACAATCAACAGCACACACCCCAAAAAATGTGCATGTTTCATTGGTGGCCGATTAGGAAAGGGGAGATGCAATGAGATCTGGGTGTCATGGTACACCAGTCATTGAAAGTAGGCATGCAGGTGCAGCAGGCAGTGAAGAAAGCGAATGGTATGTTAGCATTCATAGCAAAAGGATTTGAGTATAAGAGCAGGGAGGTTCTACTGCAGTTGTACAGGGTCTTGGTGAGGCCACACCTGGATTATTACGTACAGTTTTGGTCACCAAATCTGAGGAAAGACATTCTTGCCATAGAGGGAGTACAGAGAAGGTTCACCATACTGATTCCTGGGATGGCAGGACTTTCATATGAAGAAAGACTGGATAGACTCGGCTTGTACTCGCTAGAATTTAGAAGATTGAGGGGGAATCTTATAGAAACTTACAAGATTCTTAAGGGGTTGGACAGGCTAGACGCAGGAAGATTGTTCCCGATGTTGGGGAAGTCCAGAACAAGGGGTCACAGTTTAAGGATAAGTGGGAAGCATTTTAGGACCGAGATGAGAAAATCATTTTTCACACAGAGAGTGGTGAATCTGTGGAATTCTCTGCCACAGAAGGTAGTTGAGGCCAGTTCATTGGCTATATTTAAGAGGGAGTTTGATGTTGCCCTTGTGGCTAAATAGATTAGGGGGTATGGTGAGAAGGCAGGTACAGGATACTGAGTTGGATGATCAGCCATGATCATATTGAATGGCGGTGCAGGCTCGAAGGGCCGAATGGCCTACTCCTGCACCTATTTTCTATGTTTCTATGTTTCTATTCGTGGCGAGGCATTTTGCATTACCGGCTGCATTCCGTGCCATCAGATTGGCGCAACTGGTAGAGTGACTGCCTCACAGAGCCAGAGACCCAGGTTCCATCCTGATCTTAGTGCTGTCTGTGTGGAGTTTGCTCATCACTGTGATTCTGTGGGTGTTCTCTGGGAGCTCCGGTTTCCATTCACATCCCAAAGACGTGCATGTTTGAAGGTTGAAGGGAAAATGAGGAAGGATGGGAAATTAGTGTAAAAAGAAATATAAAGCAGCAGGTGGTGGGGGGTGGAAGATAGTAGGAGAAATGGTTACACATCTGAGTGAGGGGGTGGAAGGTACTACTTGAAATTGGAGAATTCAATGTTCACACCATTGGGTTGCAAGCTACCAGTCAGGTCTGCCGGGTGTTACGGGGAGAATGGGGTTGAATGGTGAAAATAGATCAGCTATGATTGAATGGCAGAGTTGATTTGATGGGCCGAATGGTCTGATTCTGTTCCTATAACCTATGAATTTATGAGGTGCTGTTCCTCCAGTTTGTGTGGCCTCATCCTGGCATTGGAGGAGGCCTAGTTCAGAAAGATCATTATGGGAATGGGAAGGGGAGTTAAAATGGCTTTAATAGAAGGTAGTTGAGGCTGGGAATATCCCAACATTTAATAAGCAGTTAGACAGGTACATGGATAGGACAGGTTTGGAGGGATATGGACCAAACGCAGGCAGGTGGGACTAGCGAAGCTGGGACATGTTGGCTGGTGTGAGCAAGTTGGGCCAAAGGGCCTGTTTCCACACTGTATCACTCTGTGACTCTATGACTCTAATTCATTATTTCAGCTGAGTATGTTTATATTTCAAGCTGTGGAATGGCGATGACTTATAAACAAAGTGATTACATTTTTGAGATTGAAATCATTAGTGTACAGTGTAATACATTCTAAAACATTAATAGTTAATCAGTTAAATAAAAATATTATCCTTTTATTGTATTTGAAATTCATGGACTGTAGCATTGTGCATTTAATACTTCAGATTAGTTGGAAATATGGCAGTCAAGTGCACATTTATTTCCTCTGGGTTCATCTTTACTGTGGTACAGCTTTCTCCGGTGCTCAGAAAAAAAAACCCTAATTGATCACTGTTTCGAGTGTTGTGAATGGGTTTGCAGATTGTAAATTATCTGCAGCCTCCTATTAATCATGAAATACTGTTACATTTGTTGCAGATAATACCTCATTTAAATAAACTGCTCCTCTTACGTCCCAGCGATTTCAGGAGCCCATGCACAATGTTAGTTGTTTTTTTTACTGTCACATGTAACAAGCTGCAGTGAAAAGTTTTTGTTTGCATGCTATCCAGTCAACAAAAAGACTATACATGGTTACTGTCAAGCCATCTGCAATGTACAGTTAAAGGATAAAGGATATGACATTTAGTGCAAGATAAAGTCAGATGGAAGATAGTTCAAGGGCTCCAATAAGGTAGCTGGGAGATCAGGACTGCACTCCAGCTGATGAGAGGACCGTTCAGTTGCCTGATAAAAGCTGGAAAGAAAATGCCTCTGAATCTGGAAGTGTGAGTTTTCAAACTTCTGTACCTTTGTTATTGAATGCAAATGAAGACAATTTTAATGCTGTGGCTTAGTCTGAAGGAGGATCCTGACCAAAATATCATCTGTCCATTTCCCTCTACAGATGAAGACACAAGGAACTGCAGATGCTGGTTACAAAAAGAGACACAAAATGCTGGAGTAACTCAGCAAGTCAGGCAGCAACTCGGAAGAACATGGATAGGCGAGGTTTCGGGTCAGGACCCTACTTCAGACTGATTGCAGTGGGGGGGAGAGAAAGCTGGAACAAAAGTCTACATTACTTATCAAAATTTGTCAGGCCCCCTCTTCCATTCCACCTATCTCCTCCCAAAGAAGGGTCCCAACCCAAAACGTCACCTATTCATGTTTTCCAGAGATGCTGCCTGACTCATTGAGTTACTCCGGCACTTTTTGTCTTTTTTTCCCCTCACAGAAGTTGCCTGACCTGTTGTGTTCCTCCAGAGATTTGTGTTTTGCTCTGGATTCCAGCATCTGCAGTTCCTTGTGTGACAATTTTAAAGCTGTTTGACACACATTCGTCTTTCACACAAGATTCTTAAAAATATTATCTGCAATGAAAAGACGACAGCCTTACTTTACAAGGCGATTTTAACGTTAAAATAATTTGTCATTTTTAACTTAACTTTTCTTTCGATTTTTTATGTGGCTAATACACCTACTTGTGAATAATGAAATCTGGGTTATGGTTATTAACATGTTCTTTAGAAAGGTCAGCCACTGTGGCCAGTGATCGCGATGTATGTTTTTAAACTAATGTAGATTTAGAAAATGATGGTTAACATATTATTTTTCTGCAAAATAACAATGTATTTGCTTCTGCAGATTAATGATAGCAGAAACCGAACATAATGGAACAAAATTACTCAGCATGGAAGTAATATAGCTTGTACCATCACTTATCTTAACGATATTGTAAACATATTCTGATAACAAATATTTCAAGCACATGCAAAATTAGAACCAGAGAAGCAAATATTTGAAGAAAATACATACATAGGATGATTATTAGGCCAACTGTCAAATCCACGACAGATCAGCAGCATATTGTGTGTAAATCCAGGTTGCCTGAAAGCCTTACTTAAATCATGTATATGCTCCATCTTCTCAAATCATCAATAATGCAGCAAGCAGAGCACCTGCTGTAGCTTAATTTTTCATTCTTAACTCCCCTCACCACCTTGTCCATGATGCCTCAATCTGCAGCCTAGAAGCGACAAGGGTCAAGGCTTCCTTTCACTCAAGCAACTTTGCCATTTTCTTACCCATTTGCCATGGCCCTATGACCTGCCAGTGCACTCTGTATTATTTTTCAGAACGTTAACCTGAGATTTGATGGTGTTTCTGAATGCCACATTCAATGCCCTATTTTATGACCGGGTCCTCCCTTTATATCCCTTATAAATCAATCTTGTCCATTGTGGATTCACTGCTTGTACTGTGTGCGGACAGGGCATCGAAGGATGGAAACTCTGAAATTGGAATGGGTGACGTTTCGGGTAGAGAGTACTTGTGATTGTCTGAAGACGGGTCAACCCGAAACATCACCCATTCCTTCTCTCCAGAGATGCTGCCTGTCCCGCTGAGTTACTCCAGCTTTTTGTGTCTATCTTCAATTTCAGAGTTAAATAAAAAACACAGAGTGCTGGAGGCACTCAGCGGGCTAGGCAGCATCTGTGGAGTGAATGGATTAGGAGTTGTTTCGGGCCAGGGTTCTTCTTCAATAAGAAGGAACTGCAGATGCAGTTGTCTTTGCAAAACGCCAAATGATTCCGGGAATGCCAAGAGAGAGCGACAGAGCGAGAGAGCGAGAGATAGATAGATAGATAGATGAGGGAGAGAGAGAGGGAGGGGGAGAGTGAGAGAGAGAGCAGGGAAAGAGAGAGCGAGAAAGAACGAGAGAGAGATTCCAGCCTCTTAACCCCAAGCACAGTGGTAGATCAACGTATACAAAAATAATCTGCTCTATGATCTTTGGCAGTCAGGGAGAGGGAGAGGGAGAGATTCTTAAGACTATTGAACTTTTTGGAGGCCCCTATTGCACATCTGTACAATGGATCCATTGCATCCCTTATCAACAATCATTGTCAGTATGTTCTGTGCCCTACCCCAATATGTTGTATTGTTTTATAACTAATTAAGGTTTCTTTTCTACACGGATTGCCCTTGCAGCTATCTCAACGTGTCAGAGATGCAAAAGTTGCTGGAGTTGCGGACAGTGAAGAGGCTGACAAAGGATAGAACAGGATACAGGTAAGCTACAGAAATGGGAGGAGATATGGCAGATGGAGTTTGAGGTTTGAAGACCTTTAGCATTGACATACAGAGGGACCTTGTGGTCCAAGTCCATAGCTCTCTGAAAATGGCAACACCAGTAGATAGAGTGGTTAAGGTAGTTAGAGTGGTAAAGAAGGATATGCATATTGTGTGCATGGCTTTATCAGTTAGAACATTGAGTATAATAGTCAGGAAATCATGTTCCAGCTTTATAAAACTTTGGCTAGGCTGCATATGGAGTATTGTGGTTGGTTTTCCTTGGACCTGAAAACTCCAATGAGCGAATCAAAATGCCCAGTCAGCGAAGGAGATTGCCGACGGCTGCCCTCGATTGCCTGTAACTAAATAGCGACCCCACTCCACTGCACTATGAGTTCAAAAGAAGCATGCCGACCAAATTTTACTCGCGGAAAATATTTCAACATGCTGAAAAATTTTCCGCAACCTAGCTGAGGCCGCGAGTATTCGGGAACTTCCCTCGAGCATGAAGGAGCATTCCAGTGACCTCATAGTACCTCCTAGGACCACGTGTCGACCATGCTACGAGTTTGAGTCAAGTGCAAACTCGTCTAAACTCACAGATTAGGTCACCGCATTGGAACAGCCCCTTTAGTGTTCAGAATGGATCATTGACATTTCACAATTGAAAAATATCCAAACCTTGGCTTTTCTTTTACGAATATGAGCTAATTAAGCATATTTTACATGGTATTCTAAACAGATCATTTGCACTATTTTAATTACATGTCTCCCACAGCAACCAAGCAAAACTGGAATTGCCTGTTAGTATAATAGAGCCTCATTAACTGTCTCAGACTGATTTGGTGTCATCTCCCACAAAACAATGTGTCCTCCACATGTTGCTTGCACTGACACGCTGCTGATCCTTGATATCTGCATATAGTTTGTGGTATTGTAATGACATAATTATTTTGAGACTTTCATTAAGCCACACCTGCTGACTTCAAACTAATTAAACTCTGACACGAGAAGAAAAATTGGACTTCATTTTGAAGCGTACTCTTTAAGACAACAACAAAATAATTTAAAGTGTCGAAAGGAATTGCAAATAGAAATATAGAAACATAGAAATAGGTGCAGGAGTAGGCCATTCGGCCCTTAGAGCCTGAACGCCATTCAATATGATCATGGCTGATCATCCAACTCAGTATCCTGTACCTGCCTTCTCTCCATACCCGCTGATCCCTTTAGCCACAAGGGCCACATCTAACGCCCTCTTAAATATAGCCAATGAACTGGCCTCAACTACTTTCTGTGGCAGAGAATTCCACAGATTCACCACTCTTTGTATGAACATTTTTTTTCTCATCTGCGGTCCTAAAAGACTTCCCCCTTATCTTTAAACTGTGACCCCTTGTTCTGGACTTCCCCAACATCGGAAGAATCTTCTTGCATCTAGCCTGTCCAACCCCTTAAGAATTTTGTAAGTTTCTATAAGATCCCCCCCTCAATCTTCTAAATTCCAGCGAGTACAAGCCAAGTCTATCCAGTCTTTCTTCATATGAAAGTCCTGCCATCCCAGGAATCAGTCTGGT
Source organism: Malacoraja senta (assembly GCA_038087875.1). Lineage (NCBI taxonomy): Eukaryota > Metazoa > Chordata > Chondrichthyes > Rajiformes > Rajidae > Malacoraja > Malacoraja senta. Next base: position 28,412,146 of record CM075978.1, read on the forward strand.
GAACTTTCTCTGTACTCCCTCTATGGCAAGAATGTCTTTCCTCACATTAGGAGACCAAAACTGTAGGCAATACTCCAGGTGTTGTCTCACCAAGGCCCTGTACAACTGCAGTAGAACCTCCCTGCTCCTATACTCAAATCCTTTTGCTATGAATGCTAACATACCATTCACTTTCTTCACTGCCTGCTGCAACTGCATGCCTACTTTCAATGACTGGTGTACCATGACACCCAGGTCTCGTTGCATCTCCCCT
>CM075978.1:28412598-28443674 GCA_038087875.1 Malacoraja senta
CTGTGAAATATTGCACATTATGATGACGTTTTTTTGCCATTTTTGTTATTCATTGTTATTTATCTGATACGTTGGAGCTCCACTCAGTGCACCTGAAATGTTGTATGTATTTACAATGACAATAAAGTGTGTATTATTAGTATTATTAGTTATTGTCACATGTACCAATTAAGGTATAAGGACATTCGAATTGTAACGCAGAAACAGGCCCTTAAGCCCACCAAATCCACACCGACCAGCAATACCTGCATATTAACACTATCCTACACTCACTAGGTGCTATTTACATTTTTATAGAAAGTAAATTAACCTACAAACCTGTACATCTTTGGAGTGTGGGAAGAAACCGAAGATCTCAGAGAAAACTCACGCGGTCACGGGGAGAACGTACAAACTCCATACAGACAGCAACCGTAGTCAGGCTCAAACCTGGGCCTCTGGCGCTGAAAGCTCTGTAAGTCAGCAACTCTACCGCTGCCCGTATGCATGGGGAAAAAACACAGAGGGTGGTGGGTAGAGGTAGATTTGACTGTGGCATTTAAAAGGCATTTATCTAGGCACAGACATATGCAGGGAACAGAGGTATAGATCATGTGTAGGCAGATGAGGCCAAATCAGCATTATGTTCGGAATAGACATTGTGCGAACTCAAGGGCCTGTTCCTGTGCTGTATCTTTCTGTGTATCATGGTCTATATTTCTGCCTTTCAACTCCCTATTCAACAGCAGCATGTGAAGTGACCTTCACGAGAAGGTCTGCAGTGATTTGTGAAGACAACCGTTTCAAGGTTTTCAATTAGTGATGGGCAATAGTAATGGTCTCTCTAGCAATGCATACATGCTGAAAATGATCAAATGGAAAAAAGAACACCAAAGTCGTTTTACTTCACTCACAACTCATTCCCTTTTGTTGCCCTAGTAACAAAGAACACTTCTGTAAACCTGACAAAGTGTCAAAAGAGTCATACTGCACAGAAATAGGCCCTTTGGCCCATCTCGTCATGCTGATCAAGATGCCAACAAGACCTCATGGGCCGAATGCCCTAATTTGACTCCTATCCCTTATGATGCAAGCAAGTCTAATTAGCCCATGTTAGACCCATATCTTTTTAAACCTTTTCTATCCATGTACCTGCCCAAGTGTCTTTTAAATGCTGTTCCTCAACTATCTTCTCCGGCAGCATGCTCCATATGCCCACCACCATCTGAGTGAAAAAGTTGCCCATCTGGTTTGTATAAAATCATGCTCCCTCACCTTAAATGCATGCACTCTTGTTTTTGATTCCACTGCCCTGGATGATTCCACTTCCCTTAGTAAATGGCCAGTCCCACTTACATGTCCTTGGCACGCAAATTACGTAACCTCGTGGTCGCGTTGAGCCGCGATGGTCCCACGAAGGTCGGGCATGATTACATGCGTACGCACAGCCGCCTGGAGCACGTGACGTCATTTGAAGATGGACACAAAGCTGGAGTAACTCAGCGGGACTGGCAGCATCTCTGGAGAGAAGCAATGGGTGACGTTTCGTGTCGAGACTCTTCTTCAGTCTGAAAAGAAGGGTCTTGACCCGAAACGTCACCCATTGCTTCTCTCCAGAGATGCTGCCGGTCCCGCTGAGTTACTCCAGCATTTTGTGTCTATCTTCAATTTTCTTGGCCCTGCTCTGGGAGTAGAAGTGGGGACGGATCTGGACCGCAACAGCCGTGAGCCCCAGGCCGAGTTCGGCGATCGATTGCCTGCTACTGTTGCTGTTGGAGGTGAGACGTTGCGTCGTGCCAGGTCTTGGGCCTGTCCCACTTTGGCCATCAGTTCCGCTACAGGCCGTTGGCGCGCGAAGATTTTGTTCACTACAAAAATTTCGGAGCCGCGCACAACTGCATACCCCTCCGCGCTTCTAAGTGGGACCGGCCTCGCACGGCATTACGATGCCCGTGCGCCTCAACGCGACCACGAGATCGCGTAATTTGCGTGCCAAGGACACGTAAGTGGGACAGGCCCTTAAGGGTATACTAATGCTCATCTTCTGGCAGTGATTAAAATATATATGTGACAGGAATAAAAAGTAATTTTCCCCATTCCCTAACCCAGGATGCTGACTTCTGTGCTAATGTTCCCATATCGATCCCAGCTGAGATCAATTAACGCAGCAAACAAGTTTCAGAAATAAACAAATCAGCACAGGAACGGCCCTTTCAACGCACAATGTTTGTGTCAAAAGTTAAACTGCTCTCAACTGCCTGTGCATGATGCATATCCCACTATTCCCTGCATATCCATGCTTAGTTTAGTTTAGTTTAATTTAATGTAGTTTAGTTTGGAGATACAGTGCAGAAACAGGCCCTTCGGCCCACCAAGTCCGCACTGACCAGCTCTCCCCACACATTAGTACAAGGCCACACGCACTAGGGACAATTTACACTTATACCAAGTATACAAACCCAAGCCAATCAACCTACAAACCTCTAGGTCTTTGAAGTGTGGGAGGAATCCGACGATCTTGGAGAAAACCAATGCGATCACCGGGCAGAATGTACAAACTCCGTACAGACAGCACCCGTAGTCGGGATCGAACCCTGATCCTGGCGCTGCAAGTGCTGTAAGGTAGAAACTCTACCTCCGTGCCACCCCATGTGCATATCTAAATGTCACAAACACTACTATCTATCTGCCTCCATCACCACCCCTGCCAATGCGTTCTATGCCCCCACTACTTCCTGTGCAAAGTACTTGCCCGGCACCTCTCCATTAAAGTTTCGCCCTTTCACTTTATAGCTATGCCCTTTAATGCTGGACATTTCCACCATGGGAAAAAGGTTCTGACTGTCTATCCTAGTCTTCCCTCAACCTCCGACATTCCAGTAAAAAACAATCCATATCTATCCAACCTCTTCCTGTAGGTGAACCCCTCTAATCCTCTGTATAATCCCCTCTAATAAAATGGAAGATTCATTCACAAGACTGAGTGTTGGAACTCAGAATTTCTTAATATCATCTCCATCTTTTTAAGAGTCTGCTCTTATTGTCTAGGTGGATCCTGTTATAGTTAGAAATTAATGGAAAGGAAATCCTGGGAAGTTTCACCCTCCAAACTCCCCCAAATGTTGAAAAGCATACATTAAATAATCAGCAGCTGTTACACTAAGTTAATGTTCCTTTAAATCAAATTGTACAGCAAAACAAATGTGAACTTTCCCTGAAAGTAGCATTAGAAGTAGATAAGGTGGTGAAGAAGGCTTTCAGGACATTGTCCTTCAGAATCAGGGTATTGAAGTTGGGACGTTATGTTGCAGTTGTATAAAACGATGGTGAGGCTGCATTTGGAATATTGTGTTCAGTTTTGGTCACCCTGCTATAGGAAGGATGTCATTCAGCTGGAAAAAATGCAGAAAAGATTTATGGGAATGTTGCCAGGACTCGAGGGGCTGAGCTATAGGGAATGATTGGGCAAACTAGGACTTTATTTCTTGAAGCACACAAGGCTAAGAGATAATCTGAAAGAGATGTATAAAATCAAGAGGGAATATATAATATGAATACAGAGCCTTTTACCCTGTGTAGGGGAATTACCAAAGAATACAGGTTTAAGATGAGGAGAGAACAATTTAATAGGAACCCGAGGGACACCTTTTTCACTCAGAGGGTTGTGGGTATTTGAAATGAGTTGCCAAAGGAGGTAGTTGAGGCAGGTACTATAATGAGATTTAAAAGACACTTGGACAAATACATGTTCAAAACTATATGATACGATACGATACAATAGAACTTTATTTATCCCAGGAGGGAAGTTGATTTGCCAACAGTCATAAAAAATACAAAATACACAAACCACAAAATACATGAAATTAAAGTGACGAGTCGAAAGGCTTGGGGGATGTGCAGATTGGGGAGGGGGGAGGGGGGGGGGAATCAGTCTCAGTCTACCCCACGACAGAAGGGGGGAGTTTACAATTTGATATGACTTTTGTGCCTCAGAGGCACCTGGACTGTACGAGACCACGATCCACTAGACATCACCATCTAGTGATCACATTGCATGGCTCACAACTTTACAAAAGGGCAATTAGATAGATACATTGTAGCACAGATACAACTTCACTTTCATCAAGCCACGGGCAGCTTTTTGATCATCGTGTTGATGACTTTCCCTCTGGTTCCTGCTGGCATTTTCTTTTTAATCATGGACACATCTGGTGGGTGGATGTTCCCAGCTTTGAAAATGTAGATCAGGAACCAGAATCATTCTTTGTTGGCTCTGATGCCTTTAGGGAACTAACAAGACAACATATGAATGTCCGCTGTCTTTTATTTAAGCAATAATTTCACATGTGTTCTCATTGATATTCCTGGCTGCAACACCCTGCAAACAGCTAATCCCTGCAGTTAATACACAAAGTCCTGTAGAGCAAACAATTTAATGCTATCAGGAATTGTACAAAGTGCCTTCACATGCATTCTAAACCTGCGATACCACAAAGCCATTTTTATATATTTTACTTTATGTAAACAATAGGTTGAAGGAATGGAATCAGTTATGTTTGGATGTTTGATATACTAAATATGAGAAATCTAACAGATGCAATGACTACTTTACAAACCTGTACTATTGGCACAGAGTCTCACCAGCTGGGAACATGTAACAGGTGGCCAGATGAGATGAGGCAAAGACATTCTGTTCTTATAAAATTAAAAACTACCAGACTCTTGAACACTATAAATAGCAACTAAACTATGAACTATCTTGGTTACACTAGGGACTTCAGGCTTTCGTTGCACTAATATTGTTTTCTTTAAATGTATTGATTTCCCCCCTTTATTTTGTTATCTATGAGTACTATGTTTACAGACCTGTTGTGCTGCTACATGTAGGAACTTCATTGTTACGTTTTATTCGGTACATATGACAATTAAACATTCTTGACTCTTAAATTAAATGCTCTTTACTTACGGTTTCTTCTTCTTCTTCTTCTTGCGTGTGGCGTGCACAGCCTAAAGTTGTAGGACAACTTGTTCTATTTGATCTTATTTGATTGTGCACGCCAGGTTGATTGCATTCGTCGAAACAGGGCGGACCACGTGAAGGTTGCAATCTCCCACCCCAACTTACGGTTCGATAGCTTCTTGCACAGATAGAAAAGGAAAAGACCTTAACAATTCTGTTGGGTTTAAGTGGGGCCATTAACCTCAGAATTCTCATGGATTCTTCCTCCCAATTTTCACCATCATCTGCTGGACCCATCGCTTGGGTGTCTTTCTTTGTTATTCCTAAGCAGCAGCCAGATGTTCATAGGATTCCATTCAGAATCATAGGCTCATACTACATGGAAAAAGGCCCTTCTGCCCAACTCAGCAAGATGTGCCTTTTAAATGCTGTTATAGTACCTGCCTCAACTATCCTGGCAGCTTGTTCCATATACCTATCACGCTCTGAGTGAAAAAGTTGCCCGTGAGGTTCCTATTAAATCTTGCCACTCTCAATGCAAACCTTTATCTTCCGTCTCTAAATTCCCCTACCCTCTGTGCATTCACATTCTTGTCCTGTGTGCATTTCACGACAAGGGTGTCAAGAGTCAAGTGTGTTTAATTGTACCTGTGTCGGAAGAATTAAATTCTTACCCACTGCAGCTTAACAAGCCCATTAATGCAATCCATTTAGTATTTGTTTGCAAATCCCCTCCAAGTCTCACACCATTCCAATTTGGATCACTGGTCCTTTGTCAAGAACTCAGTTTAAATCTTGGACATTTTTATTCAGCTGTGGTGTAGATGTATCTTCTCTAGAAGGACTGAAGTAATTCAAGATGATAGTTCAACATCATCATCTCGAGGACAATTAGGGATGGGCAAGAAATGCTGACCTTGCCAGTGACACCTCCATCCGAAAACTGATTTAATAAAAATCCCTCGGGTGAAATTAGTTTGTAAGAGCGCCATTAATGGTCATGAAATTTTATTTATATAAATGTGCTGCAAATACATACAGGCATATATCTAATTTAATCATCTTATTCATGAAAAGATTTATGGGATCATTTTTCACCTGGCAACCAACAAATCTGCTAAGATGTGCATGTGTTGAAATTTTTTTTTCTGATAATCAGAAAAATCTGCACTAATATTCTGATAAATTGATGCTAAATTGTAAAGAACAAATGGGAAATATAATCCTTGAATTTGTCATTTTACAATCAGCTTTATTTATCTGTCCAGTGTTATATTATCAAGGCCATTTTGCCTTTTTGTAGTAAGCTGGATATAAAAGAGAGACCAAAAAAAATGCAGATGGTTGAATCCTGAGTAATACAAAGGGCTGGAGTAACTCAGATGGTCAGGCAGCATTTGTGGAGGGACTGGGCAGACGACGTTTCATGTCGGGAGCCTTCTTCAATCTGAAGGAGGTCCCGACCAGAAACATTGTCTGTCCATTCCCTTCACTATCACTGCCTGAGCCGCTGAGCTCCTCCAGCACTCTATGTTTGCTCTGGATATAAAATACATACTTGTAATCTGTCTTGCACAATTCCAAGACAGAGAGCTTCTCTGATATCAGACCTCTGCATTTTTTTGCTGTCAAATATTGTTAATAAACATAGATAAATTGTTCATTAAGTTCATTGCTATTGGTAGGGTCTGAGTGTGGTTGTTTACAAAACAGTGGTGTGGTTTTCATGAGCACCCATGAGATATTTCAGAGCACTGAACAGTCATAGAGAAACGTCTTGCTGAGGAAGTATAAGATAAATAAATTAATGATGTAATGTGGAAGTAGACATTCTCAACTGCAAGTGCCAGCGTTTCTATGGTATCAGTCCTATTCGGAAACTATTTTACACTGATACGCATACAATATTTCATAGAAGAAATACTGCCAATAGACAGTATTATGAAGGTTATGAATTGGCCAAGTATTCACATACAAGGAATTTGCCTTGGTGCTCCGCCCGCAAGTGACAACATGACACAGTGACAGTTAGGAATGACACATAAAACATTAAACATTAATAAGAAAACATTATTGATTAAGTATGTTAATTAAATAAAATTCCAGAGCGAAAGGAGGCTACAGATTTTTGGTTCTTGAGTAGAGCTACTACTCGTGGAAAAAAATCTGTTTTTATGTCTGGCTGTGGCAGCTTTTAAAATCCGGAGTCGCCTTCCAGAGGGAAGTGATTCAAAGAGTTTGTGGCCAGGGGGAGAGGGGTCAGAGATGATCTTACCCACTCGCTTCCTGGCCCTTATAGTGTACAGTTCATGAATGGATGGAAGGTTGCAGTCAATAACCTTCTCAGCTGAACGGACGATTCGCTGCAGCCTCCAGATGTCGCGCTTGGTGTCTGATCCAAACCAGACCATGATGGAGAAGGTGAGGAGACTCTACAATGGCAGTATAGAATTGGACCATCATTGCCTGTGGCAGATTATGCTTCCTCAGCTGTCGCAGTAAGTACATCCTCCGTTTTGCCTTTTTGACTGTGGAGGCAATGGTGGCCCCCCCCCCATTTAAGTTCCTTGTAGATGATAGTTCCCAGGAACTTAAAAGACTCCACAGATGTTACTGTGGTGTTGTTAATGGTGAGTGGGGTGAGGGGGGGAGCTCTCCTATAGTCTACAATCAATTCCACTATCTTAAGAGCATTGAGCTCCAGGTTATTGCGATGGAACCAGGATGCCAGCTGTGTCACTTCCTGTCTGTAGTCAGATTCCTCCCCATCCTGGATCAGTCCAATCAGTGTTGTGTCGTCTGCAAACTTGAGAAGCTTGACAGAGGAGTCAGTGGAGGTGCAGTCATTGGTGTAGAGAGAGTAGAGAGGGGAGAATACGCAGCCTTGCGGTGCTCCTATGCTGAGGGTTTGCGGGTCCGAGATGTGCTTTCCCAGCCTCACATGCTGCTTCCTGTCTGTCAGGAAGCTGGTGATCCACCGACAGAGGGGTTCAGGCACAGTCAACTTGGAAAGTTTGGAGTGTAGTAGCTCTGGCACAATGGTGTTGAATGCAGAGCTAAAATCAACAAACAATATCCTCGCACAGGTAGAGGATTACATCCATATAGTTATAGGTAGAGGATTACATCCATATAGTTAGCTTGATCAAATCAAACACTTATTCACTGAAAAATAAAGTATTGTTGCTCAACATATAATGAACAAAGAAGGTCTTATCGTTTATGATACTCAAAAAGGCACAATACCATGTGCAATATCTTCCTACAACATGAATTATAGACTGCTTACAACATCTGACAGATTTAATAATGATAAAAACAGGATCCAAATAGTGGAAGACAACTGTGAATATATAATGGTACAGTTATTATTAAGGTGTTCAGAACACTGATAGATAATAACTAAATTATTTGTGAACTTCAGATGTTTTTGAGGGGAGGATATGGTCCAAATATTTGAGTAATTGACTGAAGATAGTTCAATTATTTCTCCTATATGTATCCACCACCTACAGTTTTGTTTTTGATTTTCATTTACTAGGATGGTACTAGGATGCTTACAGGAATAAGTTATATAATTATATGGTTGAACATGAGATGATTCTCTTTGGAGCAAAATAAAAGTTGAGAGGTGTTTAGGTAGAAGTGTTTAATATGGGAGTTGCTGGAATCTTGAGTAAAACACAAACTACTGGAGTAACTCAACAGGTCAGGCCGCATCTCTGGAGGACATGGCTAGGCAATTTTTCCGATCGCTTCCCTTCTTCAGACTGGATCATTGTGATTATTTTTTAGTTTTAGACAAACAGCATTTCCATTCATCACCCGTTCACATTTGTTCTATGTTACACCACTTCTTCATTCACTCCCTACACTTTAGGGCATGTTTACAGAGGCCAATTTACCTACAAACACCCATGTCTTTGGGATGTGAGAGGCAATCAGAGTACATGGAGGAAACCTATGCGGTCACAGGGAGAATGTGTAAACTCACACAGGCAGCACCCTAGGTTAAGACCGAACCCGGGTCTCTGGCGCAGTGAGGCAGAAGCTCTTCTGACCATGTTACTGCACCACCCTTACTGTGACTTTGCAAACTACAACCTAAACCGATTGCAGCATCTGGACCTAAAGTTTAAAATGGGATTTAAATACTGCCTTTGATTTTCTAATATAGTGTATAATTTGATGTAGTTTAAAAATAACATGCTGTTTTGCTCACACATTCATGCAACACAGCACGGTGAGAAGAACAGAGTAACACAACAGCTGAAGAAAAGTGAACTCTCTTTATACTGGATTTCTCACCTATAGACTGTTGAGATTTGACGTACACACCGCAAGATAATGGAGTCTAGAGCATGATTGTAATGTAGTAACACATCCAACAGGCATTGATAGACATTAATTAAACATTTTAGCTTCTCTTTTGAAAATCTTTAATACTCAACATCTTCAACTACAGTTTTAGATACTGCCTCTTAGCCAACAAGCAGAAATATGAACAAGCATCTGAAGGTTGTCTCACACACCTACCTGACTTTACACTGAAAATCTTTACTTCATGTTGGATTATGTAACTGAGGCTCACAAAGCCATACAACACACAACTTGTAACTATTACAATTAAGCATGTTCACAAATAAAATAAAATAAATACAAGCAATAATTTGGATGTTATATGCAGCTGCTGAAAGTTACTTTCATTTTTAGTTCAGTTTAAAGATACAGCATGGAAACAGACACTCTGGCTCATCGAGTCAACACTGACCATTGATCACTCATTCACTCTATATCTATGTTATCCCTGTTACACATGCCTACAAACCATTGCAAATTTTACAGAGTCCAATAAACCTAAAAACCTGCATGTCTTTGGGATGTGGGAGGAAACGGGAGCACCCAGAGGAAACCCACGCAGTCACAGTGAGAACGTATAAACTCTACACAGACATCACCCAAGGTCAGGATTGAACCTGGGCCTCTGGTGCTGGGATGCAGCTGCTCTGTGCCACCGTAAGATGATATGAAATACTGGAGACTACGGTACAGTTTAACACTTTCCTCTAATGATGTTGTGCACTCTTATGTACTTCCTTGGTTGGACATACTTGGATTGTTTTTTTGTGGAATGACAAAGGTTGAATGGAGACCTGACAGATGTATATCAAACTATGAGGGGCATAGGTAGGGTCGACAGTCAGAACCTTTTTCCCATGGTGGAAATTTCAAAGACCAGAGGGCATAGCTTTAATGTGAGAGGGACAATGTTTAAAGGAGATGTATGGTGCACGTATTTTTATACCTATTCAATGATTCAATAATTCAATGATACTTTATTGTCACATATACGTAGGTACTGTGAAATGCTTTGTTTTCGAGGGTGGTGCCTGGATTGTGCTGCCTGAGGTGGTAGTTGAGGTAGATATGATAGTGGCATTTAAGAGGCTTTTAGATAGGCACGTGGATATGCAGGGAATATAAGGATATGGATCGGTGCTGTGCTCATTGGTCGGTGCTGTGCCTCCTGTGCTCATTGTCGACTTCAGGAGGCGCAGCACCGACTTAGCCCCCCTATACATCAACGGCGAGTGTGTGGAGAGGGTCTACACCTTCCGGTTTCTCGGCGTCCTCATCTCCGCTGACATCTCCTGGACAGACAACATCAAGAAGGCTCAGCAGCGGCTGCACTTCCTGAGGGTCCTCAGGAAGCACAACCTGGACTCCAACCTGCTGCTGACCTTCTACCGCTCGTCCATTGAGAGCCTGCTTACATACTGCATTACAGCATGGTACGGCAGCTGCACCATGGCAGACAGGGAGAGGCTCCAGAGGGTAGTTAGGGCAGCACAGGAGATCATTGGCTGCCCTCTCTCCTCCCTGATGGACATTTACACCTCCCACTGCCTCAGCAGGGCGAAGAACATCATCAAGGACAGTTCCCATCCTGCATTTGGCCTGTTCGACCTGCTGCCCTCAGGGAGGCGCTATAGGTGCATCAGAACAAGGACAAATAGACTCAAGAACAGTTGCTTTCCAAAAGCCATAACCTCTCTGAACTCACACATGCACTGACTTCACAGCTTAACCCCCGGACTTCCATCTATCCACCTACTGTAATTTGTACTGTAACTGTAATTTTTAATATGTGCAATAACCCATACTGTATATAGGAATCCTATTTATTCACTCTATTCACCCATTGTCTTTTTATAGATATGTATATAGCGCCACAGAACTGTGCACCTTATCCCCCCCCCTTTTGTTTTGTTTTTTTGTTTTTTGAACTAATTACATGTCTGCACTGAGTACGAGCTGCTTTTAATCTCATTGTACATGTGTATAGTGACAATAAAATGGCATTCTATTCTATTCATTCTATTCTACATGCAGGCAGATGAGATTAGTTTAACTTGGCATCATGTTTGGCAAGGCAATGTGGGCTGTTGGGCCTGTTCCTGTGCTGCACAGTTCTATGTTCTATGTTTTAACTTTGGCTCTGAATTCAACTTATTCAAGCAATCATTTGTCCCCATCTGTTTATAATTTCCTTGCAAGGTGACCTTTAAGTTTGGTTATTACTGAAATGTCAGTTGAGTTTGAACAAACATGGTAGGACAAACCAGGGCAGGACATACAGGGAATGCAAGATATACAACTGATTTATTCCTTTCATTTTTAATCTGGAAATGTATTTCCCAAATTTCTTACAAATTTTCCAGATATCTGTATCATCTCGCACCTGAGATTATTTCAAAACTGCAAATAACTTCCGAAGCTACCCATGCAAAATTGCTCACCCACTGTCTATCAGGTTCAGCATCCTTAACACTTCACAAATGGGCTTCAATGGCACAGTGGCTCAGTGGCACAACTGGTAGAGCTGCTGCCTCACAGTACTAGAGACCCGGGTTCAATCCTGACCTCGGGTGCTGTCTTTGTAGAGTTTTTACATTCTCCCTGTGACTGCGCGGGTTTCCTCTGGGTGCTCTGCTTTCCTCTCATATCCCAAGGCATGAGGGTTTGTAGGTTAATTGGTCTCTGTAAATTGCCCCTCATGTGTAGGGAGTGGATGAGAAAGTGGGATAACCTAGAACGGGTGTGAACATGTGATTGATGATCAGCATAGACCCAATGGGTTGAAGACCCTTTTTCCATTCAGTATCTCTAAACAAAACTAAACACAAAAAAAAATTCAATTTCTATCTGCCCCATTAAAGTTGCTGCTAAATTATTTTCATCATCACATGGCAGCACATAGCAGAAATATTATGAGACCAGACAGCAAGGTCAGCTGTTCAGATCAGTGAGTCCTTCGAAGAACCCTTCTATTGCCCTATTTAATCTACCCTGCTGACAATTTTATGGACAGCACGATGATGCATTGGACATAATAATGCACAGAACTAAAATAATGATTAGTGGTCCGAGAACTTCACACTGCAAAGATAAGATCTGATTTTTTTCAATAGATAAAATAAAATTGAGGATGCAATGATCCATGTCTTTCTATCAATGGAGGAAGAACTGTGTTTCCTTATAACTGATTTTGAGAATGAATTTAATGATTAACATTGGAAGATAGAGGTGGTTGAACCATCTAGGCATATCTCATGAAAGGACTTGTGTTAGGTGGCCAAGAGCTAATCGTGTTCCAGAGTTCAATGGGCAGATACAGGTCCACAGGTAGGTTCAATGGACAGATACAGATACAGGCAAAGGTGGCTGAAAACTGTGACCACCAGGTTTGGAAACAGCTTTTTCCTCCTGGGCAGGGGGGAGATAGAAGAGGGGGATAAAGAATTATATTTAATAGAGCAGTGGGTTGGAAATACATTAAAGTGGTTAGGTTAATGACAACGAGATTTGTAGGTTGTCTAACTGCAGAAAGAGGAACCTGAAACATCAAATGGATTTTTATCAATCACATATTGTGTATTTATTTCAAAACTGGAATCAAAGAGAAATCAGCAATTACCAGAAGTTGGAGAAGCACAAAGTACATTGGGAACCAGGTGAGGATTGATTGATTGATTGATTAATTGACACAGGATGGGAACAGGCCTTTTGGCCCACTGAGTCTATGCTGACCATCCATTACCCGTTCGCACAAGTTCAATGTTATCTCATTCCCTACAGATTAGGGAAAAATTACATGAATGATTAACCTAGAAACCCACAGATCTTTTGGGATGTGGGAGGTGATGAAGTACCTGGAGGAAACCCATGCGGCCATAGGGAGAACGTACATACTCCACACAGACAGCACCCAAGGTAAGAATTGTACCCTGATGTCTTGTGCTTTGAGACGGCAGCTCCACCAACTGCACCACTGTACTGCTTTTAATAAAAGTACTTTCATCACATATTGGTGGAAGTTAGATGCAAAGTCAGATTATTTACCCGAATCACATCTATGTGAATTGTCTCTGCTCCACTCCAGTACAAGTGAGGTACAATCAGAATTTTAGAGTTTAGCGAAACAGCATGGAGACAAACCTTTTAGCCCACCAATTCCACACGATCGATCATCCATTCCCATTACTTTTATGTCACCCCATTTTTTCATCCACTCCCTACATATTATGGACAATTTTTCCAGAGACTAATTAATCGCCAAACCCATATGTCTTTAGAATGTTTCAAATGGTGCATCCGGAGTAAATCCACACTGTCACTGGGAGAACGTTCAACTCCACACAGCCAGCAACCAAGGTCAGAATCAAACCCAGGTCTCTGGTGCCATGAGACAGCAGCACTACCAGCTGCACCACTGTGTTGCCCTCATTATATCTGTCACCTTTCTGCATGTGGCTGTTAATCATTGTCAAAAGAAACTCAAGGAACTGCAGAGAAACTCAAGGAATCTTGAGCAAAGTGCTGGAAGAACTCGGTGGGTCAGGCTGCCTGAATTTCTGCAGCACTTAGCATTTTGTCTATTGTGACCCCACTGACACCCACTACCACTTTATTTACACTTCTTCCTGATCCTGTAATAATTTCTGTAATAATCTCCTGGATTAATTATTTATTGTTTTTAATCTCCATTGCATGATACCACCATCTACGAAAATACTCCCAGCATGCCTTCCTTCCCCCCCTCCCCCAAAAAAAATGATGGCAGACTTTCCTGAATGAAGTCTCTGGTCATCATTTTCACAGAGAGAGATACGTCACAAAAACAAATGTTTTGGCTCAATGAGTCCATGGCAAGAATCAAGCATTCCTTTTTACTCTAATTCAACCCTAATCCATTTCCCCTTAATTTCCCCCAGGCTCAGCTAATAAAGCTGCTGCCTCACAGCACCAGAGACCTTGGTTCGATCCTGATCTCTGGTTCTGTCTGTGCGGAGTTCGCATGTTATCCCTGTGACCTTGTGTCTATCCTTCGGGTGCTCCGATTTCCTCCCACATCCCAAAGATGTACAGGTTTGTTGGTTAATTGATCTCTGTAAATTGTCCCTGACGTGTAGGGAGTGAATGCAAAAGTGGGATAACATAGAACTAATGTGAATGGGAATCCATGGTTGATGTGTACTAGGTTGGCCAAAGGACCTGATTTCAATAGACAATAGACAATATGTGCAGGCCATTCGGCCCTTCGAGCCAGCACCGCCATTCAATATGATCATGGCTAATCATCCCCAATCAATACACCGTTCCTGCCTTCTCCCCATATCCCCTGACTCTGCTATCTTTAAGAGCTCTATCAAGCTCTATCTTGAAAGTATCCAGAGAACCGGCCTCCACCGCCCTCTGAGGCAGAGAATTCCACAGATTCACAACTCTCTCTGAGAAAAAGTGTTTCCTCATCTCCGTTCTAAATGGCTTACCCCTTATTCTTAAACTGTGGCCCCTGGTTCTGGACTCCCCCAACATCGGGAACATGTTTCGTGCCTCTAGCACGTCCAAACCCTTAATAATCTTATATGTTTCAATAAGATCCCCTCTCATCCTAAATTCCAGAGTATACATAGAAACATAGAAACATAGAAATTAGGTGCAGGAGTAGGCTATTCGGCCCTTCGAGCCTGCACCGCCATTCAATATGATCATGGCTGATCATCCAACTCAGTATCCCGTACCTGCCTTCTCTCCATACCCTCTGATCCCTTTAGCCACAAGGGCCACATCTAGCTCCCTCTTAAATATAGCCAATGAACTGGCCTCGACTACCCTCTGTGGCAGAGAGTTCCAGAGATTCACCACTCTCTGTGTGAAAAAAGTTCTTCTCATCTCGGTTTTAAAGGATTTCCCCCTTATCCTTAAGCTGTGACCCCTTGTCCTGGGCTTCCCCAACAAGCCCAACCGCTCCATTCTCTCAGCATATGACAGTCCCGCCATCCCGGGAATTAACCTTGTAAACCTACGCTGCACTCCCTTAATAGCAAGAATGTCCTTCCTCAAATTAGGGGACCAAAATGGCACACAATACTCCAGATGTGGTCTCACTACAGCCCTGTGCAACTGCAGAAGGACCTCTTTGCTCCAATACACAACTCCTCTTGTTATGAAGGCCAACATGCCATTCGCTTTCTTCACTGCCTGCTGCACCTGCACGCTTACTTTCATTGACCGATGAACAAGGACCTCAGATCCAGTTGTACTTGCCCTTCTCCCAACTTGACACCATTTAGATAATAAACTGCCTTCCTGTTTTTGCTACCAAAGTGGATAACCTCACATTATCCACATTAAACTGCATCTGCCATGCATCTGCCCACTCAGCCAACC
This sequence comes from Malacoraja senta, assembly GCA_038087875.1. Classification (NCBI taxonomy): domain Eukaryota; kingdom Metazoa; phylum Chordata; class Chondrichthyes; order Rajiformes; family Rajidae; genus Malacoraja; species Malacoraja senta. The sequence goes on from CM075978.1 coordinate 28,428,272, forward strand.
TGTCCAAGTCACCCTGTATTCTCATAGCATCCTCCTCACAGTTCACACTGCCACCCAGCTTTGTGTCATCTGCAAATTTGTTAATGTTACTTCATCTAAATCATTGATGCATATTGTAAATAGATGCGGTCCCAGCACTGAGCCTTGTGGTACCCCACTAGTCACTGCCTGCCATTCCGAAAGGGACCCGTTAATCCCTACTCTTTGTTTCCTGTCTGCCAACCAATTTTCTATCCATGTCAGCAATCTACCCCCAATACCATGTGCCCTAATTGTGCCCACTAATCTCCTATTTGGGACCTTATCAAATCCTTTCTGAAAGTCCAGGTACACTACATCTACTGGCTCACCCTTGTCCATTTTCCTAGTTACATCCTCAAAAAATTCTAGAAGATTATTCAAGCATAATTTCTCCTTCGCAAATCTATGCTGACTCGGACCGATCCTGTTACTTTTCAAATGTGCCGCTATTTCATCTTTTATGATTGACTCAAGCATTTTCCCCACAACCGATGTCAGGTTAACTGGTCTATAATTCCCTGTTTTCTCTCTCCCACCTTTCTTAAAAAGTGGGATAACATTAACCACCCCCCAATCCACAGGAACTGTTCCTGAATCTATAGAACATTGGAAAATGATCACCAATGCGTTTATAGAGCCACTTCCTTAAGTACCCTGGGATGCAGACCATCAGGCCCTGGGGATTTATCAGCCTTCAGTCCCATCAGTCTACCCCACCAATTCCTGCCTAATGTGGATTTCCTTCAGTTCCTCTGTCACTCCAGATCCTCTGGCCACTAGTACATCAGGAAGATTGTTTGTGTCCTCCTTAGTGAAGACAGATCCAACTGATTCTGCCACCTGTTCAACTCATCTGCCATTTCCTTGTTCCCCATAATAAATTCACCTTTTTCAGTCTTCAAGGGTCCAACTTTGGTCTTAACTAATTTTTTCCTCTTCACATACCTAAAGAAGCTTTTACTATCCTCCTTTATATTCTTGGCTAGCTTACCTTCGTACCTCATCTTTTCTCACTGTATTGCCTTTTTAGTTACCTTCTGTTGCTCTTTAAACATTACCCAATCCTCTTGCTTTGCACTCTTCTTTGTTACGTTGTACTTCTTCTCTTTTATTTTCATACTGTCCCTGACTTCACTTGTCACCCACGGTGGCCCCTTACTCCCCTTGGAATCTTTCTTCCTCTTTGGAATGAACTGACCCTGTACCTTCTGTATTATTCCCAGAAATACCTGCCTTTGTTGTTCCACTGTCATCCCTGCTAGGGTATCTTTCCAGTCAACATTGGCCAGCTCCTCCCTCATGGCTCCTTAGTCCCCTTTGTTCAACACTGACACATCTGATTTACCCTTCTCCCTCTCAAATTGTAGATTAAAACTTACCATATTATGGTCACTACTTCCTAATGGTTCTTTAACTTCAACTTCCCCTATCAAATCCCGTTCGTTACCCAACATTAAATCCAGAATTGCCTTCTCCCTGGTAGGCTGCTCTAAGAATCCATCATGGAGGCTCTCCACAAACTCCCTTTCTTGGGGTCCAGTACCAACCTGATTTTCCCTGTCTACCTGCATGTTGAAATCTCCCATAATAACTGTAGCATTACATTTATGACATGCCTATTTTAATTCTTGTTTCAACTTGCATCCTACATCCAGGCTACTGTTTGGTAGCTGTAGATAATTCCCATTAGGTTCTATTTACCCTTACAATTCCGTAGTTCTATTCATACTGACTCCACATCTCCTGTTTCAATGTCACCTCTTGCAAGGGACTGAATTTCATTCCTCACCAACAGAGCTACCCCACCCCCACCTGTCTGTCTTTTCGATTGGAGTTACACCCTTGTATATTCCGTTCCCAGCCCTGGCCCTCTTGCAGCCATGGCTCTGTAATTCCCACAACATCATACTTGCCAATTTCTAATTGAGCCTCAAGCTCGTCCACTTTATTTCTTATACTTCGAGCATTCATATACAACACTTTGACTGATATTCTCCTCCCCTCTCACACCGCTCACAATTGGCCCTGACATTACTCTCTTATCCCTTCTCCAACTTTCTTTCCCATTAATTCGGGTGTGGGCAGTCCCTCGTCCCTGTCCCCAGTGCTGAGGGGGATGACCCAAGGAGTGGCACAACTTTTGAACCTGCCTGGCGTCTAACCTTTTGCTGACCGCGTCCAGGCCACAACACAGGAGTCTTTTGTAACTTTCCTGTACTCACTATCCCCTTTAACTCCATCTTTATACTCCCAATTTGTCAATCCCTCCCCCCCCACTATTTAGTTTAAACCCACACGTGTAGCCCTAGCAAACCTGCCTGCCAGAACGTTGGTCCCCCTCCAGTTAAGGTGTAACCTGTCCCTTTTGTACAGGTCACTTCTACCCCAGAAGAGATCCCAGTGGTCTATAAATCTAAATCGTTGCTCCCTGCACCAACCCCTTTCAGATCCCCTTTCTCCCTGTTCCTGTCCTCACTAGCATGAGGTACTGGAAGCAATCCAGAGATAACCACCCTAGAAGTCCTGCTTTTCAGTCTTCTTCCAAACTCTCTAAACTCGCGTTGCAGAACCTCCTTTCTCTTCTTCCCGATGTCGTTTGTGCCTACGTGCACAACTACTGCCGGTTGTTCACCTTCCCTCTCGAGGATGTTCTGTATTCGGTTTGTGACATCTTGAACCCTGGCACCAGGGAGACAACAGACCACCCTCGAGTCTCGCCTGCCACCACAGAACCTCCAGTCCACACCTCGGACAATGGAGTCATCCACCACTATGGCTCTGACCGACGTCGGTCTCACCGGTCGAGTCTCATCTCTAGGATTGGAGCCACCGACCTGTCCGCCGCTCGGACTGGAAGCGTCGTCTCCCCCGACAGCTCCCAAGAGGATGTACCTGTTTTCAATAGGCACAGCCGCATGGATCAAAGTCAAAGTCAAAGTCAATTTAATTCGTCACATGTACCCGAAGGTGCAGTGAAATAAATTTGCCAGCAGTGATACACTTAAAAAGGACACACAATACACAATAAAATTTAACACAAACATCCACCACAGCATTCTTCACTGTGGTGGAAGGCAACAAAGTTCAGCCAGTCCTCCTCCTTTGTTCACCCGTGGTCGGGGCCATAAACTCTCCATAGTCGCCGCTACGGACTGCCCTATGTACAGGCCCCCTCGTCGGGATGATCAAAACTCCAACGTCGGGATGGTCAAACACACTCCGCGGCTTGGAGATCCCAAATCGGCACTTTCCTACCGTAGACCGCGGCTTCAGGATGTTATAGGCCGCAGGTCGGCGGTCGGAGCTCTTCTCCAGTGATCCCCAGCAAGGGATCCTAGACTCCGGATAGTAAGTCCTTGCCCCACCCGTGGCTAGAAGCTCCGCTGACCACAGCCACATGGTGCCAAAGTCACCAGGCCAGCAACCGGAGCACTCCTCTCTGGCCACCCCCGGCAAGGTTTCGCCCGCTCCGCGATGGAAAAGTTCACACTGCGCCTGCTGCTGATGCTCCGGGCCCGACTCCGGGAAAGGCCGCTCCAATCCAAGCTGTTAGGCTGCGAGGGAGGCGGCATGGAAAAAGTCGCCTCTCCGTCGAGGAAGCGACCCAAAGCGGTTCCCCCCTTTCCACCTCCCACCACCCCCTACACACCAAGAGACACCTAAACTAACATTAGACACACCAAAAAAACCCCAAAAATTCGAAATAACAAACACGCTGCTGGCAGGGCAGCTGACTCGCAGTGACCACACCGACCCAGTCGGTCTCCTGCATTCCACCATTACTCCCCTTTCTCTCAGTCACACCCCTTCGTTCTTCCTGTATCCTTGGCGTGACAACCTCACTATAGGTCCTGTCCAGGAAACTCTCATTTTCCCAGATGGCCCGGAGGTCATCAAACTACTTCTGCAGTGCCCCAAAACGGTCCTTCAGGAGCTGAACCTGGACACACTTACCACAGTTGTAGCAGCCAGAGACTCCATCGGTGTCCCTGGCCTCCTACATCCTGCAAGCATCACACTGACTAATGTTACCATTCATGTGTTCACCACGTCCTGTCCTCTCCAGCTTTTTGCGTTGTCTCCTCTCCTCATCCTCCTCGCTGAAGACTCTCGAGCCAAAGACTTGCACTTTTCTCACAAGGCACTTACCTCGACAAGGCGCTCCCCGACAGCAAACCTTGCTTATATTGGCTGACAAATTGCCCAATTTGCCACTTAACCAATTATCCAATTTGCAAATTGAATTCTTCAGCCAGTAACCAAACTCCCATCCTGCCGCTCCCGAACTTGAAGGAATGTGTTCCTAGCTGGTCACGCCCGGTTTTAAACTAACTGCTCCTGAGAGGGAACACAAAGAAACTCCCAAGAGCTAATTTGAAGCTGTGTCTCTCAATTCAATCAAACAATTCTACTACTCACTTACAAGGTCGGGGCAATCTGTAGTGCCGTTAACTATCAAGCTACCCATTTGTGGATGAAACAGGAGCACGCAGTGGAAACCCACACCATCACAGGGAGAACATGAAAGATTTCCACCCATTTCCTCCACCTTCCGAGTTTAGGATTAAACTTGGGCCACTGGATCTCTGAGGTAGCAACTCTACGAGCTGTGCCAATGTGCAACATGGCTCCTACAAACCGGGCACTATTGCTAATGATACATCCACTCACAATGACCCCTGAATGGAAATTGTGAGAAACAGTAGAATTGGTGATTGATGCTGTTAATTTTGTCACGTCATATTCCCTGATGACTTGGTAGAGCTCCACGGTTACCATTGCTGAGGATAGAAGGTTATTACCATCGCTGCCTCGCTGCATAGGCCATTAAAGACAACAATGACACCATTTTTCCTGTATTTGAGACAGTTTTCATGCCGTTGCCACTTGGACTAAGAAATAGTGGTGCTGGAGGCCTGGCAATGGTGTGAGTTGTATCTTCAAGATCGATTTTCTTTCGACATGTTTTTCTTCCTTTGAAACGATTTTGCAAGATTTACCAATTACATTTTACTGGAACCAAGACAACATGGTGCCAAGACAATAGCCACTCCCTCAATGTAACAAGATGAAGGAGTTAGTTATTGACTTCAAAAAGTGTGGTGGTGTGCATGCCCTAATCAGCATCAATGGTGCCAAAATAGAAATAGTTAACAGTTTCAAGTTCCTTAGTATTAATATTGCCAACAATTTGTCATGGACCAACCACATTGAAGCAAAAGCCAACAAAGAGATACCTCGACTTCCTCTGGAAACTGAAGAAATCCAGCATGGCTCCAATGACTCTTACAAACTTCTACAGATGCACCATAGAAACCATACCATCTGGGCGTATCAGCTCAGGAACTGTTCTGCCCAAGACTGCAAGAAATTGCAGAGAGTTGTAGATGTAGCCCAGTATATCACGCAGATACAGAATCCCCACCATTGACTCGATCTACATTTAACTCTGGTTCAGGGAAGCAGTCAACGTAATGAACGACCATTCCCACCCTGGAAATTCCTTCTTTTTCCCACTCCCATCATATGGAAGGTACAGAAGCTTGGAAGCGTGTACCACCAGACTCAGCTTCTTTACCTCTGTTATCAGTGCTGAACAGTCCTTCCATAAGCTAAGGTATAGTCCTGATTCTCCAACCTACCTCATCGAAGACATTGGACTTGTGTCTGCAATTGTTCCACGACAATGCTGGGAAATATACTCTGCGCTTTGGTATCTTTCTCTTTGTGCTTTCCTTTGTACTTATGTTTGACTTAATTGTATTCATTTATTGTATTAACTGATTTGATAACACGCAAACAAAAGCTTTCACTGCATCTTGGTACACGTAACAAAAATAAACCTGAATCTAAATGTGGTAAGGAGGGAAGCAGATGAGATAGGTAATAATGGGAAAGGTTAGGGTGATGAATGGCATATCCTTGAACAAAAAATGAATGGATAAGTTACAAGCAATGGACACAGAGAAGCAAAAATACTCTCATTGCATCTCATAAAAATGATCCTTTCTAATGAGGCACAACTTTGAGTCCTGAAAAGCGCCATATAAATAAAATCTATTATTATTATTATTATTGTCCATCTGTAAATTGAATAGGTTATATCAAAATATGGGTGGGCCTCCTCGTCGGGGCAATCAAGCTCCTGCATCGGGGGGGGGTGGAATTTCCCACCGCACCAGGTGATCTACCCCGGGTCGGAGCGAGTCGAACGTCTTGCGGCTTTTGGAACGTCCCGACGTCGGTCTCTTACCTGAGATTGCGAGCTCCTTGATGTTAAAGTCCGCAGGCCGCGGTTGGAGCATCGATCCCAGGCAAGGAATCGGATCTGAAGGTAAGTCCACACCTCGCGGTGGGCTCAAAGTCAGTCCGTGCGTTCTCAATGTACGTGAGTCATTCCCGCGAACCAACGTCGCTCTCCTCTCCTTGTCTGGCCATCTCCATTTCTCAGGGGCAGGGCCGGCCTTAGGAGGTGCGGGGCCCAATTGGGAACAATTTTCATAGAAATATAAATATATAATTATAAATGAGTCATATTCAGGCACGTGTCGTGAGTAATTACTCAGGGTAGGCTGTCAGTCGGCTTTTAAAAAATCTTAAACCGCGCATGCGCAGATTGTTCTCCTCTCCGTAAAAATAAAAAATAAAAATAAAGAAAGTAACAATTCAATTTGCCCAAGGCTTCCAAATCTCCTTCTTTCTGAATTACTGAATGGGTGGGGGGGTGGAAGGTGACGGCAGGTGGAGAGATGGTGGGAAAAACGGGAGCACACCGGGACAAGTTGACTCAGTTGTCATCTTATTGAATGACAATACTTGTTCAAGGGATCAATTGGGGGGAGTGTTCCTTTCACAGCGTGTGTGGAGTCTAGCCATGGGTAAACTTGCGGGGAGGGCAGGAGCGTTGAGAAGGAGGGGGTCGGGGATCATGCCAGTAACCCACTCACTCACCGCTGCCGTGGCGCTGCGGGCACGGAGCCACCGCATTGTGGCCGGGGAGAGAAGCAGCTCGCGTGGCTATGAGTGGCTGCCGGGACCAGACAGTGGAACCGACTACCATCTCAGTGCCTTCTGCCGGCCCGCTCACCTCTGGCAGTGCTCTCCGCCTGAACAGTGAGGGGACCAGCTCAAGAGCAAAGCTCATATAGTGGAGTGGGTCAGCGGGTGATGGATAACAGGACAGCGGGCAGAGGAGCTTTCTCCTGTGTCAGCGCGAACAAGGGAGTAATTGAGGTTACTCGCACTGACATATGGAGTAAGCTCCACCGTCCGCTGTCCTGTTATCCATCGCCCGCTGGCCCGCTCTTGAGCTGGATGCTGGCATGATCCCCGACCCCCTCCTTCTCAACGCTCCTGCCCTCCCCGCAACTTTACCCCTGGCAAGACTACCCACATGCTGTGAAAGGAACTCTATCCCCCCCTAGCAGTGCTGCCCTTTTACAGCCGCTTCCCACTTTTTACAGCCGCTTCCCATCAGCTGCTAGCAATGAGGGATAGACTTGGCTATCCCTCAGTACAACAACATCGTTCTTGATGTTGCTGTACTGAGGGATAACCAAGTCGATCTTTCTTGGCTAACAACCTAACCTTCGGCCTCCAAGATGCAGGTACATTTTCGTGCCTTATTTTTGGGTAAAAAATAGCTTCTTCATTGCCGGGAAATACGGTATTTGTAAACATTTAGCTCAAAGAAATCTATTTCCACATTTTCTCTGCAAAATCTTTTAGAATTTTGTCAAAGTTTAAACTCCTGCTAATTTCAATGAACATAATTGCCAAACTGTTCAAACGTTCTTGCTGAATTGATGATCTCAAGTAAGTTTTGATCAGTTTCAGCTTGGAAAAACTACTTACTCCAGATGCCACAGTCACTGGAATTGTCAAGAAAATCCGAAGAGCAATAAATAAATTTGGAAATGCGGTAGACCTGTTGTTGCAAGCAAGGAATTCAAGCATTTTCATGGGGTTTTGAATCTCTGGTGGCAGAATTGGCTTTAGTGCCTCCATTTCCTCACAAAGCATGTATCCATCTATATCAGCCAGTTTTGTGGTTTTAACTTGATCTTTTTCCTGTCCCAGCTTGACCTCTGTCAATGCCACTTCCAGATCTGCTGCACATTTTCTTATGGTGTCCTTGGACAGGTCCTGAAAATTGCACAAGAATCAAAATAAATGTTGATACTTTTTCAGTTGTTCAAACTGTGGCTTAAGTGTTTGCAGTGCTTTATCTAACATTTGATGAAAACATTGCACTCTGAAGGCTGTTTTTGAATCTGCCAAAGGTTCATATGCAGATTCATAATCAAATAATTTTATTTTTTTGCGTAAGCGCTTACTCCGAGTCGTGAATACAGGCTCAGCATCTAGGTCTTTGGCAAGTTCACTAGCGTCAATCAAGGCTTCATCAAAACCTTTTTCCCTGTATGTCTTTAACCAAAGCTTTTGAAATGAAGAATGCCCTGTAGCAACATCCATGGTATCACTCTGAAGTTCCTTGCTCACAAAATGTACTTGAAAGAGTAAGGAGTGCCAGAAAACGAGTGAGACCAGAAACTTGTAATCTCTCATTTGACTGACTAACGATTCAGCATCGCTTTTTGCTTGAGCATCATCAGTGTTTTCTGCTAACTCTTCTAGTGCATTACAAACTTCAGCAGCTTGGTACTGTGCAGCTTTGACACTTTCCATTCTACATTCCCATCATGTTTCAGAGAGAGGTTTTACAGACAGACCTGTCACATGTTTTCTAAAAACAGTCGATCTTTTAGTAGATTATGCAAAAATGGCGTAAATACCCTGCAGAGTTCCAAATAAAGTCATTGCATCTGGACATGTCTTGGCCATGTCTCCAAAAACTAGGTTGTAGTTGTGACATGCGCATGGTGTAAAGAAAGCTCTTGAATTCTTCTGTAGAAGTCGTGCATGCACACCTGAGGTGTGTCCCTTCATATTGGCACCATTATCATACCCTTGTCCACGGATATTTTTAACATCCAGCCCTAATGTTTCAAGTTCATGTAGAAGGGTGTTGTACAAATTTTCACCTGTGCTACTTTCCACCACTAAAAACTTGATGAAATGTTCATATACTCCTGCTGGAGCATTTGATTGTACACCATCAGCTATATACAGTATCTAATTACCATCGACATTTGCTCCTGATGACTGGTCAGGAGTACAGTCAAGAATTATTGCAAAATACTTAGCAGCCTTGATTCGCAAAATGATTTCCTGTAGAACAGCGTGACCCATTCTGTTTTTCCTTTTCCTAATGAATTTACTTATTCTGGATTTACTTATGTATTTACTTATTCTGGATTTTTCACAGATGATCTTGCATTACTGGAACAAACTTTCCTAGCAAGTCAATAACACCAAGGAAATGTCCATTATGTGGTGTTTCTATGTGTTCCTCAGATCCCCGGAATGGCAAGTTTCTTTCTGCCAGGAACTGTACAGTGGCTACCAGTCGCTCAAAAACTTGATGCCAGCATTTTGCTTCTTGTCTGATTAGTTTTTCTACCACTTGAGCAATAGTTTTTTCAATAGATAATCTTTGCTGTAGTTCACAGCAACTGAGCATAGGTTGCAAATGCTTTTTGGAGTTCTCATGCTCACCTAGTCTTGTATGAATGTTCGGCCAGTTATTAAAACCACAACCTGCAAGTGCAATTGCTGCGTTATTATCAAAAAGCTTGCAGTAGTAACAGAATATTTTATCACTTGGTACAGAGTATATTAGCCATGGACGTTCTACAATTTCACCATTTGACAGTTTTCTTTTGCAGTGAAATTTTGAAAAACATGATCCACTGTCATTCTTGGGGGAATATTCTTCTATAATTGTAGGTGGTCCTTTTTTCACTAAATACTCCCTGACACTCTGATTCATCATATCTGGCCATGTTGCAGGATCATCTGTTAATTCTACAAAATGGGCAGATTTTGAATTCCCATTCTCCCTTGCCTCAGAGGCACCAGCAGTCATGTCAACAGGCGAGTTTCCTTGTTTGTCAAATTCAACACTTTCAAAATGGCCGATCTCACTTACAGTGAATAAATTCCCACTTTGATCGTCTTGCATAACTTCTTCAGACTGGCTTCCTTCAGTGTCATCATCTTCACTGTGTTGTGGCTCCACTTGCTCTTCTGCATTTTCTGAGATAGTTTTGCTGAAATACTTATTTAATGCACCTTTCTCCTTTTCTGCTTCGGCCTTCTTTGCCTTGGCTACACCCCTCTTCTTACTGTCACTCAAATATGTTCTGCCGATGTCCCTTAGTCTTTTACTCATATTTACAGAAACCATGGAAATCTCTGTAGAACCTGCAATGTGGTGTTACATATATATTGCAATCAGTGATGGAAATGGGTTTTAGGAACTAGGGGTACGCTAAGGTCCATGAGGCTGAGGTTGGGAAGGAAGGGGGTGGGGGGGGGGGTAGACACTATAAGCCCCCCATGAGAAATTTCATCTAACTCTGAAATTGAAGATAGACAAAAGCTGGAGTAGCTCAGCAGGACAGGCAGCGCAGCGACACTGGAGAGAAGACCCTTCTTCAGACTGAACTGAACTCTCGTCGGTGAGAGTACATATGATTGTCTGAAGAAGGGTCTCGACAAGAAACGCAAACCTCTCCCCGAGCCCCTGCCCATCCCGCTGAGCCACCACAGCCCCCTGTGTCCACCTTCAACTTCAGAGCCAAACAATAAACACAGAGTGCTGGAGGAACTCAGCGGGCAAGGCGGCACCCGCGGAGGGAACGGACCAGGAGCCTCCACGGGCCAGGACTCTCCCTCCCCGCCCCCAACAGAAAGGAACTGCAGATGCAGCCGTCACCACAAAACGTCTAAGAAGGAACTGCAGATGCTGGAAAATCGCAAGTAGATAAAAATGCTGGAGAAACTCAGCAGATGAGGCAGCATCTATGGAGCGAAGGAAATAGCCAACGTTTCAGGCCAGGTCTGAAGAAGGGTTTCAGCCTGAAATTTTGCCTATTTCCTTCGCTCCATAGATGCTGCCTCACCCGCTGAGTTTCTCCAGCATTTTTGTCTACCGCAAAACGTCAATGATTCGGGGAATGCCGAGGCGACAGGGTGAGAGAGAGGGAGTGAGAGAGCTAGAGAGAGACGAGATGGGGAGCGGGAGAGAGAGAGCACAAGAGAGAGAGAGGGAGGGAGAGAGTGAAAGACAGAGAGACACAACATGGGTCGGTAGGTAAATTGAATGACTAACCTGCACACCAAGAAGAACCTCGCGATCCAGAGCCCTCAATCATGATGGTGAGTTTTAAGAAATTCTCAATGTGTCATCAATGCAACAATCTACATTCCTTAGTAAATGTAATTGTGTTTTGATCAAGTATTAATGACGCCCCGTGAATTGTATTCAAAGGAACGCAGCGTCATTAATACTTGGTCAAAACACAATTACATTTACTGAGGAATGTGGATCGATGCATTGATGACACATTGTATAACTACTTGTTAACTACTGGCTGTTAACAAGTGCTAACAGTGGTTGTTAACAAATCATTTGTGTCTGATGGCCATGCAGCAGTTGTTATCCATGTTCGTTTAAAAAAAAATCCATAAGGCGAATGTGTAAAAAAAAAAATCTTTATTTAACAAAGCGAATTTGTATTTCCGTACGAAATATGGAAAATTAGCGCAGGGCCCCCCTTAGGCGCGGGGCTCAATTTGGAGCAATCGGTCCAATCGGCTTAAGGCCGGCCCTGCCTAGGGGTGCCTCCTGCAGCCTACCTTGAAGGTGCTGGAGGCGTTACCCCAGTTCACCCTCCCATCGGTCCACTCCTAGTGCCCGACGTCTTGAGCTTCCTCCAGGTTATGGCGTCCGCCAACCGACGAGCATTTGGGCGAGGTCCCGCTGATGGATAAGCCTTCAGGCGGGCCCCAGGTTACCCCATCCGACGAGCCTTCAGGCGGTTTCTGGTCACGACCACTGCCAAACCTTTGGGCGAAGTCTAGCCGACTGACGAACCTTCCGGGTGGGCACTTCGGGAAGACTTCCGCCATGCAGCACCTCAGCAAGACCTCTGCTGCTGGCACCAAAGACAAGTTATACATAAATAACATATCAATTCTGCAAGATTAGTATGAGAAAAAGACAATGCAAAACGAGACATTCATGCAAAGTCACGTCAAGTCACTCAACACCTCCACTTCCTTGGAAGATTAAGGAGATTTGGTATGTCGTCAATTACTCTCATGAACCTCTACAGGTATATGGTAGAGAGCATACTGGTCCCTTCCCGGTGAGCTCAATGCATTCTGCACCCTTTTTGAACAAAAGGTTGGTGGAGGACTCAAGTCAAAGTCAAGTACAATAAGTTGAGCAAGGGGAAGATATATAGTGCAGAATATAGTTCTCAGCATTTTTACGTGTGAGTTCCATAAACAGAGTTCAATGTCCGCAATGAGTTGTGGTGAATTGCACAGTACCCCAGTTTAATGGAAGATAAACCAATCTCATCTGCCCGATGGACGCAGGGAGAAGAATAATTTGGGGTTCAGGGCAAGGTAAGCCAAAGGCTGCAAAACCAAACATGAAATTATCTTATGCTTTAGGCCTCCAAAGATTGACCAACAACGACAAACAAAATATTCCAGATGCTGGAAACAATGAACAGGTCAGACAGCATCTCTGAAGATGCTTCCTCGTTTATCCCACGATAATTGCAGGTTTGTAGTTTAATTGGCCTTTGTAAATTGCCCTTGGTGTGTAGGGAGTGGATACGAAAGTAAAATAATATAGAACTAGTGTGAACACGTTATCAATGGTTGGTATTGACTCAATGGGCCAAAGGGCCTGTTTCTATGCTTCCACCTATAAACTAAACTATTTGTTCAAAAATATTACGAAGATGAAACAGCAATTCTCAAAGGACATGTTATAAAAGTTACAGCCTGCAAAATTTTGCGAGGAGACATGACTGAAGTCAAAACATCCATTACCTATGCAATCTTATCTATCTATCATATCATATATCATATCATATCATATATCTATTTAAACTCTGTGTGTGTGTGTGTGTGTGTGTGTGTGTGTGTGTGTGTGTGTGTGTGTGTGTGTGTGTGTGTGTGTGTGTGTGTGTGTGTGTGTGTGTGTGTGTGTGTGTGTGTGTGTGTGTGTCATTTTGCATGTGAAACGTATCTCCTCGAAAACCAGACGCCGAAATGGGAAAATGTTTACATATTTCAGTAGAGATTTACCTTGCGAGTTTAGAAATCCACTCCTCTGTACCGTTGGTACATTATTCTCCTGACATTTAATTAAAATTGTTGACCAATCTGACCTTTTTTTTAAAATCTGACCGCTGCCCAGCTGCTGATGTTACAATAACAGTGAAATGTTTACATCTTCTGGTAGAAAATTTCCTTATGATTTCAAAAATCCAATCCTCTATCAATTTGGTCGATTATTTCCAGAGATATTTACTAAAATTTATCACCAAACTGACATTAAAAAAAAATATTATGGTTGCCCAGCTGCTCACCTGACAATGCCTTTGCACCTGGCCCAACTGCTTCCTGGCCCCCCAGCCTGCCAGTTTGTTGATTACATTGTTTTTCATTGAATTGCATTGAATTATTTCTCACTTAACATCACTAATTCTTAACATTACCTTTTTAATTTCAGACAGTTTTTAAAAATAAATTTGCTGTCTTCATTGACAGCTTAGATCTGACCCGCTGTGTATGTGTGTGTGTGTGGGATCCTCCCCTGAATTCCATAGAGCTGCCGACAGCTTTCGTGCATGAGACGCGGACGCTTCATTTCCAGAACATTTTGAACGTGTGACGCACGGTTGCATTTCGCTCTCTCTGTCTCTCCCCCTCTCTCTCTCTCTCTCCCCATCTTTCTCTCCCCATCTTTCTCTCTCCCCTCTCTCTCTCTCCCCCTCTCTCTCTCCCCCTCTCTCTCCCCCCCTCTCTCTCTCTCTCTCTCTCTCCACCCTTCCTCTCCCCCACCCCCTGCCCTCCCCACCCTCCCTCCCCTAAACCCCATTCCCCCTCCCCTCCACCCCTCCTCCTACCCCCTTCCCTCCACTCCCTCCCCTCCCTTCCCCTTCCCCCTCCCCCTCCCTTCCCCCCACCTCATCCTCCCTTCCCACCCTCTCCCCCCTTCCCCCTCTCCCCCTCTCTCCCCCTCTCTCTCCTCCCTTCGCTCTCTCCTCCCATCTCTCTCACCTCTCATCCCCCAACCTCCCCCCCTCATTCACCCTCCCTCTCCTCCTCCCCTCCAACCCCCTCTCCCTCTGTCTCTTGCCCTTCTGTCTCTGCCCCTATCTCTCTGTCTCTCCACATTTTCTCTCTGCCGTCACTCTCTACCCCCCTCTAGACGCGCCTGTGAGTTGGGGGCTATGCGTCAGTGGATAGGGCAGTTATGGGGTAAAAGGAGCAAATGAATAATATTAATATATCAAGGGGGGTAGTTAGCGTGTGTGCGGGGGGGGTAGTTAGTGTGTGTGATGCCGCATGCTGCCCCCCCCAGACCCCCCACCCCCTCAACCACACGTTGGGGGAACAGATCCAACGGGTCTGCACTTGGTCTAGTATATATTTAAAACTCTCATGTTGGTTTGTCCGTGTTCTTCTTCGCGAATATTCGTTTAAGGCGTTTGTGAATCTCCTCCTCCGAAATTTGCAAAAACTGAACAATTTTTACATATTCCGGTAGGGTTTTTCCTCCTCCTCTTAATGTTTGTAAAATTAGAAAATTTGGTTCAACCTGTCCCTGCTTTTTCGGTAAAAAACATTAAAAATTTCAAAATTTCAAAAAATCAAACTGCATCTCACCCATAGAACGTTGATGAACGTTCCATCATGTGATGTCACAATGCCCAATGCTCACAGGTGTCCAATCAGAATGGATCTCATTTACATATGCCTTTGCTCCAGCCCCAGCCCTGCCCCCACGCCTGATGTTGCAGCATTTTCCATTCTGTGATGTCACAATGCCATCCCACACAGATGGCCAATCGCAATGGAACCTATTTACATACGCCTTTGCTCCGGCCCCGCCCCACGCCGCCTGTGTCGAAGCGCTTGATCACGTGATCAAAATAACAGCCATTGAGACACACTCCACCCACAACCCGCCCCAAATGCAGGTTTTATAAGCATCTAAGTATTAAAACTCTACCCGCTCCCTATCTAACCCCTCCTGCTACTCTCCCCCCTCTCCTCTCTCCACCCCCCTTTCTCTCCCCACCCCCTCTTCTCTTTACCCGCCCCCCTTCTCCTCTCCCCCCACCCACTTCTCCTCTCCGCGAACAGAAAATAACATATTCAGGACAGAATAATATCAACAGAAAACAATAACATTTCCTCACCTATCTTTGTACCTTCCTTCAAAATG
>CM075978.1:28443874-28481143 GCA_038087875.1 Malacoraja senta
ATTATAATTAACCAATTAATTTAACAAATTTAATAATACTAATTACTCAGGTATGTATGTAGTAAATATAAACAAATCATGAATAAACCATGAGACGGGGAAGGAGATTGGGAGTGTATAAATTATGATTTTATATATTTAAAAAGGGAAATGAACTAATATTACTGATATATACTTATAAATGATATATGCTTATAAACAGTAACTAACCAAAATGTTTATAACATTACTAACGTACTTTTCTTGTGTGGGAAGGAGTTAGGTGCAGCATAAATCTGGAAAAGATCCAGGAATGAGGTTTTGTTTAACCCCTTGGTACCTGCTTGTATGGTAGTTAATGGTAAAGTTTAGACTAGATTAAGGTTAGATAAATTGGAAAGGCATATATACTTAAAGAACTGAGAATATGCTGTGTTTTATATTTGTTTTTTTTAAATTTTTTATATCTTTTTCTGAATCTTTTCGGTTTTCACTGTTGCTAGTCTGATAAATTTAAATAAGAACAAACAAGATATGAAATGGTCTGTAGCTTTATATGAGCTTTTAATAAGGGATTGGAGCTCAATGTAAAACAACATCAATGGAAGTCCATACATTTTTCGCCAACTTAGGTGGCTACCTGTCTTTAAGGTATCTTTTCTTAGATACATTAACATCACTTAAAAAAAAAATCACTATAAAGACTTGTATTTGCTTATTTTTTTGTATTCAACTTTATATCACATTTTTTCTTTCTTTATCTAAGGTATTTTTCAAGAAGGAGATGTAATATAAATCTAAAAATTTGGGATGACCACCCAACACCCAGAACTCTGAGGTATTTGCTTGCACCATATGATTCAGGAATACTATTTTGATATATAATGCAAGACGATAGACAAATAAAGAATGGAGGAATCACATTCTGTAGTTGGAATATAAGGGGTGCCAATGAACCAATAAAGAGGGGTAACATTTTTGCTCAACTAAAATCTTTGAAAAGCGACATAATGTTTTTACAGGAATCCCACATGAAACAACAAACACAAATGAGATTAAAAGCGAAGTGGATAGGTCAAACATACTATTCGTCATTTACTTCTAAATCTAGAGGTACGGCTATTCTTATTCGAAAAGGTATACCTTTCAAATTAAAGAATACTATATCAGATAAAGAGGGAAGGTATATTATAGTTTCGGGAGAAATTTATGCAACCCCACTAACTATGATAAATATTTACGCTCCGAATTTTGACAACCCCAAATTATTTGATAAAATTATAGATATAATACTAGAGTTTAATTATCAAAATGTGATAATAGGGGGGGACTTCAACTGTGTTTTAGATCCATACTTAGACAAATCATAAAACAAAGGAGGAGTAATTTAAAATCTAAGACTAGTGAACTTCTAAATACATATATAAAAAATACTAATATAACAGATGTATGGAGATCTGCTAATCCAGTAGGAAGGGAATACTCGTTTTACTCTTCGGTACATAAAACTTATTCAAGAATTGATTATTTTTAAGTGGATATGAAATTAATGCCATATACAATTAATCTAACATACCACATTAGTAGTATTTCTGATCACTCTCCGTTGACATTTTCAGTAAAATATGAGGGAATGCCGGGTAAAAACTTTTTTTGGAGGTTTAATACACATATTTTAAATGACTTACAAGGTTATCAATACTTAAAACAACAAATGAAAAAAAAATTTAGACAAATGACACACCAGGTACTTCGCCTTCTTTATTATGGGAAACTTTTAAGGCATTTATTAGAGGAATTATAATTTCATATCAAATTTTTCAAAATAAAAAGAATAAGACAGAACAAATGCAGTTAGAACAAGAAATTAGACAATTAGAGTTAGATAATGCCAAAGATTCCACTACAGACAAACATAATAAGATAATGTTACTGAAATTTAAACTTAATCAAATTTTATCGGCAAGAGTAATAAGACTATTCCAAATTACAAAACAGGAACATTTTGAGTTTGGTGACAAACCACTTAAGCTTTTAGCTCGTCAATTGAAAAAACAAGAAAAGGAAAATACTATAACTAAAATTAAATCAGAGAAAGGTGAATTATTAATACTACCTAAAGATATTAACAATAGATTTGCACAATTTTATCAAAATTTATATACATCTAAAACTAAAATAGAAGATAGTAAAATTAAAAAAAATTTAGATAACTGTAATCTTCCAAAACTTGATCTTTTGGAACAAGAGGAACTTGGAGCTCAAATTACAATTGAAGAAATAGGTGAAACAATAAAATCGCTGAAAAATGGTAAAACACCGGGACCAGATGGTTTTAGTAATGAATTTTATAAAAGATTTCATGAGATAACGACTCCATATTTATTTAATTTATATTCTTAAGCTTTTAAAGAAAATAAACTACCTGAAACATTAGCAGAATCAACTATTACGCTTATTCCAAAAAAAGATTAAGATTTAGACGATCCGGGCTCATATAGAGCTATATCACTTTTAAATACAGACCAGAAAATTTTAGCAAAGACTTTAGCAAGAAGGTTAAGCAAATATATTAGTAAACTGCTAAATCCTGATCAAACGGGGTTTATACCTAAAAGATACTCATTTAATAATTTGAGATGCCTGTTTCACATAATGTACTCACATAAAAGGGAGGAAGAAGATATAGCAATTATTTCTCTGGACGCAGAGAAAGCATTTGATCAGGTAGAGTGGCAATATTAATATAAAGTACTGCAAAAATTTAATATGGGAGAGAATTTTATTACATGGGTAAAACTATTATATGATAAACTGATGGCAAGAATAGTAACTAATAATATGTTATCTCAAAAATTTCAATTATCGAGGGGCAATAGGCAGGGATGTGCGTTATCACCCCTGCTATTTGCCCTTATGATAGAGCCTTTGGCTGAAAGTATAAGAATTCATCCGAATATTCATGGCTATAACACTAGGGACTCAAATAATAAAATTACATTATATGCAGATGATATACTTTTATATATTACAAAGTGACAAACGAGTATACCAAATTTATTAAATTTAATAGAGGAATTCGGGTCCTTTTCTGGATATAGAATAAACTGGAATAAAAGTGAAATTATGACGTTAAAACCTCAAGAATCCACACACTTACTGAAGTTCCCCTTTAAAATTGCAATAGAAAAATTTAAATATTTGGGTATTCAAATTACGAGAAAATATAAAGCATTATTCAATGCTAATTTTATACCTTTATTAAATAAACTCAATATGTTGATTAAATTTTGGAAAACACTTTCTTTATCATTAATAGGTAGAATAAATGCTATAAAAATGATCTTTCTACCACAATTATTATACCTATTTCAATCTATACCATTATATATACCAAAATACTTCTTAAAAAAATTAGACTCTAATATTACCAATTTTATTTGGGATTATAGATCACATAGAATTTAAAAAACACATTTATGTAAATCAAAAGATGTCGGGGGACTCTCACTCCCGAACTTTTTGTATTATTATTGGGCAGTGCATATTAAGAATATAATTTATTGGTTGGACAGTTCTACCCAACAGACAGAATGGATAAGAATGAAGAAAGAGGATTGTTTTCCTTGTAATATAGGAACGATCCTCTTCTCTCCGAAAAAACTCAACAACACAATATATAAGAAGAACCCAATTATACACGATACAATAAGAATTTGGAAACAAATAAAATTATCCATAAAATTAAGAAATGTATCATTGTTAACGCCTATAGTGAATAACCCTTTATTTAAACCATCTCTTATTGATAAAACATATAACCAATGGGAAAGTTTAGGAATTAAAAGGATCGGGGATATGTATGAAATGGGAAATCTATTATCATTCCAACAATTACAATTCAAATTTAAATAGAAAAATAACCAATATTTTAAATATCTTCAGATTTGCGATTTCATGAAGAAATACATACAAGGATATCAAAAAGTAACTTTTGACTCATTGGAAGAAGCAATGAATATTAAAGCTGACACAAAAATTAATATCATATTTATATAATAGAATTTTAAATATAGATTTACCATCGACAGAGGTACTTAGAGAAGAGTGGGAATGGGAATTAATGATAAAAATTACGGTGGTTACATGGGAAAAGTATTTGATATATATACACAAATGTTCGATTAATGGAAGACATAATCTAATTCAATTTAAAATTTTACATAGATTATATTATTCAAAAACAAGATTGAATAAATTCTATCCAAATATATCCCCCATTTGTGATAAATGTCTGTCCCTAAACGCAACTATAACACACTCTTTTGTTTCCTGCATAAAACTTTATGGATTTTGGAGTGATATTTTTGATATATTTACAAAACTATTTAAGATAAGAATGGAACCTAATACTGAAATGATTATATTTGGAGTAATGGAAGATGGGAATAAATTGAACTTATCACAACATTTATTTTTTAATTATGGTTTAATAATAGCAAAAAACTAATACTTAAATTTTGGAAAAATACACCAATACCAACGCTTAAAATGTGGATCGCAAGCATGTTGGACACCGCACATCTTGAAGAAATGCGATTCCTCCTAATAGTAAAAAATCAGACCAATTCTTAACGAGTTGGTCTCCATTTGTCGTCTTTTTGGAATCATATGGTGCAATATAATTGTAGAAACTAATTGTTTCAGGACTGGGTGGGGGATGGTCAAGATTATAAATAATGATCTCCTTATTTCTTTTTATTTGTATTTTTTATTCTCTTTTTCCTACTTTCTTTTCTTCAACTTGCTTCTTTCATTCTCTTTTTTTTTCTTTTTTCACACATCTCATGTTTTTCTATTCTTTATTCTTTTTCTCATTTTTCTTTATTATAATTTAAAAAAAATAAGAAGTACATAAAATGTATTATGCAAATATATGTTAGGCTCTTTGGTGCCATATGACTGTACTCACTTCTAATAAAATAAAATATTTAATTTAAAAAAAAAAAAAATAGAAAATTTGGTTATTAATTTCTCTGCTTTTAAAGTAAAAAACATCCAAAAATTTTAAAAATCAAACTGCTGCATGAGTCACAGTGCAAT
The DNA here is from genome assembly GCA_038087875.1 of Malacoraja senta. NCBI lineage: Eukaryota > Metazoa > Chordata > Chondrichthyes > Rajiformes > Rajidae > Malacoraja > Malacoraja senta. Next base: position 28,448,957 of record CM075978.1, read on the forward strand.
CTCACAGATGTCCAATCACAATGGATCTAATTTACATATGATATGACATCACAATGGGACAGGGGTGGGAGATTGGTACCTTCACTTGGTCTCACGAATTCAATCAACCTAGCGTGCACCATTAAATAAAATAAAATAGAGCAAGTTGTCCTACCCCCCTCCCTATCTACCTCCTCCCTCTCTACCCCCCTCCCTCTCTACCCCACTCCCTCTCCTCCCCCTCCACTCCCCCTCTCCCTCCACCTCTACCACTCCTATCCTCCCCCCTCTCCACCCTCCCCTCTCCTCCATCCCCTCCTCTTCGCCCCCCCACCTCTCCCCCTCCTCTTCTCTCCCCCCTCCACCTCTCCCCCCTCTTCTCCCCCTCCTCTTCTCTCCCCCTCCACCTTTCCCCCTCCTCTTCTCTCCACCCTCCATCTCTCCACCCTCCACCTCTCCCCCTCCTCTTCTCCCCCTCCTCTTCTCTCCCCCTCCACCTTTCCCCCTCCAACTCCCCCACTTCTCTCCCCTTCCTCTTCTCTCCCCTCTCCTCCCTTCCCCTCACTCACCCTCTCCACTCTCTCCCCCTCCCTTCCCCCTCTCCCCTCTACTCTCTCTCCCCTCTACTCTCTCTCTCCCCTCTACTCTCTCTCTCCCCTCTACTCTCTCTATCTCCCTCCCTCCCTCCCTTCCACCCCTGCCTTCCCCCTCTCCACTTCTCTCTCTCCCCTTCTCTCTCTCCCCCTTCTCTCTCCCTTCTCTCTCCCCCTCCTCTCTCTCTCTCCCTCCTCTCTCCCTCCTCTCTCCCTCCCTTCTCTCTCTCCCCCTCCACTCTCTCCCTCTCCCCTCTCCCCCCTCCAATCGCTCTCCACCTCAACCCTCTCCCCTCCCCTCCCCCCACCTCTACCACCCTCTCTCCTCCTTCCTCTCTCCCTCCCCCTCCCCCCTCTTCCCCCCCTCCCCTCTACCCCCCTCCCCTCTAACCCCCTCCCTTCTACCCCCTCACTCCCCCTCCACCTATTCACCTCCCCCTCTCGACCCTCCCCTCTCCTCACACCCCCCTCTCCACCCACCCCTCCTTCCCCCCCTCCACCTCTCCCCTCCCTCCCCTCTCCCCACCCCGTCTCCCACTACCCCCTCATCCCCCTCCCCCATCCCCTCCCCCCCTGTGTGTGTGGGAGGTGGTTAGTGTGCGTGTGAAGCCGCAGCCCCACCCCCCGCAACTGCACGTTGAGGGGACAGGACCCAGCGGTCTCCCCTCCCTCCCCTCTCCCCACCACGTCTCCCCCTACCCCCCTCTCACCCCCCTATACCCCCCCTGTGTGTGTGGGGGGTGGTTAGTGTGCGTGTGAAGCCTCAGCACAACCCACTCCCCCACGTCGCGTTGGGGGAACAGACCCAGCGTGTCTGCACTTGGCCTAGTTACTTTTAAATTTATGATGTACATCATAAGTACCAGTGTTGTCTCTAACTAGTTTGCCATCTGAAATTTCAACTTTGACCTCAATGTGACTAATTTCAATTGCTACAGAATGTTATTGGTCACAAGAGAATTGCAGATTTATCGCCAATTGCATTATTATTTCCATGGGTATTAATTACCAATAACCTTTCTAACTAGGGGAAACACCAATCTTGTAGTGAGCCCTGATATTGCAATTCTATAACCATAACCTGAAACATTATCTGAGTTGTTAGAATAATTTTTCCCAGGGTGGAAAAATGCCAAAGACTAGAGAGCATAGCTTTAAGGTGAGAGGGGCAAAGTTTAAAGAAGTGTAAGTTTCTTTTACACAGAAAGTGGTGAGTGCCTAGAATGCGGGTCCAGGGGTGGTGGTGAAGGCAGATACAATAGTGCTGCTTAAAAGGTGAAGTAGGCAGGTGGATACACAGATAATGGAGGGAAAGCAGATGAGATTAATGTATCTTGGCATTACGTTCGGCATGGATGTTATGAGTCAATGGCCATGTTCCTGTGCTGAACTGTTCTATGTTCTATGTTCTATGTTTCTATGCTCTTTAGCTAAGCGAGGCAATACCACAGGCATGTTGTTGATTTAAATCCTTCTTGCTGACATTTCAGCATAACAATTCAGTCTGACATACCAGCACATTGCTGAGAAACTGGAAATGCTGGCTTGGAAATTTGTTTGTGCAATTCCAGAAAAAAAACTGGCACTTTGCAGATGAAAATTGTGTTAATGCGGCATTAAGCAGTTTTGTGCAAGATTCTGGGAGAGTTAACACCAGCTGTTAATGTTCTATAGTCTTTCTTGTGTGTGGTTTTCTTTGCATGCTAGCACTGGTTTTTTTTGTTGCCCAGTTCATTTTAATAAATTCACCAGCAGTGCAATGCCCAAAATTTGTCTCCAGTGAGGTTTACAACAATATTGGTCTAAATAATGAGCGGAGCTGTTCAAATTTGGATAAACCAGCTTTTCCCACTGCTGAATGTCCAAAGCAACCTTATTTACCATCACCCTGCTTTGGTCAAAAGACAAGAACTCCTTAAGTCTCGACAAGGCCGTGTGCAGACGTGGCGTCAAAGGACGAGAAGCCGAAGCAAAGAAGTGGAAGTCAAATTACCAAACAGAAATGAAGCCGAAACGCCAAATAACCGAAAGCGTACGAAGCCGAAATGCCAACTAACCAAAAGGATGGGACGCCTTAATGCAAACTAATGAAAAAGGCTGCGTCGCCTAAAAGCAAACTCACCGAAAGGCCGCTCTACCGAAACGCCAACTAACCGAAAGGTTGCGTCGCCTACAAGCCAACTAACCGAATGGCCACTAAGCTGAAAAGTCAAATAATGGACATGACATTGCCGGGGGGTCGTGACTTGTCAGCGATTGGTCCAGACCCCCGCGCCCATCACATCACTGGCCGATGGAAACGGGAGTGTGGGGGGCATTTTCCCACACAAACCAAAGGTGACTGGCCACTCTGAACCCGAGCACCAAGTTGTAAGCAGACCATGTGAAAGGATAGCACCTACCAACAATGAAGGCACTATGAAACCGAGTTAAAACCCCATCCTGTGGGAAGGCACTATGAAACAAGCCCTTCCCACAGGATGCGGTTTTAATTTGGCATTAAATATCAAAAAAGAGTTACATTGAATTCAAAACAAAAATGTTACATGTATAAATATTTCTTACATTCGGGAACCTGGTTAATTAAGTGGTGGGATTATTTCCCAGTCCTAACTATGCCTTTGCTTTAGCTGGTGGTTACATCCATTCCATCCCTCCCTTGCAAAGATGTGAGGTTTCATTAAGAGCACACTTGGATGAATAGATGCAAACGGCATGTAAAGCGTCTCTTCCATGCGCGCAATACATGAAGCCGATGAAATTAGACAACTGTCACACCAAAGATAGACACAAAATGCTGGAGTGACTCAGTGGGACAGGCAGCATCTCTGGAGAGAAGGAATGGGTGGCGTTTTGAATCGAGCCCTTCAGACTCAGTCTTCAGGTCTGAAGAATGGTCTCGCCCCGAAACGTCACCCATTCCTTCTCTCCAGAGATGCTGCCTGTTCCGCTGAGTTACTCCAGCTTTTTGTGTCCACCTTTGGTTAAAGCAGTTTACAGATTATCTGGTGTTTTGTGCGTGGGAGCTTGTTGTGTGTGTTATGCAGGCAACCAGATGGTGATAAATAAAACGTACTTCTTGTTGTCAAGGGGGCCGGGGAGTGAGAGGAGATTAAAATTGTTTGTGTTCAAGCACACTTGGTCATCGGCCCACCAGGGAATTTGTGTGTCTCCTCATGTTTTAAAAGCGATTTATTATGGCTACCAATGCCCCGAGCCATCTATCCCCACTGCCGGGGTGGGGGTGAATCGTCCGGTGTGGGTGTCAGGGGGTATATCACCCCATGTGTGGGTCGGGGTCCACGTGTTGGGGGGGTGGGTGAATCACCCTGGTGTGGGCGTTGGGGTCCGATGGCGGTGCATCGCGGTCAGTGACTCTAGGTGGGCGGAGGGACCAGCCTGTCCCACACCTCGGATCCACCCAGCACTGCCGACACACAACCCGTCACAGTGCGGCTGCATGGGGGAGACGAGGCGGAGGGTGGCCGTGGGGGAATGGGGGCTTGTCCCAAGGGATGAGCTCCTTACAACTTAGTGCTCGGGTTCAGAGTGCCCAGTCATCTATGGATTGTGTGGGAAATGCCCCCCACCCTCCTGTCTGCACCGGCCAGTGATGTGATGGACGTGGGGGTCTGGAGCAATCGCTGACAAGTCCCCCCCCCCCCCCCCCGGCGACATCATGTCCATTATTTGACTTTTCGGCTGAGCGGCCATTTTTGCGGCCATAGTTGGCTTGTAGGCGACGCAGCCTTTCGGTTAGTTGTCGTTTCAGCAGAGTGGCCTTTCAGTGAGTTTGCTTTTAGGCGACGCAGCCTTTCGGTTAGTTGGCTTTTAGGCGTCCCGCCCTTTCGGTTAGTTCGCATTTAGGTGTCTCACCCTTTCGGTTAGTTGGCATTTTGGTTTTGTACGCTTTCGATTATTTGGCGTTTCGGCTTCGTTTCCGTTCAGTTAATTGGCTTCCACTTCTTTGCTTCAGCTTCTCGTCCTTCGACGCCACGTCCGGGTACCCTGCAAGGCAACCTTCAGGTAAATTAACCCAAGCTAAGAGCTTGGACACCACACCACCAGATGGGTATCATTGCTATTTTCTCACAGTTACTTTGCTAGAAAGATCAGAAAAGATCCCACCAAAAGAAGTGGTTCCTCAGATGAGAAATAAGTTCAAAAACCCCACGACTAGACTAATGACCAGACCAACAAACTAATGACCAGGCTCCACACCATTGATTCATCTACACTTCATGCTGCCTCAGGAAAGTGCCAACATAATCAATGACGACCCACCCTCGCCATACCTTCATCTACCCACTCCCATCGGACAGTAGACACAGAAGCTTGAAACACCACCACAAGACTCGAGATCAGCTTCTTCCCCTCTGTCATCATATAGTTTCTACCATTAGCTGCAGTACAGTCCTGATTCTCCAACCTACCTCGGTGAAGTCATTGGACTCTGTCTCTGGAACTCTTACCTACAATGCCAAGAAATGTGTTCTGCACTCTTGCATCTTTTCCGTTGCTCTATCTTTTGTACTTGTGTTTGGTTTGATTGAATTCATGCATAGGATTATCTGATTTGATTGGATAGCACACAAACAAAATCTTTTCACTGTACTTCAGTACACATGACTATAATATACATAAACCAAAACCTGCGCCTGAAAAATCATTTGACAAAAGAGTTGGAGCCTGTTGCCTCTCCACCCAGGCTTTACAGGGCACAGCCCTGTGAACAATAGGTCTTGTTTGAACAACCCCATGAAATTAACCCTTGCAAAAGATAGTCTTCATCAGTGACCATTAGAGGCCAAGTGCCCGCTCTCATCTTAAAGTGAAAGTCAGGCACTCCCTCATTCGCAGGAAGCTTGCCTGACAATGTCTGCACATTGCTTCTGCTGAGATGTCCAACGTATAACATTGTGCTGCTCACTTCACTGCTGTTGTTGCAGATGTCCGAACAAGTAGACACATTTCAAGGACAGCATTTCAAGTTGCTCAACACTGCAACGGTCTGTCAGACTAAATTATATTATACTAATGGGTCAGTGGGTGGGAAAGGTTTAGAGGTTAAACATGGGCAAAATGGATTGGTTTAGATGGGACATAAGGTCATAACATCATAAGTGATAGGGGACAGAATTAGGCCATTCGGCCAATCACGCCTACTCCTCCATTCAATCATGGCTGCTCATGGCCATTATATGGTTGAGTTCTTCATTAGGATGGAGAGTGACATTGTTAATTCAGAAACAAGGGTTCTGAACTTAAAGAAAGGTAACTTTGAGGGTATGAAACGTGAATTGGCCAAGATTGACTGGCAATTGATTCTTAAAGGGTTGACGGTGGATATGCAATGGAAGGCATTTAAAGACTGCATGGATGAATTACAACAATTGTTCATCCCAGTTTGGCAAAAGAATAAATCAGGGAAGGTAGTGCATCCGTGGATAACAAGGGAAATCAGGGATAGTATCAAAACAAAATATGAAGCGTACAAATTAGCCAGAAAAAGCAGCCTACCAGAGGACTGGGAGAGTCCAACAGAGGAGGACAAAGGGCTTAATTAGGAAAGGGAAAATAGATTATGAAAGAAAACTGGCAGGGAACATAAAAACTGACTGCAAAAGTTTTTATAGATATGTGAAGAGAAAGAGATTAGTTAAAACAAATGTAGGTCCCTTGGAGTCAGAAACAGGTGAATTGATCATGGGGAACAAGGACATGGCAGACCAATTGAATAACTACTTTGGTTCTGTCATCACTAAGGAAGACATAAATAAGCTGCCGGAAATAGCAGAGGACCACGGGTCAAATGATATGGAGGAACTGAGTGAAATCCATGTTAGCCGGGAAGTGGTGTTAGGTAAATTGAATGGATTAAAGGCCGATAAATCCCCAGGGCCAGATAGGCTGCATCACAGAGTACTTAAGGAAGTAGCCCCAGAAATAGTGGATGCATTAGTGATAATTTTTCAAAACTCCTTAGATTCTGGAGTAGTTCCTGAGGATTGGAGGGTAGCTAATGTAACCTCACTTTTTAAGAAGGGAGGGAGAGAGAAAACGGGGAATTATAGACCAGTTAGTCTAACATCAGTATTGGGAAACTGCTAGAGTCAGTTATTAAAGATGGGATAGCAGCACATTTGGAAAGTGGTGAAATCATTGGACAAAGTCAGCATGGATTTACGAAAGGTAAATCATGTCTGATGAATCTTATAGAATTTTTCGAGGATGTAACTAGTAGAGTGGATAAGGGAGAACCAGTGGATGTGTTATATCTGGTCATTCAGAAGGCTTTCGACAAGGTCCCGCATAAGAGATTAGTATACAAACTTAAAGCACACGGTATTGGTGGTTCAGTATTGATGTGGATAGAGAACTGGCTGGCAAACAGGAAGCAAAGAGTAGGAGTAAACAGGTCCTTTTCAGAATGGCAGGCAGTGACTAGTGGGGTACCGCAAGGCTCAGTGCTGGGACCCCAGCTATTTACAATATATATTAATGATTTGGATGAGGGAATTGAATGCAACATCTCCAAGTTGGCAGATGACACGAAGCTGGGGGGCAGTGTTAGCTGTGAGGAGGCTGCAAGGTGACTTGGATAGGCTGGGTGAGTGGGAAAATGCATGGCAGATGCAGTATAATGTGAATAAATCTGAGGTTATCCACTTTGGGGGCAAAAACAGGAAAGTAGACTATTATCTAAATGGTGGCCGATTAGGAAAAGGGGAGATGCAACGAGACCTGGGTGTCATGGTACACCAGTCATTGAAAGTGGGCATGCAGGTGCAGCAGGCAGTAAAGAAAGCAAATGGTATGTTAGCATTCATAGCAAAAGGATTTGAGTATAGGAGCAGGGAGGTTCTACTGCAGTTGTACAGGGTCTTGGTGAGACCACACCTGGAGTATTGCGTACAGTTTTGGTCTCCAAATCTGAGGAAAGACATTCTTGCCATAGAGGGAGTTCAGAGAAGGTTCACCAGACTGATTCCTGGGATGTCAGGACTTTCATATGAAGAAAGACAGGATAGACTTGACTTGTACTCGCTAGAATTTAGATTGAGAGGGGATCTTATAGAAACTTACAAAATTCTTAATGGGTTGGACAGGCTAGATGCAGGAAGATTGTTCCCGATGTTGGGGAAGTCCAGGACAAGGGGTCACAGTTTAAGGATAAGGGGGAAATCCTTTAGGACCGAGATGAGAAAAAACGTTTTCACACAGAGAGTGGTGAATCTCTGGAACTCTCTGCCACAGAAGGTAGTTGAGACCAGTTCATTGGCTATATGTAAGAGGGAGTTAGATGTGGCCCTTGTGGCTAAAGGGATCAGGGGGTATGGAGAGAAGGCAGGTACAGGATACTGAGTTGGATGATCAGCCATGATCGTATTGAATGGCGGTGCAGGCTCGAAGGGCCGAATGGCCTACTCCTGCACCTATTTTCTATGTTTCTATGTTTCTATCTATCTCTCCCTTCTAACCCTATTCTCCTGCCTTCTCCACATAAACCCTGACACCCGGTCAGCATAGACAAGTTGGGCTGAAAAGCCTATTTCGGTGTAAAGAGCAAAATTCACCCATTGTTGCATGGAACCTTTACTTTTTCGGTCATTGCAACATTAAGATTAAGAGGTGTAAGGGCATTGGCTGGCTTGCAGATTTTCCCAAAAAACAGCGATTCAAAAAGAACACTTGTCCTTAGAGGCACCTTCATGGCATCTTCTGGACAAAGCGCCCTTACACAAAGAACTGATCCATGTACAAGCATGTACTGCTTGTCAAAAGCCTGTGTCGATCTTTTCAAACCTCTGAGCGAGAGGGGAATCTGTCACTCATCACCAAACATTGCGGGGTGCACATTCCTTGTCAATACTCAGCAACATCTGTAAGGGTGCTGTTACATCAAGGCTTCTCCCTTCTGGCTAGAATGCCTGGGTTATATAGGGAGTGTGTAGGAAGGAACTGTGGATGCTGGTTTAAACCGAAGGTAGACACACAAACCTGGAGTAACTCTGCGGGACAGGCAGTATCTCTGGTGAGAAGGAATGGGTGACGTTTCGGGTCGATCCGTCTGAAAAAGGGTCTCAATTCGAAACGTCACCCTTTTATCAGGAATAAGCTGACAAAGTTCAAGTGGCCAACCAATATCAGCCAATTGGCCCCAGCTGTTTAGTTTAGTTTAGCTTATTGTCACGTGTACCATGGTACAGTGAAAAGCTTTTGGTGTGTACTAACCAGTCAGCAGAAAGACAATACATGATTACAATCGAGCCATTTACAGTGTATAGGTACATGATAAGGGAATAACGTTTCGTACAAGTGCTGAGGATTGGCCTCTCCTGACCTCAGCAAGTTAAAGAGATGAGAGCAGCATTCAAGGGAGAGGGCACTGTCACAGCCCACATTCCCTGCATATCCATGTACCTTTTTCAAAGCCTCAATTACCAGTGAATAACACAGGGCCTTCACCACCACCCCTGGCAGTGGATTCCAGCCACACACCACACTTTCTTTAAAATCTTGCCGCTAACATCCTTTAAATATTGCCCCTCTAATCTTAAATTTATGCCCTCCAGTCTTTGACATTTCTATTCTGCGAGAAAGGTTCTTACTGTCTATCCTGCCTATGCCTCTCAGAATTCTATATACTTCTGTCTAGGCCACCCTCTGCCATTCCAGAGACAACAATCTAAGTCTGAGTTAAGACTTATGTTAAGGAAGAAAGTATTAATTGTTTGCAGAGCTTTGGAGTTAGGGAAGCTGCAAAATCATGTTAGAAGCAATGTTTCACACTTTTTAGTTGACCCCCCCCCCCCCACCCCACTTTCCCCGCTCTCTATTACTCCATACATTGAAAATCTTAGCATTCTAAATGATGGACCTTTGAAACTGGTCTGTGGGATTCCCCAGTATCTTTGTGTAATTTGACATGCTGAGATCATGAACTACATACCATATGGAAACAGAATGCTGGAGTCACTCAGCGGGACAGGCAGCATCTCTGGAGAGAAGGAATGGGTGATATTTCAGGTCGAGATTCTTCTTCAGTTTCAAAACGTCACCCATTCCTTCTCTCCAGTGATGTTGCCAGTCCCACTGAGTTACTCCACATTCTGTTTCTATCTTCGATGAAAATCAGCATCTGCAGTTCCTTCCTACACAACTGCATACCTGATGCTGATTCTGCTGGGACCAGGTAGGCCCAGGAGTGTCTTTGTGGGCTGCCACTTGGCTGCAGATGAGAAGAGCAATTCAGGATGCAATCTTCCTCTTCACTTTGTTACTGGGCTGATGAGCAGTTGAAACCATTCCGTAATCAAATGGCAAGAAAGCCATTGCATAAATTGGCTAAAAATGAGTCGGTGTCAGTAATCCTGGCATCCAGTATTGAAACATGATGCTCAGGAGCCTGGTTTCATTTGCGTTTGAAGGGAATATAAATGAAGGTTTGAAAAGCTATCAGGATAAAGCTTTGATTTCCCTTGTGAACCTTCACATAACGAGAGATGCCAGTACAGTGGACAGAAATCTGGCCACTCCACATTTACATGATTGGATTTTAAAATTTCCCAAGGTATTGGAAGGAAGTTCAAATGACCTAAATATAAATACGGCAAAAGTTAAATATTGCAACATGACATGTTATTTTGCAAATCAGAGTACACATGAGATTAACAAAAGCCTGAAGACTTGAATTCTAAAAAAATAACGATTGTTGAAATTTGCATGATGGTGGCACAGTGGGGCAGCTGGTAGAGCTGTACCCTCACAGCACCAGAGACCTGGTTGTGATCCTTGCCTGGGGTTCTGTCTGTGTGGAGTTGCACGTTCTCCCCGTGATCCGCGTGGGCTTTCTCCAGGTGCTCCGGTTCCTCCCACATCCCAAAGACGTGTAGGTTGGTAGGTTAATTGGCCTCTGTAAGTTGCTCCTAATGTGTAGGGAGTGAATGCAAATGTAAGATAACATAGAACTAGTGTGAACGGATGATTGATGGTCGAGGCGGACTCGGTGGGCCGAAAGGCCTGTTTCCATTTTGTGTCTCTAAACAAAACTAAATGGGCAGGTTATTGGTGGGGAAGTGCTACCTGATCATACATGCCACACGATCCATACATGCTACCTGATCATACATGCCACACGATCATGATGATTGAGTCTGATTGGGCAATCATTAGTAAGTTTGGTTTTGCCATGCTTTCAATGGACAGAGTTCCGACCCAAAAACGTTACCTATTCCTTTTCTCCAGAGATGCTGCCTGACCCACTGAATTACTCCAGCATTTTGTGTCTATTTTCGATATAAACCATCATCTGCAGTTCTTTTCTACCCATTCTCCATATTGCTGGATAGCTGGTCTTCTGGTTTCCCCCCCACGTCCCAAAAACTTATGGGTTTTGTAGGTTGATTGTTCTCTGTAAATTGTCTTGAGTGTGTAGGGAGTGAATGCAAAACTGGGATAAAATAGAATAGATAAAATAGAACTTGTGTGAGTGGGTGATCAATGGTCGGCGAGGACCCCATGGGCCTATTTCCATGCTGTATTTTTCAAATCAATTCAATAACAAGCCGCTATTGTTTAACTTCAGGAAAATGTTGCAACTGAATGAATGGATGCTTTAATGGAGGCTAGGTGTAGGAAAGTCCTGCATGGGGTCAGAGTGATGTGAATAATCTGGTGAAGAACAGCGTCAACTGGAGGCATATTCCTAATGTGAGAACACCACAGAGACCCTTCAGGCTATTGCCAGGTGTTCCTTGCTGGAAGTTTAAGGCTCTGTCTTACCTGTTTGCGGTCATCGGCGGTGAAGCGCGGAGTCGCCGGTAGCGAGGACCGCGCGGCAACGGCGAGAGGGTCGAGCCTATGCACCGGAGCGCCGCACGGATGCTGCGCGGGGGCCGAGTTAATTCAAACACGGCGGGTCCCACGTGCTTGCGGTAAGTAAATAAAAGGGCGGGCCGACTGCGATGACGTCGGCCCGCCGCACGTGACTCACCAGCGGCGGCCATCCTGATCGCGGCACTGTAGCGGTGGCTGTGCCTGCGGCCGTGCAGCACACGTGCCTCACTGGCGGCGGCACGTGCCTCACTGGCGGAGGCTGTGGCAGTGGAGGTTTGACGCACGGCGCTCGAGCCACACTGGCGGCGGCCCGTGCGTGCGGCCGTGCCGCACTTGTGCATCACTGGTGGAGGTTGTGCGGTGAGGATTTGGTTTTCGACATTGTCGATTTTATTTTAGCACCGCGCGGTGTTGGGAACACCGCCGCACGGCCCGGGAATTGTACGTTCTCATGAGTGCGCGGTCTATGGCGGCAGATTCTTCCCGTTTCACCGCCAATGACCGCAGACTCGTGAGACAGGCCTTTAAGTCTTCAGACTTTAGAGATACAGTGCGGAAACAGGCCCTATGGTCCACCGAGTCCGCATCGATCAGCGATCACCACATACACTAGCACTATCCTACACATTAGGGACAATTTACAATTTCACCGAGGTCAATTAACCTACATACCTGTACGTCATTGGAGTGTCCTTGAAAACCGGAGCATCCAGAGAAAACCCATGCGGTCACAATGAGAACATACAAACTCCGTACAGACAGCATCCGTGGTCGTGATCGAACCTGGGTGTCTGGCGCTGTCAGGCAGCAGCTCCACCTCTGCGCCACCATGCCGCCCCTAAAGTTGCCAGAAGGATCTTGTCAGAAGTTTGGAGTGCATCGAGAAACTGGTGATGGTGCACATTAACTCCAGCCTCCCAGCCAACCTTGATCTACTGCAGTTTGCTTACCACCACCACATGTCCACAGCAGATGCCATCTCCTTGGCCTTAAACTCACCTCGGGAATAGCTAGACAACATGAATCCTACATCAGATTCCTATTTATCGATTCTAGCTCTGTTATCATCACCATAATAGCATCCAAATTCACCTCCAAACTTCTGTACCCCATCCTGCCACTGAATCCTCGAATTTCTGACCCGAAGACCACAATCAGTGAGGATAGGTGACAACACATCCTCCACAATAATTCACAACACTGGTGCCTAGCAAGAATACATTCCCAGTCCCCTACTATACTTCCTAGATTTCCAAAAGAATAAGCAGACTCCCCACCATTGAATCCATCTAATTACTACTTAACTAAGCAGACAAGAGGGCATGTTGTTAAGGTCAGAGGAGGAAAATATGACAAAGATTTGCATGGCGAGTGAGTTCCTGGAACATACTGCGAGGGGTGGTGGTGGAAGCAGTGCTGTTTAAGAGGTTTAAAATAGGCACCTAAAATAGGTACGGAATGGAGAGGTATGGATCATGTAGCAGGCAGAGGAGATTAGTTTAACAGCATCATATTCAACACAACATTGTGGACTGAAGGGCCTGTTTCTATGCTGAATTATTTTATTTTCTATGTTCTAAAAAACTACTTGTAATTTTGCTTATAAATAGTTTAAATTAAAAGTTAAAAAATATGTTTTTATTTATGTGTAGGAAGGATCTGTAGATGATGGTTTAAACTGAAGAATGACACACAAAAACTGGCGTAACTGGCAAAACAGGAAGCATGTCTGGAGAAAAGGGTCTGAAGTAGGGTCTCGAAATGTCACCTATTCCCTTTCTCCAGAGATGCTGCCTGACATGCTGAGTTACTCCAGTTCTGTCTCTATCTTCTATACATTTATTTAGACTATTTCAGCTTCCATGCTAATGTCATTATTGAGAATACAGTGCAATATCCAAAAGCTTCATTAAATATTGTGCTTCAGGTTTCCTGGTATGTGTGTGAGTAACTAGTGCTAATTAACTAATGTCATTTGTAGCATCACATGGAGTAGTGGTGGCCACTCAGCCAGATGTGCTCAGCGCAGCTGGAAAATGCCAGGGCTCTCCTTATACTCACGCCTCACAGCAACAGGGTTTGGAAAAGGTGAAGTCTCCCATTAGATCTTTGCAGGGCGGTCCATTTGACCGGCAGCAAGTGCTCTCACGAGTCTGGGACAAAATATTTTTTGTCTATTTATGAGATGATTTGATATTTCCAAAAATATTTTCGCAGTGGCGCAGCTGATAGAGCTGCTGCCTCACATGGTTATTTGCAACTACTTTTAAATTGATGATGTACATCATAAGTATGAGTGTTGTCTCTAAATAGTTTGCTGTCTAAGACTTCAACAGGGTTCAATCCTGTCCTTAGCTGCCGTCTGCATGGAATTTGCATGTTCTCCCCGTGATGCCGGTGGATGTTTATGTTAACTTTTATGTAGTTGTGTGTCCTGTTGCTTTTTTTTAAATGTATGGCGGTATGGTAATTCGAGCTTCACTGCACTTTAATTGGTACATGTGACAATAAACTGACCTTTGACCTTGTGGTTTTTCTCCAGATGCTCCAGTTTCTTCCCACATCCCAAAGACATGCGCATTTGTAGCTTAATTGGCAACTGTAAAAAAATATTGCCTTTAGCCTGTTGGAAGTGGATGAAAAAGTGAATAACATAGAACTAGTGTGAACAGGTGGACTCAGATGGTTAGCGTGGACTCGGTGGGCTGAAGGGCCTGTTTTTATGCTATATCTTTCAATCAACCAAAGTATACCATTGTTTTCCAAACTGACGGATAACATAAGATCACGAGGGGCTTGGATAAAGTGAATGCTCACAGTATTCTTCCAGAGGTAGAGGATTTGAAAACTAGAGGTCATACGCTTAAAGTGAAAGGCGAGAGATTTAAGAAGGAACTTGGGCACAACTTTTTCACTCACAGGGCGGGCCATATCTTATTTGAACTGCCAGAGGAAGCTATAGAAATGCATTCAATTGTGGCTTCTAAAATACATTTGGCCAAATATATGGATAGGAAAGGTTTAGCGGACAATGGGCTTATTCAGGCAAATGGAACTAGCTTAACATGCCAACTTGGTTAACAGACAAGATAGTCTGAAGAACCTGTGGCATACTATGATCCTCCGACTCTGTGGGGAAAAAAAGTATCTAATTGATTATTATGGATTATGCACTACATTATTCCAATCTAGATGTCAGGATTTTAATTGATAAAATCTCAACATAATCTGTGCAAAATCACAACTGACTTCAGGACGTATCATCTTCCTGTACTGTTTTACTCTCAATTAAATCAGATGACATTCAGAAGAAGCAGAACAATATGATCTGTCCCATTATACCCCAATCTCCATTTTGGATTTCTGGTATATAGCCCTGCACAGAACAAAGGCTTCCTATTTAATCCATTGATGGGCAGATACAGCAAGGAAACAAACACTTCCGCCCATTGAATTCACGGCGATCATCATTCACCCATTCACACGAGCTCTATGTTATCTCATATTCTCACCCGCCCCATACATATTTGGGACAATTTACAGATGCCAATTAACCTACCAATCTGCACACCATTGGGATGTGGGAGGAACCCTGAGAATCTCGAGAAAACCCATGCAGTCACGTGCAAACTCCACACAGACAGCACCCTAGGGCAGGATCAAACCCTGGTCTCTGGCACTGTGAGGCAGCAGCTCTACCAGCCGTGCCACTGTGCCACCCACAATATGATTAATTATAATATTAATGCTAAATTTATTATTATTATTATCATTATATTAATTAATTATAAATTATAAATTCAGCATAATTTTAGTCTGAAAAGAGTACAACAAAGAAACCTTTGCATTAATTTTGGTGGTAAGCCCCCACGTCTACTGCTTGTAGCAAACATTTGCAAGTAAAATAATTTCCATCTATACAGCTAAAACGTGCTCACATTCCTCTCACTGCATCAAACAATGATCTCTATTTTTAGCAAGGTTAAATCTGAACTGGTGTGCTCTCCTAGTTCAGTACATTGATGCAGAGCTGTCCATTTTGATTTGCATTTATTGCAGAGATGAGCTTTCATCTCCTACAGATGTTAATACTTCTCCAGCTTTGTGTTTAAATAATTACCATCATTAGTGCATGAAGGTATTGAATGAAAATGTAATTCATAGCTCTGCAGTTTTCACCACAGGTTTCTCAATGTGCAGACTCGTTTTTAATTTTTGCATCAACATCCAATGACAGTCAATAGCAATAAATAAATAAGATCTCTCAAAAGAATCTTTCCCATAAGAAACATTTCAGTAATCAAAATACAAAGTGCTGGAGGAACTCAACGGGTCTGGAAACATCTAGGGAGAGGATGGACAAATGGCATTTTGGGTGGGGACATTCTTCAGACTTACTGGTCTGAATCAATTCTGACCCAAAATGTCACCTAATGTCACCAAATGTCGGTAATTTTTTAGTTGAAGCCGGTTGCGATGCTAGTTGAAGGTGGTTGCCGGAGGTTGCAGGTAGTGGAAGGTAAGACCTCCCTGGTGGAATAAAACTGGGTGAAAAAAAGGTCTTACCTTCCACTACCAGCAACCTCCGGCAACCACCTTCAACTAGCATCGCAACCGGCTTCGACTAAATAATTACCGATTTTTAAAACGGCAACCTATTTTTAGTTGCGGCCGGTTTTGAATTTTTTTAAATAATCGCCACAACATAGAAGAAGCGGAAACCACTTTCGACCATTAGGGAGACTGACAAAAACCTCCGGGAACCGCACGGAAACCTTGGTTGGGGCGCAAAGTCTCCAGAGGTTTCCGTTCAGGTTTCCTAAGTGGGACAGGGGCATTAGATATGGTGCCCAAAATTGCTCACAATATTCCAAATGAGGCCATACCAGCGCCTTATAGAGCCTCAGCATTACAACCCTTGAAATAAATGCTAGCATTGAGTTTGCTTTCTTTTTGATTAAGATTCCAGCATTTCCATTTCCATATGTCTCCAACATCACGGTAACATTTTGCAAACATGTAGCCAAACAGATTTTAGTGTGTGCACTGATAATCAATTTCTCAGCAATTTCATTTTTTTTGGGAGCATTTCACGACCTGCTATCTCTCGAACCCTTGTCTTACTTGCTGAAAGACCATTAAAATAGTCATATCTTGCACACAAAAGATATTAATAGATCCACAGCTCAACATTGAAAACAACCTCTGTTTGTGAGATTAAAAAACATTAAAGAATATGCAAAGCCTGTGTTAGACTCCAGACATCTGGTGTGAAATATATCTATAGTTTATTTTCAGAGAAACAGAGTGATTTTCTGGTAGAAATCAGCATTAAAATAAATTGATGCCTGCTAGCGATAGTCTGGTCAAAGAAAGGAGCAAGTGGTTAATTAAAAAGCTGTTGCTGGAGCTGTAACTGGTTTGCCAAAGCTCTGCAATGCATATTAATGAACAATACGTATGTGTAAGGCCTAAAAGAATCAGCTAAGGCTCCAGAATGCAATTGCTCCCCTGGTTCCATACAGTGGCATGATCAGTATTCTGTATCAGAACAAGCTCACAGAGACAATGGTGTAGATTGTACCTCAAATTGTCAACTACCGAACAAGCTGGCTCTGGTCAATCTACTGTCGTATGAAATTAATTAAAAATATATAACTAACTTCCAGACTGCAAAATCTATATTTATAAAGTATGTCAAATACTGAGGATAAAGAAGCCATGCCTTGTTTTATTGGAATTAAAGGTAATGTAATGCAATAGGAAGGTTCAAAATCAGAAACCATTCGCACTGGCAAGTGTTTACCATGAGTGGGGATAATGTTATACTTACCATAAAAAGAAACAAAAATAAAACGTTTTAAGGATTGCATTTTAGAGAGGTAAAGTATGGCTAGGACATTACTTGCCCGACACTTAATCCCGAAGAAATTTTCAACAGCAAAATAATAAATATTTGAAATAGGAAATGACTGCAAGATATACTCTCCTGACCGTATTTTTGTGTTGAATTCGTCGGTAATTTCAACCTCCTAATCTCTGCTGTCAGCATGCCAAATATCACCAACCCATCATTCAATCCTGTTGACTCACCTAGTCTTCAGTTTATTAAGCCTCCAACATAGAATGTAGAACAGTACAGCACAGGAACAGGTCCTTTGGACCACATGATGCCAATTTAACTTAATCTCCGCTACCTGCAAATTATCCATATTCCGCTATTTGCTGCATATCTACTTGATCATCTAAAAGCATCTTAAACACCATTATCATATCTGTTTCCACCACCACCCTTGGCAGCACATTCCAGACACCCACCATCCTCTGCGTAAAAACTTGGCACATATTTGTCCTTTAAAGTGCCCCACTGTTCTTAAAGCCATGCCCGCTAATCTTTGACATTTCCGCTTTGGAAAAACAAACTGTTTATTTCTAAAATAGAATCCAAATAAATCCAACTAAATTAATAACACATGTTCTATGCTATATAAATCCACGTTCACACTCCCAGTTGGTGCCTATCTTTCAGAGCAATCACTAATTTCATCCTTTATTGACTGGCAAAGGTTATACTTTATTGCCTCTGAAAGGTAAAGTGCATCTGAGATAAGAATAACTCCCAGGTGAAACCCCTGTCCCACGGTACGAGTTCATTCCAAGAGTTCTCCCGAGTTTGCCCTGATTCGAACTCGGAGATTTATGGTAATGGCCACTCGTCGGTACTCGGGGCTCTCATGGACATTTTTCATCATGTTGAAAAATCTTCACGAGTCTTCCCGTGCTTACCTGCCATTAGCGAGTCTTGACGAGTACCTGCCGTTAGCGCTAAGAGACGTCCCCGAGCTCTGACGTACCCGCTACGTTCATTCTCCGTGCTTACCACGAGTTTGATTTTTTTTAAACTCGGGAGAGCTCTTGGAATGAACTCGTACAGTGGGTCAGGGCTATAAATCTTTTCCCTTTACCTTGGAGATCATCACTACAAAACTTTAGACAGAGTTGCTTCTATTTTCAGATAACTGGTCAATTCCTCTGCTATGACCTCTTAACAGTCTATTCACACTTGGTGACTTTTTCATTTTTTGCTCCATTAAACTTTTTTGACGGTGTCAATGTGAATACCTGTCACCAACAAAGACATTCCACATGGCCCTTGGTCATTCCAGTGGTGCTGTGTTAAACGTCCATTGTAACATTAGTGCAGAATAGTCGCTAAACAAATCCACTATTTCCTCACTTTCAAGTACAAGATATTCCCTTCAGCTCAAAGAACTCCCTAGATTGCTCTTTATTGTGATAAAATAATTCAAATGCATGCTTTTGAGATTATTGCAGGTTATGTGAACTATAGGTGAGACTGAAATAGATGGAGCTGTGCGAAGCAGGTGAATTAATCTATATCTCACAAATGTTAATTCAAATAAGCATGTGCTACTAAGCTGTGAACTATATTCTGTATCCTGTATCTTCCCATTTGCTCTATCTATTGTACTTGAGTTTGACTAGATTGTATTCATAAATGGTACATCTGATCTGTTTGGATAGCATGCTGGATAGAGCTTTTTTACTCTACCTTAGCACATGTTACAGTTACAGTTTACATTTTGTTTTATTGTCACGTGTACTAAAGTACAGTGAAAAGCATTTGTTGTTTGCTATCCTGTCAGTGGAAAGACAATACATGATTACAATCGAGCCATTTACAGTGTACAGATACGTGATAAATGAACAACGTTTAGTGCAAAGTAAAGCCAACAAAGATTGATCAAGGATGGTCCGAGAGTCACCAATGAGGTAGATAGTAGTTCAGGACTGCTCTCTGGTTATGGTAGGATGATTCAGTTGCCTGATAATAGCTGGGAAGAAACTGTTGCTCAATCATGTAACAATGAACCTAAACCTAAATTATTCCTCAATTTCTATTTTGCCAGACAGTATATTCAACTTGCAATAGGAACTGAGTCTTCATTGTCTTAAAAGGAGTTACATCATTACCTTTGGGATTTGATGCAAATAAATGTAATCGATTTTAATGTGGGTGAGGTGGCTTCAGATTCAACACCATCATTTTGTACTTATAACTTTCATACTGTTCCATGTTTTATCTATAGATACAATTATGCAGGCTGATAAAGTCTTTAGATGTTACACAATGCTTAGGATAGGTAGAGACACAAGAGACTGCAGATACTGGAATCTTGAGCAAAGATCAAATTGCTGGAGGAACTTACCAGGTCAGGCAGCATCTGTGGAGGAAATAGACAGATGGCACCAGGTTAGGACCTTTCTTCAGACTGCAGTCAATCTCACCATCAGTCTGAAGAAGGGTGCCAACCCAAAATGTCATCTGTCTATTCCATGACATGCAGAGATCCTCCAGCATTTGCTTTTAGCTTAGGAAAGAACTCATCTGATTGAAGAGTGTCTCTATGCCATATTCAATCTTATTATGTGACAGTCAATAGACACCTACTGTTGGTCTGGATCCATGTCTGCTTCTAATATAAGATTCACAACTTCTTAATTATGATTGCAGGAATAATTATAATCGGAGAGGAACCATATCACTGCTAATCTGCCTGAAACATATCAATGCTCACTTCCATACCATCGAGGTCATAATGAGAAAACAATGCGGTTTTACAACAAGAAGTCATGCCGTGCAAATCTTGTAGAATTCATTGAGAAAATAATTTAATCAGTAGGCAGATAATATTTAATTATAACATACAAGTATTTTCTTAGTCTGTGAATAGAATCAGAGTGTGGCTGCTATATAGATTAAAGTAAGGTAGCTTTGCAAAATATAATTTAAGATAATGGTTTCCAAAATATGGATGCAAACGCTAATGGGCCTGTCCCACTTAGGCGACTTTTTAGTCGAGTGCAGGAGACTATGCAGTCGCCACATGGTCGCCACACATTCGCGGGTGGTTGCCGGGGAGTCGCCTTCATGGTAGTGAGGAGTTCCCACATTCTGGGAACTCATCACGGCCTCATTATGGTCGCTGAGAATTTTTCAACTTGTTGAAAAATTAGCGGCAATTAGAATGAAGCCGCCAAGGAGAGTAGCGAGAATTCTCATGCCGTAGGTGGGTCGCCAAGAGGTCCTAGTGGGTTGCTAGGAGGTCGAAGGTTCTCTTAGGTTCCCATAGGTTGTAGCCGGTGCTGACTGGTGAATTTCGTTGGCTCATTGGGGGAAAAAAACGTAAGCAGTAGTTTTCAGAACCAAGGATAACCGATCGGTAATGTTAAATGTCTGCCAAACTTCACAGCTGTGTTTCTCTGGCTTATTAAAATTTGTTTGGCTTCTTAAAAGTTGACAGTCGCCGGCAGTGCGCTGAAAAATTGCCTAATTGGGAGAGGCCCATAAGGATTATGTTGCTGAGTCTTGCATAAATTAAAAGATCATTTTTGAGAATAATGATTAAGTATCTTAGCAAATGCCATTCTTTGTCCCTGGAAGTGTCTCCACAGATTTCACCTGACCTACTGACTGTTTCAAACAACTTTTATTTATGCGCCAAAGGGCAGCACAGTGGCAAAGCTGGCAGAACTGCTGCCTCACAGCGCCAGAGACCCGGGTTTGATCCGGACATTGGGTGCTATCTGTGTGGAGTTTGCACGTTCTCCCTGTAACCAAGTAGTTTTCCTCCGGTTTGCACTGGTTCCCTCCCACATCCCAAAGACATGCAGGTTTGTAAAGCTTCTGTAAATTGCCCCGAGTGTATAGGGAATGGATGTAAATAGGGACAACAGAACTAATGGGTATGGGTATAGATGGTCAGCGTGGGCTTCATGGGCCAAAGTGCCTATTTCCATGCTGTATCTCTAAACAAAACTAAAGTAAACACTGCTCAAAATTCCAACATCTGTACATCACATATTCACTTGCTGCTTTCCTCCTTCATCTTGCATGACTGTAGTGCAGCTAGCAGAGCTGCTGCCTTGCAGTTGCAGCAGATTGTGTTTGACCCTGACCTCAGCTGCTGCCTGTGTGAAGTTTGAAAATTGTTCCTGTGACCATGCCAGTTTCCTTCGGCAGCTCGGGTTAACTCCCACAAAGACACACAGATCAGTAAATTTATTTGCCACCATAAATTGCCTCCTTGTGTAGGTCAGAAGTAGAATCTTGGAGGGAGTAGTTGATGAGGAAGTGAGGGAAATAAAATGAGATTAGGGCATGATTAGTGTAAATGGGTGCTCGATGATGGTGCACACTGGTACAGTGGTGCAGCTGGTAGTGCTTCTGCCTCACAGCGCCAGAGACTCAAATTTGATCCTGACCTTGGGTGCCATCTGTGTGGAATTTACACATTCTCTCATTAACTGCGTGGGTTTCCTCCAAGAAGAACTCTATCGAGTTCCTAAACTCTATCGTGTATTGTGTTCTTTTTATTTGTATGGCTGTATGGTAACTCAATTTTCACTGTACCAATTAGTGCATGTGACAATAAATGTGAACTTGAATTTGAATTTCCTCCACATCCCAAAGATGTGTGGGTTTGTAGGTTAATTGGCTTCTGCAAATTGCATCTAGTGTGCAGGTAGTGAATAGAAAAAGTGGTTTAGAAAAAAGTGGTATAACATAGAACTTGCATGAATTGGTGATCGATGGTCAGAATGGACTTTGTGGGCCAAAGGGCCTGTTTCTATGCTGTGTCTAAACTAAACTTAAACTTGATGGGCCAAAGGGTCTATTTCTTTTTTTGTTTTTTAATTATTTTTATTAGAAGCGTAAACACATAATAGCAACATGGTTTGTTTATCAATTACATTCATACACAGCTATTCTTTTTATATAATTTTTTTAAAGATAGAACTGAAAAGAAAGATCTATAAACTAATAGAAAGGAAGAGATAAAGAGAAAAAAAAAGAGATAAAAAAAACAAACAAAGAAAATTACCAATAACAGTTTTGGAGATAGGTCCGTAGATTATAAGGCATAGTTATTCATCCAAACCTGAGCTCGGGTTTCAGTCCAGCTTCTGTGTTGAACCAGTTCTGGTTTGTCAATTAAGACAAGTCAATTTTTTTCCAAGTGTAAGGTCTCAGACATTTCTGTAATCCACATTTTAATTGTGGGGGTTGTTGGATTTTTCCAAAATCTTAGTATTAATTTTTTCCCAGTGATTATACTGTAATCAAGAAAATGTCTTTGATTTGTTGTAAGTTTTATACTTTATTCTGATATTCCCAATATTATTAATTTTGGATTGGGATTCAGTTGAATATTAACAACTTCAGAAATAGTTTTTAAAATGTCCATCCAAAAATGTTTAATTTTTATGCAATTTACCAAGGTATGAGTAAAGTTGGCTTCTAGGTACTGACATTTATCACAGATAGGTAAGATATTTGGAAACATTCTGTTTAATTTTGTTTTGGAGTAATATAATCTATGTAGTACTTTAAATTGTATTAAAGAGTGTCTGGCGTTTAACGAACAGTAATGTATATGTTGTAAGCTTTCATCCCATATATCCTTCAGTATGGATTGAGCCAATTCATTTTCCCATGCTTGTCTGTGTGGTTCCATCGATGGGACCTCAGTATCTAACAGGATATTATAAATGTAGTATATTAATTTATCTGTATTAGGATGTTTATTCAAACATTCATCGAGGATTTCTGGGTCCTTAGTTCTATGCACTTGTGTGTGTGATTTTATATAATCTCTAAGTTGCAAGTATCTAAAAAAAATATTTTGATGTAGTCCATAATTCTGTTGTAGCTCCTGGAATGAAAGGTCCTACATAAGAGATTAGTATGCAAACCTAAAGCACACGGTATTGGGGGTTCAGTATTGATGTGGATAGAGAACTTGCTGGCAGACAGGAAGCAAAGAGTAGGAGTAAACGGGTCCTTTTCAGAATGGCAGGCAGTGACTAGTGGGGTACCGCAAGGCTCAGTGCTGGGACCCCAGCTATTTACAATATATATTAATGAGCTGGATGAGGGAATTGAATGCAACATCTCCATGTTTGCAGATGACACAAAGCTGGGAGGCAGTGTTAGCTGTGAGGAGGATGCTAGGAGGCTGCAAGGTGACTTGGATAGGTTGGGTGAGTGGGCAAATGCATGACAGATGCAGTATAATGTGGATAAATGTGAGGTTATCCACTTTGGTGGCAAAAACAGGAAAGTAGACTATTATCTGAATGGTGGCCGATTAGGAAAAGGAGAGATGCAACGAGATCTGGGTGTCATGGTACACCAGTCATTGAAAGTAGGCATGCAGGTGGAGCAGGCAGTGAAGAAAGCGATTGGTATGTTAGCATTCATAGCAAAAGGATTTGAGTATAAGAGCAGGGAGGTTCTACTGCAGTTGTACAGGGTCTTGGTGAGGCCACACCTGGAGTATTGCGTACAGTTTTGGTCACCAAATCTGAGGAAATACATTTTTGCCATAGAGGGAGTACAGAGAAGGTTCACCAGACTGATTCCTGGGATGGCAGGACTTTCATATGAAGAAAGACTGGATAGACTCGGCTTGTACTCGCTAGAATTTAGAAGATTGAGGGGGGATCTTATAGAAACTTACAAGATTCTTAAGGGGTTGGACAGGCTAGATGCAGAAAGATTGTTCCCGATGTTGGGGAAGTCCAGAACGAGGGGTCACAGTTTAAGGATAAGGGGGAAGTCTTTTAGGACCGAGATGAGAAAATCATTTTTCACACAGAGAGTGGTGAATCTGTGAAATTCTATGCCACAGAAGGTAGTTGAGGCCAGTTCATTGGCTATATTTAAGAGGGAGTTAGATATGGCCCTTGTGGCTAAAGGGATCAGGAGGTATGGAGAGACGGCAGGTACAGGATACTGAGTTGGATGATCAGCCATGATCATATTGAATGGCAGTGCGGGCTCGAAGGGCCGAATGGCCTACTCCTGCACCTATTTTCTATGTTTCTATGAAAGAAGGATTCCCTTTCGATATACTGTAGGTGTCCTACTTTTGTAATTCCATAGTTTTTCCATTTTGCAAATCCTTTATCTTACACGGACAGTTTAAATGAGGGGTTATTTAAGATAGGAAGAAGAAGTGATAAATTATCCAATTTTAAAGTCTATTTTAATTGTTTCCAGGTTTGCATACCACTATGTATTATCGGGTTTCCACTATAAGTTTTTTAATCAATTTTGTAGGTGTTAACAAAATCGCGCCAATTTCAAAAGGTAGGTAGTCCTCTTTTTCCATCTTTTACCAATCTGGTTGTTGATCCATATCCTCCAACCAGAAGTTCATATTTTTGATATTAACTGCCCAAAAATAAAATAGAAAATTTGGTAAAACTAATCCTCCATTCATCTTAGATTTACACAGGTGTTTTTTACTTATTCTATGGTTCTTGTAGTCCCAAATAAAACTTGTAACAATAGAGTCATGTTTAAAAAAAAAAAATTTTGGAAGATAGATCGGGATTGATTGAAATAAGTACAGTAATTGTGGGAGGAAAATCATTTTTAAGGCATTAATTCTACCAAACATTGAAATGGGGAGTGTTTTCCAATATTGAATATTCTTATTTAGTTTATTAAGTAGGGGAGGAAAGTTTGATTTAAATAAAGACGCATATTTCCTAGTCACGTAAATTCCAAGGTATTTAAACTTTTCATAGACTATTTTAAAAAGGAGATTGTTGCAATATATATATGGGTTTGGTTCCGTTACTGGCATAATTTCACTTTTATTCCAATTAATTCTATACCCCGAGAATGAGCCAAATTGCGTTATAAGATTTAATAAATTGGGAATACTAGTTTCTGAATTTGTGATGTATAATAATACATCATCTGCATATAAAAAAATTGTATTAACTGTATCTTTAGTATTGTACCCATAAATTTCTGGATGAGCACTGATACTTTCTGCAAGTGGTTCAATAGCTAAGGCAAATAGTAACGGAGATAGTGGGCATCCTTGTCTACATCCTCTAGATAGATTGAATTTGGGTGATAACATTTGATTTGTCAATATTCTAGCTGATGGATTAGTATATAGGAGTTTAACCCATGTACAAAACTTCTCACCCAATTGAAAATGTTCCATCACAGAAAAGAGATAGGGCCATTCTACCTGATCAAATGCTTTTCCAGCATCTAACGAGATGACTGCTAAATCTACATTAGCTATTCTATTTGAGTATATTATATTAAAGAATCGTCTCAAATTATAGAATGAATTGCGTTTTGGGATAAAACCTGTTTGATCGGGGTGTATTAATTTATGAATTACTAAGCTTAATCTGTGGGCTAAGATTTTTGTTAATATCTTCTGATCGGTATTTAAAAGAGCTATTGCTCTATATGAGCCTGGGTTTTCAAGATCTTTATCAATTTTTGATATGTGTTATTGTTGATTCATTTAAAGTTTCTGGCACTACCTGCTGTGTGAAAGCATAATTATATAATGTCTGTAGGCATGGGGAGATCAAATCATAATTTGTTTAATAAAATTCAGAATTTAGACCATCTAAGAGGATCTAATGGACTCTTCAATATCTTTCATTGAAATTTCAGCACCTAATAATTCTCTCTCTCTCAGATATAATCCTGGAAGATTACATTTCTTTAAGAATGTTTCCATTCTCATAGTACAGTCTGGTTTTTTGGCTGAGTAAAGTGTCTGATAATATGTCAAAAATCTGTCATTAGGCAATTGATAGTGTTTCTCCCGTGTCTGATCTAATTTTATGAATTGTTTTTTCCTGATCTGACTTGCGAAGTTGACGAGCAAGCAATTTTTGTGGTTTATCACCAAATTCAAATTATAATTGTTTCGTATGTTCATAAAGTTTTATAATTTTGTCTGAATATATGTGATTTAATTTATATTTAATGCAGCAATTTTGTTGTGTTTTATCATAGAGAGAGCTGTTGCGTTTTCAATATCTAATTGCATTATTTCCATTTCTAGTTCATATTGTTTAGCTCTGCTCTTTTTATTATGAAAGGCTTGGGAGGAGATAAGCGCTCCTCATACAAATGCTTTAAATGTTTCCCACAGAAGGGAGACAGGGGTTTCTGGGAGATCGTTCATCTGAAAGAACGTGTTAATCTGTGTTGTGAGGTATTCGCAGCACGCTTTATCATTTAGAATTTGAGGATTGAGTCTCCAGTGTACCTGCTTCTTATCTATACCTTTTAATTTAACCATGAATGTTAAAGGTACATGATCTGAAAGTATAATATTATGATATTTTGAATTGTATGTATATGGGATACGTTTGGAGTCCACTAAAAAATAGTCAATTCTTGAATAAGTTTTATGTACTGGTGAATAAAATGAATATTCTCGACCAGTAGGGTTTTCTATTCTCCAGACATCTTTAATATTGGTAGTATTAATATATGAATTTAATAATTCACTTGCCTTGGATTTTATTTTCCTTTGCCTTGATGATCTATCTAAATATGGTTCTAATGTGCAATTTAAGTCTCCACCAATTATCAGATTGTATTGGGTAAGTTCCGGAATAGTATTAAGTGTTTTCTTAAAAAACAATGGGTTATCAAAATTTGGATCATAAACGTTAAGGAAGATTACTTTTTCTGAATATAATTCACCCACCAATATAATATATCTACCATCAATATCCGCAATCGTTGACACATGTTTAAAAGGTATACCCTTACGGATTAAAATTGCAACCTCTCTAGTCCTATGGGAGAATGAGGAATGATATGTTTTAGCAATCCATTTTGCTTTCAATCTATGTTATGCTTCATTTTTAAGATGAGTTTCTTGAAGGAATATTATATCAGCTTTGAGTGCTTTTAAGTGTGCTAATACTTTACCTCTCTTGATTGGTTCATTAATACCCTTGACATTCCAACTACAAAATGTAATTCCTTCACCCCCGATTTTCATATTAACATCTTGCATCTTATGGGGTGGCCTATAAAGAAGCAAATGGTTCAACACCTTTAATCTGGTATTCCACCCGAACACAGGATCGATTAATTTTAAATTTGATAGATCTTCATCTCGAACATATCTCCTTAAAAAAATCTTATAATTAAATTTAACATTTATATAATTAAAGCTAAGATAGATAGATAGAAAGTTAGTAGGGTGCCAAAAAGATAGAAAAACTACAACTACAGTAAGTGTAGTTAGAGATAGCCACACTAGCGTGGGTAAAATTCTAAGGACTTCCGTAGCCTTGTTAAAAAAAATAATACTAGTTCCGTGTTTTAAAAGACAAAAAAATCTCAGTAATAACAATTTGTAAAAGGGAGGGAAAAAAAGTGAGAATTAGGTCTGAAGGATTTTTAATCCAGTAATGGGGAATTTTTTATTAGTCAAAAATTATAGTTAAAAAGTATTAGTCCAATTATTAACAAAATAAATGTAATTCCTTATTAAATGTATTTTATTTTTTAAATAGAATAAAATGAAATACCTGCATTAGGTATTAATTACATTTCTTATTTGTAACTAACTCTAAAAATATTGTATTCATAATAATTAATAATAGTTAGTAATAATTAGTAATATTTACTACTAAATAATAATAGTAGTTGTAAATTAATAACAAGATAACTGCTCAACTATCATTTAAGTATAACAACTTAAAGTTCCATTTGTTCTCCGCCAAATGACCCCGTGAGGTGTTGTTCATCACTCCGATGATTTCTCAATGTCCTGGGCGAACTCAAATGCTTTTTTGTGATCGGTAAAGAAGTGTTCCTTATGCTTGTAGGTAACTCGGAGTTTTGCAGGATACAACAGTCCAAATCTTAGGTCTGAAATCTTCCTGAGAATTCCTCATGTCTCGTTGAAAAGCGCTCTTCTCTTGACAACCTCTGTGGGATAGTCTCTGAAAATACGAATATTGTCGCCTTCAAATAATAGGTTACTGTTGCCGGCAATTTTCGTCAAGATGTCTTCAAAAACGTGGTCATAATGCACCTTCAATATCAAATGTCTTGGGGGGGCATTAGTGTTCTGATGTGGTCTCAATGCCCTATGTGCACGATCCAGTAGAGGCTTTTTATCAAAATTTAAAACCTTTTGTAGAAGATCGGCAGCAAATTCACGAGGGTTTTTATTTCCCTCTCTGCCGTCTTTGATCCCAACATTTCTCAAGTTCTGACGTTTCGAACGTCCCTCCAAATCAATACATTTTTCAGAGATTTTATTCAGTAATTCTGATAAACGCTTGGTCTCAGTTAAGACCCTTTTTGTAGTGTCAGCATTTGTCTGAGCAATAGACTATTTCAGTTTTAGCTGTAATATGCTGATTTACTATACTGATAACTGGATCCAACTTAGAATTAAGCTTGGATTCCAATTTATAAAATGTAGCGTTTACCTCTTCCATATGTCGGTTTATTTTTCCACTTATTTCGTCCTTCCAGGTAGACAATTCTTCCAGAATTTTAGTATGGACAGTCCGAAATGAATCTGATATTTCTTTTTTTTAAAAATTCAGTTCTTCCTTATGACAGATATTTCTTCTGAAATAATGTTACGGAACTACTCCATTCCATTTTTTTTAGGTCTTACCTTCTGACCCTGTTTAGAGATTTCTTCTTGGGACGACGCTGAAATTGAGGTCGAGGCTTCACTCTTCCTCCAGTCATTTAATCAGGGTTTTCCTTGTCTGTACTTTCGGGGGAGTTCTTTGAGTCAACATTAAACAACCGTCGTCGCGGTCTGATGACGTCACTCACCCCTCGACACAAGCTGCCGGTAAGTTTTTCAGCGGGCCCGTCCCGTTTTTCTCAATTTTTGGGGGGTTTTCCACGGAGCTAGCTGGCGCGTGGCTTACTCCAGCATAGCGCCACCGGAAGTTCCTCCCAAAGGGTCTATTTCTGTGCAGTACTTTTCTATAATTTAGATCAGAGCACGAAATAATAATAATAATAATAATAATAATAATACACTTTATTGTCATTGTAAATACATACAACAAAATATCAGGTGCACTGCCCGAGCGGAGCTCCAACGTATCAGATAAATAATAACGACAATGGAAACAACAAACAGAAACGGCAAGAAAAACGTCGTGAGAATGTGCACTATTTCACAGTCTGGTGTTGTAGCAGTACAAAATATTGGCTATGGGGGCTGTGTGTTCAGTGCAGAGTTCAGAGTGGTGATGGCCTTGGGGTAGAAACAGTTTGTTAATCTTGTGGTGTGTGATTTGATGGACCTGTAATGCTTTCCTGCGGACAGAAGGGCAAACAAGTGATGTGCAGGATGAGATGATATGATATTTCAGATTTCCAGCAACTGCAGTTTTTGTTTTATTCTCTTTCCATAATATTTGAAGCCTGAATGAAAATATCTGCATTCATTGACATTTACAAACTTTTAAAATTGAAATAAATAATTAAAAATACAAAACTATGAAAAATTAACAAATGTCAACTATCAACATCTGAAGCTCTTATAATTAAACTATTGATTGAACGCAACATCATTTTAAGAAATAACTAACTTTTCCCTTTGATTCCTAACCAGTTGGCCCAGCAGTTCCACTGAATCCAATAGGGTCCTTGATCCCATTAAGGCGCCACCCACTAAGCTTCTATATTGTCATGATAGAATAACCCTTTGCCCAATGAATCTTTCATGGACCAAGCATCATTGCAGGAGGGCACAGACAGATAGATCTTTGTAGAATCATACAGCATGGAAACAAGCCCTTTTGCCTAAACAAGCCCTAACTCATCCAAAATGGCCATCTTATCTTGTCCCATTTGCCCATGTTTTGCCATCATCGCTCTAGACTGTTCCTATCGATATGCCTGCCCAAAGGCCTTTCAAATATTGTTTTGGTACTTGTTTCAACTATTTCCTCTGGCCTCTTCTACTCAGAGTAGGAGTGAGAATGGAGAATTAAAGTGAGTGAGAGGTAACTGAAAAATCTAAATGGAGTGATCTGCTAAACAGCCACTCAATTTTGCACTGGTATTTTATTTAATTAACATGTTGGTTATGTTTTATTATTAATGTTTAATGTTTTATGTGTCATTCCTAACTGTCACTGTATGTCATGTTGCCACTTGCGAGCAGAGAACCAAGGCAAATTCCTTGTATATGAATATACTTGGCCAATAAACTTATTCATTCATTTATTTGGTCTCTCCAGCTTCGACGAGACAGCACAATGAATACCGATTGACATAGACTGAAAGGAGTGTAGTTTGTTTGATGGTTCACCTGGAGTGACTATTTGGGTCCTGAGTAGCGAGACCTGCAGTTACATGTCAAAGTAAGGGGAGCAGGGGGAGGGGCAGTTGGTTTTGATGGAAGAACAGGCAAAATTCTGAAAAGGGAGGTGGGGTGAAATGTGTGTAGCAGTGCAATCTCACTGAAGGCAGTGGACATCGCAAAGCATGATCTGTTGAATTCAAAGGCTGTTAGGGTGGAAGGTGAGGGCCAGAGGAACTTACTCTTGCTGTGTGCTGTGGCTGTGGGGGAGATGCAGTGAAACCGCAACCTGTGGTAAGTAGATGAGATACCCCACTACCTATGGCGGAGGGGAAGATACAATTGAAGAAATGGTTGACAAACGATGAAGAAATGCAGCCAGAACTATCGGAACAAATATGGAATGTGATTCCATGCTACCATCAAGAGCAAACATGTGGAAAAGGAAAGGTAAACCTTTGGACAAGCCTCAGTATGAGCTATTACAGCACAATATGTTTAAAATATTGGAGTTTTCCAAACAAATTCTACTAAAGGTTAATGGGGTAGTTGGCCCGATTATTAATCAAGTAATTCATAAGATCATTATACGTTCTTAAGATGTAATAGTGACTTGACATTTGGTGCCAATAAAAATGAGGAAGCAATAGAAAATATATGCCCAAGGCTCGCCCCATAGAGGGAACTATTGTAAAAGAGCACAATCATCCTAGAGCAATTCAGGAACTCCAATTTATGTGTAGGAAGGAACTGCAGATGTTGGTTTAAACCAAAGACAGACACAAAAAGTTGTAGTAACTCAGAGGGACAGACAGCATCTGTGGAGAGAAGGAATGGGTGACATTTCAGGTCGAGACCATTCTTCATGTATTTATTTAATTTAGTTTAGTTTAGAGATACAGTGCAGACTGAGTCCGCGCCCACTGAGTCCGCGCCGACCAATGATCCCCACACATTAACACTAGCCTATACACACTAGGGGCTATTTACATTTACACCAAGCCAATTAACCTACCTACCTGTACATCTTTGGAGTGTGGGAGAAAACCGAATATCTCGGCGAAAACTTATGCGGTCGCAGGGAGATCATAAAACTACATACAAACAGCATCCGTGGTCGGGTTTGAACCTGGGACTCCGGCGCTGCAAGCACTGTAAGGCAGCAACTTTACCACTGCTCCACCATGCCGCCCTGTGATTTTGCCATATAGTTTTTGGCAGATGTGCTACCTTTTGTTGCTGAACAACTTTAAAAATTTGGTCCCTTGGACAATAGAAATGGACCAGTTAATTGAAGGACTAGGTAAGTAGAAAATGCTTCAGTTTAGAGGCTACATCCTGATGAAAAAAATCTCTTGATATTCATTGCCAAAAAAAGTCAATTTATTTGACAAATGGAGGATCACTTAGAAAACAAATTGAATATCTTGTAAAAATGCTTAGGAAATAAAAGTTATATCCTGGATGCTGATAGGTTTTTGATAAGTATGGGAACCACTCATTTATATGTACTTTTATCAATGTCTTTGACAATAGCTATAGTGTTGTCGTAACAATCAATTCTTCTGCCTTTGTACAGTTCACATTGTGATTCAAAATTTCATGTCAAT